>OX579676.1:143671673-144280995 GCA_951230905.1 Cheilosia variabilis | reverse complement strand
AATGCCTCGAGTACACATGCCAAAGTGGTGAAAGTACCTACTAGTCTGCTGGTCGAACATCACCCACACGATCGCTTTCAATCAAATGCAGGACTCTAATCGAGATCAAGAGTTGGATAACTTGGTCTCGCGGCTACGCGCGAACATCACATTCACGTCTCATTCAACGGCTTTAATTTTGGCAAATTTACAAATAAGTAGGTAATCTGGCCTTAAGGTGGTGTCCAGTCGACGAGACGCGGTTTGGCATTTCGCGGGAAACCGCCATCCATTTAGCGCTTGTATTCTGGGACAGCAAATCGGTGCTGGCTACAGTCCATACAGAGATCTGCAGAATCCGCCCCTGCCAATTATGTGTTCCGGTGAGATACAATGTATTCCCGCAATGGCATTGGTATTGTGTTCTGCGGATATCGAAATGATGTCGATTATTGTGATTTAAACTCCTTTAGGTGTCGATGACTATTCGAATCGGACAGCGCACACGTAAACAAAAAAATAAAAAAACAAGCAAAAAGGAAGGAAAGTGCAAAGAAGAAGATTTACTCGTTGTCGTAAGTGTCTTAACAACGCCGTCACCTCCGCCTCTACCGCTTGGCTTCTCTACGCAATTGTGTTGAGTCTTCAACGTATGTAGCAGATACTTTAGGTACTCTTGTTGAATGGCTTGATTAATGAAGTGGAGAAAATCCGCTTGTACGTTTCCACATTCATTACAAATCATTTTGGTGTGCAGAGAGTGGTATTAATGGCACCGAGTCAAAGTGGGATTTTTTTTCTATTTTTTTTTTGTGGGAAGTGACCACCCTGTACAATAGGGTACGGTACACACAATACAAATGGCGATTACGTTCATTTATATAGTCAAATCATTTACTAAACTGTTTTGCAATAGTGAAGTTAATTTTGGGGTTAGTTGCAGAGAGTGAGGTTAGGGGTAGGCAACTAGGATTTCATAAAAATATAGCCACCGCTTTGAGAACATCAGAAACATAGACTCAGGGCTGCTAGTTGCCAACTCCACGTTGGTTCCAACATTATCGCCAGCGCTCTTGGTTCAGAGCGGAACAAATTGGAATCAAATTATAAGAAACAGACATAAAGTACGTTTTATGGGTTTTTTTTATTAGTATGAGGAATTTGAAAACATATTTTTGTTTAAATACATTGAAGAGTAAAGCTTAGAATACATTTCGTCCTATAAGTTGAAAAAATGAAGTAAGTTTATTCAATAGCTTCCCAGTAGTATATTTGTAAGATTCAGAGGGAATTGGAGATTTCGAGCCTCCAGTTCATTCCAGTGATATGAATCTATCCATTTTGGATCATTCGAACATTTGTAAAACTGTCCAGGAAACTTTGTTGATTGAAATATATGCAAAAGTTGTATTAATTAATTGTTCAATTTATGGAGAAATAAATGCATTTCAATACGAGTTTTTATTCAATTTTGTTGTTCTACTAACAATTTGAACCATAGACAAACCATACTGAGTCCCCCAACTCACAATCCTCTTGCCGCTGGGCCCCTCAATTTTTTTTCAAATTCGCCATTTTGTATTCCTATCGGTGTTATGTCAAAAAAGAATCAGTGTGACATGCAAAAACACACAAAAACTACAAAAAATAAATGCTGCCAACCGCGGCAACCGTGGGGAAATGTGAAAGAGTTCGGGAATTCCACATTTTTATATTACTGAATGCCATTGGTTAGTTATTATAAATTGTTAAAAGGCGAATAATTTCATTTGGTTGGTTAGTAAAATTATCTAAAATATATGTTTTATATACTAGAAGATATTTGGACAAGCATAGTTGTGTATTTACCTCTTTTCGATATCATTAAGATCGATTTATTGTCTGAATTTTTCTTTAATAACTGAAGAAAACTTGCTCAAAATGTTTTTATTTTCATGCAACCATTCTGGATTGACAATTTCTCAAAAATATTTTAAGCAAATGTACACTTATTCCTAAAAAAAAATACTATCCACACGTATATAAATAATTTCAAATTTAACGGACAAAATTTTATGAACGCTGTCAGCAGCTTTGCCCAAAGCGGAAGTGGCATATGCAAGGTGCGAGCGTGTTGGTGAGCCGGAATTTTTGAAGTTACGTGACATTTGCCAATACGAATTTCTATGTAACAATACTAACGCACTTAGCGTTTGCCACCC
The DNA here is from genome assembly GCA_951230905.1 of Cheilosia variabilis. Lineage (NCBI taxonomy): Eukaryota > Metazoa > Arthropoda > Insecta > Diptera > Syrphidae > Cheilosia > Cheilosia variabilis. The sequence goes on along the minus strand of OX579676.1, from coordinate 144,278,815 downwards.
CATGAAAATATAGCTTGTAGGCAAGTAACGGGAAATCGGCCGAAGTTGGTGGTCTCAGTATTGTCTCTCGTAAAAACCATAGACAAACCATACTGAGACCCCCAACTCACAATCCTCTTGCCGCTGGCCCCCTCATTTTTTTTTTCAAATTCGCCATTTTGTTTTCCTATCGGTATTATGTCAAAAAAGAATCCGTGTGAAATGCAAAAACATACAAAAAATACACAAAAAATGCTGCCAACCGCGGCAACCGTGGGGAAATGTGAAAGAGTTCGGGAATACCACATTTTTTCATTATTTAATTCCATTGGTTAGTTATTATAAATTGTTCAAAGGCGAACAATTTGATTTGGTAGGTTAATAAAACTACCTAAAGTTGATGTTCTATATACTAGAAACATATTAGGACAAACATGGTTGTGTATTTTCCGCTTTTGGATATCATTGACTTCGATTTCGTGTGTACATTTTTCTTAAATAATGAAGAAAATTTGCTCAAAATGTTTTTATTTTTCCTCAACTGATCTACATTGTTAATTTTTCATGAATATTTTAAGCAAATGTACACTTATTCCTAAAAAAATAAATTATTCACATGTAACGAACAATTTCAAATTAAACGGATAAAATTCTATGAACTCTGCCAGCAACTTTGCCCACAGCGGAAGTGTCTCATATTTCCTGGGAGTGTGTTGGTGAGCCGGAATTTTTGAAGTTTCGTGACATTTGCCAATACGAATTTCTATGTAACAATACTAACGCACTTAGCGTTTGCCACCCCATGAAAATATAGCTTGTAGGCAAGTAACGTTAAATCGGCCGAAGTTGGTGGTCTCAGTATTGTCTCTGATTTGAACTACCCATTTTCGATGCGACATCTATTGTAAAATATTACGCAACAATTTGAATTCCAACCGATTCACTTAGCAAATGTGCACCCTATAGGTGTCTCTAGCATTCTATGGAGAAATCCATCATAGTATTTTGTTACACTTTTTATTCGCTTTGAACCAAGAGCGCTAGTAATGTTGGCGTCATTTTTTGGGCAGAGCTTGTATGGAACTGACATTTCACTATCAGTCCATAATTACGGTTTGTTAATGTTCAGAAATATGGAAGTATATTAATGTAAGTGTGTGAAATGTAGCCGACCGAAACGAGTGCTTGTAAGAAACCAGCGGCTGAATTACCGCATTAGCGATCGACTACTGCGTGACAGAATTTGTTATTGTTTTGCCTGTAGAATCCACATAACTCAAAGACGTATTGCTCGCTCACTTGTGTTAATTCGACCCCAGGAATAAGACATTTCGATGAACCGTTGACTTGGTCAATATGGTTTCTTGTGTCAGTAAGTCTTCAATCTTCTTGCCGTTTTACATAACTCGATTCAAAGGTTCTACATCGAATTTAATGTCACATAATGCCTAATTTATCGCAAAATCTCACGCCTAACTTTTTCTGTAAAGCAGCGCTAAAGAGCTAAATCGTGATTCTTTGCTGGAACTTAAGAGCCTCAAAATTTTGTAGTTTTCAATCGAGACCTACTACTGCTTAGAGCTTCGACAACTGACCTTTGGATCTCAAGTTCAACCACTGCAAATACTCAAACTACATCTTAAGGTTTTTAGTTCAGTTTAACGTCCTGCAAATTCCCATGAGAGGACGACATCCATTATGTGAAAGATTAGTTGAATAAATGTTGCCAATACTTAAAGCTAAAAATACATATGCTTTCAGAGCACCAAAGACGAATTAATTCGACTCCAAATTGTGGTTCACTTTTCCACTCGATTCAAAATAAAAACATGGTTGTGAGAAACTTAGCCTTGATGCTTAGTATTTTCTGTAATTAGTGGACCATTTAAAAGATCAAATCGACTGTAATTAAGCTGTTACATAAATTAAAACTTGCTACGACTGTCACTCCTCCATTGTTCTTCCTCTTTGCTTTGTCAAATCGTATATACTCGTACCTTACAAAGCAAAGTAAGCACCTGTCTCCCCATCAACGCAATTTCGGAATGATGTCAAAATTGTAACTGCTTTCAATTTCACTTTATTGAATGCAACAAAAGACCAAACAAAAATCGAAAGTGTGTTTACAGATTTTTAGGTAATTCAAACACCAAAATGAAAAAAAAACCTGAACAAAACGAAATTAAATCATTTTCTCATTCACCATCTTTTCAATTAAATTTCAATCAACAGATTATACGTCATTATTCCATAACAATAAAAAGAAATATATGCCACAGCAGACATCTTCCAATTAGCCCAGTTTCAATGGACATCATAATCAGACCCATGCTGCCATCTACATGTTAGTATACTCCTGTCACTGTCATTTGCGTGCTGTGCTTTGTGAGGTGATTATAATCGCGGCGCGCGAATTTAAAACACATATACAATTAAATTTTAATTCTACACCTCGATACAATAGAGCCGATATAATACGGAAGTGCTGCCTTCATTTTTATTTTGTTTGTGTTACCAACATAACCTAAAGGAAAAATGCAAGCGAAAAATGAGTAGAGAAACCCTATGGAGAAATCGAGGGGTTTTCGCGGCCCCACCCTCGACTGTTGGCGGCTATTGTTGCAAAATATGTTACGCCAAAGAGTATAATAACATATTACGATGGCGAGCGGGTATTTTGTTTGATTGCTGAAAGTCAAATCTCCTTTCTTTGGGGCCATTGTTCGGGGGGATATATAGCGAGATCGGGATGAAAGCCTTTTGAATTTGTGCACTGCATGTGGTTATGTTTTTTTTGTGCAATTTGTCAGACGGGTGGTATACCGGTCAATGACGGATGAATGTGATTAAAAAACGGATGGCTGGGAGGAGACATTTCACTTGCGATGACATTTGATAGGTTTATTCTTCGGTTTGAGTGAGAGCTCAGAGTTTATTTAAAAAGTATCAACTTCCCTGACAGGCCAAATTTTGAGACTTTAATTTGCCTTGTAACTTTATACACGGGCGAGAGTGTATAAAGGACAGGATTCGGCAGGTTGTGCAATTTTATATTTACAACTGGAATGGAACACCTCCGACATGACAGGGTTGGCTCTTAGAGGATATTTCTTTCGGTTACTGGTGGCTCGTAATTTTCGGTCGACTACAATAACTTGGAAACAATAGGCGCCAGAACATATTTCTTTGCATATGAGACTATGGGTGCGACGAACTATAAAAGTTGTCTAAAGGAAATGAGAATGATTGATAGTTTAGGGGCAGTAGTTACTGTGCTGTGCAAGGAGTGTCAGCTTCAACACGAATGCATACCACTTTAAAAGTGGAATGACATTTCTACGCTACGCTACAGAAAATATCCTGTCAAAAATTATGTCAAATCGAACTATATTTTCAACTCGTATATTGAAACCTTCTCTAGTTTATTTCTTACTTTTATGTTTTGATGTAATTTGTTTGAAAACCCAAATACCGAAGCATTACTTACTTGACATATCAGCGACAATGAATGAAGTACTTGGGGAGTTGATTATTACAGTTCACATGAGAAAGCCACCATTTCCAATCATATGATGTATCGATGATCTCTTTCTAGTTTAGCTAGGTACTTCAATTTTGAGCTAAAAATTTGGAATCGATCAAAATTTTATAAGCTCATAAAAAAGCAAGCTAACTTTCTTTTTTAATGCCCCCTTCTGACACTCCCATTTGATAGAATCTGGCTCATATTTAACTTTCTTAGGGCATTCAATGCTTTGTTCATCACGTAAAGTCCGACAGTTCCGCGAAAGCGATTCGCCAAAAAAAAAAACAATAGCCTTCAATGAACCAATTATAGGCTTCACGACAACCCAATAGCTCCAAGTGACGTACACCAAAATCGATCTACATCATCTTCGATCGCTGTCCATAATATCTTTCTCGGAAACCGAACAAAATAAATCAATTGTTCTCCACTCCCTTTCGATCTCTGTTATGTGATCGGCAAACTTCAACCAATCGTCATCAAAACCAATCGAAAATCCACGACTCATCTTGATAGATATTGATTAAAATCTCTCCAGACTTCCGACACGAAATTTCACCTACGCCATAACTTTTCCCCTTCAATCAATCAAATAAAAGTGAATCTCAATCGAAATCGAAAAAATAGACACGAATCGTAATTGTATTGTGTATATCATCTCATTTTTGGGCCGATTCGATGAGATTATCAAATCGAACTTGAAGATGATCCCACCACAACCACAGTGGAATACTTGGGCAATGAATAAAAAAAAAATGCAGTCGTGCTCGACGCATAAATAGCTTTGAACTCTGCCACCTTTCCCACACGTATATACACAATAGATCTTGTCAAAATCACAGAAGCGCTGACATAATTAATTTGCCGCAGCACCTTATAAAATTATAAAATGCCTATAAACTGCTACAGCTTGGGTTGGATCGTATTTGTTATTTTATGATAAACGTTATACCTACCAGTCAGAAGTATAAACGGTTGGCTTATTGTTCAGCCGAAGGTAATAATTATCCGTCATATGAACCCGCTATCGATCAATAAAATTTGATCAGATGCAGCTGCTGCTGAATGCGCGTGTGGTAAAACCGAACGGCGATCGAACAGTTCCAACCGGCAACAACAGCATTTGCAATTGACCTCAAAAATTTCGTTTTGAGATTCGACATCAGCGTGAAGAAAAACTGTGAAAAGATGCAAAGAAATCACGAACTCAAAAGCATAGCTACTTCCTTTTTGCCTTCGTGTTGTCCGTGCGCAAAAAGTTATGTTCATCCTCAATATCAAAAACAGCCGATAGAGGGGGTGTCCGGTGGTGAGTGTAAAGAAGATGATGGTTGCCGGCTGATTTGCGGTATACAGTCGGAAGTCCGTCTCGTTTTGTTTGCACTCCCATTGTTGGCTGCGCTGCAGGCAAATTGAAAAATTGTGAAACCAAAATGGACTAAGCAAGTAATTTATCATATACCTGCATACATATATAGACAATACCGCTATAATACTGTATTATGCAGCAGGCAAGTTCGTGGCATTGTTTTGGTTAGTCATGATGATTGATTCTTCGACAAATGGTATGTGTGGTTCCCATGGTGAACTTCGATTGTGTTTAACGTTTAGCTCTGCCATTTTGACAGTTCGAACCAGTTGACATTGTCAGCTGCTGACTACATATTGCCAAAAATTCACAAGCATAATGCAACGGTACTGAAGCATCACGTAATAGGGATATTAATCGTTGTCGAGTGTCAAACGTCGGTAAATTTATAAAGTGGTTTTGTGAAATGTCAATTTGACATATGCTGTGAGACAATGGCAATGACACTTCAGCTGATTGAGATCTCGTAAATTTCCAATCACTTTGGGGGCGCCAATCCTTTTGTTGCGGTACTTGTGGTTTATGGCTGATATGTGGGAAAGGATTTGAACATAAATCTAAGAATAACAAAGAATGACGCAGGAACGGAACAGGTTGGATGAACACTTTTGCTCAATAAGTCAACTGGTTATTTGGTGCGATAAGATCTTGTAATTAATTGCGAACCCTCACTTGAAAGAAAGAATAACCGTGGGAAATATGTGAACAGGTACGAAAGGAAGTGCATTCAGTATTTGTTGTTATGGCAACAGAATGTTGTTTAAGGTGGGAACAGGAAGTGTTCAACTAAATAAACGTATTTGGCAGTCCTTGCTGATGTGCATGTAGTTTTTCGCTTAACAGCTCATCGTATTAAAATAGGTAGTTCTCCTTGGTGATGGTACTAGATTAATAGCATAATAATGATGCATAATTAAAGTTTTAACGACTTTTTTTAATATTTCATATGCGTACATATGCCCACTTTATTTCCTTTTCCAAGAATCCAGTTCTCTGACTTATTGTGATTTCATATCTGGTAACAAATTATTTTTATTTGAACGATAATTATTTAAAATCTTTGGGGAAATAAAGACAAGTGCATTATTTATATTTCAAATAATAAGTTGATTAATTATACCTGTCACTATATTAATCGCTTTATTTGGAATTTTTAACTTGAATCAAAGAACTTGTCACTAATATCAAAGTTTATATCCCAACCAACAAACAAAATTTGCTGGAACCAAAAAATCCTTTAAAATCAATTGTTTGGAAGCGTAAACCTCAAAGTTTCATTCGATTACAGTACATTTAAAGTTTTTACCAGAGACAATACTGAGACCACCAACTCCGGCCGATTTCGCGTTTAGCCTACAAGCTATATTTTTACGGAGTGGTCACGATTTGGTGCGCTAGTATTGGCCGCATTCAAGAATCTAGTCATCTTAAGTCGACTAGATTGGTCTGGATGAGATGTAACCTGAACGCAAAAACTAGATTGGTCGGGAACGTCACGTTTTCTACGTCAGCCACATATGAGAACTGTCAACTTAGTACTCAGTCACGAATTTCTCGACTAGATTCGTCGGCTACCCCTCCGTAAACGTCAACTGAAACATCTGCTCTCACGACCGATTTCCCCCAATCAGAGTCGAGTTTCATCTAGTGAGAGAGCTGTCAGACTTACTAAACTAGATACTTGAACGTCCCCATTGTTACATAGAAAATCGTATTGACAAATGTCACGAAACTTCAAAAATTCCGGCTCACCAACACACTCCCAGGAAATATGAGACACTTCCGCTGTGGGCAAAGTTGCTGGCAGAGTTCATAGAATTTTATCCGTTTAATTTGAAATTGTTCGTTACATGTGAATAATTTATTTTTTTAGGAATAAGTGTACATTTGCTTAAAATATTCATGAAAAATTAACAATGTAGATCAGTTGAGGAAAAATAAAAACATTTTGAGCAAATTTTCTTCATTATTTAAGAAAAATTTACACACGAAATCGAAGTCAATGATATCCAAAAGCGGAAAATACACAACCATGTTTGTCCTAATATGTTTCTAGTATATAGAACATCAACTTTAGGTAGTTTTATTAACCTACCAAATCAAATTGTTCGCCTTTGAACAATTTATAATAACTAACCAATGGAATTAAATAATGAAAAAATGTGGTATTCCCGAACTCTTTCACATTTCCCCACGGTTGCCGCGGTTGGCAGCATTTTTTGTATGTTTTTGCATTTCACACGGATTTTTTTTTGACATAATACCGATAGGAAAACAAAATGGCGAATTTGAAAAAAAAACTGAGGGGGCCAGCGGCAAGAGGATTGTGAGTTGGGGGTCTCAGTATGGTTTGTCTATGGTTTTTACTTTAAGATTCTTCTTGTTGCCAACATTATTTTTTATTTCTGTCCTGTCTTCGGCCTCGCATTTTATATTTTTCCTCCACTTTTCCATCTGTCGCTCACAGCTGGTACACAGAAAGCTTGTTACAGGGATGTCCTTGTTTTCTTGTGGTCAGATACCATTAGTGTTGCCGACAGTGGTTCATTTTCATTTTATTTTTGTATTTCTTGTTTAAATCTATCTGCATTAATAAAGTATTTGCTTTCGGTAAGATTAATAATTATAAATTCTTACCGAATGGTAACAGTTGCATTATTGGCAACCATTTACCATAGTTATAAAATAAATAGTCAAAAAATAATCAATCTGAACTATATTTATGCGTCAAGGTTTACAGTTTTTTGTATGCAATTGTCATCTCACCTTAAGTCAAAGAGCCGCCATACTGTACGTCACTTTCTGCTGAAAGTCCTTGAAACATTTTGTTATTGAATTAATCACCAAATTCGCCCGCATACCCGTCTATCGAGTTTCCGATTCGATCGATCGTTGACAAAAGTGTCAACTTCCAGTGATGCTACCCTACTAAAATTATTGCAAATTGCATCAAATCACGTGAATGGAATCTTGTTTGCTGATGTAGCGTAACAAAAACCAGTTTACGTGCAGAAATAGTAAATCACTCAGCATAGCGATGGATTGAATTCGGATGGTCCCATATCGTTGAGTATTATACACGAGTAATCTTAATCGCCATGCTTATATGTGCATCAATTTTCTCACCATAAATTAGGCAACATTCTTGCGATTCACTTGATGAATTATTGAATGGAAGCGCATTTTGTTTGTTTTGATTGTTCTTTGAGGGAATACAGCATGTGAACTGGACAAACGTCTTTTGCTTGTTAGTAATACCATCAACGGTAAGTGAACATTCACGTTTTAGCCTTTGATATTTAAAATAAAACGAAGAAGCGCTTGCAATAATTAGAGGTATACGAACGAACAATGTTTAAAAATACCGATTATATCATTACCACTGGGAAGAATTTTTACAGAAACAAAAAGAAAACAATCGTTGCTGTAGGTATTTTTATCTGGCCATCGAAAGTACCAAAGTGATTCAAGTTATTTAAATTGTGCTGTGACACATTCGCATGGTTTATGGTTTATGGATCACTGGTACGAGTATTATTGGCATGTGGTGTTTTTAGCCCATATGACTGTTTTTGATCCTTTTTTTTTTTTTTTTATTAAGTCTGACAGCCTGCCTACTTGTCTCAGATTTGATTGGTCTAGATCATCCACAGGACCAGCTTTTCAGTTGACGTTTAGAAAGAGGTAGCCGCCGAATATATTACTAAGTTCAAAATTCTTATAAATGGCTGATGTTGAAAAATTTACAGAAGTAGGTCTTCTCATGTAGTGGAACAATAAATGTCTTATTAAAAGCACTGCTTTTTTTCTTACGTCTAATTTGGCACAACAAGATTGTATCCTTGAGCAGATGTACCAGTTTATTAAAAAGGCCTTCCATAGTGTTACGCGTTATACCTTGACACCACTTTAACTCTGTTAACTATTTCGGACGAAGATTAATTAGCCCTAGGCCTCAATTGCAATTAGTGTGATAATATAAATCCATAAGATGTATGAGTTCCCAAACCTCAAACAGAAAAATTTCACAATACATGTAACCCAGCTTTAACAGCCCTTATAAACAATGACAGTTAAAACAGTTTAACAGCTCTATCCTCCCTGCAACTATCATAAATTTAGAGCGAAACCTAAATCCGCTATTAAATGTGGGAATTGCTTTCCCTCCCACTGCCCTTACCTTCTGCCACTGAATAGCGGGTCATAAATCCACCCAAAACCACGGGCCCGATGGAGAAAAACTCTCATGAAAAGCAAGTCAGAAAATAATAAAACTAATATCCATAAGCGGAAAAACTGAAAACAGATTTTGCATAACAAATGATAATAATTGTTTTGCATAATAACTTTTACTCGCCCATTTCAATTGTGTTGCCCCCTCTGACATGAGTATGTAGCCGCAATAAAGAAAGGAAGCAAGCCCATCTCGACGACGATGGTTTTCGGCGGAAAAATGTAGCTCAAATGCAAATTCATTGTAGTAAGCAGATTCTCCATAGTATTTGTAAAAAAAAAAAAATGGTAATACCGTCATTATGTCATGGGGGCGGGGTAATTAAATGTTCCATCTGCTTTCTGGGTAAAAAGGAAAAATGCAAACTAATTTATTATGCTAATCAATAGAAGTCACCAGCGGATCGCTTGTTATGCAGTGACTTCTTGGCCAAAAATACAGCATAATCTGACAACTGTTGCAATTCTCAGATGGCGCTACTGATGACGGTGCCATTTGCATAAGATGATTAATAGTCGTGTCGTGAAATAGTGTGCGATCTTTTTTATCTAAAGTAATTATTTCCCAATTGTATCAACGCAAAAGAAAAACCAACTTGCAGCGAAATAAAGACAAAAGATATCAGCTACTGAGGAAGGGAAGTTGTTTTTATGGATTTTATTTGTTCACAGCTGTCAGCGTAGGCATGTAGGGCAGTGGAACGAGTGATCATGTGTGAAGTAATTGCATCTGTCAATAATGCGAGCGCACCTGTGGTGGGTGATGGATCTTCGATGATTGGCATGATTGGGAAAGATGATTAATTTGGTCGAACCGAATTGATGGTAACCAATGTTGTCAGTCATTGTTTGGTCTCAATTGAGTTCAAATGGTTTTGTAGTGGCAGTGTTTAATTGTTTTTTTTAATTAATAACTCATTTTTTGGTTACTGTTTGTCGAATTGCATCTGAATTGCGACAGGGGGTAGTGAGCCATTAATCAAATTCAAGAAAGGTATGTCGCCATTGTGACCTACACATAGCTCTTGATGGCGATGACTATATCTCAGACGAACCATTGTTAAAGAAGGGAACTCCTCCGCCAAAAGAGACAGAAATTAGTTAAAGCGTCACTTTGATTTATTACCAAGTGTTCAGATTAAGGACACACGCCTATCGGGCTGAAATTAAGAAATTGCCTGTAGCCGCTTGTACTAACCTATGCGAAAAAAAGATCGGACTGATAATTATAGTTGCTGGATCGCTGCTATTGGTAACATTCTTCGGGGAAGGTTAACATTTGCCAACAAATCTTCGAAATCATGTTGTCATTCGTGTTCAAGATGATATCTCGTCTCATACTAAGGACAGGCGTGCTTAATTTGATTTATTGCCTCTAGTAGCCTCTAATGATTAGTAGCGGCTAGGTACCTATCAACAAAGGGTCGACTTGGATGTTCACACATCTGAGATATTCGTGACTACCACTATGTGTTCGACATCGATGGTTGGCGGTTTTAACAGGAACTTCAAAGCTACTTGATTTCTCTAAAGCAACTTGTCCTAGAAACTAACTTGAGGTTCTCGAATGGCATTTTAAATCAATTATGTACGTAGAAGTCGCTTATAACGACCACTTTCCTTTCATTTGGTTAGTTTCATTATATTTTAAGCTGTTCTATCGTCGGATATAACGTCGTCGTATATAACGACACGTCGGATATAACGACCAATTTTCGGAAAAATATCAATCATTGTCGTCGGTTATAACAACGTAATGAGAGCAAATGAAAAAAAAACCCGCACGGCGTGTATTTTAATATTTCTTGTAATTTTACAAAGGAACAGGCTAACGATTTGTTGGGTCGCGTCGCCGACGATCGGTCTACATTGTGCAGCTGTGTCCCTACATTATGTTTTTGTTGAATATTATGACAGTTTATCTGATGTGTCGCCGGGACAACTGCTTTAAGATTACCTATCATATTTAAATTGCCTCTTTAACAAACAAAAATTGATGATTTTTTTCCGAAAACTCTAAAATAAAATAGAAATGAATGTGAATTAATTTAATTTAAAAATAAAATGAATTCCTTTCGTTCGTAAATGTTTTTTTTTTAATTTTTTCAAATATTTGTGGAAGGCAGTCGGAAATACCGACCGCCGGCTATAACGTTATAACCGACTTCTACTGTAGTTCGTTTGTTTACCTAATCGTCTTACATTCTTTTGTGCCGTTTTCTATGTATACGGCATTCTCTTTAATAATACAAAATAAAAGGACTGTCATTCCACAGATGCATTAAAGGAGATTTCGTGACATATAGGGTCATAATGCATATCCGTCCGATTGCAAAATAGACTTTATATAAACTCACTCATGGTTGGTTGCTACAACAACAAATCAATTTTGACACATTGTGTCAAAAACTTTAAATTGCATATGTCCGATCGGATCGACACGTTTATTTTGAACAATGTCACACCTAGTCAAATATAAAACCTGGCAGCTGAATCCTTGATCTGACAGATAAGATTAATGATCTCGTATAAAATATTAAAGTCGAATGCTAATGCAGTTCGGTTTGACATATTTATTGAATATCTATAAAGTGTATTAAATTAGGTTAGAATCATAACAAGTGTTTCCTCTATTATCATTTTCACATCCAAATGTGAAATAATCTTTTTAGTGATAGCTTCGGTGCCATTAAGAACTGCACCGCGCTCCTCTGCTTTTTAATTTGATCGACGATTAAATAACAAAAATAGGTTTTCGTGCGGATTTATGGATGGAATTCCATCAGATAATGAAATATTACCAATGAGCGTGTGACTAAAAATAAAGTCTGCACCGTTAATGGTCAAAATTGAATTTAAATGAATCACACTCATGGTCACATATATCTAGTATTTAATAAGGTGCTGCCAAAAAAATGTTCAGTCATATAGCTAGAGATCTCTTGAATTTATAAGTACTTATTTGTTGTGTTGTAAAAAAGGCTTAATTCATTAGCTTTGTTTGATATGCATGAAATGCATGGGTGTAATCAAATTTACATTGGATTTACATGTCGTAAAGTTAACGGATCTTAAGGAATTGGCAAACCATAATGGAGTAAGTTTCGTTTTATCGCTTTACGACACTGTCAAAATTAAATACACCCAAAACCATATTCTGTCACGAAGTGCGTCCGAAGTAAGGTGTTTGTCAACTTCCGCGAATAAAACTTAAATGTTCTAAGAATAAACCGTACAATTGGCTATCATTTTCAGATTCAAATTCATTGTTAATATTCAAATTCTTGTTAATATTGGGTCTTAACCTCACATTATTTTATCATGATTCCATCAGACTTATTGATTTAAGAAATATCTATTTCTAGTAGGTGCTGAAATAATTTTTTTTTGTCAACAAGGCTATAATTAAATTGAGTTCTTTGTTGACGCATAAATATTTATAATTCTTTGCTCATAGTTGTGGGCCATAAGCTGAGTAGTAATTGCCTGCTAATTTGTTTTGTTCCTTATAGTGTTAAGCTTCAACATTAACGACGGGCTAGTAGTTTGACATTTTGAATTATTGATTATGTAGATGTCTTTCATAAAAATATAAATTGACAGTATCTACATAGTTCAGTTCAGACCTTTAAAATAAACAAGAAAAAGCCCCCTCTTTCACTTGAAGATGCGGCTGACTGTATTCGTAACTTAAAGTCGGTAATGCAGTGTGGAAAATGATGCCTTCTTTTCGCCAAATACGAGTATATTGTGCGAAAAGGTATTACATGATACATTATAAATATTATATTGCCATTTTCCCAACTTTGGCAGCAGATTTATAGTAGTTTTAGAACAATTCTGTCTCATTTTTATGACCTTATCTAGATTGGATCAATAGAATAATGAAAAAAGGATTTTGTTGTTCTCAAATATAACCGAATAAAAATCTACATTTCTTGTGAATGTAATCTAAATAAAAGTTGCGTTAAAGGTTTAACTGCATAGTTAGATAATTTCGGATTAAGCTACCGCCAAAAATTAACAAAAAAGCATTTAAGTTGGATTATGATCCTTTAAATCTCTGAATTGGCTATCAGTATCTCCATTCCTGCTCAAAAAATTAGGAACAGCTCTGGCCCTGCGATAAGATAACAATTTTGTTCTAAACACCCTAACGCCATTTGCTTACTTTAGCTTAGTACGCTGCTCGATCTAAATTTTCGCTCCCATACAAAATTCTCTCCAAAATTTAGATGAGCTAAACTTAACCGAACCCATTTAGCTGAGTGGTACGCAGCTCGAGATAAATAATCAAACTTTTGTTTCAGAATGTACTTCATGTGTCAGTCAAAATTTAGCGTGCCCATTTAATGGGTCGGTACATTTTCTCCAGCTAAATTATGTGACAGATCGTTGTGTATTTGTTGTTCTGTTGCGGAAAAGTATGCAAGGATGTACCTAGAATCAGACATAGTTGAAATAAGAGAGAATTAAATTGTTGAAGGAAGTTTTTGCAAAGAACAGCTGTTTTCTGTGACACTTATCCACGGCGAACACTATATCAAAATTTAGCTGATGTTTGGAGAGAAGGGCCAGATAAAATTTAGTTTAGCTCGAGCAGCGTACTACGCTTTTCACAAAAAAAAAAGATCCTCAGACTCCAAAGTCACGATCCCCAAATACTAAGCTCAACCAAATACAAAAACGTAATCAATGACTGTTGCGCAACATTCCACTTTGCACAGAAACTTTTTATAAGAAAGTCTGCACTCTCGCTGATGAATTGCGCTGCGTGCTGCACGAACCCTGCAGCAATTTTAGGTTCACGCAATATGTTTTTATTCAACAGCAACAACAAGCAAACATAAAACAAAACAAACACCACCTGTCACAGAACAAAGACTTGTTGTGACACCTCTGTGAATGCGCGGCCTTCTAAATCAATTGCACCTACCAAATTGTGCAACCATATATAACCTGATGGCAGCACCCTAAAACCGCAGTAGGTATCCCTAACTTTGACCTCTTGAAAATGTCAAAAGCTTGCCATGAATTAGCAGTAGCTTGCCGACCATTAACTCACCGAGCATAAATCACAACTTCACACCGCCGACGCGACACCACCCAGCCATCTCATGTGTGATGAAGATGTGCGATGAAGATGCGCGCATCTTATGCTGGTGAAGCACGACTTGTGCATTAACTCCACGTGCCACACACTATCCCCAACCAACTGTCCAGCACACAGTATTTTGGCAGTTCCTTAATAAGCCACAGCGCCCGCACCATTACCGCACGAACTCGCCAGGCAACAAAGACAACATACAGACAAAACGCGACGCGACGCGACGTTCATTATTTTTCAAGTCTATGCCAAAGTTGTTACACGATTTCCGGAAACTGAAAAAAGCCAACCTGAGATGCTGCAGATAGCGCATCCAGGCAATTTATGTCATCTTTGTGTGTTTTATAACAAGGGGCTTGTTCGAGTGTTTTTCAGTGTTACCTGTGCGGGCCGCTATTGTTGTTATCTGCATATGCTTCGTTCTAAAAAAACGACAGCCCACACAAAGGTTAGAGAGTCGTCACAAAAAGGTTATGCGAAAGATACGGTGTTTCGGTTTTTTGCTGCCATGCTACAACTATCTGCCTTCCGATGTAGCGTTGGCGTTGGGAGCATCTTTAACTCGTTTAGAAACACCTGTTGACGAGCATTTTGGACTTCCTCATTGTGTTGTATCTGCCGCCTGCTTGCGGTTGCAGTTCTGATTCGTGGCGAGAGAAACACACACAGAGGTGCATACATTAAACAGTGTGATGAAGGAAAACCTATAGCATCGGAACTGAAACGCTAAAGAAAGTCTACCCTGGCCATGGGAATTGAAAAATCTCGACTATTTGTAGATGGTGTCTCGGAACTCGCTGCTCATCACGACCTGAGCGGCTTGATCTTCACTTAACCGGCGGTATACCATGCAGCAGGCATGCCCATACCACAATGGATAACAATTACTAACTCAGTCGCGAGAGTTCACCAAATGGTCATGCAGAGGCAGACGACGACGCTTGGTCTCGGTTTCGGGTCGCGTTTTGTTTTGGGTACGCGCACAGCACCATAGATCAACTTTCGTTGAACCATGCTGATGCCGACCGAAAAGTCATTGACGTCGCGTCGTCAACTGCTGCTGCAGCATCACACCATCGTCATCTGGTTTCCGTCTTTTTGGCGATAAATTAATAATTTTTGCTGAATTTTATTACATAATCGAGTATGAGTGAGTGTGTGCGAGTAATGGCAATCACTCACAACCAATACCTGAGACACTAATTTGTTTATCCGCGCAGAAGAAAGAGGTAATGAATATTAATTTGTTGACTAGAATTGATTAACACAATGAGCCGTGGATGATGGAATGCGGCTCAGATGCTGGAGTCTCACATTCTGTCGTAATTGGCAGCTAATTCCGGTGATGATGGCCATCCTTACCAGGGTGACGCAGTTAAACTGTAATATCAATGCGAACACTGTATTCCCAATGAACACGTTTATGTAATTGCGGTCGGGGGCAAGCCTTATGAAACCATAATGGCTGTGGACATGGCAGCCGATGTATGGCTCATCTTCACCAGTTACCTATGCAATTGAAACACGTTTTACTATATCATGCAGGGAAAGATAGTGGTTATAGTGTGCAAAGTGATAGGCTTAGAGATTATTTAATCCCACCGGTTAATTGGCGAAATGTTTGAGTCTTCGACAGTTGACCATTAGGATTTATGGTCCGAGAGAAGAAACAGAGTTGAGCCGACTACACTTATCATTTGGAATTTTGCCTTTCAAGAGATGGCCACGTGCTTTTTGCACAGCATCATCAGTGATGTATCATAATGTCGGTTATACAATATTTGTCGAGATTAAAATGCTTAGGAGAAGGGAGCCTCTAGAAAGTAGCGAAATAAAGTTGTAAACCTGCACTCAAACGGATACAATAATTTTTTTTTTGTACGTAAATGATTTTTTAATATTTGACATATCTGCCATTTCCTTATAAAAATGGAAATTTGGCATCACTGAAGTTTTTGCTTCAAGTACATTAATATAATGTATGGTTGTAGGATTATGGAGAGTTCAGCGTAAGTTGATTAATATAACGGTTGTAGAATTATAGAGAGTACAGCGTGGTAGCAAAGGCTATAAGAGCTTAAGCCAATGTTTCGTTATTTCTAACCAAATAAAAACTCTTTATAAAATAAAACCGAACAACAATGACAGCTGGAATTTGACAAGACATTTCTAATCACCTTTTCATCACGCAATCGTTAAAGACGTCAGAATGTACAGTATACAATTGTTTGTGGATCATTTTAAAATATCAATTTTGGAAAATGGTTCTTGTAATTAATTTATTTGCTTACTTGCCGTTTTGTTTTGCGCAGAAGTTAGTTGCTTGTGAAATGTATGAGCACTACCTCTGCTTTGGTGGCGACACTTATGTCAAGTGCTGCGAATGCTTTGGGAAAGTCATCTCTCATATTCAAACAGCAATCTGCGTTGCAATTGAATAAACGTCATTTACGCTAGCGGTTGGCTGACGTGCTTAAAGTAAAAATTGTATACGTTCAGGGGGAATCAAGTCGTCTTGAGTCTCTTAATAAATACCCATACCCAGTTTATATTTCTTGGCGAAACTGGAAATCACTTGAGAATTTTGCATTTCAAATGGCAATGGATTCAACGTCCATTTGGGATTTCCTGAGATCTTAAGCATAACTCTATTATACTGCGCGGGTTGTTTCATGTTCGATCATTGGAAAAATATAAATTACATCTTAAAGTTTTTTCTATTGCGCCACATCTGTCAAACATCCGAAAGAAAACTGCCATTCAAGTTAGGCCTTTTAACTTCATGAAGGTTGCCATAACATTATTTGTAATAGTTCCAGGCGATGATTCAAATTTCTAAACAAAAACAGACAAGATGCAGAAATTTCTCACTCGCATACTGAACGCAACCAGTTACGCGCCAAATAAGTACCTATAGGAAAGGAAAACTGGCATAATTCATTTTTGATAGAAAAGTAATTGGCAAGTAGGGCCGGTTCTTGTCAACCCAAGTCATCGTCGCGGTCACAGGAAAAAGGCAAACCAACAGATATAAATGCTCAAAGGAAATAACTTTTTATCCGCGTTAAATCTTTAATCATGAATTATAACGCCAGGTTTCGATGACAAAAATAATATTTGACAGTTTGCTTGCTAGACGAGACTCAAAAAACTAGTGCCCGCCGTCTATTCAAGTTTGAATAGCGACTTTCTGCCTCCAAAGATAATCCTATTTTCAGCGACTTTTCTGAATTCGACAGCGGCAACACTGAATCATTCCACCCGATGGTAACTTCACACTCAGGTTGGAGCGAATGTTCGAAAAACCTCACAAAACTGTAATATTCTACTGAAAGAATGAATAAGATGACTAAGAACATTACGTTAGAAAATAAGTCGATAATTGGGTCTCGCAGAAAGCCAACTAGCACCTTTAATTGGGACATTCCAAACCTCTCTATCCGGGTGTAAACGACTCTTAAATGATGAGCTAATTTCTTTTCAAAGCTTGATCTGTCGTTGCGATGATACAAACAGGATACACTTTCGATGAGTTGAATGTAGGGAGGTTACTTGTTACCATCTGAAAACATAGAAATTGGACTAACAAATACCTAAATTTATACGCAAGCTTGGTGCAGTCGCTACTAAACTTAAAAAGGTGGCTCAGCGTATTTGTTTTCTGGTTTGTTGTAAGCACTTTTAGACTTGAGCGTTGGCACCACCCAAACTTAAGCTGTCCTGTTTTCAAGGTCAGACGCTAAATTTAAATAAAAATTCAGTTGCGAGTCGTTAAATTAAAATCAATATTAAAGGAAACAAATGATCGCAAAAAAAAAAACGTAAGTTGTGTAAGCATTAGAATGTTGTGGTCAACGAGCCTCCAAAACCGTCGAGTATTACACATCGAGACTGGGTGACATTTGAATAACCATCCACATTGCAATCAATTTTTATTGCCAACTTTTTGCGATGATGTAAAGAAATAAATACGTGTTTTCTTTCTTTGCTTTCAGATTTCGAAGTCAACGGCAAAATGACTGCACGCTCTGGGAAATTGATGGTTCAAGGTAAGTTTCTCTGCGAATGGCCGCTTGCGTCATACGAGACCGACCGACTGATGCGGGATGGCATCCTTGTCGGCTCGCTGACGGGGAACTCTGTTTCTCCTGCTGTGCATTTGTCACGACATTTTAAAAGTAAAATGCAGACTTATTAAACTGCAAGCAGGTAAAGGAACGGATACGACTTACGAGTGTACCTTGACCTTCATTCGAAATCGAGTCCTTTTGGGTTCACTTTCATGCGATTCTTCATTTCTGGTTGAGATAATAAAGTGAATGGAGGGTCTCGCGAAAGAAGACAAAGCGTCGTATACGTTCTTGTAGCCAGGAAGGTTCTCCTCTAACTGGAGGCTACTCAAACCAGATACAATCTCTAGCCTCTAGGTTCGTTATGAAGGTTTAATTGTGCGATCGTATCATATAACAAACGTGTATTGTGTTATGTCTTTGAATTATTTTTAAATCAACGCAGACGTGTTCAATCGACACTTAATGAGCGTGTGAAATTTGTAAATTTTTTTTCCAGTTTTGCGATTCGTGGAGGTGTGAACACTTTTTTCCTCTTCTGGTTGTACGAACTAATGAGACTTTTTTTGTTGTGGCACTCAAATTGAATGTGTTTTGTTAAACGGAAATGACAATAGGCGAATTTTTTTAGTCAATTTGCTACTACTTCGAGAGCACTTTAGTGGACTTAAGTGGGTAATAGATACTTCAATAAAAATATATTAAAGTCTTCAACGGCGTCTTGTACTTTAGCAATCCCACCCACACAAATTATATATCAGAAAATAAAAGAGTTTTCTAGAGAGCCCTTGATTCTTTCCGAATAGCAAAGGCTCCAAGTGCCGTAATTGTCCTTTAAACAATCAGCTCTACGTTTTCTTAGATCACTCACCTTTTATTACTAGGAATGCGAGGATAACGCATGTTTTATGAAAAATAGAATTATAGCTTTTTCGAATAACATAGATATTAAAAGTCTTCTGTCTTTTGCATTCCATTTTTTGTCTTTTGTCTTCTATCTTCTGTCTTGTATCCTCTGCCTTCTGTCTTCTGTGATCCGAATTCTGTCTTTGGTCTTCTGTCTTCCATTTCCTGTGTTTTGTCTTCTATCTTCTGTCTTCTATATTCCGAATTCTGTCTTTTGTCTTTTGTCTTTCGTCTTTCGTTAACCGTTTAACGTCTTCCGTTAATTGTTTTCTGTCTTACGACTTATGTCTTTTGTCTTTTTTCATCTATCTTCTGTCTTCTGTGTTCTGTCTTCTAACTTCTCCGTTTTGTCTTCTGTCATTTGTCGTCTGTCTACAGTTTTGATCTTCCGTCTTCTGTCTTGTTTCTTTCCTAATTTGTCTTCTGTCTCCCTTCTTCAATCTTTCGTTTTCTGTTCTTTGCTTTCCGCCGACTGTCTTCGGAATTCAATTGTCTTCTGTCTTTTGTCTGCCGCCTTCTGTATTCTGTCTTCTGTCTGCTACCGTCTATTCTGTCTAGCGGTCAGAGCAATATCAACGTTAATTATTATAAATAAACATAGTAACAAATAACTATAACTCTCTTTCTTCACAGTTCTGTTTCTCCTTTTGCTGACGGATTTGGCATTCAGTGAAGCAAATGTAAGTGTGCTCCATTTCTCATTTCACTGTTTGACCGAATAAATTTTACAGAGTCGAACACCTGCTCGAATATTAGCCAAACAAACCGGTGCCGCTCAATTCGAAGAGCACATTGAACAGCCAGCACACAATGATTGCAATGAACATCATCATCGTCTAAGAAAACGATCCTCCGATGAGGATCTGGACTATGAAGTGTACCAAGGAGTTGTCGGACGTCCAGGTATTGATTTCCCCATATTCCCGCGAATTCCCCAAACTACATTCAGTTGTAGATCATACGGAAACGGATACTTTGCCGACTTGGAGACCGGCTGTCAGGTAACGTCAGCTTTCATTAAATACAAGTCTGTTTTGCTTATACGTGTTTCTCGTTTCTAGGTTTTCCACATCTGCGAAGAGGGACGTAAAATATCCTTCCTCTGTCCGAACGGAACGATTTTTCAACAAAGCGAACTCACGTGCGATTGGTGGTTCAAAGTGAACTGTGCCGGTTCGCCGAGCTTCTATCTGGAGAGCTCAGAAAATTTAAGCAAAGCACGGCGGCAGCGTGTAAAGCCAAACAAGGGATTCAGGAACACAAATAAGGTGGCAGAGGTTATTCCTTCTGGTAAGGCATATAAAGGATCCGAGAGAAGAATCGATTCGAATGAAAATCCATCAGTTGAGAGCTTAGACTTTGAAGATATTTCTGATGACAGATCACGTGACGGTTCAAATGACAGATCAAATGACAGACCAAATGGCAGGTCTAATAACAGGTCCAATGACAGATCAAATGGCAGAACGAAAAGTAGGCAAAACGGTTCAAATGCCAGATCGAACAACCGATCGAATGACAAGTTGAGGTCTGAAAAACAGAAATTACTGACAGATCCTCCATCTGAAGACAGCCAACAGCATAGACACAATGAACCTGAACTACAAATTACTGCCGAGTCGGGATCATTTGTCAAAGACTCAAGACAGAACAGCTTTATAGGCGACGATAAGACATTAAACAAAGGAAGAGAGTTAAGCCCCGATAAGCTGTCGGACAAGCCCAGGGATGTTGAAGCTCCAAAAGGACAGCACATTGGCAGAAACAATCAAAGGAATGACGTTGGTGACAAGTCGAAGACAGGCAAGAAAATCGATGAAGAAAAGCCTGCCGGTTTCTATATAACCGCAAGGCCCGATAGCAGAAATCCGTCAACAACTGGAAAGGCCAGCTACTATACAACTGCACAACCTGAGGTGTACACAAATAGAAATTCAGTGGACGGTCCAACTCCCGGTGACAAACAATTTGTGACACCTTCAGAGACCGAAGATCGTACCTTGCAGGGTAGCTATAGTACTCTAAAGCCAGACTTCTTCGCAAATGGACCGATTATTAAGAGCCCCACGACTCCGTCATCCTACCCTGGAACCTATTCCACTGCACGAAGACTGGATTCGACTCGCACCACCCCATTTTACACACCAACTGTTCCGTCGATTTCCAGAGTAAAACCCACAGAATCAAAAACCTTTTTCATAAACCTCAAATCCGATGATCCTACAACCCTGAAAGGTGCTATCACTAACGAACACGCCACCCCAAGACCTATTATTTTGGGAATGAGACACGACAGTTCTGAGATTCACCGTTTTCCAGTATTTTCCAATGGCGACCTGAAAGTACAACTTCCAGTATATCCCGCGCAGTCTCTAACGCCAGCTGGATTATCATTGACAACTTCTACTTCGGGCCCCACCTACCTTCCTAACGGCACTAAGGTAAATAAAATTGTACCCGTCACACCGGCAAATATTGACAAGTCCGTTGCGAGAAACGTCAAGGGTATACTTCAAACTGTTGGTATGATCAAGGACACAATGAAGGCCAGCCTTGATGACAAGACCAACGCTCCCCGCGTTGGCTTAGATATTCCTCCTTCATCGGGACCAGGAACTCTGGTTTCCCTGACAAACTACTTCGCCAATGGCGACCAAACCACCACTACGGTGAGTTCGGAGGAAGAGAAGCCGACCACCACATCGGTTGACATTGCAGTAGGTCTCCTGAGCAATAAGACATCAGAAAAATACCTCAGCTTGTTTGGTCTCGATCAGAATGACGACAGTGACGTTGAGTCTGATAACGCTGCAATTGGCACAACCGCCGCTCCCAAAATTGTCCAGACTCCCACAGTAATTGGTGACATCAGCAAGACTACAATACGCGACTTGGCACAGAACCCCGAAACGAGGAAAATCGCTCAGGTCTTCTCGAATGCTATTACGAAATACATTGAAGATCCAGACACATTCAGAAAGGGGCTAATCGAAGTTAGGCCCACTGAACCGACAAGAAAGCTTTCCAGTGCAACTCCATCTCCCTACACAACCCCGAGTAGTTATTTCAGCAAAGGGGGCAGCGTAGCTACAGATGCCAGTAGCTTCAGCAAGGACCAAACGCAATCATACTTACCAACGACTACCCAAAAGTATGACGCTTCCACGAATCCCACAACCGAGTCCAATGACATTGCCAAGGAAATCAACGATCAATTCGATGCGTCAACTCCTGTCTATGACTCAGTGTCAACGGAAACCACTGAAGCCACTACCTACCGAGGAAGCAGGTTCTCAACTTCCAAACCTTCTGTTGACACCAGAGTGTCATCGGAACTCCTCCCTCCAAGTAATGACGAGGAACAAGAGCATGAAACACTGCACAAGGTGCAGAGTCAGTCATTCGTTAAGTCGTACAACGATCTGGCAAAGGTGCCAAAATCAGTTTCTTTCGATAAATCCAAGAACACTTACGACACTTCCGCAGACAAGACGACAACACTTGGTAATCCTTGGCTGCAAGGCAAAAAACAAAATTTCCCACACACTGACAGCCCCTGGACGCAATCACCAAGTACCCAAACTGTCTCTGACACAACGACTGTTCTAAACCATAGAGATAGCGAGAAAGCTACCGAAAGTCCCTGGGCACACTCACTCAATGCTGAAAATAAAAACAGAGTTGATACTTCAACTGTCAAAGCGCCAGCAAATCAAACTCCATGGCAATACGAGGGTAAAGGTAAATTTGACGATTCATATGGCGTAGTTTCGATAACTGAGAGCATTCTTGGAAAGAAATCACAACCAACCGAACAACCCTGGACGCACTCAGCCATTACCCAAGCTCCTGTCAAAATCGACACTTCAAACGATAAAGTGATATCGAATGTAAATCCCTGGCTGGGAAATAAACAAGCAAAAGTGAAGCCCACTGAAAACCCCTGGTCGCAGATTACCCAATCGATTTACCTTGACCCTCTGACGATAAACGACGGCCTAATGCGAGAGCAAAAAGCGACAACTGTCAGTCCGTTCGAGTACGTCAACACAGACCGGAGCCGATTCGAAGATGCCTCTCAGTCTGAAGAGGGCATTGATGACATTCTCAACAGTCCCGAGTTGTCTTCCGAAATCTTACCCAAAGACAACGGCTTGCAAAGAATCGCCAACAAACTATTCGGTGGACTTAACGAAACCGAAGCGCTTCACCTCCAAAATGTGATGAAGAAAGCCGAACACAACCAAAGCGTTTTGAAACTTTTGCTCCTTCTCATCCAAACCTGCGATGACCAAAACGGCAAAGCATTGGAAAAATCCCGCAAAATTCTTCTCAACGCTCTTATCGGAATGGACGGCAAACCGAAACCGAATAAAAATATCGCACAAGTGTCATCAACGACGAATAAAATACCTGTCACCACTTACCGCGGAGTTTACAGTGGCAGCACAAGTACTGCCACAAATCCTACTACTACACTTCCTTCCAGCGAAGAAACGACCAAGTTCGAAATTCGGGTTCCAGAACTCGAAGAAGAAGATAACTCCATTAATACGTCCACATCGAAAGCAATATCAACCGAACGACAACCAAAGGCTTACGACAACCCGAATAGAACTTCCGACGAGAGAGCCCTAGAACTTCTCAAGTCACTGTACTCATTAGCTTCGAAGTTTAGTAGACGATGATTTCGAAAAAGCTTCGAAGCACGTGCATCCTAAATTAGTTAAAAAATATTTTATTATAAACCGTCAGCCAATGTTGCCATCGAAATCAAAATGGCCACCAAACATGTGCAGATTTTAAACTAAAAAAAAAAGAAGAAATGAGGTTCGATCACTGGCATAAATTATTTGAATTGACTAGAAATTTAAGGAAAAGAAAAACACTTTTCAAAATGACATTGATTTTGACAGTTGATTTGTTTTCATACATCTGGTGGAAAATTTTAATTTGTGACAGTAAAAATATTTCAATTTATGACAGAACCTCACTCAGTCTGCTCGCAAGAAAATAATTAAAATACGAAAAACTTGTAAATATTGTTATTCTGTTATAAAAAACAAAACAAAACAAACAATAGATATTTGTTCTCCTTGCTACTATATAACTGTGAAAATGATGCAATGAAGAAAACTACTCCTACAATCGCTTCGCATTTTCTTTTATTTTTTTTACTCTTCTCATATATTTACTTAGCTGATTTTAGTGTGTAAACATTTTGATATATTGTAAATAATTAAAATTTAAATAAAAGATTCTTTTTATAATTTGTATTATTATTGAATAAGTGCTGGTTTTTGTTTTTAGTTCGTTTCTGAAAGGTTTTTTTGTCTTATCTGACAAATGGTAAGTGATTCTAGGTTAAGTCATCAGAATTTCGCGGAGGTTCGCAGAATCTTCAAATTTATGGATTGACATTCATATGATTCATCCAAATCACTATCATTGTTGGCTACATTTACTTACTTTGCTCAATCATAAACTTTACAAAAGTAATAATAGAAAATGTGAAAAAATAAATACGTCAGTGTCAAATAAGATGAAGAAAATCAAACCAAACGGAAAAAAAAGAAGCAGCAGGATCTGCCACTAATAGTCCACACTGTGAAAACCACTGAAAATAGCAAAATTTAGCAGGCTTGAATCCATTTAACCATCTGTGAAGCGACAATGTGTGACATTATGATTTGGTCGATTGTCCTGTTCATGTGATACAAATTATGGGAAACTTATGTGGTCTTCGATTGGTACAAAAAAAGCAATCTTTTTCAGATTTCAGAGCACTTTTGCGAATCTGGATTTTTTCTCAGATTTGCTTCAGATTTACCAATACAAGTAAGTTTGAGTTTGACTAGTGGAGTTTATTTACGTGTTTGTGAAATTTTTGAAAAAACGAATTGAAATTATGTACAAATATTTAGAAATTAATCTGGGCGAGCATTTTGAATGTTTTCATATAAAATTTAAGCAGTGAATGGAAAACGCTTAGAAAAGTGCCGAAGGCGACACATATTCCAATCGCACAAATATCAACAAAAAAAGAGCAAGTGACGTTTTTATGTTCGACACACGAAATCTGAAATCTGAGAGCGAATCTGAAGAAGCCCAATCGAAAACCACATTAAGCGTGATGTTGTTTTTATAGCGATATAGAATTTTGCTTTTCTATAAGCAATCTGGCTTTCTGAAGTAGTGACCGGACACACCGGATCACACCCAGCCAAATTACTACTCTCGAACGACACAAATCAGTAATGGAAATTTTTTACTTGATTGCAGATTCGTTATTCGCCGAAAAGGTAATTGCATTAGTTGCTAGAAACTGAGTTTAATGTTAAGCGATAATTTAAAATACTGACAACTAATGTTATCCTAAATGTAATCTACCCATCAACTCGATCTAGCTTGTTGAGCAGGGAAATCCCTCCTGCTCAAAGGTATAACAGTTTAGAGTAGGTCTGCACAATGCAGCTCGTCAAGTGAGACAGGCGTATTGGGTTAAGTTCCTAATTATTCGTATCTGATCGAACAGGGGCGCTTGGCAAGTTAGCGCAGTGTATCACTAATAATTTTGTCGACCAAAGTAGCATGTGAATGAGAGGTTTTTTTTAAATGGAAACGCTAACATCCTTTTACCTTAGACTTACGACAAGAACCAAGAACCCTTAGAAAATGTTGAGTAAGTGTCGATTTATTTCTTTTATATAAACAGTACCTCCACTTCAAATACTGTTTATCACTACATATACGTCAATATCATCATCATCTTTATAATAAGACATACTATACGCACAAAAGTCAGCAACATAATGTAATAAGCCCCTTCGAATGCAGCGAATGAGATGCGAATTGATGATATAGAATTCTCTACGTCGAAACAAATGCATTTGACGATTCAAAGTGAATTGTGATTGTGCTCAGTATTTCACAGATGTCACCCACTTGTAGTAGTGTAGTGCTGAGGTCGGACGTCTCATAACAAAATAAACCCCAATCCTTGAAATTTGAATGAAATAGAAATAACAATAAATCTCGTCTATACCATACGCGAGATATCAGTTTGAATTGAAAGCCTGAGCTAGTTCAATACCTCTGACGACAATCTGAAATTTACCTGCCGTTTGTGTAGACGTTGAAGTTCATTGTTTTGTGCAAAGTACATTATCAGCTAGCAAACTTTGGTAATAATCTCGCACACACCGAGAGAACGATGAGAACTTTGTTTGAAACTTAAATCAGGAATTCATAGACAACGCTGGGATTATTTGGGAAGCTCTTGCTCTTGGTTGGGTAATTTTGATGCGTACCTACTCCCATAAATGGAGTATTCAGCCTTGAATGGTATGGTTTAAAAGCTGCCAACTGTCAAGATAAGTGCTGATAATAAGTTTGTTTACACACCTATGCGCGTAAACTGTACATTTTTGGAAATATTATTTTTACAGATCGAACGAGATCGAACATCCTACACAAAATGACAGAACATGAGCAAAATAACGAGGAGCGGGTGATTTTCCTCTTAGATGTAAGAGAATTTCTTCCAACAGTCTCCATCATTGAGTTCACCCCAAAACCTAGATATCATAAGTCGACTAGATTGATCTGGAATAGATGTACCCTGAACGCAAAAACTAGATTGGTCGGAAATGTCACTTTTCCTACGAAAAGTCATGAATTTATTGACTAGATTCTTCGGCTAGCCCTTTAAAAACGTTAGCTCGAAAAGCTGTTCATGTGACCGTACTAGGCCAATCAAAGCTGAGAGGCTTCAAGGTAGCCAGCTGTCAGACTTACTAAATTAGATAATTGGAAGTCCCATTCTCAATATTTCCACCAATGAAAATTCCACTGTTCAAAATGTCAACAAATAATGCAGAAAGAAAATAAATCTGCTTTATCTGTAACAGTTGGTATAAGTTGCTGGCGTGTATTTTATAAATCTGTCAGTTAAATATGTTGTTGGCATAGCGGGTTGGATATTGGTTTTTTTTCCAATAGTGAGAATCAATAAATCAATTGTTTGACGAAAATAATTAAAAATCTCTAAAAATTAACGTACTTAAAGTACTTCAAGCTCCTTTATTGAGCATTAATTAAATAATTAAACACCCCTAACCGCAATAAGATTTTGCCTCTGCTTCGCATTAGCAACTTTTTCGTTTTTCTGTGACATTTTCACATTTTTTGAAGCTTTCTTTGACTTAGATTCGCCACGCAATTCCATATCTTCCTCGACAACAATTGATTTATTTGAATGATCACTAAGCTCGTCGTCATCTTGCGTAATATCCAAGCTCTCCTCGAGCAGATCCATCTGAGATTCCAAAAGTTCTGAAACCAATTCAATTCGCCTCAACCGATCACATTCATTGGTGCTGACATCTTTCGGCCTGCCAAGCATGCTCCCACCGCCTCTGAGTCGCAACACATCATCTTTTCTATTTGTTCTCTGGAATAATTTGGTTATATTGCTGTCAATTAGTTCGCTTTCCAGAAAATGCCAAAACGTATAATGATCCTCCTTTACTGAACGGGCACGATCTTTTGCTTTCTCCGTTGAAAAATTCAAGCAAACAACAGTGATAAACATATTCAGCAAAAATATGGTCACAGCAACTGCAAGCAAAGCGTACAAAATGAAACCTATGACTCTGCCGCCATAATTCATTTCCGACGGAGTGACAGTTGCACCGAATCCAAATGACAGTGAGAGTAGCGTTGTTATGCTCTTAACAAATTCAGCAAAACTCGGCGAATTGCTACCATTAATAATGTAGGAACTGAGCCCGATTGCGGTAAGGAAGATTCCAATGAAAACTGTCGTCGAAGCCAATGGTTTCTTTGCTTGATGTAAGGTACTTGTAAGCACTCGAAATACCCGTGCAAACTGTAGAATTTTCCACAATCTCAGGGTTGTCAGCGCGATAAGCAGCGCAATCAACATCGTGCATGTATCGTCGATCAAAGCGGCGCCATAAAATGGAACGAACTCGTTTCTTTTGCTGGCTTCTAGCTGCTGTAGCAGTTTTTTGACATACATATCCCGGAGCCACACTCCGAATCCAATGAAAATATTAAGACAGACTATAGTCATGTCAGCGTAGTTCCAAGACATTGAGAGGTAGAGTTTCACTGAGGAAGAATACCACATTTTTAAAATGACATCACCAACCACTCTGATCAGGACCAGAAAGTACACCAGAAACGTCAAAAGCACATACCATTCTAAGTTGTCAATATTGAAAAGCAACTTTAACGACTCGATCTTATCTGTTACAACGAATGATTTGAAAGCTGTTTGTTCAGCGGAAACCGTCACCAAAGTGAAAACATCCGCATCCACATTGTACAAAGTGAACTCGATAAGAACAGCCGCTGTATTTCGATCAATCCAATGGTTCTTGCGCAAGAAATCCAAGACCCTGCGACTGTTAACCGCGTTCCTTCCCAAAAGCGTTACATAGCCACCGCCGGGTTGATGATGCAGCTTACCTCTCCTATCAACGCCACCTGTTTGAACTTCGTCTTGGTACTGCCAGGGCTTAAAGATTCGCCAAAACTTATCCCTGTATGGGAGTGATGGAACTTCGCTCATCCAACCAGGGCCATGAGCGGCTGTTTCATAAGTTGAAACTTTCTTAAGACCCCTGTGTCGTATCTGCCTGAGCCTGATAACGCCCAGCACCTTGGCAATTTGTAGATCCATCCAACCGCTCTCTTCGAACGGTTTCCCGTTGTACGAGGTGCCGTCATTAAATCCCTTTATTAAAGTTCCATTTATGAAATTGTACAAATCATCCGAGGTTACTATTGTGCCGATTGTGGAAAGGCTAAACTTCGAATTCCTCAACACGTGCCTTACAGTCCGAGTGTTGTAGTATAGCAATGGATCTCTGGTTCCAATTACAAGCATGAGTAGTATGGATAAATGTCCTCCGTACAGTATTAAGTCGCTGAGAATCTCCTTGTACTTCAGGGTCATTACTTCGTTGCGCTTGTAAAAGGTTGCGCCGAGCTGAAGTTGGGACTTAAGGGCAGCGATGCGCCGTTTGAGGAATTCCTTTCTATTCGGAGCTCCAACGAAGATGGGGTTTATATTTCCAGTCCAGGGAAAACGAAGGAATACAGCGTAGACCGTTGCTTTTAGCAGCATCAGTATGACATCCGCGAAGAAGGTTTGATAAATGAAGATCAAGGTCAGCGCTGTGAGGAGCGCCTTAAATTTCTTCGTTTCATAGCGGAATCCAATAAGGTATGTACAGCAGAGGAAGGCCACAATAGATGCGGTTGATATTGCGACAGCAAGTGTTGTAGATTTTTTAAGATTTTTGCGTTGATCTGACATTTCAACATCTGACGAGGAACTTATGACAGGAAGTGAGTGAACAAGGTGATTTTTTTTTTTTACTAACGCAAAAGTAAACATAAGGTCTGCAGCATATCCACAGCCAAGTTTGCTTTATGGGTATTTCTTGCCACAACTCACTTTCGAGACAATTGTTACTTTAGGACACCTTCCATGGATATTTCGCATTCATTTTTAATAGGATTACATTTTCTGCCGCCGGCAAATCGAAGGCGGATAAAATGTCCGATGGCCTAAGGCCCAGCTGTCTTATTGATGAGGTGTATGCGGAGTAAGTGATGGTCAAACATGAGTTGTACAGCGGCTGTCTATATGCAACAGACAGGATATTTTGCAGCCTTGAGGTTTAACTTCGAAATCTCATATCCAGATCGTCTTGTAAGAGTTTTGACCCACTTTGTGCCTGAAGTAACAAACTCCGCATTGCATTCATTGAAGGACCATCAATGACAGAGTCCTTAGTCTTATGTAGACAATCACATTAACTTCCTTAACCCTGCTGCCATTAGCAAGTATAAAGACTGCATCAACTCGTATACATCAAAAGCTCAACCATTTTCATAATACTTGGCAAGTCCCATCATAACTCAGCTGCATTCATATACTCAGTTAAGCCCTAATCAGAGTATCAAGCAATAACAATGCAACAGCCAACGAAGCTCATCATTTCCCCCACTCTGCGAGTTTCTTATAGGCGGCTTCAGACTTCAGAGTTCAGAGAGCTGCGCTATTGAAAATTCTCAAGAGAATGGCTAGCTTTGGATGCGAGAGATAAACAATCGCATCTCGTAAATTTCAAACTTCAATTTGCAACGGAATTAGACGTGCGCAGATCCAATGCAAACAGACAAAGCGAAACCCCCCAAACAAATCTGCAGAATGCAGAGAAAAATGTTCTCAGTATAAATAGCTGCAGAAGGTGATGAGTACTTGGTCAGTCTTTGCATGTTCAGTTACATGGGAATACCACAAATAGAATATCGGAAGCCGCATTCACCAACTCCTTTGAAAATCGCAGTTTCACCAAATTGGATTTAAGCCCAAGACCAACTGACAGTTGCAAGGTGACAAATTCAAAAAAAAAAAAACATGGGACACATGGAGACGAACAGGAAAAAGCTCGTGATCGTATTTGGTGAGTGGCAGAGGTTGTTGTGAGAATTTCCACCCTGAAATCCACATAAGTTAGTGGTTTCCGGTCCAAGATTGAAGTAATTATTGATGATGCACTGGCTGACCAAATACACACGTAGGAGTGTTTGGGTGCGAGGTTTCCTTCAAGCGGGAAATTGCATCTTTTTCCTCAAGCATTTGTGGGTCTTGTGCTGCGCTTTGCAAGTTTCGTTTCGGTTTTTTTTTTTTGTTGTTTGCTGTTCTAACATGCTTTTGTTTTATTATCAAGTGGAATGACGGCGGAGTACGAGAAAAAAGAAATCCGATGATAAATAACTTCTTGGATAAGAATCGCGATCTTGGCCTAATAACTTTGTGTCTGTATTCGGCGGCGTCTTAAGGCGGCTTGTTTAATTTTCTTCATTTCGTTACGGGTTAAGGGGTTAAGATGGGGCTTTTGCTTCTCTTATTAATTTATTTTAATTCATTTTCGTTTTTCCTCTCAACAGGGTTGCTGTTGGCAAGCCATCTATGCATTGTGAGTATACTCTTATGTAACTTATTGAAGTGTCAATTTAGGTAATGAACTAATTTGCAAGTCTGTAGTTGGAGTTGTGTAAAACTGACAGTGAACTCAATTGGCTTCGACTCATCCCACATAATTGTTCATGCACGACCGAATGAAAGAGAAGTGTTTCAGTAAGGAGTTACGAAAAAGTGATAGGACTTTGAAAGGCCATGGCGGGTCTTCTTCGTTATGTGTAACGTGAAACAAGTGAAACATTTTCTTGACTAAATTCGGAAGGAGGTAGAGTTTTGTGTTCGATCCTACAATCGTGTGTAAATATATTTCTCTGCGGTTTATTATTTTACGAAATTGCAGGTCTGCTCCCTGACGTGACACGAAATATCACACAATTAAGCAACTTTTACTGAACCAAACCGTAGGAGAAATATTGGCTCCCGCAGCTAATTGAACATATAAAAGTACTTATGAGAAAAAAAACCTAACAGTCGTGCGCAAGCTAGTTTTTTTTTACAAATTGCATTCTCGTTACACATTTATTGTAAATCCCAAACTTTTTTCAACCGTAATTTTTGTTCCTGTTCGTTTCACAATTGCTTGGCTATTTTCAGGCTCAAAATGGCTACAACTACCCTCGACCGGAAGTTCCGCTAGGTAGTAGTGGACCCGCAATACCGACCACTTCAGGCAGCACTGCAGTCCGACCCGTAGTAGGATTCCCAACAGCATCAACCGGAGGTGGATTTCCCGCCACCCCAAGTTACGGTGGACAAGTAGGACCAACTGCATCATCTTTCGGTTTCACACAACCGCAAAGAACTGGATCCACATTCGGTACAACTGGCACTGGATTTGGTGGTGGTCGTCCAAGTTCTGATATTCCCACAACAGGGTTTCCCACCGCAAGCGGAATAGGAAAACGTCCTACGATTCCACCACGTTCTGGTGGCATCTACGGGAGTGGTTCAACTGGTTTGGGACAACAGCAATATTCAGGCAACGATCAATACGAAGGCGACTACTCGGCGATTCCTGGAGAGCCAGGAGTCAACTATCCAATCTACGCCGAAGTACCACCAACATCATTCGATTGCACGCAACAGCAATTTCCTGGCTATTACTCTGACATAGAAGCTCAGTGCCAAGTTTTTCATATATGTGCCCTGAACCGAACATATTCGTTTCTCTGTCCCAACGGAACGATTTTCAGTCAAGAGACTCTGGTGTGTGTCTGGTGGAATATGTTTGACTGTGCCTCTGCTCCTGGTCTCTACGCCAATAATGCATTTATTTATGATTATTTGCAGCCAACAGAGGCTCGACCAGCTACTGGCGGAGCATATCCTGGTAGTGGCTTAGGTGGTACACCCAGAGCTCAATCTGGTTTCCAAAGTACCGCACGAACAACAGCAAGTGGAGGTGGTGGTGTATTCTCAGGGAATGTACGACCAACTGTTCCCAATTCATCGTTCGCTGGCGTATCTGCTGGTGTCGCCGCAGTGGGAACAACTGCATTTCCCAGTGGTCCAACAGGAACAGGCAGATTCTCAGGTACAGCTAGTGCGGCCAATGTTGGAGCCTTTCCCACTGGACCTCCCACAACAGCACCAGCCTTCGGAACAACAATTCGAGCTGGATTCTCGCCAATTCAGGATGCGACGTTCCCATCTGCACAGGTTTCTCCAACAACTGCTAACCGAGAATACTTGCCACCTAGAAGACCTTAGAATACTGCAGCGCATGATTGATCATCTTAGTTTGGATTAGCACACACAAGCCCACCACACCAGACACCACCCTTGATATGTACTTAAATAAGGTTATATACATATTTGAATTACTATACGTACGTAGTTTATAAGTTCAGCAAAAGTTTATAAAATAATAAAAAAAAGTTTTTGTACAATTTTCGAATTCCTGCACGTCTCCAATCGCCAACATTCTGAGAAAATTCAAAGTTATAGGTAGTATGTCAAATCTAAGGGGTAGTGAGAGCAAGTGAAAAAAAATGTTTTAAGACGGGCAAACTATTTTGTGGCCCTACGCATCAATTTGAATTGTTTGTGCAAGCAAACCAAGCAAACAAATAAAATATTGGCCGATTTAGCATAGAAACACCTTTCCTACACTTTTTTCTGATGATAAACTACGACTAACAATGGCCGAAAACTAAAGCATTATTATTATAATGACTTTCATTTGTCCTTTTACCTAGAAATTATGGGATATTTGACTTTTGATTCACTAACATCAGTCAGTTTTTTGTTTTCCTTTTTCTCCACATAAAACGAGTAATCTGACGTGTTCATATTTCCGCATTGAATTTATTATAATTGGTTATGCTTGAGAGAAATTCTGTCACATTTACGAAATTTAATCGATCCTCACCATCCCAATAAGAGAACACTTGTGAACGTGTCCCATCTTGCATATGGTTATCGCCGATAATGCAGTGCTGTATCAGGCTAACCAACCTTACCAACATTAACATATCTGCCATTCAACAACCGTTAGATTAAAACACTGCTTCATACAGACGCCGGAAATAATATCGGACAATTTCACAATGTTTCATTTGTCGCTGTACAACCAGATCTATCCAATAATTATTCAACACGAGCAGCCGCACTCATACGCATTATCATTGAGAACAAATCAGCTTCAATACCAACCACCCAAGGCTGTTCACAATAAGAAAAAAAAGTCAAAGTCTGTCAATAAGTCCATTAGCAACAGCAAACAAACTGAAGCTCAGCGAACAGCTCTTAAGGCAGGTCTTCAAAAATCCTTGGACGCCAGCAATAGGGGTTTTAACATTCTCAAGCGAATGGGATACGAAGAAGGTAAGCCACTGGGCAAGGACGGTTGTGGTATTATCGAACCCCTAACTATCCCAATTAAAGATAATCGGCATGATCGGGCAGGACTCGGTCAGGAGCTCAAACAGACGGTTGTAATCAAAAAGGAGCAAATCAAGACTGAAGTGAAGGTGAAGGCCAGCGCAACCAAACAGGAGAAAGTCCAATCCGAAGGACTCAGTACTAATACCAAAAGGGGGAAACGACTGCTACAATTGGGCGCTGAATACCATGATGATATAGAACTTCTTCGCTTGCGGCTGCAAGCTGAACTCTCAGTGAAAACCCGACGTAGAGACACCATGATTATAGCACGGGTCGCAATAAACGGTGAACTCATTTGCAGAGAACTTTTTGAAATAATCCATCAATATCTGGTGAATTCATTGCACGTGTACAAGACTACTCCCTTTCCGATGTTTCACGATATAACGCATGTCGATAACGAAATTAAAATTGTCTGCGAAGACAATCCATCGTTTGAGTACCTTGCTACTTGTATCAACGCGCTTGGCTCGAATTTAGTAATGGAAATGACAACAACTCGTGTTTCACCCGTCGGCGGTAATGTCTATTGGTTTGCTGTCCAAATGGAAGGGCTGGTATGTGGACCGCAGTCATTTTTACTGCAAATAAAGAAGCATCGCTTTGATCTGCACCCCGATCGTTGGATCATAGTGTCACAAACCCCGATGGCGAAGACAAACAAAACTCATTTGCAGATCATCACCGATGAGCACTCGGCGATGTTATTGATATTTCGCCATAACCTCAAGCTGCTCGTTTGCATGCAATCAATGGTTTTCGTCCTGCGAGGAAAGATACCGTTTTCTAATTGAGCCTTCCATTCAAAGTCGTTATTTATATCTTTGTCACGTTTTCTTAGATATACTGTTATATTTTCTATATACATATATATATTTTCTTTTGTTAAATAAAACTCGTAAAATTTAAGGCCAGTTTTCCAAGTCCCCAAACGTTTCTGGTATGTTGGCGTAAGCGAGCGACTTCACATATCCCCAATTAAAATAATCCAATGGTGTCAAATGGTTGTTTTTTTTTATGTGCGACACTTGCTGATATCGTTCAAAAAGTAAAAACTCCCAAAAATCAAAACGGGTAATAGAAGCTGTGGACCTGTTGACAGTTCTTATAGTTCATAGTGCTCAATTCAAATAGGGAGCGGAGGACCAAGTATTACTGGACCCTGTAACGTTTTCTCAAAGGCGATAGCACCGCCATATTTTGTGTAAACGCAATTTCTCTGACAGATTCCAATCCAGAACAATGTAAGAGCTGCACTGTTACAAAAGACCTCGAAATACCCATCTTCACGTGTTCTTCAATAGAACAAATTTGGTGTCTTCTGACAAGACTATATGAAAGCAGATAGACAATATGAACTCGTAAGATCAAATCTTGCTTTACATGAGCGCAGCTCGGACAATGAACGGATGCCATTTAATTTATTTTAATTTAACCGACCTGCCCAAACATTTTGCCCTTTAGCAACCATAAACACCGACGCAGAATTTGTTTTTCTTTTCCTTTATTATAAATCCAGTGACATAAAACGTGTCCGCGCTATTTGTTAAAATTCGCATAAAAGTCATAACTTTGCGGTGTACTTTTCAGCTTCGCTTCCTTCACAATCGATTGGTAGTAGGTCTTGAACGACCCATCCACAAACATGTACTTCCCCTTTTTGATTTTGACATCTGTTTGTCGGGGAACCGGGATGGTCGGATTAAAGGCCATCTGTGAGCTGTCGTACTTGTCAAAGAGTTCATCTGGTGTCCTGTAAAACAAAAGAAGCTACATTAATCCCAAAACAATACCGTCTTTCTTGGTTTGCTTACAATTTGCCAATTTCTGGTGGAAGACTGCCGTCACCGGAAGCCGGTACGCCATTGGCTATGTGTACAGCTAACTTTCTCACTGTGGGATGATAATGTCGCCTCAGTGTAGCCAGCTCGTACAATGCAGTACATGACGCATTGCAGTACTCAGGGTCATCCAACTCTGGATCGAAACGCCCCGATCCCACACTTGTGTCTGTGTCCAAAATGATGTCCAGTACCGATGTCAGCTGCATTACGGCCTTCACTGTACCCAGCGATGCCAGTGTTCCGTTGTGCATGAGGTGCATACTCACCGTCGTTAAGCGCTTAACGAACGCCAGCAGTCTCTGCTGAGTGATATTTTTGCGTCGCTTGATCAGCACATCGTCCAGAGTACGAAGGATTATCTGGAAATCGTCGTGATTCTTGCCTGCGTGTACGGCAAGTAGATTCCTATAAAAATGGCCATAGAAGCGGATCGGATCGATGTTCAACACTTCTCCCTGACCGGAGAGGATGACGAATATTGTGCGAATGCAGTGCAATTGCTCCCGATAGCCGAGCTCGGTCGTTTCAAGTATGTTGTTCAGCACCTCGATTAGATCGGAGAAGAACTCCAAGTTGATGACGTGAGCAAATCTAAACGGAAACGAATGACATACGGTTCGTAATAGGAAAACATATGGCTTACTCAGCAAGTCCCTCCAGGCATGCACTAAGCGCCTTAGAATTGGGATCGTTCTTTAAAATCCTAAAGTAAATGGTGAACACCATTTTGATGATCTCCGTCAGCTTGTAGTGCTTGGACTGTTTGTTCTCCTCTGCGCGAGTCTCATCCAGCTCTTTGTTGAGCTCTGTGAGTCGCTTACGACGTTTACGTTCTTTTTTCGACAGATTGATCAAGCGCTGCCGATGTGCTTCGAGTTTTTTCTGCTTAAGCTCGTTCTCCTTCTCAGCATTCAGGTTGACGTTCTTTATCTTCAGCGCCAGCAGACAGGTAATCATATCCAAATGAACCACATTTGACTTGCTCTTGATGAGGTGATTTATCCGGCGGATGATGTACAGCGTCATGTCGAGCTTTTTGTCCGTGGAGAACACAGTGCGGAAGCATTTGTTGACATCCTCTCGCATGCGGGGAAAATTACTGTTAAGCATGTAGACGAGGAGTTGTGCGATATTTTGAACGTAATTGAAGTACGGATGTGCGATGAGTAGTTCACAAAGGCATGTCACGCCGACCTCAGCAATTTTTACTACCTGCGGCGTAATGCGACCGAATCCGCGTTTCGTCACCGACGCCGTAATTTTTTCCAGTTTTTGGAGAAATTTCTTAAACTGCTGCAGTAGTGCGTTCTCGTAGGTAACACGCTCCAGAGTCGCTTTTCTTACTGTAAGGAGGAAATACTAATGGTTAGTTATTTTTAGAGACAACTACCCGCTTTATAGAAGGGAAAATATTTTCATATTCATAGACTACACCAAAAAATTGGGGTAAATAAGGAGATTTCTCCATTCATAACTGGAATAGAAAGCCTATGTTCACTTTTGCATGTTTTTTCCTTCAAACTTCAACCCAAAAAGTGTCCTAAAATTAAAAGTTCAACTAACCTGTTGTCATCTTGGTGTCCACCTGCCCGACACGATACTCTGGCAAAATATCCTTGAAGATCTCAGTTATCGAAAGAATAGCCACTTTGCGAACCGTCAACAAGTTTGGCGTTCCATTTTCATTGGTCTCCTCCATCAATTCAAACAGCGCATTAAAGTTCTTCATCTTGTCCTCGGGTTTCTCAAGAATTCCCGAGCAAATAATGCCAATCCGATACTTTTGCCTTTCAATCTCTTGCTGTCGATGTATAAGCAAATCCGTAGTGGAAATCAACTTGTTTGTTTCCGGTTTAGCAACCTCATCATCATACAACACGTCATCATCGCTATCCTCGTAATCAGAGGGTTCCTCTACTTCCTCCTCCTTATCTTTGGGATCCTTTTTAGCCACCTTTGGTTTTGGTTTGTAATCCACCTCCGTAGTGCGACTAATAATTTCACCTTCACGACTCTTTATGGGCAACAAGTTTATCTTGATCTTAAGATTATCCTTTTCCTTGGAGTTCTGCGTGGAATAGCTTGACTCCAGTCCAACTGATTCGGCATCAAGATCAAATGCTGGCTCCGCGTGTTTCCGTTTTCTTTGTTTATTGGCGCATGATGCTTCTAAATAATCCAAATCATCACCATCTAGCATGTCCATGACATTGTCGGCAATTTGCTCATCATCCTCATCGTCGTCGTCGTCCATATGATTGTTGAGCGCTTTACGCTTAGGTTTAACAGGGAATTCCTTTCTCTTTGGCTTAGGTGCACTGAAGATGTTCTGCTTTTTCGCAGCCTGTCCCTTGGCGTTTGCTTTCTGCTGTTGGGATTTCGTTAGAGTCTTCTTCTTCCCCTTGAGATGGGCTGACCGTTTTACGGCACTGATTTTTACTTTTTTCTGCAAATAATGTGGAAGTTTTTAATTTTGCTGGGTAAAAAAGGTCTTAGGAATTTACTTACAACTGCCATATTTATTTCATTTGCTGGTATTTCTTTATTTTATGAAAAATTGAAACACAGCAAAGAAAGTTTTTAGATTTCGTTGGTTTTCCGAGTTTTGACGTTTTTCCATGTGCACATGTAAAAAGGGAGTTACCACCTTAAAATTATTCAAACAAAATGACACGACGTTGCGTTACGCTTCAATTATGAATTTCCAAAGAAACCTCCGTCTTGAAATAAATATACCGGCTGTTGCAACTCGTGTCATTCGGGACACCGCTACGTACGAAATGTCAAAGTTAAATCGCGTCAAATAGAGATTTGTGGCTCGATTTCACGCAAAAAGGAGTCTAACGTTTTAAGGCCCAACTTATATCTAGCAATATTTTTAATTGTAACATACGTGACGTCAAATATGTAGCGGTGTCCGGAAGCCAGACAAACGTCCGTCAGTACAAAAATAACATGCGGATTTCACCAGTACGAGATTCCACTCTTTGAAAAACAATAAAAAACAATAACCCCATGTAGATCAGGGGTGAAAAATAAAAAAAGTCCAATTCACAAACAAACGGTAAATACTTCCGAATATTGTATCGTGACGTAAAGAAAGAAAGATTACGTGATGTTACCTTACAAAATCTGACAACACCGCCGTCTGCTCCTAGTGTCGTTTTGCCAGCTGTGAAGTTTCAAAAGTTTAAAGTGAAATCAGAGTTTTTTTTGTTGAAAACAAAAAAAATATTTGTTTATTTTATTAATGCGTATTAGTGTTACGGATAAAGTTAGCTAGTATAAACCAAAATTACACAAAATGAACAGCATAGGATGGGCGCTAATCTTCAAAAAGGGCTGTTGGTGTTCACGAGAAACAATCAGCATTAATGGAAGCAAGTACATAGTTAAGGAGCGAATAGCACAGGGGTATGATATCAGCGAGGACATTAATGTCATCTAATGCATTGCAATTGTTTTTCCTTGCAGCGGCTTTAGCAATATCGACTTGGCCGAGAATACAATCACGCGAAAGGTGTACGCTATCAAGCGAATTACATGTCACAGTATCGAGGACCAAAACTTTGCTTTACGAGAAATCGAACACTGCCAGCAAATTGACTCGGAGAACGTTATAAAAGTTATTGAT
Organism: Cheilosia variabilis; assembly: GCA_951230905.1. Classification (NCBI taxonomy): domain Eukaryota; kingdom Metazoa; phylum Arthropoda; class Insecta; order Diptera; family Syrphidae; genus Cheilosia; species Cheilosia variabilis. The sequence goes on along the minus strand of OX579676.1, from coordinate 144,239,236 downwards.
TATCAATTAAAGGGTTCAGCGGATATTGTCATAAATACGACTAGCAAGTTGAACATAGTCCTGCCGTACTATAAGCATGGGTCACTGGGTGATCATCTAACTATGCGAGGAAAGCGAGGTGATCACATGCCCGAGGCACAGATATTGCAGATCTTTTTGGGCATATGCGATGGACTGAAGGCGTTTCATGAGGCTACACCTCAGCCACTGGCACATAGAGATTTGAAGACGGCAAATATTTGCCTATCTGACTCATTCGAACCGATAATAGTGGACTTGGGCTCAGTGACAGAAGCGAGGCTGCAGATATGTGGCCAATCGGAAGCACAGCGATTACAGGACGAGGCCGAAGAGCGAAGTTCAATTGTTTATAGGGCGCCGGAACTGTTCTCGGTGAAGAGCTACTGCACCATCGACGAAAGGACAGATATTTGGGTAAGAAACGGGTTTTCTATCGGATGGTATGTTCTCTAAGTGACTTACTTTCAGAGCCTTGGATGTGTACTGTATGCAATGTGTTTCTTTCACTGTCTTTTCGATCCTATCTATGAGAAAGGCGATAGCGTAGCGCTTGCCGTGCTCAGTGGCAACATTAACATTCCAGAAAATTCCATCTATTCTCAGGTAATTACAATGCTGTCGTGAAGCTTTGAACGAGTCTTTAGTTCGGTTATGCCAATTCATTCGCAGGACATGCACGAATTAATTGCGTACATGCTTCGTTTGGATCCAATGGAGCGTCCATTTATCTACAGCGTCATCGAGAAGACACACGATCTGATAGCGAAACTTCAAGGAAGAGTCTAGTTGCCTCCAGCAATCCGGCGGTACAAAGGGCAGCGGTGCACCACAACACACTCCAATTAGCATTTTCTGTTTTATATTTAAAAATAAACCCGTTTTTCAACTAATGGTCGTCTTTAGTCAGCCCTGGACAGTTGTCGTCCAAGTCCTCGACATCCTTGTAATGAACACCACACCAATGGCAGTAATTGTACGACATGCGCATGTAGCTTGTCAGCATTTCGAGTTTCTCCGCCGAAGAGTACTCGAAGGTATCTTCTTCCTCTTCCACAGCATCCTCGTCAGATTCACCATCCTCAGGTGGTGGGCTACGGTCTGGCCAGAACCACTTTAGATGCGGTTCCTCCACGTTCGCCTTATGATCCAAGTCCTCACATGATTTTTGGCATTTTCTACAAACAGTTTATTATAGCACAACAAAGAACCATTTGTCTTTTGAACTAACCTAAGTGCCGTTTCCACAAACCGTTCCTGGGCCTTCTCAGTCATTCGACGACGATATTCTTCGGGTGTGATCTCTGCCTCGTTCAATTTCCTTTGCAAGTGCTTTGCACGAATTTCTTTTCTCTTGAGTTCGATTTCCTTCAGAGCGGTTTCTCGGCCCAAACCACCTCGGCCTGATTTAATATTCAGTCCAATTGGCTCTGTTATACCCGAGGAAGATTTACCCAGAGAGTCCCCAGGCTTGTAGCCCATTTTTGCCAATAGCTTGAATCCCATATTCTCACTCTCGATGGGACACTGGAGTCCCTCTTGAAGGCGTTCATTGCTCTGAGATTGTACAGATTTTTTTTGCTTTTTGTTGTTCTCCACCTTTTGCTCTTCGAGTTGTATTTGGCGCTTCTTGCTGCGATCGTGGATGAGGCTTGGACGAGCGTCCGTTATTCTTAAATGCAATAATTATTAGTTTTCAATTTATTTTAGAAGTCCACATAAATTACCCAGTGAGAAATGCATCCGACATGTAATCCTCTTCTTCAGAGGACATTTTTATTTTTATGAGGAATTTGCTCAACGTTGGTAAACAATAAACGAATGTCAAAATTTATAAAGACTGTGTTCGATAAAGCACACTCCATTGACTGACATGGTTCTGTGGTTTTTGATTGGGCAGAAAGAAACACTTTTCAGCTTTTCATGTTGTATTGGTAGAGAAAAATAAATATTTTTCATAGCATTTACATATATGTGGTGGGTTGGTATGAATATGGATTATGGTTGGATATTTTAAGAATGGGGGGAAATATATTGTAGAATGGTAAGGTGTACGATTTTCATTTCGTATCCGTGTTGATCAGATATAAATTTTTCTCTATTTTTCACAGACTTTTCGCCTAAAAACGTACGTAATAACACACTTTAAATGTGGTATTCGATTGGGCGCTCTCAGAGCACTTTTTATGTTCATTTGGTACAAAAAAAAACAATGTTTTTCAGATTTCAGATCACTTTTGCGAATCTGGATTTTTTCTCAGACTTGCTTCAGATTTGCCAAACAAGTACGTTTGAGTTTGACAGCTAGTGGAGTTTGCTTACATTTTCGTGAAATTTTTCAACTGAAAAGACACGAATTGCATCGGGTTGATCTATTTTTTTTTGTTAATTGAAGCGTTTAGAATGAGAAGGTGTTAAGTGACAAATTTAAAGTTCCGAGTAAAAAACGTTTAAAGTTGTTTGCCCATAAATCCCCCTGTGAAAGCAGTTGAGTTCGGTAATACGATATAAAAGTAAATAAAGAAAATATTATTTTAGACAAAGTGACTCCAATTATTAAATTTTATAATAAGTGGTATTCTTATACAAATTAATGCCCTTAACGCCTTTATTTTAGCACTTTTTTACGCTACGAAACCTGACAAAATTTTGTGTATTTATCACCTTTAACCATATCCAACTCTCTATTAAGTACAGTAGAGCATCGGCGAATAGACCAAAATTTAAGTTGTCACATAACACATTTATCGGATAAAAAACATCAAAAGTTTCAAAAATGTCACTTAACCCCTTCTCATTCTTAACGCTTCAATTATTTATGTACCTACACGTTTTTTTGAACGTTTTCATATAAAATTAAACCAGGTTTTTATTTCGATTTTTCGATATTTTCGATTAGACACAAAAAATCTTATATCTGAGAGCGAATCTGAAGAAGTCCAATCGAATACCACTAAAGTTTGACAAATGACAAATGTTTTGATGTCAGTGTCAGTAGGAGGTGTAGTTCAGAAATCGAGATTCGCGAAATTGATCTGACTCTGATAAAAGTGCTTATTTTGCGGCCAATGGAACATGAAATCTGAAGCCAGATGAATCTGAAAAAAAAGCTTTTGCTGTCACAATGGAAAACAACATTAATAAAAAAAAAAAAAATAGGTGCATTTATGAACACATTACTAAAAGCTTATTATTTGGTTCATCGCACGACGAGTGCTCCCTCTGCCATCTAGCTTGCTCAGCCACCTAGCTAAATGTCAAAATGCACGCTTGCTTACGCTTGTTAAACAATTGCTTAAAAAAAATTTCTTCACACCTAGTTATCTTCTTTTAATAAGACACCTTACCTTCAAAGCATTCCAGAATCTATTTGAAAGAAAATGAAATTTTCATTACCACTTCTATTGTGCACGCTCACAATTTCTGCTGTCGTAGCAAAGGAAGAACCGCAAGTTAAAATCGGAATCAAAAAACGAATCGACGATTGTACTGAACGCACTAAAAAAGGCGACTTTATCCACGTCCACTACAAAGTAAGTTCTCACATCACACTCAGGCAGGAATAAAACCGATTTTATACATCCTAATCATGTTCAGGGTTCACTGGAAGACGGCACGGTGTTCGACAGTAGCCTTCCGCGAGGAGTTCCCTTCACATTTACCTTAGGTACCAATCAGGTCATCAAGGGATGGGAACAGGGTCTTATGGGCATGTGCGAGGGCGAAAAGCGACGTTTGGTCATTCCACCTGAACTGGGTTATGGTAAATCTGGATCGGGTCATTTAATTCCGAAAAATGCAGTTCTTCACTTTGAGGTCGAACTCATGAAAATCGAAAAAAGGCAAGACTTGTAATTCGTATAAATGAAATAAAATCTTTAAAAACAACAGGTAACTTTAATATTTTTTTATTGTTTTCCTTATAAGTGCCAGTCGCTGTTTGTGTGCCTCTGTCACTGAAGCTCTCTTGTAGGGCCTTAATTCGTCAGTTCCAAATCCGGGAATCCAAATATTCCACTTGCGCTCCAAGTGCAACTGAACATCTCTGACCTCGACCTTCGAGACTTTTCTATGCTTTGCATAAGCGCAGGTGGATTTCACCACATCCTCAACGAAATCATCAGCGATTTGGAGAAGTAACTCTTCGACGTCTTCGTCAAGTTGTGCAGTGGCATCGACTTCTCGCACCAATTCCAGAAGACGGGGTTTTGTTAGCAACTACATAGTATAGAGAGCATTTTTTGTAATTTCTGCGAAATTTTTAATGACTTCACTTACCGGCTGGGTATCGATATTGTTGCTAGTTTTGGTTGAATTTGAGTGTGAAGTACTGTTTGATGCGGAATTCGAGTTAGATTGTGGCGCTCCAATGGGGCTGCTTTGGGAGGGAGACGCCATTTGAACGTCCTGCGAGTCTCCGTTGTGTTCACGGCTGTGCACTCCGTTACTATCAAAATTTGAATTATTTTCTGACATTCTTTCGTCTAAACTATTTTATTCTGTTGTTTTTTTTTTTTGGTAAAAATATGTTTTTATAGCGAAAGATGTAGGAAACAATACCGATACATATACATAAAAAAGAAATGAAAACGCATGAGGATCATCCACCATAGTAAATTATTTAAATTAAGTACATTTTAGCTACATTTATCTAGGTATTACAATCTGAAAATTATTTATTTTACGATGCAACTAGAATACGATTTGTCAGCGACCGAGATGGAAGACATTTCTTTCGAAAATTGTATGCGTTCGCGATAACGCGCGACTCCTCGTATTGTGGTAATATTGCTAAAACTATTAAATTCACCCTTTTTATCGCCTGGTAATAATTATAGTGGTACTGCAAATAATTTGGAAGTAATGCAAATTTGATTGAAGCCAACTTTTGTTGATATAAAAAATTCGGAAGGTGCAGCTTTGTTGACATTACATGACTTTGCGACAGGATTGGCATAAATCAGATGAGGAAGTCGGTAATGAAGTTCGAAGATAACGTTTAGTACTAACAATCGTGTAAACAAAGTATCTACATTTATCTCAACTTATCGAAGAAATAAAAGTGTGTGATAGCGGGCCTTGCAATCACTGTTTGCCAAACTATGCTACGTCTTTCCTTAGTAGAACTGTGAGATTTAATATTTCTGTGACATAAAATTAAATGTCGGGTTAAATTAAGTTAGTTGTTATTCCGAATGTTTGTCGGACGACCACGAGCGGTTGAGCAGCGGAAAAACCTTAGGGTCATATTTTCCAGTGATAAAACCCGAGACTTGAGAGAGGGGATTCTTTAAGAAAATTTGTTCTTCCCATTCAAAAAAACCCGATTTTAAGAATGCTAAAAGATGGAGCATAGGTACAAAAGTTCAAACCTTTTTGGGATAAATGTTTATAATTCATAGAATTCAACTTTTCGAGACTGCGGTAGCACTGATGCTAAACCCTACATTATCTACAGTTTTCGAATGATCCTGGAAGCCCACTCCATTTGGATGTCAACAAAACTAAAACTACCCCTTTGATTTTGTAAACAATCGAAAAATGGGGTGGTTTGGCTAACAAAATAGAAATTTTGTAGAAGCCACCGCCGATAGTCGATGAAGTTTTGTTTTTAAATCAATAAAAATGAATTTTTTCTTATTACTAATATTTATTACACTTTTTTCCGCTGCAATGCCACGGGGTGTATCTCGAGTAAAAATTGGCATTAGGAAAAGAATTGACGATTGCAAGCGTAGAAGTAAAAACGGCGACATCCTATTCGTCCATTACAAGGTATGCAATTCACTTATCTTCAATCGATGACTGTATTGATTTTGCTTTGGATCACAGGGGTCCCTAGAAGATGGGACTGTATTTGACACCAGCCTACCAAACGGAGCACCATATAGATTCATACTTGGCAACGAGCAAGTGATAAAGGGATGGGACGACGGCTTAACAAGAATGTGTGTAGGAGAGAAACGACGGTTAATTGTCCCACCTGAGTTGGCCTATGGAGAAAAGGGCTCGGGTGGAATAATCCCACCGAACGCCACGCTCTTTTTCGACGTGGAACTGGTTAAACTCCAGAACAGAATTGAACTATAAAATGTAAATAGTTTAAATTTTAATGAATTATTTATTTTCCGTATGAATTGCTAGTATTTCTTAATGGTCTTCCTTATCAGTGCCAGTCGCTGTTTATGTGCTTCAGTAACTGACGCTCTTTTATATGGCCTCAATTCGTCTGTACCAAAACCGGGAATCCACATATTCCATTTACGTTCCAAATGCAACTGAACATCCCTCACCTCAACTTTGGTGACTTTTCTGTGCTTCGCATAGGCGCATGTAGACCGCACAGCATCCTCAACAAAATCGTCGGCTATTTGCAGAAGAAGCTCCTCAACTTCCTCATCCAACTGCGCTGTGGCATCGACTTCCCGGACAAGCTCCAAAAGACGTGGTTTTGTTAGAATCTGTATTAGAATGATGATTAAAATAGTCTGTTTTCTGTTATCGATTAATTCAGTTATACCGGCTGACTATCGATGCTATTGCTAGCTTTTGTTGCATTCGAATTTGAATTGTGTGGTGAGCTGATGTTGCTGTTGGATGCAGAGTTCGAGTTAGTCAAAATAGCTCCGACTGGACTGCTTTGCGATGGTGACGCCATCGGAATATCCTGGGAGTCCGTGGTGTAATCACTGTGGACTCCGTTACTATCAAAATGTGAATTATTTTCCGGCATACTTTCGACTAAACTACTTGGTTTTGTGTGTGCAACTATGTGAGGTAGCGAAAGATGTAGGAAAAAATACCGAAACAAATATGTAAAAGAAACAAAGATGTAGGTATAAGGATCTTCCACCAAATATTAGTTCTTAAACAATAGCAAACATGTTCAACAATGTTAATAGGTTATATAAAAAAGTAAAAACGGCACAGTTATTATTGCAGAAGGAATCAAAGCGATTTTCGGGCAAAAGGATTTTGCGTGCGCTGTAACTTGCAGCTTTCCCAAGGTTGCCCAATAGTTACTAAATCCATGTAAAATCACCTTTTGCTTGTTTTGTGAAATTGTGCTGCACCAAAATTGCAAGGGCTTCTAAACAAAACAAAAGTTTCGCCTTCTCATTTTATTCCCTGTAAAATAGCTATCAAACAGCTGTTTGTTTGACAGCCAGTACCGCCCGCCAGGGTTGTGACAGGTCTTGTTTATTCGGAAACAAGACCTGTACGTACATTCGTACATTCGGAATGCCGAAGGGAGTACATTTTTGTGTTGGCAATAATCCGGGCTACCGTTCTACCTAGGTACACAAAATACATAATCGAATTTCGCATGTACCATTATATTTAGGAAGAGGAGTGAAATCTTCTGCCAAAAAATTGTAAATTAGTATACTTTTCCAGTTTAAATAAATAGATTTTCTTATTTTTTTTACTTACTTGTTTTGATATCCAAAGTCATTCAAAAATTTAACGAATACAATACTATCTATATTATATTTACGATTTTACATTCTGAATGATAAGGAAATGTTAATAAATAAGCTATCGTTCAATTTTTGTTGAAAATATTTAAATTTATTTTCGTTATTGTATTTGTTATAAATAAAACTTCAATATTTATAAATAATAATTGGACTGAAAGATTATAGATCTGGTATCACTCCACACACCATCCACATCGCCAGCTGTGCCTGTGGCAAATGTCAGAACTCAGAACAAGAAGTAATAAAACTAAAAAGTGAACTTTTTTAATCAATCAAATTTTAGTTCGTTGTAGACTGCTTCGAATTCGGGTTTTCCAAAATTTCTTTGGTCGTCGGGTGGCGTATTGGTTAATCCATAGTTCCCACAGTGTTTCTAAGCATCAGAAAAAAGCACATAGTCAATATACAAATCGATTCTACCGATACCAAACCGGCTAAACCAGCCATAGTAATCGTTGCATAAAATCCTAATTTGAACCAGTTTTAAGCCGTCTACATCGTTTTTCATGTAAGTAAATTATATGTTTATATTCTAGGAAAAGCTATTCCATTAACTAAATTCACAGTTCATATTAATACGACACCGAATCAGTGACAATAATTAGGTCATTCTGCAGATAATCACCTGCCTGCTGAGATATCCGAACAAGACGTCGTTACGTACATTCTTTTTGCTACCCTTCCTCAATGCCTTCGATAAAATTGTATACCGGTATCTTTATTGCTAAGAAATAAAGTTATGTAACATGTTTTCATAAAACCATTTTCTGTTTGATAAATTCGACCTCAATGGGTATTTTATTTTTATTAATTTGCGCTGCAATTCAGACCAGTTCCAGTAGTAACCACCCAAACATTTTTTAATACGCAATCATTATTCGCTTTTCATATTTTTGTATGTATCATCTGTTGGATGTGCTTCTATTCAAGTATATATGTAGGTATATATATATATGGGCTACATTCCTATTTGAAGTTTTGAAAACCATTTATGTGCTTGACGGGGTGCTTATTGATAGTTCCCATTCAAAATAAGTCTAATTTAATTAGAAGCGACATATTAAAAAAATTCTGTAAAGTTAGAATGCTGCAGCTTAACTTAAATGCCTTTCAATTGTTTATTTAGCGAGTAAACAACAAAGTATAAAGTTTCATTTTGGTTGAAAAGTATTTACATTCAATTTGCAACCTACCAAGAGCAGAGGTTTCACTTTACTTAGAATAAATGGACATAAATTGAAGGTAGCGTAGATGGTTCAAACTTAGCACCTTATGATGATCCTCTACATTTGGAGATACATACGATACGTGTGAAGATATGAGAACGAAGAGCTAGAACGGGGGATGTTAGATTTCGTTTTGAAACAACAAGTGGCGCTAAAACGGGTTTGATTAGCTAGCGATGGTTGTTATTTAAATTAATTGCTCCCTGGCCTTGGAAACAAATCGCATAATAAGTTGATAACGTATCAATAAATAAAATAGATCTTATTTTAAATGCTAATATCGATTTTGGTTTTGTTATACTTAGTCAAGGAAAACTCGCACGTGCTGGTTATTCCGTGGTTAAAAAAAACCTACGCAAATTCCAAATCTAACTCGAAAATGTATGTTCTGCTACCTCTAAGCTAGTGAGGAAGTCGGTCATTTCTTAATGCATTACTGGATACTTCACCAATAGCAGTTTCTGTGGAAATTGCATACAGAATCCAGCAAAACCCTACCGACTAGGCGAACAATGTGATAACCATTGACAAATTGCGGCATAAAAATATCCATTTATCACCTGCTTGTGGCTAAAAAAAAACTTCGAGATGTTGCCATTTGGCGTTCTTACGACCGCCATTTACCTACGTTACTTCATCCCGACATCCAACAATGTGGTTTTCCATTGGAACAAAAAATTAACTTTTTGCAGATCTCGATATTTTTTTTCAGATTTACACAAATACCAATATACTTTGCACAGCTGTTTAACATCATTTTAAGAAGTTTGCTTTCAAAACAAATGCGCAAAGTTTCGTAAAACGAATCACAGAAAATATTTGTATATACAAGGCGGCGCAAAAGTAATCCTCCTATCAGAAAATGCTATAAATTTTGAGATTGGCCCCTAATGTCAGTTCTGTTTTGACATTTGTGTAGTAAACACATGCGAAATTAACGTTAATAAACAATGTTACGCTACACTGCTCCAGAACGCTCAAGCTCAAGCCATCCTTAATCACCACCAAGAGCAAGATGATTTTTCATCAAAAATAATCATGAGTGATGAGGCCCATTTCCATCTTAGCGGGTACGTAAATAAGCAAAATTTACGCTTCTGGGGCACTGAAAATCCGCGTGTAACCCACGAAGAGCCATTACACCCGCTCAAAGTCACTGTATGGTGTGCTGTTTTCGCTGGAGGAGTCATCGGACCTTTTTTCTTCGAAGACGTCGCGGGCCAAACGGTTACTGTGAATGGTGAGCGCTACAGAGCAATGATCAACGAGTTCTTTTTGCCGCAACTTGATGAATTGGGATTGGAAAACATGTGGTTCCAACAGGACGGTGCAGCGGCACACACTGCACGTGCCACAACCGATATACTGAAGGATGCGTTTCCCGGGCGCCTAATCTCCCGTTTTGGCGATTTGCACTGGCCAGCAAGATTGCCTGATTTGACCGCTCCAGACTTCTTTTTGTGGGGCTTTTTGAAGTCGCGGGTTTATGTCAACAAGCCTCAGACTCTTGCAGCTCTTAAAGACAATATCCGTGAAGAATGTGAGGACCTATCGCCGGAAGTTTTGGCCAAAGTGATGGAAAATGCCATAAAAAGGGCTCAAATGACAATCAACTGTGGCGGCGGCCATTTACATGACATCATATTCTCGACTTGATGTAAAAAAAATTAAAAGACCAAATAAAAATAATTCACAAGAAGAATCAAAGTTTTTCATTTTTTTTTTTAAATTACAGCCAAAAAACATCGGAAGGTTATTTTTGCGCCACCTTGTACAACAGGGGATACATTTTTCAAGTCGATATCCATAGTTGATTTTTCCGAAAACGAATGCATTTTGAACAGCTGATATTGCTGTCAAAAAACGCACTGATCCAATTACAATAACAGATCATTTTCGTTGCATGTTTCATGAGCCGCGGTAAATCTGAGATCTGAAAAAGATTTTTGTTCGTCCCAATGGAAAAGGACATAAAATTCATGGTTGGTGTATATTGTCTGTCATTTTAAAACAAATCCTTGTGCGCCATTGAAGGTCAACGTTCATATTTCATTTGGAATAATCAAAGGCGAGAGTGTGTCATACAATTAGCGAAAATTAACACAATCTATGTCTGATTCCAGTCAGACAAATTTCAAACAGCAATGCTTATTGGAAATGCCAACGGCATATGCTTTTAACTGCGTCTTGTTGATCATTTATGCTCAATTTTGATCACAAATTTCTGCATAACCCAGTGACCTTTCCGAGGAACACATCATATTTCATTCTTCATCGCATTTGAATTATACAATCCATATTAAACTGCTCATATTTTGAGACACTGACTCTGTGCCAAATATACACACCATAATGTGCTAATTAAATGTGTCTCTTTATGTATTCCCTTTCAGAATGTCAGCTGCAGCAAGTACCGCCCCAGCCCCACCAAAGCCGCAACAATTTGCGTAAGTATGATATATCTATAGCTAATCAATTAATTAGTTAAATTGTGTAAAGATCCCAGTCATGGCTGGAAAGTCGTACGCACCTGTGTTCATGTCGCATTTAAAAGCGAAAGTTTAAAAATACACTTTCCTCGCGATTGTTAAAATTATTTTCCGTTTTCCGCTAAGATGCCGCGCTGTATACTGCTCGTACGTTTTGTGTCAATATTATTTTTGTTGTTTTACCTACCTTCTGTAGTGGCTACTTGCCAAGTATTTGCGGTGTGGCCTCCTATGTCTGATAAGAATTTCCCAACAAATCGTCGAATGCGCCCTAGTCAAACATCAACAATCTGCTCGTCTTATCAAAATAGCTGTAGTACAATTGCGGCGCTATGGCTGATTGTGGGATGAAGCATTTTAAACATTTAACATTGTTTGGCCTAACACGAGCTCCCTTGCGTGCATACACTTCGCTTGACTTTAACTGATTAATTGCCTGTCATTGCAGACTTCTTCCTAAAATCATCAATGGTGGGATTGCCGGTATCATTGGTGTATCATGTGTGTTCCCGTTGGATTTGGTAAAGACTCGGTTGCAGAATCAACAGGTTGGACCAAATGGCGAGAAGATGTACAAGAATATGTAAGTATATATTATTGTTTACATTCTATATTTGAGTAATGCGGGCGATAAGGTGCTGAAAGCATAACAATTCTATTGATAGATCAGGGAACCAAGTTACGAAGCCACTTCCAATCTATCGAAGCATAGAGTTTTTCTTTAATCACCAAAACAATTAAACAGCAAACGCGTCAAATGCTAATCGTTATCCGTTATCTTGACAAATAAATGTAACGCTTCGTTTTTACTATCGCACTCCCTTATCTGAAACATATTTGTCGAGAATTTGTTACTAAGCGTTGCCGGAGGAACTGCCTTTTGCATTGTTTTGGACATTAACTTGATAAGCAATTGCTGCAAACGGCCCATGTAATGCATGGGGCTTCTTTAGCTAGCTTGTTACAAGCCGAAGTCGTTTCTTTTACAATGACGTCCATGCATTTGATTTTTTTTTTTGTAAATTTCTAGGCTCGACTGCTTCCGGAAGACCTACCGTGCTGAGGGATACTTCGGCATGTACCGCGGCTCTGGCGTTAACATCTTACTCATCACACCCGAGAAAGCAATCAAATTGGCTGCCAATGACTTCTTCCGCCATCACCTGACCAAAAAAGATGGTACCCTCCCAATAACTCATCAAATGGCCGCTGGTGGTCTGGCTGGTGCCTTCCAAATAATAGTTACCACTCCCATGGAATTGCTGAAAATTCAAATGCAAGATGCTGGCCGTGTTGCAGCGCAAGCAAAATTGGCTGGAAAGACTGTGCCAAAAGCTTCAGCCACCCAAATCGCCAGCCAACTCATCAAGGAGAAGGGTATCTTTGGACTGTATAAGGGTATCGGAGCAACTGGTCTGCGAGATGTCTCATTCTCCATTGTGTACTTCCCGCTCTTTGCAACATTGAACGACCTTGGTCCACGAAAGGCTGATGGATCAGGAGAGGCTGTATTTTGGTAAGCAAAGGCAGAGCTATCCTATTTGAAGATCTAACAATAAGGTGTACTGCAGGTGCTCCTTCCTATCTGGATGTGCTGCTGGTTCCATGGCCGCCTTGGCCGTCAATCCTTTTGATGTGGTAAAAACCCGGCTGCAGGCACTGAAGAAGGCCGAAGGCGAGAAGGAATTCAAGGGCATTGGAGACTGCATTTCGTAAGTTTGACACTAAGGGTTCCTGATAACCATTCTATGTTTACACCTCATTTTTATCACAGAAAAACTCTGCGATATGAAGGACCAACGGCGTTCTTCAAAGGTGGACTTTGCCGAATGATTGTTATCGCGCCACTCTTTGGTATCGCTCAAATGGTTTACTTTTTGGGGGTAGCCGAATCGTTGATTGGCCTTAAGAAAGACTAAGTCAATTCCAATTCCAATTAAAGACAACACAAGAAGTGGTCACCGAGTCATGCACTATGAATTAATAAAAGAAAATATTTATTTAGAAATATTAACATGCCAGGCATTTATGAAAAAGTAACAATATACACAACATATACATGAGTTAGCTCTTTGTGTTTATAGATGTTTATATGTAGTTGAATACGCTGATAAATAAATTGGCAATTAGCCATAACGATTTTAATGAACAACAACACCGCCGCCTATGCTACATGTAGAGTAGACAAACGCCAAACATTTAAATACATAAACGGATAGTATGTTAAGGATACATTTTAAGATGTATCGTGTTGCAATATGTATGATAGCACAGATACACTGAAAACTGACAATAAATTTATGTCAAATGTTAATAGTAGAGATGTCGATTATTTATTTGTACACAAACACAATTTAATTAATGTTATCATTCTCAGGAAGAACTCTTCTGCAATTCATGTTTAGCAAGTAGTTAATAAAAATGATGTATTTAGTAAAACAATGTCGCCGTCAAACACTGTAGTTCAATAAGCAAGTCCATACATGTCTGTTGTTAAATAAAAATGAAAAGTCTCATGCATGTATTCATACATTTATGAAGATTATTGTGTGTTTTATTCGTCTGTTTTTGTTGTCTTCCGAAAATGTTCTCCCTTCAGTTAAGTTACGAACTATATAATAGCAAACGAAATATTATTGTTAAGCGAATTTGAATGACATATTGTGTGTATATACGTAATTAATAAATATACTTCAATCGTAATATTGAATTGTGGTTTTAAGGGGTTTTGGAAAATTCTATCCATCCTATTAGTGTGAAATTGCTTTTTCAGTTCACGAAGTCGGTGGCACCCTATAGTGGAAGGTAATGTCCGCTCTGCTTGTTTGCCTGTTGTTATGCACATATCCGTACCGAAATAATTTCCTCGTTGTTTCGTTTTCTCTTCCTTTTTTATGGGCTTTTAGTCAAGGTCGGTTGACCAGGTTCGAATCCCGAAAAAAAAAACTCCAACTTAGGGTTTTTTTCCACTGCGCCACCTTTCGAGAACGCCTGACAAAAATCTGAGACTATAACTGTCATAAAAGAAACTGTCAATTAGACATTTGGATTCGGCATAAAATTGTAGATCCCTTCCATTCGTCCCAAAAATGAAAAAGGCCTAAGGTCCCTACGGACCTGTTGCACCAACTATTTATTTTATTTATTTTTTTAAATCAATGCCGGACCTGGGCCTCAACGTGATTGAGTGAGTGAATAATCTGTTTTCGTTAAACTTAACGGTTCAAGATGTTTACGCCTCCTGCGCATTTCATCAAATAAACACTACCTGTTGTTTATTTGCTTCACATTCTCTTACATTTTCCGCTCCAACAGAGGAAACGACACAGTGCTTCCGATGTGCGCCCTTTACCACACAGCAGAACCACGAACACTTCCTAATATTTTTCATGCTAGATTTTGGTCTGTAGATCAGCTTCTGGATGAGAAGGCTGATTAATAGTTTAAATAAAATATTTATGAAAGTTTTATCATTATATTATTAAGCCTTGTTTTTTTGGGGGAATGAACGACATAACCTTAAGCCTTCTGCGATTCTAAAGAAACATTTGCGCAACTGATGAAAGCAATTTAGAAATGCGACTCATAACTAATTGCCCAAACAAATGTATGCCTCCTCGTCGGTTTAACTCATTTTTAGTCACAAAATCTATTACTCAACTGCATTTTCGTCACAAAGAGTAAATGTACAGATTAATGCGGGCGTTGACTACCCCCGCAACAGACACGTTGACTGGTATGATCTGGAGCAACAGCACAAGTAGCAGGCAATCCCTCATGAGTTGATGATCAATACTTTGATTCGTGTTGTACCTGCACGGACGTTTCTTTTTGCATTCAAAAACACTACTGTCAACGAAAAAATTGTAAAGTTGAGCAACACGTTGAAAAAATATTTTGTGCTCAATGCTTTCCACAATAGTTTGTAGGTATGTCCAATTCCTACAAACGATGGAAGTTCGTAAAGCTCACGCACTAATGTTGAACAACGCGGTGATCGGAAAATCAATTCACGAAGTTGAAAACCTTAATTGTACTTTTCCGCGCATATACATAGTTATAGAGTACCTACATGTAGCTGAAATGAAACCAATTTTCATATACTAGTTTCGGGGCATTATTTATTTTATTTATTTATTTTACATCAAATTCACTGCTCTCGCTAGATTACTTAATACAAAATTTAAATACTTACAGCCGTATTTATTAGATTTCCTTACGACGCCTCTACGATATTGTTTAGTTAAACATCGCGTAAAAATTTACGCAGCCTCTATGTGGCTTTGCTGAAATTGTTATTTATAAAAAAAATGTGCACTGACTGTTTACTACGCAAGGTTGGTGTCTAAATAAGTACGAAACTATTACAAAAAAAACGAAATCTCTTACTTTAACTGACATCTCTATTGTGAGATTTATTTTATTTGTAAACAAAAATGGAGCAGCAAAAAATAAAAAGAAAAAATCAATTGCACCAATAACTTGCGGAAAGTTTCTTATTTGTTGAAACCCTCGCATTTCTTTAATTTGCTCTGAAATTGATGTTGGCATTTTTATGAACTGTCGCCTTTTGGAAGCAAAGGCTTTTGCAACTCTTTGACATATAACACAAAAAGTGGGTTGGCTAAAGCCGTGAATATCAACTCCATCATCTTGAATCTAGAATACAATTATTTGAAAACCATACGTAGATATGAATGAAAATCGAATTACCTCATTTCGGCCCCAATACCTTATGGCCGCCATAACTTGAAGCTCCACAGGAATATGTCCACCCCGATTATTTCCAATGAGATCAGAACGCACAATATCAATCACTTTGCACATATTTTCTTTGGTAAATCTATATTTATTCCGAAATTCTTTATTTCTAATTTCCATGGGGTTGAACCTGGCTTTATATAATTTTCGCCTTCTTGGAATTGAACTTTCATTTATTAAGTCGATAAAATCAATGTCGTTAACAAAATTCGAAGCTGAATGGCATTTTTAATTAAATTTTACGTTTTCAAAATGTAAACAAAATGACATTTCAAAAACAAAAAAAAATATGCAAGCCTTACGCAACCTCTAAACGCAAATGTTTGCGTTTAAAATTACGCCGGCTTTACCCAAAGTGCTTTTTGTTTATAAATAAGGTTTTCCTGCGTAAGGACATTTTAGAGGGTGCGTAAAGATAAGCAGACTCTACGGTGAGTTTATAAATAAGGCTGTTAAAGTATTAAGTAAGGTAGGTAAGATATAATTTGCATCTTGTCTCATACGATGGCATTTCGATATTCCAACGTAATCTACGAACTGCAACTCTAGTAAAACGTTTTTGGATCTTCTCGATTCTCATGGAATGTACTTCATAAAATGGTTTCCATACTATACTACAATATTCAAGATTAGACCTGACAAAAGCAAAGAATAGAACCATGAAAGTCTTTAGAGTTCCGCAATATAAAACCCAAAATAGAATTACTCTTAGCAACCAGGAAGTCAATATGCTCACAGAAGTCGAGTTTTTCGTCAAATATGACTCCCAAGTCTTTTTTAGAGGAGATAATAGATAGTGGGATATTATCGATCATGTACGTATATGATACTGGGGAGAGGTTACGACAAAATGACATGCTTTGACATTTAGAAACCTTAAGGTGAAGGTCATTAACATTAATTGACACCACAAAGAAAGTCTTTTAAGATCTTCCTGTAAGAGTATGCAGTCATGTTCAGACTGAATGTGTCGGAACACTTTTAAATCATCAGCAAACATCAGGCACTGCGAATTCAAAAACAGATCGGCATTAGATTTCACTTGCACCACCAAACATGTTCGGAGTGGATTTAAGTATGGGTATATCGCCCCACCTTCTAATGTCTTTTATTAAATATTACTGCCCAGCCCGTCCCAGCTCGTCCCATTGCTGTACTTATAACAATTTATAATTTATACGGTAATAGTAGTTAGAAGTTAGAAGATGTCGATCAGTATCGTAGTCATATTTGCATGAATACCAACCTGTGATGTGCTTGATTTCCAAAAATCCAGTCACTAAAAAAATTACTTGATCATTTTCACATATACATTTTATTAATCCGAAACATCATATTTTAAAAGATTCCAAATCGAACTCATAACATATCACAGAATGTACTAAGAGATAATACTCGAATGCATTTTTACAATTTGTTTAAAAGTAATATTATTAACACTCGCTATTTTGAAATGATGATATTGTACAATAAATGCGGATGATGATTGGTCGTCTTTATGTTATCCATTGATGCTGTATGAAAGAAGTACGAAGTGGTTAATAAATTTGAATTTAAATTGCATTCATTGTCAACCTTCGGCCATCTGGTGACATATTTTAAGGATATGTTTGTGTAAGGGATATAATATGTTCGCGTCTACAACTCGTCTTTAAGGACAGAGCCTATGAACTCATCACCAATTGAAACCTCTTCGACTGTACCCTGGACTTTTTTGTGCCCAACGATTTTCACCGAATGCACTGGTTTGTATGTAACCGTGTCGGTTGTATTGTGTACTGTGTCCTTGTCATCGGACGCATTAGACGTGTACGATGGATCGGGACTTGTGAGTGTAATGCGGGAACCTGTTACCGGGCTGTGTTAAGTATAAAGGAGAAATAGGGTTGATGTTAGGAATGTTTTACTTTTCTACCTGAAAGTAGTCTTTTGTGGGGCTTGAGAAGGGAATTCTTAAACTTTTTTAAAGTAGTCACTGATAGTACCTTGTATACACCACTCAAATGCACACTTATTCTCGTCGCCGAGAAGATGATCGCAATTTCTGTGGATTTCTATACAGTAGGTTTGAAATATAGAAATTAAAAGATCCCATTGAATTTTACTCAAATGTAAGACAGTACTAACCTGTCTCTAGCTTCGAAGTTCGCTTCGACGTTCATGTTTCTCGGTTGGCGGAAATCACATTCGAGGGAGAACGCTGAATCGCCGGGGGTTATCAATTCGGGATCGTTCTGAATGACCACAATGTTGGTGTAAATATCGCCCTCGTGTTGGGTCTGACATTGGTCAAAGTTGAACTTCATCTCAAGAGTACGGAGATCCTTCTTTGTTGGCTTAACAAAACATGGTGCCGATTGCTTGTAGAAACTGCCTCTTGTGTACATAACTCCAGTGAATTCTTCCTCAGTTTCAAGCATTACCTGCATTGACTCTGCTCCACATTTGAGATTAACCTTTTGTATGCCTTGAGTGGAGCCATCGATTTTAAAGGTGTCCGTAAGGTCTTGCTCCCAAATATCTGAAAGAATGAGCATTGCATATCTTTAAGCTTTAAGAAACTTGGAGCACAAAATAAACTGGGATCACTCTTGCTCATCTCGGACAAGTTACTTTTCGTAGAATTGAAGTAGCTTTTAAAAAAATATTCTTTTCTTAAATTTGCTGTCCTAAAAAATAGTAGATTACTGGACCCCCTCTTCGACTTAACAAAAAGAAAAAAAAAAACACAATATTACACCTTCAGGTTTCTTCCACTGCGCCACATCTTTCGAACTTCTGACAACACCCGAGAGTACAAATGTCTAGAAGAGCTTCTCAATTAGCCGTTTGGACTCGTTATAAAACTGTATATTCTTTTCCATTCGTCCCAAAAATGAAAAAACTCACACAAAATGAATGGCTGAGAGAATCAAGGCCTATGGTCCCTTACGGACATGTTGCCCCAACTATTTATTTATTTTTAGCCTTACGCGAACACCTGAAAATTAACCTCCCGGATATTAATGTATTTATATTTTTAACAGAATTTCTGAGGCATTTACCGGTACTCATACTGCTTACAGAAAGAATTCAACTGCCAAAAGAAGAGGTTATTATTCGTTAGTTTTGGCTTTTGCTCCCTTGCTGTCAAAACTAACGAACAAGCACTTGATTTGCACTGAATCAGCGGATTTTTGTCAAAATTTGACACTAGCTTAAGCCCATAGAATCCACAAAATATTTAGCTCCAACTGTAGGCATACTATTCTACAATGTCGGCCAATCGACTGTTGACAAGAACATGAGTAATGCGGTAATTTCGCTGATAACTATTGTGACTTTAACCTGATTTTGCGAGTCGCTATAATTTATTTGTTCAGTTTCTAAACAAAAAATGTTGCACACAAATTCACAAATTTAAATTACTCAGTTTTTCTGTTTATAAACACTATTAATCGTAAACTCTATTCTCACAATATGAATGGTTATTGCATCAACACTTCCACAGCTTAAGTAACACCGGTCAATGGAATGCAACTATCCATTCCGTGGAATTCATAGCGACCTGATCTGATCTTACCTTCTTTCACCTTTTCGCCATCCTGACACAAAGAACACACGAATATGTTAAAAAAGCAACAAATTAGTACGAATTTACTATTTTTGGTCATTGTTGCTGATTTTTTTTTATATTAATTTTATTAAGTTCAACAATAAATTCAAGCTCAAGAGCAGATCAATCGAAAGAAGTTCACGTACAACTGCTTGGATTAGCCGACTGCTTTGAGCCTATAAAAAGAAAAACCGATTCCCCCCAAAACAATTGTTGTACCAGACAGAAAGATGACCAACGAAATGGTGTGTAAGGAGAAAGAAAGAAGCAAATAACACTAATGCGGAATAATGGTGTGGAAGAAAGAATCTACGTAAGTGGGCAAAGCCAAAAGGGGAGAGATGAGTTAATATACAGCACGCTTTGAGCCGGGCTTCGCTGTTGATGTTGACGTGTAGCCAAACCACACCACATGCTTGTATCTGTTACTTAATTAACCATTTTTAGAGATCTTCTTTTTCGATTGATCCAACATTGTACTGAGAGAGAGAGAGAGGAAATGTGCGACTCAAGTTATCGTTTGGTTTTGTCTGAAGTAGAGTTGCCATGATGGTAAACATTACGTATACGTCCCGAGTACCCGTCCGATTACATTATAACAATCGAAAGTAAGTAAAAGAATGCAGGATAATTATGTTCATTTTCAGCTCAAGTTTACTAAAAGTTGAATAGTTATTCCAATAAGTTATATATGTATATAAGAAGAAGATGTATAGGTGAAAAGTACATTCTTAAAATTCAGATGAAGAGAAGCGCCGAAATAGCGCAGAATGCCTTAGAGCGCAGATAGTTGAAGCTTGCATTGGCTCAGGTAATATTTACATCAGCTGTGGAATAAATGTTTCTTAAAAGTTTGTTAATCAGTTTGTGAGCTAGTTTCACTTTTTGAAATGCTTTCCCTGTCTTTGCTCTACGAAAGGTACCACATTACGTTATCCGATCCTGCTCACATTTGCTTAATGCTCTCAACAGGATATATACATCCACTGAACTAATATCGAAGCTGAAGATGTCATCAATACCAAGAGAATGAGTACTATAAGTTGACAGTTCGCATATGTGGCTGCCGTAGAAAAAGTGACGTTGCCGACCAATCTAGTTTTTGCGTTCAAGTTACATCTCATCCAGACCAATCTAGTCGACTTATGTCGTTTTCCATTGGGCAGAAAGAATTGTCCGGGAGAGTCCGGAATCGAAAAAAAATCACTCCTGAAACCGTTCCATTGGCACAAAAAATACTCTTCTGGTGATTCTGAGAAGAGAATTTCACTTCTCGATTGTGGCACAAATGCCAAAAAATAATCTACGGCTGCTGTCAGCTGACTTGTATAAAATACATAAATTACACCTGTGTGAGTGCTTCTTGAGTGGATTCTGACTTTAAATCGAGAAGCGAAATTCTCTTCTCAGAATCACCTTTCATCTTGTCCAGACCAATCTACTCGACTTATAAGGAAAATAAATTTTTGAATGTGCTTAGTTTAATTTCCCACTGGCTGCTTGCGTATTTGTTGTCTCTCAAGAGCTTTTAGACACAGTCCAATAATTTTTGTTCACTTGACTATTGCAATTAAAACCATGTTTACAAATAAATTTAAACAGAAAGAAGTCTGACTTGACCTCGAAGTTTAATCAAAAGTTCGAAAGACATGACCTTGTATTGTTTATTGGCTACAAAAAAAATCTGGCTCGATAAATGTTTTTTGTGGACATTGTTAAAAATGGCTATAATAGTTCTAAATAAATATTGAACTATAATGAAATGTATGCCACGCCCACTTTGTTGTGGCTAGCCAAAAGTATAGCGCATTCCCACGTTAATTTCAATAACCAATCTCACTTTCCTTTGTCTCAGCTGTGTCTGTATTTCTTCCTTATACCGAGTGTCTAGTACCTGTACCAGTTCCACTCACCAGGCTAAGCTGCATCCATATTACATAACTAGCGAGTGGCGACCAACTTTCGGTCACATTGTGGCACCTACTTCGACCTGTCTCTTGCAGAAAAATCGGAAGATGGAGACATACACGTTACAAGTATGAGAAAAACAGATCTACTAGGCAAAGGAAAAACTTAACACACTATGGACGTCAACATTGGCCTTATTATTATCAAATGCTAATGAACGACACCCTTGATCTCTAATCGTTTCTCCTTCAGCAACGATATCTCCAAAGGAAAAACCCGCAATTTTCTACAATAATGCGCTAAACGGCAATTTAACTATTTTCTTACATTTTATTATGACTAACCAAATGCAGGTATACACATTTTCTTAATAACAAATTGGTTTAATTTTATGTTCCGTCCATTTGGTTCCCGTTCCGACTATTCACCGGACATGGCCGTCTCTCATTTGTGTGCACTTTTCTTCGTGGCTGCACGATACCTCGCCAGTTCAATGCCCTCCCAGTTCAGTGATTTTGTGAACACACTGCGCGTGCGCACATTTTGTTTTCACAAGAGTCGAAGATGCAAGCGAAGAAGGAGAACAGGTAAAACACAACAAAAAGGCAGGCGATTCCAGTTCCAGGCACCGCATGAAATTAAAAATGAGTAAAAATGAAAAATAAAAAATATAATACAATTTTGGTAGAGGAGAAATGTGCCATTTTTGTTCGTTTTCTTTTGTCTATCACTACTTCCTCGCACAGGAAGTGAACAACGAAACTTACGTTTCCTGCAATCGCTTGAGCACTTCCGCTTCGGCATTGGTTAGCCCATCGTAAAATGATTTCATATTGATTTGGAGCAGTTTCCTGGTTTGCATGCCGGTCAAGAAGGTGGATGGTTCGTCCAATTGTATGGAGTAGTACATGGCTAGTTTTCCGAGTTCGATATTAGCATCTTTGCAGATATTTGCTGCCTTGCGGCAAATGTCTTTTATTTCCTGTTGTGCTGGGTGCCAGTCTTGAGGACCGTCGTTGGACAAGAGACCCAAGGCATGGCCAGCAGCGCAAATGACACCAAGGTTACGTTCAAGGAAGAAAGGTAGATATTCCTTCAAGGACTGGTCGAGAAGCGTGAACCTGGAGTAGCACAAAACAACCTAAAATATTTCAGAGATTAGTAAAGTATATCCATCGGATCTATGTCGTTGATTTACATCAAATCGTCCTGGGGTAGCTTCAATAATACGCTTCAAAGGTTCCATAGGGTAAGCTGATACACCAATAAAACGAACTTTTCCTTCATGACGAAGCTTCTCGAGTTCGGGTAAACATTCATTGAGAACTGTATCAAAGGTTTCTGGGAACTCAATATCGTGAATCTGAAAGTGAATTGGACATTTTGTTGCCCTGATATAAACGACTGCTTGGATATAATTTTAACCTGAATGACGTCCACGTATTTCAGACCCAGAAGTTCTAAGCTTTTCTCAACGCTCTGGCGCGTCTTTTCGGCTGTATAATTGAACATGGTGTCGAACTCCCTGGTGTAGCGCCCTACTTTGGTAGCAATGTAATAGGCTTCTCGTGGAACATCACGTAGAGCGAGTCCTAGAACTGTTTCCGATCGTCCCTGGCCGTAAAATGGTGCGGTGTCAATGTAGTTTATTCCACTCTTGACTGCGTCATGGACGGTTGCAATCGATTCTTGTAAGTCGCAATCTCTTAAATTTGAAAGGTTTTATTTTGTTATCAATCTATACAACTTTTACACTCATATAAACCAGGGGTCAGATTCTGTAAGGCGAAACGATCGAACGTTTTCGTGCGCACGAATAATTTGCCCCATCTTACACAAGCTAATTACTTCGCGAACACGAAAACGTTTGTACGTTTTGCCTTACAGAATGCCGACCCAGGCTAACATATTATTAACAAGCTATAGCTTGGCGGGTTATCTAAATAAAGTAAGGCGCATCAAAATTAACGAGAACATTCTATTTGAATTTAAGAACAGAACTCTAAGCTGTTAAATAAGATCCAAAAATTCAAAATAGATCCGTTTGTCAATGCTAATAAAATCGTAAGAATGAGATCACAAATCAGACGTCTAAAGTATTTTGGATGTTCTACCCATAATTATAGATACGTAAAACGGAAACAAACACAAGTTCCGGCAACCAACATTTCAGCAATTACTTAAGAACATTTCTTTTTCTGTTTTTAAACATGTGAAATGAGAGTGGCAAATTAAACCAACAAATTTATAAATAATTGTCCGTTCATCACTTTCGGAAGCCATTTTTTATTATAAGAAAGCGAGATGTCGTGAGCCATCGCTATAAAAATATGAACGTGCTGAACTTTCCCTAATTCCTACCACGTAATCAAGATGGCCGACCAAAATACGTGTCACATATTTTTGTGTCTAGGTATGGTGTCCCTTTCACTCACACGGCCATTTTGTACTGGACATCCTTTTAATCTCCCGTGTTGGGAATGAGTGATGTTGTAAATGCAGTATAATGCCAGCTTTTCGTAATTTAAATTTAATTCTGGATATCATTAAATTCTCGACCGCCCTTACTCGTATATCTTTAGAATTTTAAGCTGTACTCAATGTAACAACTTGCTCAAAATATACAAGCTACTGGACAGTGGATCATGTGACATTTAGTAAAAAAATTCCATTCGTCAAAAGGCATCCAAGAACAAATATTGGTGATTTTGCAACAATCGTTGAGTATCTGATAAAGATAATGCACTCAATTGTTTGCTTGCAATATGGCTTATAACGCAAATACAACGGTACCTACTCGTTTACCTATTATGAATGACGGATAAAAGAAGAACTATCAATATACACTTCACTGCTGTGTAACGAAATGTGAAAATTATGTAGCGTCAAGTAACGATTTTTAATGAAAATATCGTTACATCACGTGAAGTAGATAACGTAGCCTCGAATACAGTAAAACGTCAGTCATAACAAAGGCAACAGCCCAACAGCCGCTTCGGAAAATGGATGCATTTGCATTTTCGGCTTTCCTGATTAAAATGTCAGTTTACCAAGAAACTCGTTTTACATGTCAGGTAAAAATTAAGAATAAAAAATCTAACATTGATGTCGTTTTCCATTCCATTGGGAGATTGGTCTGGATGAGATGTAACCTGAACGCAAAAACGAGATTGGTCGGGAAAGTCACTTTTTCTACGTCAGGCACATATGAGAACTGTCAACTTAGTACTCAGTCACGAATTTCTCGACTAGATTCGTCGGCTACCCCTCCATAAACGTCAACTGAAACATCTGCTCTAACGACCGATTTCCCCCAATCAGAACCGAGTTTCATCTAGTGAGAGAGCTGTACCACAAATTCCAATAAACTTTGCACAGCTGTTTTACGTCATTTTAAGAATTTTGTTTTAAACCGAAAGCTC
The DNA here is from genome assembly GCA_951230905.1 of Cheilosia variabilis. Classification (NCBI taxonomy): domain Eukaryota; kingdom Metazoa; phylum Arthropoda; class Insecta; order Diptera; family Syrphidae; genus Cheilosia; species Cheilosia variabilis. The sequence continues at coordinate 144,214,336 of OX579676.1, read as the reverse complement.
AAAGTTCCGTAAAAACCAAAATAAAGAAATACATAAATTGCCATGGATATAACTTTGTAGGAATTATTATCTTCATTGCCTTCCTCATCATCTGGAAACTACGAATCACCGAATCACTGTCAAATAACGCACTAATCCATTTACAAAAGCAGATCAATTTCGTTGCATGTTTCATGAGCCGCGTTAAATCTGAGATCTGAAAAAGATTTTTGGTGGTCCCAATGGAAAACGACATTACAGTAGAAAACGCTATCTGTCAACTAAAGAAATCAGATGAGCACCACGAAACGTTAAAAAGATCTTTATCTTCCACAAAAATATCGCTTGATTGTTTTTTTTTTTTAATTATAGTAAAAATACAAACCCATATAAATTACCAAACGTTCCACCACCCAGTGACACTTTAGAGACTTGCAGTCCAGTTTTTCCAAGTGGACGATATTCCATGCGGGCAATAGCCTCCTCATTGTGGAAACCCTTAACAAATGTCGCTTGATCAGACATTTTTTTTCGAATAAATTTCAAACACTTGATAACTTTTGAAAACAAATTGCTACTGAAGACTTTTTGTTACTATTGCTTAATGCGGACCGGTATTCGCTTAAATAAGCGTCTCTCAAATACTCGCAAAAAGATAAGACTGCAATTAAAAAAAATGCTTCACTGGCTGGCGGATTGCTATAGGTTCAGTTTTGTGTGTTCTTATGTCATGGCATTTATAAACAAGAATAGAAAACCAAAACGAAATGAGAATAATCAATTTAATTGGTATTGGTGTTGAACTTTTTTTTATTTTTGTGAAGAATTAATCAAGAACAAAATGTCTGGAGAGCTTGAAAGCTATCTTGCTCGTCGATCCTAAGGCTGGTGTCTGCATTTGGTTGGTCGGATCGTAAAGAGGTAAAGGCCTGTTCTCTAATTAGCATGAAGACATGCGAGTATATTGATACTATAGAAACTATTATCAGTGACCACTGTAGGTACATAATAATGCAAATAAAGAGTATTTTTTTATGTGCAAATGGAATGGTTTCAGAAGTAAATTTTTTGATGTCGAACTCTTCCGGGCGCTTCTTTCTGCCAAAAAAAAAAATTACATACCTATAATGCGTTAATGCAATACTCAATTCATAAATACAATTAAATTGATTTGTTCGTAATTCGCGGTCATGTGAATACTGCATTAACACCATCATGCACGCATGCACGAGACGGGAAAAAGAGATCCGTTAGACCGCAGTCAATGCTAATAAAAGCGTTAGAATCAGGTCACAAATCAGACACCTAAAGTATCATTTATATTCTACCCATAATTAATATACGAAAAGCGGAAATAAAGTGCAATCACTTGAAAACATTTCAATTTCTGTTTTAAAACATGTGAAATGAGAGTGGAGATTAGTGTCAGTAAATTAAACCAACAATTCATCAATCAGTTATACGAAATAAATTAATAATTGTCCGTTCTCACTTCGGGAAGCCATTCTGTTTTATAGGAACGCTGAATTTCGTTACCCATCGTTATAAAAATATCAACATGCGAAGATTTCCTATAATTCCTGCCCCGTAAACAAGGCCCGAACAAAATACGTGTCACGTATTTTTGCGTGTTTGGTGATGCTGTCCCTTTCATCCTGGGCATCCCTTTAATCTTCCGTGCTAGGAATGTGTGATGATGTAAATGCAGCATTAACTGCATACCTACATGCTTTTTCAATTTCTTGGTGTAAGAATTAAAAAAGCTGTCAGTCACCTGACAATTAAGAGATGATTTGAAATTCGTTGTCCTATTAAAACGGTATCAACAGGGGCAAACTACAAATTAATGTAGATACTCCTCCAGATTCTTTTCGAATGTAGCGATAAAACTATTCCTCGCCGCAAAGCCTAGTACGGGCCTGTTTCGGAACGAAAATTCCCATACAAAAGTGACACAAAGAAATCATGGACGAACAATTTCACTCTCCTTTTCGTTTTGCAGTATACGCAGCTGCTGCGAAATGCTGGCGAAAAAGTGGGTAAATGTAGTAGATTGATAAAGATCAAAAGTGTGCATTTTTCTTTAAAGTGAATAGCCTAAATTAGAATAAATTCCAAAATGAGAAATTTAAGGAGCCAGTGATAGAGTAACCAATTCGGAGATAATTAGCCAGTGCTGGTAACACTGCTCTTTGTGTAGCAGTTCACGGAACTCTCCATAAATTATTTTCCACTGCCTTTTCGCAGGCGTTTCGCTGTCCATTTAGAGACCACCAACAAATTGTAGTTGTGTACTAGGCTTTAGAATTGAAATCGGCCGCATCAAAATCCATCGAAAAATATAAAATCGAGTACTACAACTGTGTTTTTGCATGAAGAGTGTCACATACCACCATAGTTATTAAATGAACTCAACTGAACTGAAATGTTCCTGAATCTAGCACATTCGACTAACCGTTGTTTTCAAAATATGGCCATAAACACCTAGACACTTCAATGTGAAAGTGTAACAAACGAAAAGAATTAAAAAATCATAGCACATTATTCTATATTAATTATATTTCATTTTTTGAGATACAAAGGATAATGTCCGATTACAAAAAGCGACAGCAAAATAACTACTAACTTCTCTTAAATTTAAAAAAAAAAAATCCATTACCAACCCGAGGATCTTTTCATCGAATGAATCGCTTTTCAATTTGTCATCGCCACACTCTAGGCAATTATCATTATTATTCGTATTTTGCATATAAAAATAAATAAATATTTTTAACGCCTTTCTATAAATAGTCATTCGCTTAGAAGAACACATCCCGCAGAATTTCATATTTCGTCGGATCCGGTATTGCGGGAGTTTGTTTGGGTTTCGTAAGTATAACATCGTTTATCTCATGAATAATACCGTTTGTAGCCAAGTTATCGCATTTGATAATCATGGCATTTTCCACTTTTGGACGACGATCACGATCAATTCGTAGTTTCGCTCCGCTAATCATTTCAATGGTACGCACAAATGGCCAAACACCGGCTGTGATGCCAGCACAACAGACGACATCGTTTACGATATATTCTGTAACAAATTGTTCGGCTTCAGCTTGACTGTTGCTTACGTCAATGTTGAATTCCCTGAAAACGTCGTTCTTTGGTACGAAAATTGTATAACTGTCATCGTCGTTATTAAGGAGACTTGTCAAATTGGCCACCTTGACAGCTTCCAGGAATTTACTGTACTTCGGATTTGCTTCCAACGTTTTCAAAAGATTCTAAAAAGAAAGAGAAGATAAATCCGTCTAAATGAGAAAAAAAGAGAGAAACCCAGTCATACATTTTGGGGGTTCTGCAACTGTCGTTCCACTTGATGTAGAATTGTTCCACAGCTCTCATCGTCGAAATGCACTAAACGGGCGCAATTAACGGTAGCACGGTTCATGACGTTTGTGAATATGGGATGACTGGAGTACAAATTGATCCTCAGATTTGTTCCTGAGGCGGACTTCATCATGTCTTCTTTTAGATCGCAGGTCTTGATCTTTGGCCGAATGACATGTCCACGAAGGTAGTCCTTAAGTTCGGGGTTACTTTTTAACTGTTCAGGGTTTTCCTCGAGTTTCTTAACCCAATCGGAGTCCTCGAATGACTTGTCAATTGGGGCGAAGACAGTAGCATTCTCATAGTCATTGAATTCGGCTTCCAAACCAGCTGCTTCCAGCAGTGACTTAAAAATGCTCAAATTCTTCTCTTTCATTAGTGAGCTGACCGAACGCGAACTCTCACTTGGCAATATGACATCAACAACATGAAGAACGCCGTTGGTACCCATGATGTCGCTTTCCACGATGCGTGCCAATCCATTGATGAGGATATCTTGAATAGTCAGTTCGGTTTTGGGCTCTTTATTGGGTGCTCGCTCAAAACGAAGCCCCTCTCCGAGGATATTGTAAGCCACTGGTTTCGAATTGGCGATAGCAGCTTCCGAACAGAATGTAAAGTCGAGAAGGTGGCTCTTAAGAATATCTGAAACGGAAATGTTAAGTCTCCAAATAACCACGAAACTACTTCAAACTTACTTGCAGCACAACCAGTACCTTCCTTCAGCTTCCTCCTCATATTCATCTCCAACTTTTCGAAAGCCTTATCTGTGGGTGCAAAGACAGTCACAGGCTTAGTACCCTCCAACAGATCACTGAGCTTAGTCTTCTCCAAAACTGTCTTAAATACTGCCATGTCACTGCGTTTACGGATGATATCCATAACACTGTCCGTCACTGGTGCCAAGACTCTGTCGATGGTGTGCACGATACCGTTGGTTACAACTTGATCGATCTTTCCCATTGGAGCACAATTTGCTGTGAACAGTGCACCTTTCTTGCTCAGAAGCCTGTTGTAGATGTTAATGCGGATTGTGCTGTTGTCTAGCTTTGTTTGTAAAATATCCTCATTCGCTAGATCGTCCATTATGTTAAGGCCATTGACCATGTGATTCTTTAGCAGATCCTTGGAGGTGAACCCAAATTGGTCAGTAGCACGACGACGACGGCTGCTGCCCATGGGCACATAGACCAAATTCTGAAGGGATTACACGAGTATAAACTATGTTCTCAGGAGATTAAAGGTCATGCTTACATTTTCGAACATTTGTTCTGAGAATTTGGTAAAAGCATCATTAGTTGGCAGGAAGAGAGTGAGGTTAGATTCGAGCGTGCTTTCAAGACCATTGTTCTTAACACTTCGGAAGAACTCATTGCCGCCCATATCCTTAGCTGCTTCCTCGAAGGTCTTCACTTCAATCTTCTCGCATTGATCGGTGTATTCAGCGTTTTGTGCACGACCGTAGCCTTGGCAGCACTGGCGTGTGATGGTGAGAGTTTTCTTCTGACCTTTGTGACTGTAGCTAGAGAATTAAAAAAATACAATTAGATATTGGAGACAAGTTTTTCAAGACATTTAAAAGAGTTTAGAGCGATTTTCGTAAATTTTTGACACTAAGCCTTAGCACCCATTTATTTACATAGAGGTCTTTATCTTTGTAAGCTATTTTCAATGTAATTTTTTTTGTATAACTTATAAGGTACCTAATAATATTTTTTTCTTTTTTCTGATTTTCTTTAAAACTACGAAACGTGTTTTGATTTTGATCCATATAATCCTCGAGTCTTACGTATACATCGTGGTACCGAGTGAAGACGGTGTCTTTTTTATTCATGATGTGCACGTTAATAGATTCGTCTACCGTCTGAAGAAACTAGTTGAAGATGATTCCTAATAGATATATATATATTGCCTATGTATCCTGTAAAATATTTATATCCCGCATACAACTTGCGTTTAATCGAATTCAACTTAATAGCAAAACAATTTCACTTTGAATAATGTCACATCAGAAGTGGGGATTCGTCTTTCCATTATTATTTCCAATAACATTATGCCCTTGCTTTACGTAGCTGCCCTTAAGTTATTGTCACAATTCCTAGTGTTCGTCAAATATTCTAATTTATTCATAACTTCCAAATACGCGTTTAGTCTCAACACTTCGACCAAAAACTAACACTTCCGATACCAAACGTGACCGTAACCTTCGCTGTGGCAATTACAGAAGTAACTTCGTTCACTATACGTGCCTTTCCTACAAGCAAGATCATGAATATTTTCCTAAAGTACAAGTACTCAACAAATAAACTAAGTATTAATAATTAGTTTATGACTCAACCTCACTACGAATGTGAGGCATATGATTTATATTCTACGTGTCCCTGAAAGCATCAAAATCAAAATACATAAATATAAAACTTATTACTCAGTCAGATTACTTGGTAACCATGAGGCTCTGAAATATATCGTTCGAGAATTAACACTTCAAACTAAAACGATTGTTATTCCATGAAATCAATTCGAATAAAAAAAAAGTCAAATGCTAATTCGATCATAAAACAAAAGAGCTCGAAACGTGCATTACCGAAATAGGTCAATTAAAAAAAAAGCTGATCCCGACAAAGTGTGAATTTCGAATATAAATTGACATCTGTATGATAAACGAAAACTTGAAATTCTGGGAAGATAATGAATACTTTAGTGGGCCATTAAACTAGGTGCGCGCTCAGAATGCCAGATAGGTGTTGGGCCAATGATTATTATTATAAATATTGATGGTGGCCAATGGTTTAAAAAACAATAATAAATAACAATACGCAATTGGGGAGTGATCCCAATTCGCTATTGAAATAATGATTAACATTCAAAAAATGAACAACAATTTTTTTTTTATAAATTAGATGTTAACTGCGAATTAGATGTCAATATTTTAGAATTTACATATTTGTATCCGCGTTATTATCGTAATTTTTATTGGTTACATTTTGTATAAGATGTATTTTGTGTAGCGGAATTATTACCTATTCATAAGAGAACATCTGGATTCAGTCATCAAAATTGTTAGTTTGAAAAAATAACATTTTTAAGGTTTTTCTACCAACAAATACTTCCAAAGGAAAACCTTTACATTCGTTTTATAACTTATGAAGAAAAAGACTTTTCAAAGTTACCTACGAAAGGCTATAATAATTTTAGCAGGACCCATATTCCGTCCCTTACAGTTGGACCACAGCGGGAGGGATGAATTACATACATTCGGAAAGCATGTCAGGGACTCTTGGCTTATAACATTTATATTAATAAACAGCCCTGCGAAAAGTTTTTAAAACTTTATTTCTGAACACAGCCCCGAACACGTTAGGTCTGTGCCTTTACTTTTAAAGTAAAAGAATGGAAAAGACTATCAAAATGGCAGTAGTGGGGACAAATTATAGAAAGAGAGACTTACAAAAATACGGAAACGAAACGCTTTTGTAGTAATCTATGAAAAATGACAGATAATTCATAAATTGCAGTGGTCTGATCAACGCGAAGAATTCGATATAACAATATTAGTTTATTTATCTAGAGATGAAAGTAATTCGGAACTAATTGAACTTCTTTTTGATGATAGATCCGAGTATGTTTTGGAGTTTGCACTGACTGAACTACAAGCATTCGAGAAGAGGAAAAAGCGACACTGCATCAAAAATTACGCGGAGACTGTCCCTTCTTACAGTGAGGAAGAATTAAAGTCAAAACATTTGTACATGCCAAATAGAACAACAAATTTGAAATCACCTGTCTATTTTCAAGTGACTGACAGTTTTTCCAATCTGTTAGTAAGAATAGTGTTGCCAGATGGTTTTTGATGAAAGTAGTACATAGGGTTTCAAATCCTGGACAAATGACGATCAGAAAAAGAGTACAAAACTAGGACAAAAGAAAACAAAATAGTTTTAATCCAAATTTGTTTACTTTCACATTAAAAACATTTGCTTTAAGAGAGGGCAAGTCCAACACAATGGTTTTGACGTCTCAAAAGTTCTGTTCGTTTCGAATTTGCTTTTCTGAATTATTATTTCTGTTCGTTTACTTGATTTTAGTGATCTCCGACTGATTTTTCGATGTAATTATAAATTTAGACAAGCTGCCAAGTAGATAAGTGAAAATATAATACCGGACAATCCCGGACATTTTATTAAAACAATACCGGACGTTCCCCGCAGAGGCACAAAAGAGTACATGTCCGGGAAAACCCGGACGGATGGCAAGGCTAAGTAAGAAAAGAAAAAACTAGTAAGACTCGCAGTGGGAGGGGGGGTTATATCTTTCTCTCTCGAAGCCGCCTTCTTTTTCGAGTTCAGGAACGGCACTGAGTAAAAATTCGTTAGAGCTAGTTAAGATTCGCAAAATTTAAAAGTAAAGGAACGGACCTATTGGACTCAATTACACAGCGCAAATCAATAAACAGAAAAATTTAATTTTGTGATTGACGCAAACCTCTCCTAACAATTCACTTGTCTGAGTTTTATTTTTGGTACGAATGGAAGGGACCTACAATACCGTATCAGAATGTGAACGATTGAATTGGGTATCTTTTTAAGGGCATACATACTCTCGGATATTTTCACTCCCGATTAAACCCCCGAAATATTATAAATTGCATATTAACGTTTCCATTGCAAGCTCTTGCAAATGTTTAGTATTCCTAAATGCACCTTTTACCTAGTCAACTCAGAAGTGCGATATAGGGCACAAGTCAAACGGGAACATTAAATAAAATTAAATGTTCATTCCCAAAACCGTCCAATGACTCATCAATAAGTGTATATCATTCCTGCACATCGTCTTAGCAATCGAATATGTTTGCACCTTTTATCAATATGTCTAAATCAATTACCACACCAACCAGGAACTCTGTTTTCCATCATCACGTTCCACAGCAAGCTACGAGAACCCAGGATGTGCTACTATTTATTGAATTGGCATTTAGCCAAACACATCTTGCAAAGAAATGTCGTGTGAACGAAAAGACTTATTGTGCAACATTAAAAAACATCTAACGTAGTTCCAGAGTCGGACACCTCCATAAATCGCCAAAATGACAAAGACAAACGAACAAATTTTAATGAACCTGCTGAGGCATCATCGGTAACTGCATATTTGCTGCCATTATTGAGCTGAAGATGCGATATCGCATTTTATTCCCGAAACTCGATGGTTTTTCCTAAGAAAATCGATAGCCTAATAAGGATCAACTTACATTTTCTTGCAGGTGTGCTTGTGCGGCTTCTCTACACATGAGTTCAAGGAAAATTGGAAGCCTCCAAATAGCTGTTGTGGCTTCACGTTTACTTCTGTCGTCGTTGCTTTATCGTCGTCTTCATCGACGTTCTCGTCTTCTACACGATCGACGCAAATATTCCGGCTGTAAATGAAAAGAAAATGTGGTCAACTTACATTTTAAACTTGAGCATTTTATTTTTATATATATGTATACCGAATCTGAGCAGAGCGCTGGTTTTATGAAATTCTATTAAATTTATTTGTTGTGTTGTTCAATTGAGGAAATCGCTTATTCCGTCGAAGTAAAGTAGATAATTTTAAATATATACGTACGTATGGGGTTAACGCCAAGAAAGCGCGACCAAGCAACAATTTTTATTGTCAATTTCTATGAGGGAGAAAAGCGCCCATCCTCCATCATCATAGTCACCATCATCGGTCGGCTCCATTAACGTCATTGCGATCGTGAAGGAAAAGAAAACGACTGCATTGATGTAGCGGATCGTGGCACACCCTATTTTGTTCAACAAACAAAAGCACTAGGAAAGTTCATTTCAGTTAAAAGTGAACAAAAATAAGGATGATTCGGAACGTTACCGACTTCTTTTATGCTTTATTATTACTGGTCTAACTAATTTTTGCCAGAGTAGTGGCTTTTCGAGAAACCATCTAGCTGGTAACAACTTCAAGGTGGCGCAAGTCATCACTCTATCGGAACTTGCTATCATTTTTTCAAATGGCGGCAAGTGTTAAATCTACTTTGACATTTGTGAAGTACTCAAAAATATGTAAGCGTCAATAAGACATGAATTGCTATACATACTCCTAAAGCCCGTATAACACTACATTTTTTCCTCATTTTTATAATGTTGAAAAGTCAGCGGTGTGTAAAAGAGAATAAAAATGTATTACGAAAGGGGTTGCAATTGTTTGCAAAGCAACCGCAAATTTTCAATAGAATTTATTTTCAAATAATCTTGAAATGTCAATGTCAAAAAGCTGCCAGCTGAAAAATGTCATTTGAATACATTTTTAATGCATTCTTTTTTGACGTGTCTACATTGATAAAGTTTGTGTCGTGTACGCACTCACTTCTATTGGGAATTTTCGTTATAATTTTTCGTACTGCTCTAGTTTCATTTTAAAAGCAGAAAAAATGCAAAAAAAAAATGTAGTGTCATACGGGCTTTAAGAACGCGGAATGAAAAATGCCATAAATCGGGCCCAAATGGTCATCAATTCTGATGTAGGCCACTTAGCCGAAACTAGACAAAATTTAAAATAAAAAATAAATATAACCCAGCATCACGAGCCAACTTGTGCGCCACCTTGTGTCATGGTGACAATAGAAATTCAAACAATTTCGAATCTTCTATTGTCTATTGTCATTCATTCACAAAATTGTAAAATTCCAACAAAAGTTCGAAATGCATATCTACCAACAACCCGCAGTCTCCAATGCAATTGCTTTCATTGAAGAAAATTATATAACATAACAAATCTACCCTATTTAATAGAAACGGAGAAGCCATCGCCCGCCATTGAAACTGAAAGCGACTTGCGCTTACACTCAAACGGGTACACCTATGCTTTTAAAACGCGCAATTGTGCTACACTCTTTTGTAGTTATTGTTGCTTATTTTGTTCATTTAAATGCAACCCTCATACCGGCAATAGATTGCGTTACATTTTTCTTGTTTTTTTTTTTCATAAATTCTGTCGAGAACACGTCGAGTGAAAGAGAAATCGTGTGGCATAAACATGTCAAATGGATTGATTTTGGAATGCAAAAACGAGTACAATTTTTCACACAATTTGTGGGAGAAAAATCTAACTGATCAATCAATTTGATTCCTTATTTAAAGTTTGAACATACGTGCGAGCTGCGAGTATAAATGTTTCACAATTGCATCTCTTGCAGTTAATTATAGATGCAAGAAGTGTATGCAGTGGTGGAATCGTGGAGTCTCGAAAAAAGGAAACCAAATTTTAACAAACGGTTACTTAACTTTTCAATTGGATAATCGAACGAAACCGGATGCGGTTGCACAAAGATAGTGTGGATATAGTCGTTAGATTAGTGGCGAAGTTGCTTAACTCTGCCGACAGTGATTTTAGTTCGATTGAAGTCAGGCTTTAGGCAAACCATTCTCTGCATTTGCCTGCAATCGAGAATATTTTATTCAAATAATACATTAGTGGAGTGTGTTTTAAGCCAGAAAAAAATAGAAAAGTTCAGTTCTCCTAGGTTATAATACGTTAAACAGATTGAAAACAATGGCAGCTACTTTATAAATGGCAAATACAAAAAAGCAGCCCTGACAGTACAAAAAGCAGCTTAGCCGGTTGCAGTAGTAGACGCTGATGTTCCCATTTTATTTGACAGGTGAAAACAAATTTGTGTACCTAACTAGGTAGCTTATGAACATTTGATTATAAATAAGGGGGCTAGCTACTTATGACTAATAAATAATAATAAACTTTACTTACCCTTTCCACCATGGAACCACATTGCCAAATCCAAAGTCAATATTTCCAAATGAAGAAAACACTGGATTAGTAAAAAATGGGTTGTTGTAGTTCGGGAAATTAGCCGGAAAGAATGGGTTGGCCCCCTCATTGTCTACACTTATAGCAGCTTCACCTTAAATAAAGAAACGACAATAATGACATGTAGGTATAGTTTATGATTCTGAAAAAAAAGAAAATGATCTATCGTAATGACGTTTATGAATTTCACGCGAAGAGTTGCATGCTTCTCGCGTGAACTTCAAATCCAAAAATGCAATACATTTTGTTAGTTTTAATTATAAAAAGTCAATTTTTTTTCAATATAAATTAATACAAATAGTTGTAAATAACTAGAGTGTTTATAAAATGTTTATAGAAGTCTGTCAAAGTCAGATGTTGATAGTGCTAGACTGACATAACATATTAGCCTCAGTGCACAGCTTCAATTTAAAAAAAAATGTTTGTGTCTCTCTTGCTTTTTCAAGCTTTTTGTTTTAACAAAAGACAGTGCACTAAGGCCAATGCAGACAATAGGTAGTATGTATTTGTAAAACCTCTCAAATCATAACTTAAAAGTGACAGGTCGCACTGGTACGAATAATAGATTTTGACGGCTCAAATATAAAGCTGTTTTAAGTTAATAATTTACCTAAAACGTCGTCTACATCCAAATTGCTATCGGTGCGTGCCAATGGTCCAAGCGTTTCAATCTCATCTTCAAGGCTGTAATTAAGTTATAAAATTTACATATCAATTTGTAAGAAATTAAATAACCTTAACCATAAAAAAACTGATTTGTGACTCAAGCCCTTCTTTCTTAGGTTCTTTTGCAATTGGAATGGAATCCAGCTTAACAAATAAATAATAACCTCACTTTATGGCCAGAGGCTATCGGTTAATTGTGTATTTACCATGAATACCAAATGAATGAATTACAAAGCACTCTTTTTTCTCTTTTTTTTCTTTTGCCGCATTTTTATTGCGCCGAGGGAGTAAGTGCTCAGCTCAGTACATCACATACCTACCCTGAGCCATTTGTCATAAATTACGGTTTGTGGTTTTTCTTTTTCAGTTTCGTAATAAATTCTAAACCATCAATCAAAATACGCTACTAATTTGGCAACTCATTTTACTCAGACTGCGCGCTGATCACTGTGAAAGGACTGTAAATTCGAATTACATATTCCAATGGCATATTATGACGGTTTGATGACACCTTGTGGTGTCTGTACTTTTTTCATATTCTTTGTTTATTTTTTTTATTTCCTTAATGCTAAAAAAGGTCAATTTGCGTATAGATGCCTCAAAGAGGATGATTTGTTGTTGAGTTCCAAAACTAATAAACAAAAAATGTTGCGGTATTTAATTCGTTTTTAACAAGTCGCCTGTAGTCTTAAATGCGCAGTGAACTTAGCACACAATAAAGATAAAATGCGATTCACCGGACTGAACAGGTTTATCATAATTCATAACAAAGGTAATTTCCATTTCCATCATCAAGCTAAATTAATGACGCGTAAAGAGAAAAGAAGACAACTTAGCAAGGAATATAGTGAAATCAAATTTATTATTCCATTGAAAGCCTCCATTGAAAGCCTTTCTGTCAATGTCTAGGAGAAGGCAACATTGAAGTGTTCCAATGACTGGATAAAGCCAATAAAAGAAGCTTCATTAAATAGAAGCAAAATAGAAGTTTGCAGGCAACATATGACACAAGTTAGACCATATACCTATAAGAAAAGAAGGTAGATGTGGACAGTTGCGGAAGTATCAACGAGTCAGGCAGCAGACAAAACTACGCACTACTACATTTTCGAAAGCGAATGTCAAGCTATATGTGAGGTCTATTCCCCGAAGCCGCAAAATTTACCAAAACTTTTGACTAGATAAATGGTTATAACTGACAGGTGACTGTCAAATCGTTTTAATAAAATATGAGCAACATTTTGCGCGAAAACAAGATGGCAGATTCCGAAAAAGAATGAAGGAAATCTGGTGCGGGTATATCTTGCCCTCGAATTGTACTCTCGAATGTTTGTTAGACGTTTGTTAGAAGTGGAAAAACTCTTAAGATGTTTTTAAGTTTTAAATATAGCTATCTGAATAGACTAAAGTAAGACCTCTCGCTCGTAGCCCAGTTTTTCATTGCAAGTGCTTTATGCTGTTTCGATTTCGGCAATCAAGACGTGCAGTGCCATTTAGAAACAAATGCTAATTTAATACTTGGTGCAATGAATGTAACTGCTCTGAATTAATGTCAAATTAACGAAATTATATATACACAATGCAAAGTTTTTGGTTAAGTAGCGCAATGGAAAGTTGTATGCGTTGAAAGTTTCACGCTCAACAGCCGGTGATTCACACCTTTGAAGATCCACTTTCACAAAGTACCTATGTCATTATTTCTGAAGCTGCTTACAGAAAAAAAAAACCAAACCAATGAAAATAATGATCACCATATCGAATAGCGTACACTTAAGAAGTGATGACAGAAATAATCATTTTTCGACTTCAATTTCAGAAGTGGAAAATTTTATTTGAGGTTATTTATTTGTTAAGGTTTTTATATCGTTTTTTTTATGTTTAACGCATTGTAAGTAGATATTTGCTATATTTGATTGATGCCGACTTATAAGCTGGAAAGCGGATAGTGTTATTTCCCCAGACAACTTTGTCTTAATTAGACGATTCATCTAGAAATCGATGATGTAATCCCACCTGCAAAAGGGTTACCCTTGACCTTTTGCGCTATACAATTCTGTGGCAACAAGGAAAAACAGCACAATTCATTTTTAGCCACTTTTCAGGAGCGAAGGTTAAAAGTTTGAACTCAGATATGCCTTCCCATATCTTATGCGTTTTTTCCTGATCCATAACACTGCAACCGTAAACGATATTTGAATATGACGTATATAACAGGGTACGGTGCATCCGATAGTAACATTAACTCAATTTTGACATAAGTGGACTTATGCTGTTCTTCCTTGTTGCTACAGAATTGTAACACACTTTTATTTGCATTTACTCATAATTCACAAGTCACGTACCTAGCAATGAATATAAATTGTATAAATGGAAGGGGTGGAATAAGCGCATAAATAGAGCAGAGTCATCGAAGTGGAAACTACGAATAGTCAGTATAACCTGCCATTTTATTAATTATCAAATATTCTTTAAATGAAGGGTTCTCGAAATATTTTCTCAAAGAGCAAAAAGGTAAATCTCTCACCATGCGATCAGGAAGTTTGCAAAACTGTCTTCTACTACTTGCTCTAGGTGTACGTCTTTAGTTGTTTTGTGTCGGTTTTGGTGAATCGAAAAATTTCAATCGCTTGTAACTCTCAGATGTATATATTGAGAAAACGAATGGCTTCTATATCCTGTCATGTTTACCATTTTTAAAATACCTACTGTTTCTTGGATTTTCTTTATCAGTTTGCACAATTGCTCAGTGGTACCTACGCTTGTCTGTTTAGTTCCGGGAAAAACAGATATTCCACCTAACGGTAAGTGGAATTATATCAAAAACATTTTCCTTCCTCTCCCTTTCCACATGAGCAATGTCGTCCTTGTCACTGTAATGACAAAAACCTCATACCTCGTTTGCTACCGTAACTGGTGTTGTCTGGTCCACCACGGGTAATAAACCCAAACCAAAGAGACATACAGACAACCGAGCTCTCGCCAAAGGCCAATAAAACAATTAAAATGCCCTCAAAGTTGTAAAATTGTCTACAGTGTCTTATCCGTAGTTAATTACCTATTGCCTTTGAATATTCATTTAAATTTTACTCGGTAAACAAATAAAGTAAATAGTGTGCGGAATTCCCCTTAAGATTTGGACGTCCAAACAAATTATGAAAGGTCAAATTGGTTCACCAACGAAAATCAAAAAGTAGATTCCTTTTTTGATAATGATACTAAATTACCACTCGCCAAAGGTCATCACTCATCAGCGAATAGATTATTCTTGTTTCACATTTCGTATTCATTTCTTATAATCGCTAGAAACGCTCGCATGCTGTCTGGCGATAAAGTGAGATGAGTACGAGACAGCAATACTTCCATTTGGGTTTAAGTTTAAGTTTGGTTGTTTGTTTTTCTACCGGCATTTTGTAGAGATAAAACCTTTTTACATAAAAGTTTCTTGAAAACATTAAGAACGCTGAGTTTGTTTTCGTTTTCAATGTCATTACTCAGTTTTAATTTAAATTTGATTAGTCTTGAGTGATAATGTAACTGGTGGGGCTTACGACGGCGATTGTCAAATACCAACTCATAAGGGTTTGATGCCACAGCTTTTCCGCCCGGTACAGTTTGAAAGGGAAGTGTGTCACCTCAGTGATTTCTTGAATAAAAATGCGGGGTTAACTGTAACAGTCTACAGAAATTTCTTAGTTTTATACATAAGGCTTAAAAATAGTGCTGTAATGAGTTTCCAAATGTTTTTGTTAACTTAAACAGACATACAAAATTTATTTATTTAGAAAGGGCACACTCAAAAATCTAGCCATCTTAAGTCGACTAGATTGGTCAGACAGATGTACCCTCAACATAACAACTAGATTGGTCGGAAACGTCACTTTTTCTATGTCAGTCAGCGAACTGTCAAATTAGTACTCAGTCACGAATTTCTTGACTGAATTCGTCGGCTTCTCTTCCATAAACGTCAACTGAAACAGCTGTTCATATGACCGATATAAGCCAATCAAAACTGAGATACATCAAGTCAGCCAGCTGTCAGACTTATGTCGGATAGTTTTTTGTTAAAATAGATATAGGTTCGCAATCATTATCGAATATTTAAGTACCTATGCCTATTTCCTTTGCCCTATTTTTAACCGATTTCTAATAGTTTTGTATATCTGCCTATTAAAATATTGCTTACTGTTATCAGGTAATTGCTCTTATTTTTTCTGAATACCTACGCAAGCTTTAGACTGAACTACAAAGATCAGCACTGCTATGTCAATATGGAAGAGAGTTAACTAAGGCCCATAAATGGAACGCGATTTTTCTATGAAGTAATCTCGTTATGCGATCATAATAATTGAATAAAATTAAGTTATCAAATACGCAATTATAATTATTTATTCCGGTAGTTGATCCCAACACAACAACACGGCTGTTGCTAGTTCACCATGGCAAGTTACAAACAGCAAATGATAAAGCTTTATTATCAAAATGAGGGTTCGCCAGTGCAATTTCTTAAGAAATATTGCGTCGGGACTTGGGCCTGTACCCGTGCAAGATCAAAATTAATAACCATAGACTATGCCGTTTGTTCGTTGACTGGGCTTCGGAGCGATTGAAAGAGAACCCCAATTTTGGCCGAAAAACTGTCTTTAGCTATGTTAACATGCAAACTGTAGTACATACCTATATGGGCGATACCAACTCATCCGAGGTTGACCAGGTGACAGTGCTTCCACCAACAACAACACAACTATAGGAAATCTCATTCCTGATAACATTACAGTCAGGTAATCCAATGTCGCAACAGCTTTTATTTTTAAATCGCATCCTTACTAAAGCAAAACATAAACGTCGTTCCTGTTCGGTTTTATTTTAAAAATAGTTTTTATTTTGTTAAAAATAGCAGCACATTAGATTTAAGTTTTTAAGGTTTTTATCTTGCACTTTTCGCACAATAGGCGTGTTTTTTTGAGCTTCGATCTCAGCAAAGCAAAGTAAAGTAGGATTTTCAGCACGCGATTACAACAACTACAACCGAGTCTCGAAGTGTCAAGTAGAGCGTAGTTGTTGTAATTGCATGATGAAAATCCTACTTTACTTTGCTTTGCTGAGATCGAAGTTCAAAAAAACACGGCTAATATAATAAACTTAAAGCAAAGATTCAGTAAAATTCAGTGATGCAAAGTATTAAGATAAAATCATTTATATACAGCAACAAATTATTTTTCATAACAGTTCTAAGAGCAATATCTATATGGGGAGAACGGGCAAACTAAATTCGCTTCAAAAGTTTAGAAAACTATTGTTCGCAAAATAGTCAAATAGAAAGTGACGTTTTAAATGCAAATTTTAACAAAATTGCTGCCAATGATGGCCGAAAATATTTCAATGTTAAATAAAATTCTAAAGTAGGTACATGTCTACCTGCCTTAGGTGCTTAGCTATACGCAATATCTTAAGCAAATTGATTAGTTTATGACATAACTCCTCATATTCAATTAACTCAACACTTACGCCTACGCCTAAACGATCAGTCTATTCTAGCTTCTTAATTAATGCCAATGCAACTTTCTTTTTCCTATTGCTAACTCTTAGCTTAGTTCAGAGTTCGAATTCGAAGCAATTCTTCTTTGCATGCGCAAAATGCAACAAATTAATAACAATTTAGGAAAATACTGCTGGTTAAGTCCAATGAAATTGTGTCAATTCTACACTAAGAGGCATTTCCGGTTTTGCGCTTGCCGTATGGTGTTTTGTGTTCCTTGCAATGTTATTACTTTGACCGTTAGGTAGGTTTTTAGGTCAACACTGTCATTCAACTTTGTGCCTCTTTCTCCCCATGCCACCACACAAACATACAAAACTAATTAAAGCAATCGTTTCACACATTTCACCAGCACCCATCCGTGTACCTCACAAATTACGATAATTAAATACAAAAAAGAGACCTGGAAATGAAAGTCAAACATTGGCAGAACTTGGACTCGCATCGATTTCATTTGTTCAGAAAAGAAGGGCGAATGTGTGTATTATCGTATGGAAAAGAAAGAAAAGGTTTCTGTAACACTTACTCGAAAAATGGCACCGAGGTGACGTATCCTCCGGCGAAGAGCAATACTGCTATTGTTGCACCTAAGAACATTATTTGAATTTCTTTTTTGTTGTTGAAACTAACGATAAGTAAAAAAACTGTCACGCACTATTCAAATAGAAAATTTATCTCTGCAGGGTACACAAATAACTGTTTGTTCACTTGTAATTTAGACAGTTTTGATTGTCAAACTAGATCGCACTGAAACTATCTATAGTTTGACGCTTAAAGTTGATCGGCCGAGTCTCAAAGTCGTACTGAATCTGTACAGAACTTCCCGGCGTGTATTTATAACAAATGTCGACGTTTCTGGAAGAAGATCGGCAGTGGCTGGTAAAGTTTTTTTTTTGTCGGCTGCCTGCGTTTTTTCGACGATTGAAGTTGATGATGATGATGATGATCTGAGCGAAGCTGGTGCTGGTACATACAGTGTTAGTGCTGATACCGCGATTCTTGAGCAAAAAAAAAGGTCCTACATATGGGGAAGTGAAGTGAAATGCAAAAACAATGAAAAAGAAATCAAAGAAAAATGAGCATATATGTATATAGGTTTCTGCTTATAGCTACAACAAAAATGAAAAAACAAGAACCAAAACAAAATGATAAGCGAACAGCGTTTTATTGGTGTTACTGTAAAATGTTTAGCACCCAATGTATGTATAACGTGTATAGTGATCGCGATGGGTTGGTTTTTATTTAAGTTTTTTGTTTATATGGTTATTTTGTTAATTCTGCAATAATGATTCACTGGAAGCCGTTAATAGGGAGACAAACAACTTCCACACATATTTATATAACTACCTATCATATGAGGACTTTTTCTAAGGTTAGCAAAAGAACTTGCTTTTGAGCTGCAAGTATCTTAAAAGGTTTCATTTATAAGCAGATAATACGCGTTCACTTGGAAAGGTGCTATTGTTTGTGTATTACTTTTTTGTTATTCGCATCCTTTAAATTTGACAAATAAGCAAATTATCTTGCAATCCCTATGGCTTGGCTATGTGCTACTGCATCATCATCATTTATGTAGACGCACAAAGAGTTCTTTATTATTGGCGTTTTTAAACGTTCCTCAGCCTTTTTGTACGGTACCAAGAAAAGGATAAAAAAAAAACTCAGAAATGCCTTAACTGATAAAGGCAAAAAAAATCTTCAACTGCGCCGTGTTGATTGAATGGATCAAGCATTTTTTTTTATAAATATTGCATAAATACGTAGCCTCGTTTTCTTACTTTGACATAAGATGCATTTTGGAACAAAAATAAGATTGGAATTGCAGCATGCAAACGCTGCTATATTTAAATTCGCAAATTTGTATACCATACGTTCCATTAAAGTTTTGGAGAGTTAAGGATTTAGCAGTTTTCTTAAAAAAAAAACAGTTTTGACCACAAAATAAAATCAAATAACAAATTAAATTTCGTGCTTAACCGCTATTCGTTATTTGCATTTGAAAGAAGCCTAACGAGTACCTATCGTATTTTTGCGTATCTGTTTGTTTTTGTTCTCTTTCCTATCCTTTGTTCTGTATTGGTTGAAAAAAGAAGACGAAGGCGTTGGTTGTTAAAACTTTTGCTAGGTTATGTACGCACTCGCGTGTACCACGAATCGTAGCGTAATGTAAGCTCGAATGGCTGGAATCAAACTATTTATATGATCGAATATCGAATTGGCCTTAAGGCAATTTGCATTGCATTGAGTATTATGAATGAAACGACTACACTGACATTTAGTTGGTAGCTATTTTAAGCTTAATATTCGCCTCTTTTTGATTGAGGGAGATTGTTCACGATCACTGTAGAATTGCATAGCATTCAATTGACATTAATGGAATAGCAGCTAAATCCAGTTAAAACAATATTTTTCTGTCGTTTGCTCTGCGCTTTAATTTAATAGATACGACCAAACTGAAGCACGTCAAATAACTCCCGCTAACATCAATGCATTTCCCCCCTCAAAAATTAGGTTTTATCTTTCCACTTAAGGCCCTTTATTTAGTCCGAATTTCTTTGTGACGTGCATGTTAAATTTTTAAAACGATCACAAAATCATGGTAGTAGTTAACTGATAAATTACCCACAGAGTTTTTATTTCAATTCACCTTACACACCCTTAAGATGTTGCATATACCACGCAGTGAACGCAACCAGCAGCAACATTTTCTGAACACTTGCCGTTAATTGCGTTTCAATTTTTCCACCTTACGTATCAGAATATTATTTGACATTCTTTACGTTTTGGATTCCTTCTGCAGGCAGCACGTTTTCGAATTCCAATTTTTTAATTATACTTATATTTCTGCAATTACAAAAGCATTTAAACAAAAATAATAAAAATGAGTAAAAAAGATGCATCCAAGGCAGCAGCTAAAGTTGAATCGGCCAATGAATCCGACACGGACGAGAAAAATTTCATGCAAGTTTGCAATCCACCGCATTTCATGTCAGCCGTGATGCGCCGCCAAGTTTTGCAAGAAATGGTGAAAGCTCTGCCGAAGAAGGTCCAAAACCGTGTGGTCGCATTGAAAAATCTACAACTGGATCAGTTGGCGCTTGAGGCTGAATTCTTCGAGGAAGTGTACAATCTTGAAAAGAAGTACCAAGAAAAGTACCAACCTCTATTCGACAAGCGAGGTGAAATTGTTTCGGGAAGCGTCGACCCGCCAGAGCAAGCGCCCAAATGGAAAGAAGTCGACGAGGAGGAAATCACCGAAAAGGTTAAGGACATTTCGCTGAAAATGAAAGAAATCAAGCCGGCCATGGACGAGAATGTCAGCGGTATTCCCAATTTCTGGTTGACTATTTTCCGTAATAGCGAAATCCTATCGGAAATGGTGCAGGAGCACGACGAAGCGCTGCTGAAAAAACTGCGTGACATCCAAATTAAATACGTCGAGGACAAAGAGCACTCTTACATATTAGAGTTCCATTTCGACAAAAACGAGTACTTCTCCGATACGATCCTGACAAAACAGTACTTCCTAAAGACTGTTATCGATGATGAGTATCCGTTTTCCTTCGACGGTCCTGAGATCTACAAGTGCAAGGGCTGCAACATCAACTGGGAGAAGGGCATGAATCTCACAATCAAAACAATCCGCAAGAAGCAGAAGCATAAGGAGCGTGGAGCAGTGCGAACCATCACCAAACAAGTTCCGAACGACTCATTCTTCAACTTCTTCTATCCACCCGAGGTACCAGAGGGCGAAAAGGAAGTCGATGAGGATTCACAAGGAATTCTGGCGACAGATTTCGAGATCGGGCATTTCTTGAGAGCTCGTCTCATTCCAAAGGCTGTCCTTTATTATACTGGTGATATTGTCGACGACGACGATGATGACGGCGACGAGTTTGACGAAGAGGAGGAGGAGGAAGAGGACGAAGACGAGGAGGGTCATGAGGTCGCCGACAAAAAGACTGGGAACAAAAAGAAGCAGAGTCCAAATGATTGTCCCAATCAATAAGATGATGATGAGAATTCCGTGGGGTCTAACCTTTTTGTTTAGCATTTTCCAAGTGAATGTGGGGTAGATTCCTCCCGTTAATTATAATTATCTATACCCCATTCATTTAATTTTTTTTTTTAATATTTTAAATCTACTTATCACATTACAACTTGTATTTTGTTGCGAGCAGCTTGAGATTGAGTCCGACTTACTCTGAAGAAGGAAGTTTTTCGGAAGTTTTTCTATAAATGAAATTGAAATAAATGTAACAGACGCAATGTCTGTCTAAAAATAAATGTTCTAAATATATGAATTTATTTGTCTGGAGCTAAACGTGCAGTTTTCTTTTCCTGTTTGTAGCACTTCACGCCGTCGTTCTCATTAAAGGAGGGCGTGTTCTTTGTCACTTACTGCAGAGTCGAGTGGGGATAGACGGTCGCATTTTCTTTTTGCTTTGGCTAATTAGAATGAAGAAAATTCATTTGGGACTTGACCTCCAAACTCCAATTGATTTCAAGAACAACCTATTTAGAGACGTGACTTCATTTTATGCTGTGAATACACTTTAAATGGAAGCTGCAGTTAGACAAAGGTCAATTTGTTGTTATCCGCTGTCATATTTCTCAAGAAGCATTGACATACTATATTAAGAAGCATCTGTCGGTGATCGCTTGTTGATAGAATGACGTCAATGGATACGCCCTTTACTATTCATACATCTACATCATCCAGCAAAATTCTGCACAATGCTAATTTTAAATGGCGCCTTACTGTAGCTTGCGTACTAATTTTAATTTGCATGGGCCATGTTAGTTTGCTCGTGTATGTAACACAGATTTTCAATTAAGAATTTATGATGCGTAACCATTGTGTTTGTTGTTGATGTTGAGCTTAAAAAGCATGGTTTGTTATCGTTATAGACATGTCTTAAGGGGGAGGATCTGTTCACGGTTTTCACACAATAAGGACGAGCTTCAAAAAGAGTAGTTAGTTAAAAGGTAAAAGATACGCAGTGAACAACGAATATCTGCTGGAAATTTATAATTTAGCTACAGGTAGATAACATTGCCGCCAATCGGATCTTGTTGCATCCTTGAGTGTTGAGTTTTGTCAGGGAAAAGCGCAACTATACTAACTTTTGGTTTGGAGGGTAGTGTATAGTGATTTCGCTTGCTATAAATGAGGATACTGAAAAGATAGCGCTGGGCATATATCCTGCCTCTTGTGCAATGATGAATACGTTCGAAAAAGGACGGCACTCTGTCGATTGTTAGTTCAATCAAACGTTGTGTCGCAAAACTCCTGACAAACCGCTAAAATTTAGAAACGTTACCAGTCAACTCTGAACCAATTTACCAGTTACAAACGCCCAAATTCAAATAATTTTCAAGAATGGTATTTATTTTTATCTTTGCTCTCAATCTAAGTAGTAAGTATGTTGTTTTCCGAAGGCAGTGATCTTAATGTCCAACGACCGCATGCTCTGTTTACTTCGTCGGCACAACAATGTACCGCTGACAACTTCTCCCACTCGAACGTCCACGGGTTTCTCCAAAAAGAACACAACCTGCTTCCAATGCGTCGGCAATGCAAACGGCGACGTACTGAACATGGAAGGATTAGGCACACCACCAAAGAAAGTATCGAAATAGCCCACAAATGAGGTCAATCGTCCCTCTTTGGTGCACTTCAGTTGGAAATCGTACGTAAAGTTCGAATAATCAACGGTCACTGTGGCTAAATCCAAATCCGCAATTACATTTGGTTCAGTGAGTACGTGTTCTGCGCCCACAACATCGATTAGTGGTTCGTGGAGGACTTCTTTCTTCATGTTGGACATGTCCAAGCCGTACACAGAGTCCCAAAAGGTAACGTGCTTGCTGTGCAGATCGTCATTGCCATAGCCCACAATGCTCATTGTACACCTGTTTGGCATCAGAATACCACCCTCGTTGAGGTGTTTGTCCCTTGCGTAGATGACGCTGTCTAACATGCCCTCAAACAGCAGGAAGTAGCCCATCCATTCGGATATAATGATGTCGAACTTCTCTACTGGTAGGAGTGTGTCTTCTAGGCGGCCTTTGACGAAGGATATGTTGTTGATGCCGTTTTTTCTAACAAGTACGAGGGGATAATTTATGGATAAAGAACGACGAACTGAAGACTTACTTAGCAATGTCCATTGCATTGTATATGATTTCCGAGTTGTCCACTGCGACTATCTGTTTAGCACCTGCCTGCGACGCAAATATCGACAGAACAGAGGTTCCGCAACCCAAGTCAAGAACCAGTTTGCCGTTTACAAAGTCTTTGTTCTTTAGAAGTGAGTCCCTGTACGAGATTGTCCTTACAGCATCCTAAACGTAAGAACTATAGGTGCGTTGTTGTTTTAGAAATGCATTCCCCTTACCGAAAGCATTTCATGGTGAATTCCGAAATGAGAGTAACTGCTGAAGTACCCCTCGTCCGCTTTTACCGACACGGAAGACACACAGTTCCTTTCTTGCTGTGTCGTCTCCTTCTCGACAAGCCGATGGTAGGCCGTACGCATTTTCGTTACACTCTCTGCAGCATTCTCTAGAATTCGTTCGTGTTCCTTAATTGTGTTTGTCAACTTAGCCACTATGGCTCTCATTTTGTGATACTCCTCTACGGATATCGTTTCTGTAGTTGGCGCCTCTGTTGGTTCAACAGGAATGTCTTCAAAATCTACAAAATAATCCACATTACATCAACGTTCGTTGTCAAATTAATTTGAATATACCATAACTCAGCCAGGACTCGTATTCAATGGGCTTCAGGTACTTTTCGTCGCTCCAAAGAGCTAATTTGGACGACGAGATTGCTTCCGGCGAAGGCTTCTCTATTCTTATGTAGTTGATGAGCTGAAACATTGAACGTATTAGGATCCCGCATTGTTGAGGGGAACCAAATGCACCTACCTTAATATAGGAGTATTGATCCATGGTAAATCTCCCCTTCAATTTCAGCAGACTTATCCCATGAGTCTCTTCAAGGTGCTTGATGGCTAACTCAATGGATGGAAAGTCACTTGTGCAAAATAAGCACAGTGTGGGTTCGCCTTCATCAAATTCATCCTCTTCGTCCTCAAAGTTATCGGAATCAGAATCCTCAATATCTACAGATAAAGTTCATATAAACGGGGTGTATTTAATATTATGTCCGTAGTGTACGTTTCAGCGCGGACAATACCGATTGGTTTTGTTTTTGCCGAACGTTTGTTCGTTGATAACTAACAACTACTGTTTGATTTTGCTGGTTTACAGACGTTAGGATTTATAATCAGATTTGTGGTCTCATTACCTTTGTCCATTTCAATAGTTTTTAGAGCAAACTTTTTATAAACAAATTAAACTACACGTGCCGAAATCAAAATTGAAATTCAGCAAAACAAACGTCAAATTGTGATGGCGTT
This sequence comes from Cheilosia variabilis, assembly GCA_951230905.1. NCBI lineage: Eukaryota > Metazoa > Arthropoda > Insecta > Diptera > Syrphidae > Cheilosia > Cheilosia variabilis. The sequence continues at coordinate 144,189,541 of OX579676.1, read as the reverse complement.
CAGGTTTCTAGTCCAGGGCTGGAGTATTAAAGCTTTTCGGAGGTCAGTTCTATGATACAGTGAAAGTGTGGAAACAACGTACACCTTTGGAACGTTATTTGTGGGAAACGTAGCTACCTAGGGAGTGGGAGATTGTTATAAATTTGTGGCTGAAGGAGCAATGCTTCTTTGCTTTCACCCTTGCATTTAATCTCTCCTATAATACGCCAGGAGCGCTGTTAGCATATTTTCAAAGTGGCGCTCAATATGATTTTTTCATTTTCGTTTTAAGTTTTGCATCTTTTAAGTCTTATTAAGTATTTACTGGAGCATTTTGCGATTCCCCCTTCCCTTTTAGGGATGACTATTGACCACCCTGATGAAAGCAAACTATTTGTATCACGAATCAATACGAGAAACCATAATTATTATTGATTACCCTGTTTTCTGGCTAAAAGTTGCCCGATTGTCTTTACTGAAAACCAAGCTATGCGAGGCCATCACGTCTCTGTACTTCGGGCAGATGATTTCATCCGCTGAAGTGTCTCTGCCGAGTGCTAGCAAATGGACTGAAACATTTGCCATTTACTGATAGTGGGACACAACGAGATACTCGAAGCTCTTTGAAGGTCAGGATTTCGCTTTGTTGCTTATCTCTGGCCTACTTTGCGTACGTAACAAAGAAATTTCAAATTTAAGCCAAGACTTTGGTGATCCCCTCGTAGACGCCTTGTCAGCAATTAAAATAACAAAGCAACCATCTACATCTATGTATATAACGTTTATTTTGTTTACGAATAAATTGGTACCAAAATAATTTAAAACATATATATAATGTGCTTCAGGATACTGTTTGCGCAGACACCATAATATGTAGGTAGGGGGGCCATCAAAATACAATAATAAAAAAGGAGACAGTTGGTAATTCTACAACCACTTTATCCATCTTAAGCAGTTGGTGTCTCCAATTCGGAAACTGGTATCTCCGGCTCCTCGTCATTGTACACATTCTCCGCCATTTGCCACACCTGCATAATGTTGTCCTCCGATACGGAACAGATAATCCAGGGCTCGTTGGGGTTCCATGAGAAGTCCGATATTTTGGCGGTATGACCGCCATGGATGAATAGTAACTCTGGTGGTCCGTCTTCGGCATCTTCTGCACTCTGTTCTTCGCCGATTTTCGACAAATCCCACACATGCAGACGGCGATCAGTGCCCGACGATGCGAGGATTGTCTCGTTATGCGGTGACCACTGTACCTGGAAGATTTCGTCTTTATGCGACTCGAACGAGTGCAGTTTCAACTTGAGATTTCTCAGATCCCACAGGGCAACAGTCTTGTCGGCAGAGCCTGTGGCTAGAATGAATTCAGAATATGGATTGAAACTGAGACAGTTCACCTCGGCAGTGTGTGCGTCGACTGTGTGCGACGGCTTTGAAGTGTTGTTGTTGCGCGTATCCCAAATCATGAGCTTTTGGTCGTCGGCCACGGAGCCAAAGAGTGATTCGTGAAGCAAATGCCAGGCCACATCTTCCACAACAGCTGTGTGACCAGTGAAAATGTTCTTTGCGTCAATAACACGATGCTCCTTGGGAGTGGCATTGATATCCCACAAGCAAATTGTATGGTCATCACTTGCAGATAAAAGATACCCATTCAAATTTGGATTCCACGAGAGACCGTAGCCCTCCTTCTGATGACCACGCAGCCGCAGGTCTGGATGGCACTCGCCACTTGGTTCTGGTTTACTCGGATGTTTAGTATAGTCAAACACAAGCACATCACTCGATGGAGTTTTGGTGGCGATCACACAAGCATTCTGTGGCATATACCGTGCCCGATTTACTTCGCCCTCGTGATTTATCTTAATTTCAATTTCAATCTTACCGCACACCGATCCGAAGCCACCGAATTCACCTTTTTCGTTGTCGTAGTGCGACCCATCAAATTGAGCGTCTTCACTTGGCAGCTGGACACTGGCGATGAGCAAATGATTCTGTTCGTCGGAGGTGTGAGTTCCCAATATCAGTCGGTGGACAGAGTAGTCTTTACCTTCTTGCTTGGTTACATCTGGCAGCCATTGGGCGGTCAACGACGGCCACTCCAGGGCGTGCGTCATAACCAAATCGTAGAGAAATGGAGTGTTCTTCTTCCAGATTTTATACTCTTCATTGATGACTCGCTCTTCTACAGCATCATCGAAGGATTCAGCTATATAGAGGGCTAATAAATTAGTGGGAAATGAATAACAGAGGTAGTCTTTTCTTACCATTATCACCACGATCCCCCATGCTAGATGATTGCGCCAAAATTGTTCGTCTGTTAAATCGTTTTTATCTCAAACCCGGAACTGTTTCCGTCGGAGTTATTTAATTGCTTGAAAAATAGCTTTATTTATTTATTTTCTTTCGGATCCAATTATATTGCTGCAAAAACTTAACGCAACAAAACTCTGCAACAAAAATATCGAATCTAGTAGTCGTAGCGTAGCCGAGCTGTGGATTTTGTTGCTTTCTTTGCCGACATCAAAATAAAATATGGAGGCTGAAATCGTGAACGCGGGCGCATTCCTTTTTGAGAGTGTGTTCAATAGGTGAATTTCGTTATGTAGAGTTCACACTAGTCCAAATCAGAATGGAAAATTTCCAAAACTACATTTGGTGTAAAAAAAAATTTTGGCAAATGTGACAAACGACGATTGGATTGTATTTCTAAAAAGAAATGTTCGTATTGGACTTTTTATATTACCGCAAACGTGGTGGCTGATTTCAGCTGGGAATCCGATGCGAAACTGGTACCGTGTGTAACATGGATGCGATCGGAGGCTGTGGGTGATAAAGAAAATGCGCATATGTTTCACAGCAAAAAAATTACTTTGCACTTCATAACGATTAGAGGTTATAAATTTACGGTCAATGGGGAGTATAGACTATTTACATGAGAGCGATTTGCGAACAACCGAATATTCATTGTTTCTGACACTTCATTCACATGAAATAATTTTTTAGTCGCAGATACCCGTGATTCAGTTTAATTTTTAAGGGTTAAGTTCGAATGAATTTTCTATTCGTGGACTTGCGGAACGCGAGTGTTTTTTTGGTAGGTAGAACAAATAACTATTTTCAATTCATAAATTCCATTAAATTGATTAAATTAATTCCATTAAAATGATTTGAAATAATAATCTTTTTGTGCGAATAATCGAAAGTTCTCTTTGATGAATGTCAAAGAGTCTGTCTGACTGAATAAGAATAATTTTTTTTAGCACTTTGAAATGTGCAGCCATCCATCAATTGGTAACAGAATGTTTCTACTTATCGACAGCCCAAGCTTTTACATTTTCAGTTCAAATAATTGAATTCATATCTCATATATCTCAGCATTATTTCACGTTATTTGTTCCAGATGGAGTTTTCAACGTTTTCCATAGGTAGGTACCTACCTATGTAAATTCACATATTCCATTATAGGTACCTTCCAAGCAATACTGTCGACAAAATGCTTGTTAAATTAAAGCCTGGCAGTGCTTCTCAATCGACAGCGGTTTGACACTTCCCTTGTTTGTGGTTTTTGACACATCTTGCCGCAATATAGGTACCGAACACGTGCGAATTTATTTCTCAAAAGTAAAACGCAAAAGTAGTGTCCTTTTAGAATGGTAATTGTGGAGAAAAGTTTCCCTCGTGGCGGTGTAGCCCAGACTGTCCCTACAGTCGAGAAAAAGGACAATATCGTAAGTTTTCCTACAAATTCATTATAAATCCGCAGTGAAACCGACCATTCCTTATAGATCTTCGGTGCAACCCAAAGAAAGAAAAAATCTGAGTCCAAACAAAATGCCAAGAAATCTGCTGACTTGGATCAGGATGAAGAGGAGCGAATTGAAGTTGCCTCAGCTGGACTCATCAACCACCAGTCTGTGCAGGATGGCATGGTGATGATGGGTATTGTAAAGTTAGTCGATCAAATTAGTGTGAAGATCTCGCTGCCTGGGCGACTGACAGTCAAAGTGTCTGCACTGTCCATATCCGATTCGTACACAAAGAACGTAAGTGAATTTGTACAAAACCCCGAGAACGTAGACAATTACAAACCACTCACGGAGCTGTATCAAGTGGGTAAGATAGTCTACGGCAAGGTGATGGATGTGAAGGAACAAGAGAACGGCCGCTCCGATATAAACTTCTCCCTTAAACCGAGCGATGTGCACTCTGAACTTGTTCATAGCAACATCAAAAAGGGGTTTGTATTCAATGGTGCTATTGAGGAAGTCCAGGAGCATGGTTATATTATTGAAACTGGAGTTAAAAGTCTACGCTGCTTCCTGCCGATTGAGAAGTCACAGCCTGGACATGCCGTTGGTGAATTGGTCTTTATGAAGGTCCAAGAGTTGAAGCAACAGGCTTCGGCTACTACAATTCGTTGCAAAGAGGTGAAGGAGAGCAATATGAAGATCAAGGATCAGATTGACCCCAATTTAGATTATCTACTGCCGCCCGCAATAGTCAGCTTCAGCGTGACAAAGCACCTCAAAGATGGTCTACAGGGTACTATCATGAATGGTGCTTTCACTGGCTACATCAACGAGCACAATCTGCAAGAGCCGCTGGCATCTGTGAACGATATTGAAGTCAATTCAACTCTGAGTGCGCGCATACTCTATGTTGCTCCGTTGACAAAGTTCGTCTACTTGTCGCTGAACCTGTTTGATTCAGACGAACAGGCAACTGCATTTCAAAGAGGAGAAGTTGTCCAGAATGCAGCTGCTCACCACATCGGCAGCGGAGGTGTGATCGTGGTGCTGGACAACAAATACAAAGGTGTCATATCCCTGAAGATGATTAAAGCGAATCAGACAGGAAATTATGATATGGATCAGATATTGAACAAGTACACGAAGAAGTCAAAGCACGACGTGAGGATATTGGATTACGACTTAGTTGGCGGGTTTTACGTTTGCAACGACGATCCAGCCGTCGTCAATGAAAAGGTGTTCACCGTGACTGATATCCCACCAGGAGATATAGTTACCGCTACTGTGACTGGAAAGGACAAGAAGATGGGCGGATACACATTGAAAATCGGAAAGGCTAGGGGTGAGTACGACTGATAACATAAAACAATTGTTGTTATCGTCTCTTGGCTTTTTTCTTTGCAGGTGTCGTTGAAAATTTCTTCCTCTCGCCATCCACCAGTGGCCTCGTCGAAAACTCAAAGCTAAAATGTCGTGTAATAGCCGTTAATACAGAGCGCAATCTCGCTTACCTAACCAATCTCACTGAATATATGTCGCAAGATTGTAAGATTCTGACTTCCATTGAAAGCGCAAAAGTAAATGGTGTCTTCCTTGGAACCATTGTCAAGTGTAGCGATCGTTTCATTCTCGTCAAATTCTTCAATAACATCAAAGGAATGCTCTACCGGACGAATTTGAAAGGAGTCACCAATCTGTATGAAGGACAAACCATGCACTTCCGTATTGTGTCACGTAACGAGGAGAACATTGTTTTGGGCATGCCCGACGATACATTTGAGACCGGCGAATTTTGTTCGGCAATAGTCACTCATGTGATGAGCTCGGGTATAGAAATTCTTGTCGAAAACAAAGACGATGATGGCTATGCTCTGAAGGCTATTGTTCCGGATCGTTTAGTGTCGGAGTTCCCCGATCTAGCTGCTGTGAAGCTTAACACCTACAGCATTGGCCAACAGGTGACTGCGTGCTGTATCATGAAGAACGTGTTCAGTATACGCGACGTTCCGTATTTCAAAGAGGGCACAGTGAAGTGGAAGAATGTTCATCGCGGCGACATATTTCGTTCGTTTGTCAAGAACGTCGAAGGCGACATCATAGAAATTCTGATTCCGATCAAGGGATTTAAGGGTACCGTGAAACTTCATAGGAAAATGGTGGTAGTGAAAGCTGTCAAGCCTGGCAGTATTGTCATGGTTCCGGAGCAGGTGCTTTATGTAAAGATCCTTAGCAAGGAGACGACCACTAAGACGATCGGGGTGTCTGCTAAGCTTACCGATGTTTGGGACGGTAATATGACCAGCACTGGGGAGTACTTTGCGAAGTACCTCGCTGAGGTGAGCGAAATCAAAAAGTTTCTGAAGAAGCAGGGCAAGTCGATAGCGAAGTTGAGGGTCGGAGAAAAAGTCTCTGCCAACTATCAGGGGTTAGATGCGGAGACTGGTGATTGGTTTATGGAGGTGCAGAAGTACAAAGTCGTTGGTTTAATTAAGAAGTCTGTGGCCGGTGGGCGAAAGGCGTTGAAAGAAGGCGCAACTGTGGATTGTGTGGTACTGTGGGTGGACTACAAGAAAGAGGTGGTCTTCCTGAGTAGCAATCCCGGGGATGTCAGCAGAATCACCAGCGACAGTCAGATTCCAACGAATCTTGTCAGTAAAACTGGGATCAACGCCAAGGTCATCTTGAAAACGGATGTTGCAGTCGTGTGCTCGTTAAAGAAAGGCTCCAATCCGTTGGTTTATATTCCAACGCGTTTGCATTACAATGACTTCGAAGGTGAAAGCACATCTCCCTTGCAGGAGGGTGAATTCTGCAAATTGTCCTTTATTCACCAAACACTACCCATAGCTGTGCTGGATGATACATACAAATTGTGGAAAGAGTTACCCAAAATTAAGAGGAAGGTAGAAGAGCAGTGGAGGGACACGCCACCAGCCAAAAAGGCAAAGAAGACCACTAAGGAAAATGGAAAGCCTGAGAAAACATCACTCTTCTACGAGGATCGTGTACCAACAAAAGTGTCAGAGGAATTGGACGCATCTGCAATTGAGGAAGATTCAGAAGATTCAGACGTCGAAGACAAACCCAAAATCGGAAAAGTCCCACTAACGCGAAAGCGCACCCTGGAACAGTCAAAGACCTCATTGCCGATGAAAAATAAACCAGCAGAACCACAACTACCGGGCGCCACAAACTTCTGGTCCACAGACGTTGCTGCAGACAAAGCAGCCGACAGCAGCAGCGACGACGAGGATGACCAAGCACCCGAAGATGCAGCGAAAAAGAAGAAAAAACAAAGCACAGCCGAGAAGTACAAGGCCGCACGCGATGAAGAGACCCGCCTGCGAGAGATCGAAGAAAAATACGCAAATCCTAACATTTTACCAGAGACTACAGACCAGTTTGATCGTTTGGTGTTGTCAGAGCCGAGTAACAGCAAGAATTGGATAAACTACATGGTATTCCACCTGCAGGCGATGGAAATCGACAAAGCCAGAGCTGTGGCGAGGCGGGCACTGAAAGCTATATCATTCAGAGAAGGCGATGAGCTGATGAACATTTGGGTGGCTTTGTTGAACTTGGAACTGCGATATGGCAGCAAGGAGAGTTTCAACGATCTGCTGAAGGAGTCTCTGATGAGCAGTGATCAATTCAAGATTTACATGCGAGTCTTGGAGATTTTGACAGAAGCCAACAAGACACAGGAGCTGGTCGAGCTAATTGGCACAGTGACGAAGAAATTCAAAGACAACATGGAGATGTGGAAATGCTGTGCGATTGCCTTTTATAAGGTCGGCATTCACGATCGGGCTCAACAGATGATGCACAAGGCTCTGGCTGTACTGCCCGAGAGGGAACGTAAGTTTGATTGTTTCGGAATAACGTGACATGCATTCTTCCTAACTTTCTAACATTTTTAATTTTTCAGACGTCAACACAATAGTCACGTTTGCCAACCTGACACACAAGTATGCGAAAAATCCCGAAACCGCCCATGCCCTACTGGATCAAGTGGTCACATCATATCCGAAGCGCGTCGACGTATGGTCACAGCTTATCGATATGCTCATCAAGGACAATCAAATTGAATCCGCAAGGTAAGTCCCTCATGTCCTTTCATTTCAAAATGCAAACAAACTAACCCCCACTCCCTCCCATAGACGCACCCTCGAGAGAGCCGTCATACAAAAGATTCCCCTGAAAAAGATGCGAACAATCTTCAAGAAGTACATGGAATTCGAAGAGCGCCACGGAACTCCACAGGATGTCGAAAAAGTGAAAACGCTGGCGAAGAATTATGTAAAGAATAATCTATCCTAGGGAACTGTGCGTTGTTTTTATTTGTTATTGGAAATAAAAATACTATTTTAGTGTGTACGTATGAATAGTTTACGGAAACATTATGCTTATAGTTTATTTTCTAAAATGATCTCAACACAAGTGAACCGTTGCATGCAGTTGAGTGGCCTTACTAAATGCGTTGCCTTACATTACAAGTCGAATGGTAAAAAATGGAACAAATGGTTTAGCCACAAGAAAATACCAACGAATATGAGGAATGCTATCAGTATGTAGAAACGAATGCGCAAGTAACGCCGGCTGCCGTTTAAAAGTTGAAGAATTTTCATGGCCTCCAGTTGGGTTTGTTCTATGCTGCCCGAGTTGTCGATGACGAAATTCGATTTTTCGCACTTTTTCTCCAGTGGCATCTGCGAGGCGATACGCTTGCTGGCATCTTCCTTGTTGAAGTTGTTGCGGTCCATTAGGCGCTGCAGTTGTTGATCACTGTCACTGTGGATTGAAGTTAGATTTAAGTGTTTTTTGAATAGCTAGAGCCTTACGCGGCATTTTTTAAAAGAACCAAACACAATCAGCTCTTTGAAGAGAATTTGAAACGCAAAAGAAAAATAAATAAACGAATGCAAATGTATGTCATAGGAATATGATCAAAAGTCAAAGAAGAGGTTCATTTCAAGGAGTTAACAGATATCCGGACTGTTTGGAATTTTTTTACTCTCATTTTGTGCTATATATATTTAGCGATACCGCTCCAAAGTAAGTGGAATTTTATAGTTTTTCAAATCAATCTTGTTCATTGAAAGTTCCCTATGCACTGTCTTTCCTATTTCGTCTATCGCCTCTTACGCAACAGATAATACACAGATTTTATGATAATGCTAACACCACATCATCCTACAAAACTCTTACTTCTACATTTCTCATTGCCGTCTACCGGATGCGAGTAGTTTAATCAAACTCACCATGTTACTGTTATGATCTTGTATATGTAGTCAATTAAAATTCCAGTCTCGAACAGTAATGGTAGGTCTAGCACAACATAGTGTGTTCCAGAGACCAGATGCTTCAGTACTTGAATGATAATTGTCCGATGTATGAGTGGGTGGGTGATTTGATTCAGTTTGCCCCGCTTTTCGATGTCACTGAATATAACCTTAGCCAGGGCATCGCGGTTCAATTCTCTGGTAGGTAAGAAGACTTCATCACCAAATACTGCTTTTATCTTATGCCAAGCGGGTTTTCCTGGTTCAACAACTGCAAATTAAGTAAACCATTTGATAAGTGAGGGTTTGCAAATTAAATGTTGGTGTACTTTACTCTCTCGTGCGATTTTGTCAGCATCAATAACAGCAACTCCATTTTTGCGAAAAACTTCTGTTACAGTACTCTTGCCAGTTGCAATTCCACCTGTTATCGCGACTAGAAACATTTTCTACCAAATATGTTTCGGTTTTATGTACAGAAACCCTTTAAAAACGTTTAACTGCGAAAATTTATTCACTAAACTGAATTTTCTTTTGGCGAGCCGAAACACAGCTGACTGATGTATGATGACAATTGACAAATGACAACGTCTTGAAGACGTTACGGCGGGCATTACGTTGAGTACAAAACTCCGACATCTACTGGCAAATAATTTTACTTCCAAACAATTTCCGGCGGAAACTTAAAAGAATGACAGTTACTATTCGAAAATGCGCTAGAGCTCTACCACATAGTAAAATTTCGGCATCAGGAAATGCATCACTCTTGCGCAACATTACCCGCTAGATTGAGAAAAGAAGGAGGGAAACAATGAGATGTTAGTGCAATTTGAGTAAAGTAAATAAATAAAAAAAATCAGACAAAGGGGAATAATTGGAGTAGTTTGTTAATAAAATTCGGAATAATGTGAAATATAGAGTAAAATTATATTTTCTCATGAAATATTCGTAAGCTTTTTGAATGAAAAGAACCGTATATAAAGCCAAAAGTTACAATGATTCTAGCAAAACATTTGTCTCTTTATACAATGATTGCTATTTGAATTTGATAAGTACTGTTTACAAAAACACGTTTGGTGTAGAACTAGTAACAGAAAGGCTATGTTATTCGGGTACAAACTGCTGTCGACTTGTGTTCTTTTTAATATTTCTTATCGTGTTATCTCTTTCTAGTGATCTTTTGTAGATCGTTCTTTACTCACAAATATAAATATCAACACATGAGGAATTGTAAGAGTTTTATCATCTTACATTTTCATTGAATTTTGTTCTTATTTATTTGACACCTTGGGTTTTTGCTTACATTTTTTTTACAGAGACACTGGGGAGTGGGGACCTTCATATATCTAGTTTAGTAAGTCTGACAGTTGGCTGTCTTGATGTATCTCAGTTGGCTTAGATCGGTCAGATGAACAGCTATTTCAATTGACATCTAAGGAGGGTTAACCGACGAATCTAGTTAGAAATTCGTGAGTGAGTACTAAGTTGATAGTTCGTATATGTGGCTGAAGTAGGACAAGAGACGTTCCCGACCAAAATAGTTTTTGCGTTCAGGTTACATTTAGTCCAGACCAATCTAGTCGACTTAAGATAAATAGATTTTGAATGTGTACACTCTCGCCGCTTGCTCAACATTCCATATTTGACAGTTTACTTTTTTTTGTGCAAAATAGTGCAGAAGTTAATGTCATCAAATAAAAACCAACCATAACAATCGATTTTAACAAGTGAGTGCATTTTTCGCTGCGAAAATCAATACATTTTTTCTTTCATCGATAAATCCCAAGGCGCAACTCGTAATTTTTATGACTTATCCATTAATTTATGTAATGCTTATCGTTTTGTATTGTTTTTCTGTTTTTATAGAATCTGAAATAAAATCACATATAAAAAACCGATGCACTTGAGAATGCATAATTCGAAGTGTAAGCACGTGCGTTTTAATACCACAGCAGTTAAGTAACATTGAAGATTAAGTCAGATGTGATCAGCATGACAATACAGGGTCAAAGAAGTGCAAACAGGAAGGCGACAGCCGAAACCTCAGAACGTTCAACTTTTGATTGGTGAGTACATGTTTTGATAGCGAGAGATGTCACCGCACGTCGTATTTCTCCTAGAATCAAACTTATCGTAGCTCAGTTAAGTTGGTATTCAATTAGCACTCCAATTAACTTATCCCCATACCTCATTATCAACATGAGCAATATGTTTCAAGCAGTAACCATGACGTAAAGTGTTTATTTAAACAAATTAGTGCAAACTCGTTGTTACCATGTGTTTCGAAAACTAGAGATCTTTATAGATTAACATCTGTTCTGCAAATTCTCCAAATAATGCTTTGTTTTGATTCCCAAAAACAGAAAGAAAATAACTTGAGATAAAAAACTAAAATCCATTAAACCCGGGTACGAAAACTCAAACAACTGCCAAAACGCGTAAACAACAATATCTGTAGCTTCAATTGACTTATCTATTGGGAAGTGGGCACTAATTCCATTTTAATTTTGTAATAAATTATTTAAATCTCATACTTGATATATTTTCGTTATCATATTTTTTTTATCTGTGACAAAGCAAAAGTGTTCTTATTCAGTCAATCGCTCTTAACAAATCAGTAAAATATTAAAAAGTAAACAGTGTTTATTCATCGTTCGCGGACTCAGGACGGCTAGTAAAAAATAATCGCGAAATAAAAATATCGAACATATCGAAGATATTTATGAATCTTCGTGCACAATAAAGGATTTTCTGTTCGGAACACAGGCGCGATTGACATCGCAGCAGCAATCACAAGAGAAAATAGTCTTACTTCTATGTATGTAGAACCGCTTTGAGTTGTATTTTAACTGATTCGTCAGAAGCTTTCGCCAAATAATGATACTCGACCCTTCTGAGGAACGAACCCAAGAATATTTACTAACCGGGATCTCTTCAGCCAAAGGTTGCTGCGAGAATGACTGCAACATTCGGTCCCCATCGATTACAAAATTCAGGTATGTATTTATATACACAAAAAAAAAATTACAGTAAGTATTGAAAAATACTTTCAAACACCTAGCTACCTATTTTAAGTCGACTACTTGATCTGAACTAGATGTATGAACCTTGAACGAAAAAGCTACGGTCGTTAAAGTCACTTTTAATACGTCCAGCAACATATACGAACTGTCAATTTAGTACTTAGTAGTCACAAATTTCTTGAGTAGATTCGTCGGCTACCCCTTCATAGACGTCAACTGAATAAAAATTTCTCATGTGATCGATCTAGGCCAATCAAAACTGAGACACATCAACTTAGACAGCTGTCAGACTTACTAAACTATATATTTGAGAGTCCCCATTAAGATTAATCAGTTCCGTCTTTTCCCTTTATCCATTATCGAAATGAAAATATACAATACTTATATTCTCACATTAGAAGTCATTGGCCGCATTCAAGAATCTAGTCATCTTAAGTCGACTAGATTGGTCTGGATGAGATGTAACCTGAACGCAAAAACTAGATTGGTCGGGAACGTCACGTTTTCTACGTCAGCCACATATGAGAACTGTCAACTTAGTACTCAGTCACGAATTTCTCGACTAGATTCGTCGGCTACCCCTCCATAAACGTCAACTGAAACATCTGCTCTCACGACCGATTTCCCCCAATCAGAGTCGAGTTTCATCTAGTGAGAGAGCTGTCAGACTTACTAAACTAGATACTTGAACGTCCCCATTCTTTTCAGAAGTCAGCGGATCCTGAACTGTCAAAAAAATTTCCTTTTAAACTCAGACACTAAGCTCTGAATCTGTATTTCTTTTCTTGTTCAGTGCATGATCGATCGCACTCTATAATACAAATTGACTAAGAAATCAGAGTACGCCCCAGAGCAGATATTATTTTTTTACATAAAGGGTGATTTTTTAGCTGGTTTGGTTTTGGCAACACTGGTTTTGACAGCTGACGTGTGTTTAGTACCTTGTGTCACTGTCAAACAGCTTCAGTTTGGTTTGCAATTTAACCATGGATCGTCTTACAAATGAACAACGCTTGCAAATTATTGAATTTTACTATCAAAATTCGTGCTCGGTTCGAAATGTTCATCGCGCACTGCTTCTATTTTATGATCGGCATTCTCGACCTTCTGAGCAGTCTATTCGGAAGATTGTGACCAAATTTCGCACCAAATTTACTTTGTTGGACATTAAACCACCAACACGTTTACGTACTGTGCGTAGTGAAGAAAATATTGCGGCCGTATCAGCTAGTGTGACAGAAGACCGCGAAATGTCGATTCGGCGCCGTTCCCAGCAGTTAGGCCTTTGTTACAGCACTACGTGGAAAATTTTGCGGAAGGATTTGGGCGTAAAGCCTTTTAAGATACAGCTGGTGCAAGAACTAAAGCCAGCCGACCTACCACAACGCCGAATTTTTGGTGAATGGGCTCTTGGAAAGCTGGCCGAGGATCCGCTTTTTTATCGAAAAATTGTGTTCAGCGATGAGGCTCATTTTTGGTTGAATGGGTACGTAAATAAGCAAAATTGCCGCATTTGGAGTGAAGATCAGCCAGAAGCATTGCAACAGCTACCAATGCATCCCGAAAAAGCCACTGTTTGGTGCGGTTTATGGGCCGGCGGCATTATTGGGCCATATTTCTTCAAAGATGATGCGAATCGCAGCGTTACTGTCAATGGTGAACGCTACCGAGCGATGATAACAAACTTTTTTTTGCCCGAAATGGAAGTTCTTGACTTGCATGATATGTGGTTTCAACAAGACGGTGCCACATGCCACACAGCACGCGAAACAATGGCGCAATTGCGAGGCGAGTTTGGTGAACAGCTAATTTCACGTTTCGGGCCGGTCAATTGGCCGCCTAGATCGTGCGATTTGACACCATTAGATTATTTTTTGTGGGGGTATGCCAAGGCTAATGTGTATAGGGACAAGCCCGCTTCGATTGACGCACTGGAAGCCAACACCCATGCATTCATTCGTGAGATACCGGCCGATATGTGTGAAAGAGTATGCCAAAATTGGACTCAGCGGATGGGCTACCTGAGACGCAGCCGCGGTCAACATTTGCATGAAATTATCTTTAAACATTAAATTGCAAGGTTCAAACCATCGATTCAAATAAATATTTCATTCATTTTTTCGAATTTTTTGTGTTTTTTTTTTAAAAAAAGTTCTAAACCTCTTAAAAAATCACCCAGTCCTTACCCACCTCTTAAAAAATGATCAGTCATCAGTGGCCGACATGGAAATTGCTTATTAGCGAGACTCGTTTTGTTAGTTTCGCTGGGTTCGATCGGATTTCTATTGCCTAAGACTGACAGCATTTGTCGCACTCTTTCGATTGACCTACATTGGGTAAGTTAGGATCTCTAGTATGTAAGCTTACCTAAAGCTCTGAGAATGCGAACAAATACTTGTCATAACAGAAGTCTATTTCTTGTCACATTTTTGGAAATAAAATGCTTTTGCAAAGTGTTTTCAAAAGCATTTCATAAAATCACTAACTTCACAGAAACTTTTTGCCCAATTCACAATGTCGCGTTGACGCATGCGTGCGTTGACAGATTATGTAGAAACAAAATACAACTTCAGGCGTTGGGTCGACGCGACGCCTAAGAAGTCCGACTCTCCACCCTCACGCGCCTTTGACAACTTTAGAAATTTGAATTGTTCGATTTGATGTCATAGGTGGTGCCGTTCTTAGTTTGAGTGGCTCAGACCCAATAATGTTTATCACACACATGTTTTAAAAACCAATATGATGTTTTTTTTTTAATGCAAATTAATTAATTTAGTGTGTGAAAATGACGATTACTTTTTTTTGTGGAGCTAATACTTATTTCTTTAGATTTTCTTGGATAAAAAAAAATTAATCATTGGTCTTGTATCTCTGTTAAGGTTGTTCTTTGCATTACTGTTATGAATGATTTTTTTATCTATTTTGGAGAATCCTTTTTTTAATGCTTGCACAAATATTACAGCTACAAAAAAAAAGGAGAGTAGACTTGAAATTTGAATTCTGCTCGTGTACATTATACTAAACCGAACTTTTAATCTCTCATACTCTACTCTCTCAACGCGCATTCGCTTCAATGCAGCATTTTGTTTTACAAAATTGTTGCGCGCGCGCTTCGGCGCGCCGACGCACGCACGCGTTCAACGCGGCATTGTGAATTCGGCATTATAATTACGTGGTAATAAATTGTCTTTCATAAGCGTCTTGACAACTTCGAACTTTCAGTGTTAACGCACCCTTAAACTGATTACCGAACTGTCAATGTCAAAATAGTCAGTAAAATCAACATTTGCATCATGGTGAAGTACACGAAGGAGCAACTGCTACCGAATTTCCGACATGACATGATGGAAGAAAATGAAGAATTTCGATCATCTCAGCGATGAAGCACATTTGTGGTTAAATGGCTTTGTCAACTCTTATTTCGTTATTTTGCAAATTCCTTTTCATAGACAAGCACGCCTATTAGAACGTCGCAAACATTTTCCAATTAATTCTCTGTAGTTGGCTTTGTTTGTGTTCTTTAAAAGCCAGCGAGTAAAAGTTTCCTCTGCCAGTGCAGCTAGCAACGAAACTAATGCGAGTACTTGCCATTACCAAAAAAACCTCTTCAAAGTATAAAAGCATATAATCGGAGATCACTGAACCCAACCACACGGTAGTGTCAGTTGCTTTCTAACGGTTCGCTTTACTTACTTAAGGAGGCCGCATTCATTTTCATCCCAGTGCCTCAGTGTATTAGAAAACAACCATTTTAACTCACCAAACCGGTGCATTTCCCCAATGAAATGGAGACCGTGTCGTGGTGACCCAACATGAGTTTTCACTCCTTTAAAAGTGATTCTGCTCGATACCCATATAGATGCAATGATACATCACAGGTGATGATCACGCCGTGCCAATCTACATGCAAACAAAAAAGAAAGAAAAAAAAAACCATAAATTAAACAGTACCCTGATCTACTCGTTGCCGTTGCCTGATGGAAAAGTTGTTCAACAGATTCCGATTCCGAATCATCATCACGATTCACATGCGATGCAGGTTTTGTTAATCAAATTGATTCGAACACTGACAGCCGCACGCACAAAACCCGTTGCTGTAGTCCAGTAAAACCGAGAAAAGTGTGTATACAAAAAAAAACAGTTTTTTTTTTGCCGCTTCCAAAACCTTCTCCATCAGGCGCGGCAGCACTGCACAGGCACAGCATGTACAACATAGGTTGACAAACAGAAACAAGAAGACAAAAAAAAAATATATACTTCAACTTTGGCGATATAAATTCACTGGGAAGTGTTATTTCGAACTTCAGTTCGTCGGTATCAACCGTCGTCGTTGGATTGTACTGTCTGCTGTTGTTTACACTGACTAGAGTAGCGCAAGCTCTCTACACTACCGAATACTCAAAACGAAGGAAAGCGCCCTCCTCGCGCAACATTATTTAGAAAGCGCGTTAACGAAGAAACAAATTTATTCGTTCGACAGCACCTTTCGTGAACTCTTGCACTGTCTTTTGTCGGATACGGAACTTGCGTTTCAATTTCGGGTTTTCGATTTCCCAACCGTGACAGGTTTCAATTGCTGCAATTTTCGTCCCGTTCGTGTCTCTGTGTTTAAGCAACCCACCGATGTGCTTTTTGTTTGTTTAACGCACCAACAGATAAATTTGTGTTTTTGTTTTAACTTTTCTTGATCTGTGGTTTAAATTCGCATGTTTATAAATCTCTTCACCAAGCCGAGGGACAGTCAAGTTGACAAGTGCTAGACGCTATATCGAGAGAGATCCCAGAGTATAGCATGACAAGCAGTATGCAGACAGTTATAACGTAAGTGCTAATTTAAATGACCAGTTATTTCGAAAAAAAAAAAGATTTCTACAGAAAATATTGACCCTTGTCTGTTAACCAATTGGGTGGTCTTAAAAAAAAAGACGAAGCTTAAGCCTTGTCTGTTTACAGGACAACAAAAAAAATAATTTCAAGGCTACTGAAATTATATAACTGCAATCTACCTGAATTTTTGTTGTTGCCCTCAAAATGCGCATATTAATTGCGAATAGAATTAAACCGAAAGAAGACGCGAAAAATAAATTAATTGAGATTTGCTTTTAACGCGCTACAATTTGGTTAATTATTTGTAGTAAGGTCGGCGTATATGGTTGACTTTTTGTGATTTTTTTTTGCTTTGTTATATTAACTTTTAGCAACAATTATAAGAACTTGGTAGGTTTTTTTAATTTATGATGTAGTCCTACCGAAACCACTGTGTTTTGTTGTTGTTTGAGTTGTTGACATTTCTTTGCACATTTGCAGACGCGTGCCTTACACAACTGTAACTACAATTTTTTTAGGTTAGGTTATGATTTACGACAATTATGACACGCGTTGTTATACGTTTCGAAGTAAGGCAATCAAAATTTGCCGTACAGATATAATTGGGCTTGCATCAAAATTGATTGTTGAGTTTTAAGTGGCACTTGGCGCTGGTCTAGGCTGTCACTCGAAGTTTGGTTATTCTGTCAGTCAGAAAGATCGCATTGACTTCGGGCTTGGGCTGAAATGCAATGCGTAGAGTCATCCAGGCTTTCTAGAATTTCCCAGAGTCGTCACAATTGTTCGACTTTTAACCTTGTCTGTATAGAAGGTCGCTGTGGAAGTTGACTACGCAATTCATAAATTAATTCATATATTCTTCGTTGGGAATTCGGGAATACATTTTCATGCTAGGATAGAACGCATGCCTTTCTGAACAGCTATTGAAATAGGTTCATTCTGCGAGTTCTTTTAGCAATATCAGGGCCTGCTAGATTGGCGAACATCATTGTGTGAGCGGAATTAATATTTTGATTGTCCATGAAACTAAAGTACATACATAACACAAATACAGGTTTGGAAGTAGCGCCCATTATTAATGGTTTGGGGATATTCAAGAATCTAGTTTAGCAAGTTTGACAGCTGGCTGACTGGATGTTTCTCAGTTTTGTTTGGCCTATCCATCGAACACATCAACAGTTTTTTTAGTTGACGTCCACGGAGGGGTAGCCGGCAAACCCAGTCAAAATTTTCATGACTGAGTACTAAGATGACAGTTCGTCGTAAGAAAAGTGACGTTTTCGACAAACATCGTCCAGACAACTAGATCTTTGAATGTACCCTCCATAATTTGCTTGTAAGGTCAAATTAATGCCAATTTGAAATAAACTGTCTGAACAAGATTCCATTCCAATTAAGACTATCGAGCCCAAGAACCTATATCCTCGATATTTAATTTTCTTTCCAAAGGCTCGTGTGGCAAAACTACGTATTCAGTAATGATAATCCATTATTCACTTATGTTGAATTGTCACCTTAAGAACACGGGATAACACATTTTCGTGTCATGGTATCAGTTTGCCGATCATAGTATTTAAATTGCTTAACATCTTAAGTGATTTATCAGTAATAAACTGTAGCCGTGCGAAAAGCTGATTGTGTTATTAATTTCGCATTTATGTCTTCACACTTGATTTTAGTATTAATTTTAATTAGTATTAACTGTAGAATATGATGCATGTGGGAGTTTCCCACTGCTAATTCCCACTATTTATCAATTAAGGATATTGCAAATAGTCATGTTTGATGTCTGATTCCAGTGTTTGTATGTTTATTTAAATGCTTCTTTTTTATTGTGTCACTTAAAGAGGATGATGGTTTACTTTATTCTTAAGAAGCAATCGCTAGATATATTTACAAATAATTTACTTACTTTGGTATAGGTACATGTCGTCTACGAGCATGATAGCAGTGAAGCGTCAAATGAGTTGTTTTTGCGCACGAGTTATGAACTAGCAGTTATTTTTTATAAAATTGATCGATTGTTTGTGTTTTTGCTTTTTACCTTGTGTTGTGATTTAGAATTTAGCAAGCGGTCCACTTAGCATCATTATATATTACTTTATTGTGTTCAGTCGGCTTTGAAGATAATGACACATTTTTTTTTATTGTGTTTGGGCAATGTTTTCAGTTAGCGAAATTGCTTTCTAACTTAGGAAGTGGAATGGAACCTAGCGACAAATCAACATTTAGCATTTTACCAAGCGCTCAAAATGTTGCTAATTAGTTGATTACATTGCCTACAAGCTTTGGGCTGAATTTCATAACAGAAAAAGTTAAATAAGAAACAACATTTTTGTGATTTCGCCGAAATGACGTTTATGAATTTAACTTAAAAAAAATGCTCACTTTTTAGTAGCAACAATAAAAAAGGCAGATTCTGTAGATCCACGCAACAAAAGATTTTGTTATTTATGACAAGAAAGAAGCTCGATTCGATTAACATGCGAAGAGCTTAAAATAAATTGTTTACGGCTGCCGTATCGACGCCCTTGCCGACTGCAGTTTTTCGCTCTCACAGTCAGATGCGGAAAACTAATGTGCGAAAAGGAAAAATTTAATTATAAAAATAAAACACTTTAAACTAACAGAGTAACATCGAAAACCAACCAAGTTCTTCAATTGCAGCAATGGGCGAACAAATGAAGTCAAGTGACATTTAAAGAATTGACATAAACATGAAGCAGTTTTGAATCAAGTTACAAACGTCTTAGACCTAGGGAAAATCGCTCGAATTTACTATTCACTATATCACTAGATCTTATAAAATTACGTTACGTTCAAGTATCTAGTTTTGTAAGCCTGACAGCTGGCAGTGGGTGTGTCTCAGTTTTGATTGGCCTAGATCGATCACATGAGCAGTTTTTCTCAGTTGAAGTTTATTGAGAGATAGCCGACAAAGTATAAAGTTCAAATTTATAGAGGATAATTTTTTGTCTTTCAAGCAATAAAAGTGTTAGTTACTGTGGTTTCATATCTAGGTTAATTTATTGGGTAAATAATTGTTCTTCACACAAATTACTCTCTAATTAAGACAAACAAATATTTCTGTTTAAGTCAAATGCACTTGATGTACGCAATACTGATAACACATCTTTTAAACGGGACACAAACAACTCAAAATAATTATATGCCTATAATTGGCCACAATCTAAAATGAACTCTATAAACTCTAAAAGTGGAGGTAATATAATCAGCAGCAAATAAAATAAATGAGTAAACCCTTTTAATGACAGTATAATTAACATGTTGTCGCTGATGTGTCGGAATGCAAATTTAGCATCATTCTTTTCATTTTGCTAGTGACAGGTTTCACATTGTACGGAGGTACTACTCACTAATGTAGTAGATTACCAAGTATTGATATATATATCAGCAAGGAAGAAGTGGATTTGTTTTATCCCAATCTGACAGCAATGTTTGACGGGACTATGACTTCTTTAGCTGATTGGCAAAATTATACAATTTATGGAGTTTGATTGCTTCGGCAACTTATTCATTCGTTAAGCTAATCGTGAGGCATAAATGTCTAATTGCAATTCAGCCTGTCATGTTAGCATGCACATTATTCACACAATGTATTGGAGAGACCCCGCTCGAGGATGAAACCAGCTGAGGTCAACTTTGGGCCTAACAATGTACATTTTAAATATTCATCTTCTATGTACATCTACATAGTCACAAAACTTTACGACTGTTTCCCTTGTTAATCTTCGTATTTCTGAGTATTGGAGTCTGCTGGCCAATTTCATCTTATTGCATTTCTGAACTAAGACCGCACCGACCTTTACATTGTTAAAACGTTTTGTAGATTTTAACTTTAGACAGGCACAAAAACAGCTTAATCTGTCTAAAGTTTTTTTAAGGGTTTTGTTTTATCAAATCAAAACCATTTCTTATCGTACAAGTCCAATCTGCGTACAGAGTTTCACACGATACTAAGGTGTACCAGCTACCGCAATAAATAACTATTATCTCACGGTGTCGTTTCAATTCCTTTATTCGCCAAATGCATTCCACTTGAATTATTGGAATGAGTGAGAAGCAATTTTACAATAATTGTGAAACAACATTTTATCTATCAAACCGCAATATCTTTTAGAAAATAATTATCTTTACGAAATACGTGATTTATGCTTTATCGTCGGCATTTTGTGGCCATAGATGTCTTCATCTAAAAACAGTTGCAAAACCAAGCCGTGATCATAAGTTAATTAGACTTGCAATAAAATTCATTAACTGCTCTTCATTACATGCTTAGGTTAAGTGAGCAGATTTATATGGCCGCGCCAAATGACATTCGGGGACAGCTTTTGAATGATGTTTGTTATTAATTATTAAGCTTAATCTCTTAGGCCATCTTAGTCGACTTGTATTGAGCAATTCGTAAGATTTGAAATCCAAAGCCGTACAATTTCACAACTCATAAGTAATAAACATAATACATCTTAAGTGTTCAGCGACAGGGTTAAGCTAAAACGGGAGAAGTGACTTTCATAATGATACAGGGTGGCGCATAATGTATCAGCCTCTATCGCAAGATGCTGTTACTTTAGAAAATGGCAGCAACTGTCAGTTTACTTTTGATGTTTGTGAAGTAAAAATATGCTGAATGCACTTGTGACTTGTGCAGATATAATTGCCCAACTTCAACTGACTATATAGTTTTCTTTTTAAACTTTAATCGTTAAAAAATCATTAAGCACAGAACAAATTCTCATAAACCGAATTTACATTAAAAAATGACAATTATACAATTTTTGACAGAATCCGGACTTGGGAAACACTTTTCGCTAGAGCCGCGCATAACTTATTTCAAATTCGAAACAGAAATTAGTTTATTACTTACTTACTTTTGGTGGCACTACAGTCCAGACTCCGGACCAATAATTGCTGATTAATTGCTGACAACAATTCGAGGACTCAGCTTTAACTTGACTAAAGCTCAAAATTATTGCTGGTGTGAACCCGTTAATTTTAAAGCCAAACTTCTTACTTCTTTTGACAGCCAAATGGATTTGCAGTGTCATATAGTTGTATGTGAAAATTAAAAGCAAATCGCTAGAAATCAGTTCATAGAATTCGTACCCCTTCTTCAAATGTAGAAAAGTTTGTTCTGTAGAAGAAGAAAAAGAAGTATTGAAGTCTGCAATGGATATTTAAAATTGTCCCTGATTGTTTTAACAAATCCAAGTGCAAAAAAAAAATGCATTTCGTTTGACGTAGCAAACATTAATAATGATTGGTGTTATCACTGTTTTATTTATAGTCCAAATCTACATAACTTGTATGAAAAAGCGCGAATAGGGAAGCCCCCAAATACCAGATAACAGAATATGTCTAGTGACTCGTGTATAAAATCCCTCCTGTGAATTGCAAGATCAGATTGAAGTAAGCTGTGAGTGAAGACTTTTATTTGATTTAATCTGTGTGTGTTGTTCAAAGGCAATTGCTATATTTGGAAAAAAATAAACAACATTCAACTGGCTAGGTTTTATGTAAAAAACATAAAACTCAAGCTGAGCGATAGTGACTTTGCGTACAAATTTTACAAGTTAAGAAACAAATAAAATCCACTGTACCAACTGTTGAGAGAAGATCTCGAATTTTCCGCAACAAATATGAAATCCAAATAAGCACAATTCAATTTTATGTTGTTAACAAATTTCTGTAATGACAATAAATGTTTATGTTGTTTTTATTACCTATAATTTATATTTAACTTTAATATTGTCAATACAAATTCTGCCAAAGATCCCCACAAATGATTCTCCTAACCGCAATCAAAAGGCAAGCAAAAACGTGGCAACGCTTGACAGCTTGTCATTCTTCTACTTCCAACGTTTCCAGATCCGTTGCAACAGCAACCCTTTAGGTTGTGTGCTTATAGCACACGGGCTACAAAGGTTTCAGTGCTCAATTAGCCGCATGTCCTTGGACTATGACTTATTATTACCCGCAAAATTTCAGATTGCATTAAGCCTATCTTGAAAGCTTGTGCATGATATCATATATATCAATCAAATCAAATGCTCTTAAAAACGTCAACAACAATTCGGTTTCTTTCCCACAAGATAAGTCAGAACGGCACACTCCGAACCCTCAAAGCACAATTGTTATGTAACTCGCAAGCCAGTCTGCGCTATAGGCTTTGACACCAAAGCCAAATAAAGCAGGGTCGATCGTATTTATAAGCCCAACCCTATATACGGAAGATATCAGTAGGGCACGTGGAACGTGTGCTGTACACAGCCGTGCGTAGCATGCTGATTTTATTTTTCAAATCAACAACCAGTTTAAATGATTTATACGTAAGTAACCCAAATAGCTTAATTTGGTATGCGGTACCATGAGGCGCGATAAAAGGCGACAAAGAATTATGACTTATAATTAAGAGCAATTCCGATTGAAGTTTGGGTGAATAACCGCTTAAATGGATTTAAGTAAAATATTGGTTTACCGAGATGACAGGTAGAGGGGGCAATAATTAATCTACTCAGAATTAGCATAATAGAGTCACCTGGTGGCCACTTTCAGAGGTAAGATGCCATTGGTCTACGGAGCACGTTCGGTTCGACTGCTCGATTGTGATTCTTGTTAAAGAGACATGAGCGATATCGTTTTGAGAAAAACCGCAACCACTTGAACATGCGTTCTTTCCTCATGTGTTATTGTGACTCAAGCTTTTAATTTTAAAATTTGGTATAATAAGCGTCCCACTTCCATTTATTCTCTGTTCATATCTTGTCCTACATATATACACATTAATACGACTTCCCGCAAGTGTATAGATAGCAAAAGAACAACGCCGATGTCAATTTGGCAAACTCACTGTAAGTCTGTAGTTCAGTTGTCTTGTACAAGGTGGCGCAAAAGTTGTCATCCGTTTTTGTACGAATGAAAAACTGTGGTTACGTTTATTTGATATCTTATTTTTTCAAGAAGTCGAGAAAATGATTGCGAGCAGAGTTCATTACCATTCGAAGCCGATTTATGTAATTTTCCATTACTCTTGCTAGAACTTCCGACATTCTTCACATTCTTGACGTATATTCTCTTTGAGGGCTTCAGGAGTCTGAGGCTTGCTGTCAAAGACTCGTTACTTCACAAAAACTGGTCTAGAATGGTTAAATCAGGTGATCTTGCCAGCCAGTGCAATTTGCCGAAAGTAGTGATAAGGACACCCGGAAATGCAGCCCTCAGAATTTGGGTTGTACTCGTAGCTCGTGTTGCTCCGGGGTTGCTCCAAGGCGGACCAGATCGTGTTGTCCCATACTCTTCTAGGTGATCGGCTAAACGTCGTTGTGCTTGCCCAGTTGGTGTCAGACAACCGCAAAATCTGCGCCTAAATGCACGCTGCGCCAGCACCACCGGAGAATTATTATTCAGCAAAACAATTTTTCTGCGTTTTTTAGGAGTAGGTATAAGGGTTTGTGTCTCGTTAACGTGTATTTTGTACTTCACAAATGTCAAAGTAGAATTGACGTTTGCCGCCATTAGCAAAAATTATAGCATCTCCCGATTGCGCGATGACTTTTGCGCCATTTTGTGCAATTGATGCGTCTGAATTGTGAAGCTTTCTCAGGTTTCCTTTGGGCAATGGCGCAGTGGAAAACAAGCCTTTCAGATATTGCTATATTTTTGGTGTTTAATGTGGTAAATAAATATATTCGACAATCAACTCCCGCCAAATACCGCCATTGACTGCTCCTCGCTACCAATGGCGATTGATGTCAAATTCATAAAAGTTTTCATTTCGAAACAACCCTGTGTCTTTTATTCGCGATTAGTAATGCCTCCATAAAAAAAAAGTTTGGTTGCTAAATAAGCGTTAACTTAATATTCAAAGTATGAGTATTGCTATTACACGACCCCTTTAAATAAAGAAGTGCTGAGCTTTCTTAATAACTGCACGATAATTTAGTGTCCATTAAAAATTATTTCAAGTAGCTTAAGGTTATTTGCGTAACATTGTCATAACAGCATCTCGTGATTGCGCTTAGGTCATAGGACACAACACGAGTCACACCGTGCGACGCCTGTCAGTTGTCTTCATTTGTATCTTCAAAGCAACTGCAATGGTATTGCACAACGAATTAATTGTGATTAGTTGCTCTATTCGGTATCCATAAAGTACCTAATTTGATACCCTCTCGTACAGCAACCATACAATCAAAATTAATAGCAACAAAGTGTGCATAGGATTTGTAAACACGGCCTAGAAATTGTAAATAGGAATTTCATATCACGTAGTAAATGTTGCGCCGCGCCAATGAAATATTATACCTATGTAGATATGTAATCTTTTAGCAATGTCCTTGTGTGTTTACACCGCTAATATTGACCAAGTGGATGGTGTATCCGAGCAAGAGGCGCTTAAAGTGTTAACCCAGGCGCGGTGTTTTTTTGCTTTTCTTTCTATTGAATTCGCCACTTTTCTCGTCTTCGTTTTGTCTACACTTAGGGAAATTCAAATTAATTATAATATAAGGCACGTTGTTTTATGTGTCAAAGGCTTGTTGTAATTGTGTCTTTCCTGTTTTTAATGTCTGGTAGTAGGTGGGTATGCACAGCATGAATTTTTATTGTGGTGTAAGATTTGCAATTCAAATTTGTCACTAGCCTAGCTGGAGTGTCCTCTCATACACACTTCAGGGCAAAAGGCGTGTTTGAGGTTAGTAAGGCGCGAGGATGTTACGTTTGTAGGTTCGTATGGATGAAAGTGAAAGCACATGAGAACTGAGAAAATAATGTAATGTTGGAGTACTTAACCTATATTATTTGGACTTTTACCTTGAGAGGATGGATGATGGATTTTTGGGGCGATGTGTTCTGTGCAAACTGGAGTTTTGACATTGACAAGAAATACCGCAACCATTTATGTCGTAATTTTTTTGCTAATTTTCTACAGAGAGAAAAAAAACGAATTATAAAGAACTGTCTGTGACGTCATTTATAATGCGCACTTTGACAAGAGCGTTTGAAAACGTGAGTGAGAATTTATTTAGTCAAGTGACAGATTTAGTACATCTTTCCCCGTAAGCACTGTGTAAAATTTATCAACTTGTTACTCAGCAGCTACGTCAAATTTGTGTCCGAAATCTGACATCTACTAAATAACTTACACATTTTTTTGTTTATTAATACGGGACTTATGTTTTTAAGCTAACCGAAATATTGTTCCTTTTGGTACTTTATAAAGTAGTTTAATTTTTATTGAAATACCTACGTCTTTTAAAGTTTTCAAAAGGCTTTTGTATGCATTTAAATTTTCTGTTCCGCGCCTTCTGTGTTGCATTTTAAATTTTAAATGTAGGTATTCCGGTGATTCTGGTGAGGAGTGATAAGTATGCCAACCCGGCAATGAGATTTTTCATAGAGTTAATGGCGAGTTATATGTCATATCCCCTAGGGAAAGGTTGAAGTCGGTCCACGAGATCGTATTTTTTATTTAGTTTACAATATTAAATGAGTGTGGCTGATACCGTTTGGTGCGACCTTTTCTTTCGGTGTATTTCAGTAAACAAAGTCTGAACGAATTTCGTCAGACGAGTTCAGTGAACCGAACGATTTAGCGAGTAGCGAGAGCAAAAAGTTAAAGCACGATCACATCAAATTTACGCGAGAGTATCCCCAAAACATCGAGTAACGAGTAATTTTGTTTTGCCTTTGGTTTAACTGAAAGTGACTTTTTCGATCTCTAAGACCCTTCGAACATAACTGATCTACATAAATATATGGTAGCCAATTTATTTTAAGAAAGAAACGAGTTTTGCTTGGGAAATATTAGTTGTAATTTGTGGCAGCGAGTTTAAATAATAATTTAAATAGCGAAATTTACAATTAAAGCCATTTCCCCGGGAATAAAAATTGCTTGGCGCGAACTGTCACACTTTATTCACAATCCATACAGCCGCGATCCACAAACCCAAAAAAACTCGTTCGAACTCAACCTTTGT
The DNA here is from genome assembly GCA_951230905.1 of Cheilosia variabilis. NCBI lineage: Eukaryota > Metazoa > Arthropoda > Insecta > Diptera > Syrphidae > Cheilosia > Cheilosia variabilis. The sequence goes on along the minus strand of OX579676.1, from coordinate 144,162,674 downwards.
AAATGAAACTGATACGCGGGTATCTGCGACCAAAAAAAGTTTTCGTGTGAATGCCTATTGTCCATGACACACTCGCAAATTTGACTCTCTCGTTATGAATTCTTCTTGCTATAAATGTTTTACTTTGATTCGCTCTCATGTGAATAGTCCTTAAGTTAGACGTCAGATTCCAGATACAAATTTGACGTAACTGCTGAGTAACGAGTTGATACCTTTTACTCAGAATTTATTAATACGCGGACAAATGTTTAAAAACCGCAGCTGCAGATAATAATTGATATTTAGAAGAAAATTGGAATAAAAGCTGAATATTTACACACATTTCTGACATCACCTCAAACGGTATTAAAAAGTGTAAGTTTAATATACGGCTACTGTATGAAATTCTAGTCTAGCAAAAAGGATAGTTAAATCATCTTTATAAACATAGTTTCCATTTTGTACTAATTCAACATATATTTCGGCATTGATACCAAAACACCAAAGAGAAAGTGCCAAATAAATAAATCGCATTTTTTATTACGAAATTATTCTAATAAATAAAACACGAAAAAAATTATTTTTTTTTAATACACCTGGCGATTCAAGTTTACATTTGCATAATTTTTACCTATTTATTGATAATAATTAGCATTTAAGATGAATACAAGTGGAGAAATTTATTCAATGCGTCTTCTGCAGGGACGACATTTCTTCTTTTTGTTTAAAAAAAATGTTAACTTTGTGCCAGTATTTTAACAAAAATATCGCTTAATATAATCCCACATTCTTTAGTTTAGCGTCTGACAAACACGATTTGAAGTTTTGGTTGTTATGAAATCGTAAAAAAGTAGATCTTAGCGAAGGGAAATAGTTAAGAACAACATTCACTGCCTCAAACACAACATATTCGCTTGATTTGTTTTTTGGTGGGAAGCTTGAGTAGAGATGCATTGCTGTGTGTAGTTTGTTTTTCAATATATTTCGTATAAGCCGTGTCACTGTAATGGTAGAAATTCTACCACTGGCGAACTCTAGTTATCAGAGAACGGTTAATTGAAGATTAACCATTTGTCATCTCCTTAACATTATATAAATGCATAACTCTATATGTATATTTTATTACATTTTTTTGTCCCATAAGCTGGTTTAAAAAGGTTATTGGTCACAATCAAAATTTAAAAACTTTGCGCTCAAATTATGAAACGGACCGGTAACTCATTTGCATTAAGTGGTTTTAACTCATTTTACTGAGAAAAGGTTGTAACTCATATAAAAATGTCAGGAATAACAATGAATCCCAATAATCAAATACGGTAATTTGAAAAAATATTAATAAAATGACGATTAAGAGAGGACTCTATTGAGTAATTCAGTTTCCACTTCAACGCGATCGACGTTGACAGAATATGGATTTCCGTGTGACAAGGGTGGCAATATTTACATAACAGTCTTGTATACTTTGAAGTGTAAGTTTCTATAAAGGTTTTGACATTTAAAAAATAGAAGAAGTTCCCCAGAATCAAATTGGTTGTATATTTTTTGACACGTCCACGTCGATCTGTAATGATAATAATAATAATAATATTGATTCACTAAGCACGTAAATTTCCTATTTCGAACTTCCTCTACCTTAATACGACATACGAGGCATTTACTTTTTAATTCAAAGTAGAGGAATGAACAGAACTGGATCATATCTGACACAAAGGAGAGTACACACCAAACAACGTCAATGAAATTAACTTCCACGTGCTGTACCCCTGCAGAAACGATAAGTTTCACATCTTCACAGCGAAAGGAAGTCGCGTGTGACAGCTAAATTGCAAATCGATGTCTTTGTGTCGCCCAAGTGCCTTCGATTTAATGTCACATTGACCTGTATCCCATGCCCATCCTTAAAAATATGATGAAACAATGCCCTCGATTTGTCAAAAATAACTTTTTCTTTAGAAGTCAGTTCCTAAAATACACCATCAAAGGTCAATTACCGAGACAGGAAGAAACGATAATAAAATATATTGACACCTCTGTAACCTCAACCGCGATTTGTATAAATAAACGATTCACTTGTCATCTGCCAAAGCCAATGCACCAAATTGCGAGGTTATTAACATTCCTGTTATGCGAGAGTATACTATTTGCCGCCTGGCTGCAAGCCAACCCGGTAAAATCAAAAAAAACAAAGCCATTAATCACTAAATCCTTTTGAAGGCATAATTTACAGTTTCTTGGTACGTGATCGAATTAGCTGAGGACGTCGTTCTTTTCAAATAGCCCAAGTCAAACTGATAAATTTATAGCGGTCGACAGAGACACATCGCATTGCTGCGAAATGACGCACGAATGACATTTCAAGGGTTATGCGACTGAACGCATCACGCATACGCAATGAATTGCATTCAACTCAACGCCACATGCGTTTTAATTTATTTTTTTTTGGCTCAATTCGGAATTTCCTACTATAGAATCGCACGCGACAGCACTATCGCGTCAATATCGTGCACCTGTTGAGAGTGACCAGGAAACACAGACAGCCAGCCAGACAATCTGCCTGCATTGCCATCTTTTGCATAACAAAACAATTAAAGCAAAAGCGACATGCAACGTTTGCTAATTGAATGGAAGTAGCCTCTTATTAGCTGTTTCCCGAAAAAGCAGTTTCATTGCATGTTTCTCGTGTAGAATTTGCTAAGTGATTTCTCTTATTTGGGGCGGTGTGCGCTGCTATACAAGTCGGGTTATAACTGTACCTGTAACTGAAAAGCTAACTATTTTCAAGCAACATTCACGAACATATGCCTATACTCCGTTGACCGACCTAACCTGTTTACACAGCAAGCAGTTATTCAGTTGGCTGGCTTACGAGTGCTAATGTGCGCGCACGCTTGCGATGGCGCTTAGGCCATCAACCTCTCGCAGAGGACCAATGATTTGTCCCATTCAAATCGCCACACAAATTGCAGGTGTAAAATTATACACACACTCGATTGTGTGAACCAAGCGTCCAATCGACAAGACGTCAATTATTTCGTTTCGGTTGGTGACTTGAATACAATTTACTTTCTGACACAATGGGATGAAACGATGACAGGTGTGTGGATATTTATTAGTTGTTTAATTTGACAATTACTTGAAAGAGAGTAAATTAAATTTATTGCTTGGAATGTTTGCAAATGCATGTTGGAATGTCGACTGGCTGTAAATTCGCCAACGACAAATGAAATGTTTTTCCAATCATTCTCAAGAAAGCGTTTGCGCTGACGTTAACTGGCAAACAAATTCAACAAAGGGATTGGAAGTACCTATGGGTTGTATGGTGGTGTTTGATGTTTTAACATGGAATAAAATTTCTCGTGAATTCATTGCATTTTGACAACAATATACTTCTAAGGTAGCGCATACATTCTGCTAAATAAAAACGATGTAATAATATGTATATAAAAATATTCTCGCAAATGACTTTTTACTTTTAGTCGAGTTCTATCGATGAACAAAATCATGCAAACTTCTATTTGGGTTACAGAATTAAATCAAACCAGGCGATTCGCATTTTGTTCGGCTGCAAGTTCATCCAAGAATTCGATGCGATATAATGTTTCTTGTAAAATGGTTGAAATTGTGGCGAATGTTGATTGAAGATTCGCCAGTGATTCGCCAACACACGGGAATAAAAAAAGCGGCGAACAGTGGAGAACATTTTCACGAATCGGTTAAATGAATTGAGGAACGATATGCAAATTTACTGAGTGGTAAAAAGGACTCAAGAAATATACGCCCCAGGTTTGTAGAAGATCTGTTTATGTCTCTATTTTTAAACGAAATGTAACGACGATCGCGATACATTCGTTTAGTAGAACATATTCGCTAGGGTATTGCTGCACAGATAAATACACATCTTCTGTCAGAAGAAGTGACTGGTGTAACCAAGTTCTTCAAAACCAAGGTCTTTTTTGCGTGTTAGTGACTGATCACCGAAAACACATTCCAGTTAGTACTAAAATTCCATGAACGGGCCCCTTTGAGCAAATGGAGCGCGACTTACAGCATCTGAATTTATCAGTTAGTTGTTTCATTTTTTTTTTCAATTAGTGATGCTTATACCCCACATGCCACCGCAATGACACAATACTGATAAATCGCAATTGAAATACCGTTGGCGTTTCAAAATCCGCCAAGCTTTTTTCTTCGCTACGGCTAATCCATTACAATTTTGACAGATACAAAAATATTAACTAGAGAACAAAAAAAAGACGAGCATTACCGCGAACAACCCATGCCTGAAATTGTTTTCATATCTAATTGTCAGCGACAAGGTAATTAACGTCTGACGAAACCGCTCCGTGGAACACTCAGATTATTCTACATCGCGCGATTGCCCATGTCTGCTGTTTAATTTCCAGAACAGCGTAACGATTCGATTTAATGGCTGCCATAATATAACCTCGAGAATGACCCACAGATCTCAACCACGCAATTTTGGTCTAATAATTTCGTTTTCGGCTTATGTCAGCTCAAATGTCATCACCGGCTGATTGGCGTTCAACTGTTCAAGTGTCAGAATCAAAATGAAAATAAAACTCAATTGAGAAAAGTAAAAGTTGCATCGGGCTGTCATAACACAGGATGACAGTGCAGTAGTTTGAGAGAGTTGCTTGATACGAGTAGTTTCTTCTCATTTTTATCTCTTTGCTGGTTTATGCCTTTCACTTCGACTTGACATGGATCTTTTATATTTTTTTCCACTTTTGTTGTCTTTCAATCAATTGATTGTATAGCGTCTTTCTATTTTAACTTCACCCTGTTTACCAAAGAGTGGTGGCAACAAGGCGTGCTGCATACATACATATGGATGTATGATAATTTCTTTCTAACTTTCTCCCTGATATGATAATTCTTTTTTTTTTCTCGTGAACTCAAATTCGAATGTGTTGTTGAGACGGTGCGGTGGAGGCGGCGGTTACGCTGCATCACGTTGTAGGAAATCGACATAATGGTGTTGTGCTCCTCAAGTTCTCAACATCAATATTCTATTTGGAAAGTTTGTGTCTTAGAAATGATTTCCCCTTCTCGTCAAATGAAATTAAATGAGATTTCTTAGATGCTGCTGCTTCTGTGTGACAATGACATATCAAAAAGTTTACTGTATAAATTAGTCAGTCGATTCCTTTACCATTTGCCGCAGAGTAAAGCACAACAGGACGTCGTAACCGCACAACATTTAATTTATTGAGTGAATAAATAAATTAGTATAATTAGCTTTGTATTCATTGAGTGTTTAAATGTTCAATGAAACATAGAATGGAATGGAATAAACAGTACACACTCTAGAGAAGGGAGGGGAGTTTTCACTTCGATGCGAGCGTGCCCTTATGAATTATTTATGTCCGTACGAGTTGCTGTAGATAGTTTACATTTTGCGCTCACTTTAATCAGTTGACTGCTTGATGGAATGAAAGCAGGACTAATTTTGTGTGTAATCGGAAGAAAGTTTCAAGGAGAAATATTAAATAAAACTATATTGAGGGTAAAAAAGAACTGATGGAAGTTGGGAATACAAAATAACTGCGTGGGGATATTTGACAAAGAGACCATAGATCCAGATTGATATTGATATAGCCTTCAGGTTTAAGCTCTTTTCAGACAGCATCAAAGGACAAACAACAAAAGCTTTGGGGTTATGTCATTATCTCGCCATTCTGTTTCAAAAATTGGCAGCAATGCAAACAACATTGGAATCACTTCAAACGGAGATGACTTTAGCGACAACGCACATCAAACATCGCCCATTTACAAACTCATATTTTAAAAAGGCGTGCTGAATTGACTTTTCTAGTTGGCAGATTGCAAGAAACAGTTGGATTTAGTTCATGTTACAATTACTACTCCTCTAAGAGGAACGAAGTTTATGGAAGTAGGATCTACGTACAGAAGATGGAAGATGTGGTTGCCGGTGCTAAAGAAGACAGTATTTCCTTGACTACATTTAAGAAGAATATGGCGTAAAAGTTCTCACCCCATGTTTAATCCCTGTAATTTTGTTTATGAATGATAAACTTTGGTTCTGGTTATCTGATGTCTTAGATTGTTTTCCAAGCCCTTAGTGTCTGACAGTATTCGCCATTTGGTGATTCCGTGTCTATTTCATTATTTTTCCTTCTTCTTACCCGAAGAAGGTTTCCTTCAAATATCCCCAGCTGAAATATTCCTTCTTTAAGAAAGTTGTTTTTCTTTTTAAATTCCGGCACTTATAAATACAAAGGACCTGGTTATCTACGAAACTGAGTCCCTTGGAGTAATAACAGTTCAGTCAAATAATAAAAAGAAACCTAGTAGATAGTAAAAGCAATATACAACTCAGCGACCATGACCTCCTCCTCTATATATTTGGTTGCAGCAATTGCAACTACTCCGAAAATGTGTAACGCTTTTGTTTACACAGATTTCAGTAAAATGATTCAATATAAAATGAACAAAAAACAAATGATTTAGATACACTCGGGTGTATGTGCAACAAAACTGCTTCAGAAACACATTTCAATGTCGGCCTTAATCAGTGCTACCAATTTGCTTTTAAGCTGGAATTTATGTCACAAACCATTGTTTACTTTATGGCTAACACTCAACAATGACGAATAGACAATATGTGTACCATTTTTAAATATTTGTTTGATCATTAGTGCATTAGTCAATAATATTTCCGATGTCACCATGGTGTGGTTGTGTTTTTTTGGATTTCAAATGTTTGACATTTAAAAAAATATTGACAATGCAAACATTTAAAAAAGTGCTATTGCTGTTTCTTCGTACACAAACTTCTTTTTTTTTTGTTTTTATTATAAAAGGGTACATATTGAGTGGAAATAGCGATGACGATATTTCGCATTGAACATAATTGACATATTATAGGGCTTTCAAAGTGTTATATAAGAAGGAGTATTATATATTAAGAACAAATGCTTCCAATTAGCTATGATGTAAACACAATGGATTCTCTCGGTTTAGGTGTGATCATCAATTTATTCAGTCACTGAGAGATGTAGCATTCAACACGCTGCTGCAGTTGTCATTGGGCTTCTTTCGCACGTGCTTAAAATAATGTAAATATTTTGTAAAATCATGACAGTGATTTATTTCTCGATTATAACATCCTATATTCTGGAGACTATTCAATAAATATTTAATTTCCCTCACCTTGAATACGCGCGGCTTATTGTAGCTTAAGCAGAATGAGTTGTGAAAAGAAAACCATAAGTCTACCTTTTAAATTTCCACGATTCATTAAGGAATGAGTTTAGTTTCGGCTCATAAATTTCTTAAACAATTCTATCGTGGTCTATAAATTATGTATTATTTTGACTTGTGACTTTACCTATTTGCACAACTTATTGTGCTTAATTTGGCAACAAAGGGAATCGGATGATCATGTGGTCGGAACCAAAGCAAATTCTTAGATATGTCAAGAGAAAGGAGGAAAGCGCAATCTCTGCCATAATTTTGAACAGAAACTTGACATTCTGCAGGGATATTGACATAAGTAAAGAATACAGAATATTAAATGTTTTTCTGAACACAATACATTTGTTGGTAGGCAATGCACAAGAGTCATTATCAGTTTCAGCCATTTGTTTCTTAATAAATGGAAACAAATTGGGGGCCGTTCAGGAATCTAGTTTAGCGAGTCTGACAGTTGGCTGACTTGATGTTTTTCTGTTTTGATTCGACTAGATTGCTCACAGTTGACGCTTATGGACGGCTAGCCGACAAATATAAGGCGAGTTTTTTTGAGCTTCGATCTCAGCAAAGTAAAGTAAAGTAGGATTTTCAGCACGCGATGACAAAAACTACAACTGAGTCTCGAAGTGTCAAGAAGAGCGTAGTTGTTGTAACTGCATGATGAAAATCCTACTTTACTTTGCTTTGCTGAGATCGAAGCTCAAAAAAAGACGGCTATAGTTAAGAGTTTCGTAAATGAATTGGAAGCTTTCTCAGGAAAGGGCACTGCGTCAAAAAGTCTGCCAAACAAATATTTTTTATCCTAAACCTTGATAGCTATATTCAAATTTAGCAACTATTCCGTAAATTTAAAGCCTAAACTAGAGTTTTTTATTAGTTTATAACTGACGCTTATATATTGACCATGCAATTTTTTTCTGTATTTTCAGAAATCCGAATTGGTGGAAGCGGCGTTCAACCCTGGAAAGATGTCTCACATTGCTTTGTATTTTAGGTTTAGTGACCATTATTGGCCTAGTCATAGGATTAGTTTCAGTTATTTTATCAAATCAAATGAGCAAAGGTCAGTACTTAAACTTTAATTGGCTGTCAAATTGGTTAATCCATTTCTCGTGCATAGATCCCGCCAACGTAGCCGAAGCTTTGCATGTGCCTGAGATACCAATAGTTGATAATGTACATCCCGCAGAAAAGCACCAGGATGATGTGTGCTTATCATCTGAATGCATCCACACTGCCTCAAATATCCTGAACGCCATGGATCCAACTGTAGAGCCATGCGATGATTTCTATCAATTCGCATGTGGTAACTTCTTACGGACGCAAACTATTCCCGAGGATAAAGTGGCTGTGAACACATTTTCGGTCATCAATGACAAACTGCAGGAGCAACTCAAGTCTCTGATCGAAGAAACCCGTGCCGATAGTTCACCGAAACATTTCCGTTTGCCCAATGAGCTGTACAAGGCATGCATGAACAAAAGTATGAACCACATTTTAACACTCCCATGCCTCTGTTAAAACCTTAGTCCTTTTTAGCTTTGATTGAAGAACTTGGCTCGAATCCAATTGGTGAGATTGCCAAGTCTCTAGGCGGATGGCCAGTAATTCAGGGTGACTCGTGGAACGCCGACAATTCATGGACGTGGCAGGAAACCGTGAAGAAATTCCGCAAACTCGGATTCAGCATGGATTACATTTTGGACTTTTCCATTGGCGTCGATCTCAAGAACTCTACGAAACGTATTATCGATGTAAGTGTTGCCAAATTCCCGCAATTTGTTCACTTTTACATTGACAGTTGTTTTGACAGATTGATCAATCAGCAATTGGGCTCAGCCGAGAGTATCTCGTCAAGGGCTTCAACGATACACTTGTGACCGCATACTTCAACTACATGACCGACATGGCAGTTCTTTTTGGTGCAAAGAAGGAGGTCGCCTTGAAAGAACTAAGAGAATCCCTTCAATTTGAAATGGACTTGGCTAACGTAGGCATTTTCAAAACAACGTAGTTTATTTTCAAGTTCCTAAAGGGCTTTATTTGAATTGCAGATTTCCTGGCCAAATGAAAAACGTCGCAACTCCTCGGCCCTGTACAACTTGAGATCAGTTGCCCAGCTTCAAGCCAGCTACCCGTACGTCAGTTGGAAGGAATACATAAACACACTTCTGCCAGAGGGCTTAGACATCGACGATGATGAGCCTATCAATGTTTCGGTGCCAAGTTTCTTCGAAGATCTTGGACCTCTTTTGGCCAAGACTCCAAGTCGTATCATTGCCAATTACATGATGTGGCGTATTCACTCGTTTTCGATTTCATTTTTGTCAGAGGAGTTCAGGAAACGTCAGCTACAGTATGCCACTGCGCTGTCCGGGCGACAGGAACAAGAGGCTCGTTGGAAGGAGTGCGTCGACATCAGCAGTGGAAGGTAAGTTCGCTTGGAAGCAATTTTAAACCAAATATGTGTCTTCTCTGTCAGTCGGATACAAAGAGTAAATGTTTAGTTTTAGAGATATTTTCGAGGATTTACGGAACGTTTTTAAATGAAGGGAGGTCCTTTCACATTTACAAAAACCGTAAAATGGAAATATGGACTATTTATATTGAAGGGGTCTATCTATGATCAATCTCCTCGCAAAACAGTGGAAACTTCCCTTGTGTCAAAACGGTCTTAGGTGTTCATGATATGTTAGCCCACCGCCATCTTGAATCACCCATATTGAATCAACAAGAAGTCAACTGACAGCCAAATGTGAAAAGAATGACTTTTTTTTTTCATACTTTTGAAAGCGTTTTACCAGGCGAACTTTTGATATTTCTTTCCAAACTGTACAGTCAGGTAAAATATTTATTTTTTTCAAAAAGTCGGTTCAATTTTCGACAGCGTTCCCCTCTTTTTCGAAGTATAAGCAAAAGCTTCTGATTTAGTTTTGGACATTGGTCGGTCTCGCGAATATTTTCGAACACAGGGCATAGTTAGGCTCCGTTTCATCTGGATCTGTGTTCAATAATTGGCTAGTTGAAGGTTCTACCTACATTTACATCATTTGCACTTGGCAGCACTCAACTCATTACCTAAACTAAGTTCATCCAATGGAGTTTGAAAACAAATTAAATGCGAAACAATATTTAATACAATTTTAATATATACTTTTTCAGTGGCGACAACATTGACTACCCCGAATAGTCCGACGAAAATGGGTAACAGTGAAAATAACTCTACTCTCGCAAGCACATAAAGCGACCAAACACAGTCATGTTATATGCTCAAGGCAAAATCAGCGCTTAATTGTCAAACGACCATAATAACCTTCATAGCATTTGAATATTTATCTGTCACATAAGCGTACCATAATTCGATACCTAACCCTATATTCTTATAGTTCATCAACTGAACCATAAACGATGTACCATTCTGGGCTTTTCAAATTTCATTTCAAAAACCACTATCGAACCATCAATCCATAGAGCTAACCTTAAACCTTTCATTTTACAGTTTGGCAATCTCTGTTGGATCACTCTACGTGCGCAAGTACTTTAAGGAGGATGCCAAGCACATCGCTTTGGAAATGGTGAACGACATTAAGAGCGTGTACGGCGGCATTCTCAGAGACGTCGACTGGATGGATGAGAAAACAAAGAAATCCGCTTTGGAGAAACTAGGCTCAATGACAACACACATCGGATATCCGGACGAGATTATCGACGACGTCAAACTGGGAGAGTACTACCAGAATCTGGATATCGATCCGAGCAAGTACTTTGAATCGTTCCTTCAGATGAACGTATTCGGGACGGATAAGTCGTTTAACAAACTCCGTTTGCCTGTGAACAAGACCGATTGGATTCGTCACGCTAGACCGGCTGTCGTTAATGCATTCTATTCGGCTTTGGAAAATAGCATACGTAAGTAGTAAGGTATATGGCAATAATTTCAGTTATTAGTGTTTAACTGACGCCAAAAAAAAAGAACGCATATTCGTGTATTTGCGGTTTGCTGAAAGCCGGATAAGGGCAATTTGAAATGAATTACAAACAAGCTGGGGTTTATTTTTTTAATATGTAATAACTTGTTCGGCAGATTGACTATGGTAATTATAATTACTTTGTGATGAACAAATTGATGGCAACGTCAGTAACCTTAGTAATCGGTGATGAAAATACGGAAAAACCGCGATGGCTAATTGTCTGCGTTTGCATCGAACGTTGGTTTGACCTTTTTAGATGTAATTTTGAAATGTTATTGATGCGTTTTGGATATCAAAAAGAAGTGGAGAGATATACGAGTATGAAGCACTTGACCTCGATCAGAGGTTTTTTTTCGCACAACGTTCAGTCCGTCAGTGTTCAAAAATGCTTTTTTACGAAAGATGTAACTTGGCATTACTGGACTGTGACCGAACTCGGAATATAGTCCGTTCTTGTTTTTATACGTGGTTTGAAATACCTCCAAGTACGCTTTTGCAATAATTCTTCGCTCAGTTATAAATTAAAAAGCTAAACTAAAAGTTCTGACGTAAAAAAAAGTCCTATTGTCCATATTTTTACCTACCTACTTGTCTGCATTTTAGAATTCCCTGCTGGTATTCTGCAAGGACAGTTCTTCCACGCCCAGCGCCCTAAATACATGAACTACGGAGCCATTGGCTACGTGATCGGTCATGAGATCACTCACGGCTTCGATGATCAGGGAAGGCAGTTCGATTTGAATGGCAACTTGATCGATTGGTGGCAAGAGGATACCAAAGAGGCGTACCTAACCAAAGCCAGATGCATCATTGAACAATACGGAAACTACACAGAACGATCAACAGGCCTAAATGTAAGTTCCATATCAAAGTGCTTGAATGAATCTATACAAAATGTCTTCCGTTTTAGTTGAACGGAATCAACACGCAAGGAGAAAACATTGCCGACAATGGTGGCATCAAGGAATCATACATCGCCTATAGAAGATGGGCTGGTAAATATGGTCCCGAACCGAAGTTACCCGGTTTGGATTTTGAACCCGAACAGATGTTCTGGATTTCAGCAGCACAGACCTGGTGTGCTAAGCAACGAAAAGGTAAGATCGTCGGAGCTAAAACATAAATTGACGTGTCGAATTGATTTTGTTTTTCTTACAGAATCTCTTAAAATGCGCATCACAACCGGTGTTCATTCACCATCTGAGTTCCGAGTCTTGGGCCCACTTAGTAATATGAAAGATTTTGCAAAAGATTTCCAATGTCCTGAAGGATCGCCGATGAATCCCGTACAGAAGTGTGAAGTTTGGTAGACTATTGTATTACGTTTCAGTTAGGTTTATTGTAGTTTTTTTTTTTGATTAACTTATTTTGTAAATAATTTAATTATATACACAACACACAGAAAAACAGAATACAAATTTTAAAATACGTTGGCTTTTGTTTTATAATACTCTATAGTTCTGGTACTTTAATTAAAACAAATATGTACTTTCGTGGGTACTTGATTTCGGTCGAAGACAATCGATATAAATCGGTCAAAGAAGCACAAAGCTCACGTTCTCATCAAAAGTGACAGGAAAAGAGAATAAGTACCTACCATGGAAAACAGCGAGTAACGACTAACGAGTAGTTCAAAGCTCGCGATCTTTCACAGATTGGTTATCTTTTTCGTTCAAACGTCAAAAAAACTTGTAGGATAAATGCCGATTAATAATGGCCAGATTAGTGCTTTGTTCAAATATTCTTAGAAAGCGCACAATTCCCATTACTTTAACTTCTCAGCTTTAACCAAATACATTTTATAAATATCATTTTTCAATATCCTGTTTTTCCACTTTATTATAAACTTTTCAGTAAATTCTTAGCATATTATGCTACAGCCATATAAAATCTGTTTTGTTTTCCGTTTTTTAGCTGTCACTTGGAGCCACTTACTTCTTTGACATCTACTAGAGTGTCGAGAATAAAACAACAGACATAATTAGGCGTGCCTTTAAAAAAAAAGTGAAACACAAAACCATTCGACCAGCACCGAATTTCCTTAGCTTTGACACTTTTTTTTGTGTGCAATTGAATTTTTAGACGGATTTTGAATTTATTCCTTGTCAACTTTATGCATTTGACATAATTTAACAGTACTTGCGTTGATATTCTCTGAGCTGTTTCGAGCCAAGAGAAGAACTTCTCATTACTCGTTATTTTGCCAATTTTCCCTTGTTCTGTCATTTTTGATGAGAATGTATATACAGACTTTTTGCAATAGCGATCGATTTATATGCAAAGTGTTGACAGACTGACAAATGAGGCTTATTTTCAAAAGGATGTTCTTCACTGAAGAGTACCTAATAGGAATGTAAGATATGAACAAAAATATTGCAACTATTACTGCTTTTCACTACAATTTGAAATAGTTTTGCTTTGTACAAGTTCGTTCTTTGCTGAAAGTCGCGAAGGTAGCTCGAAGTTTGTAGGTAAAAACGAACTCTAAAGCATATTTTCACAACTCAAACAGAGAGCTTTCCCAATTTTGTTTTAATTTGACAGATTCTTAGTGTTTGGCAAAAGTACGGAGCTAAGAACTAAATGTTAAAAAAGCCGCTTCTAAAGAAACAATTAGAATATATATTTTCCGGATCCATGTATCTGCGAATGAGCTCAACATCAATCATCATCAAGCCAAGCTTAGTATAGAGGAGAGTCCCTAAAAAGAGTCGTTGGCGCTAATCTCAAAAACCAATGAATAGATTGCAAAGCTTTTTCTACAGTTATGATCTGAAGTTCTTAGGGAAGGTTTAAGCTTGTTTAAGCCTCCATGGCTTCTGGGTGATAATTGTATGAACTTTTAAGTTTTAATTTACACTGCGCGAACTCGTCAAGCGCCCTTGAAAGTCAGATACGAACTGCGATCGTGAACATATCTGACTCATTTGACGAGCTGCATTGTGCAATCTTTCACTAATACTATCAAACCTTTGAGCATGAGGGATTTACCTGTTTAATGAATCTGTATACCTGCTTCACAGGGTAGCAATTGCATATCATGCAAACTTCCCCTCTAGCATAACCTAACCTATAAGGACTTCGAAATCACCAAACTTATTGAGCTCAAATTTCAATGCATTCTTCTGTATTGGCTTGGAAGTGTCCCTGTCAAAATCAGACAAAGAGCTGGGACACTTTCCCCACAAAAAAAAAAAACATTCAAAAAGCTATTTCTCAAGAAATAGCCGGGATAGGAAAACGGACAGTGAGACTTCTAATACAACGAAATTATTTAAAATACTATATCTTGACAATTTGCAAGATATAAATACATATTGTCCATTGAAAGTTCTTTGTGAAATGTAGGCGGGACTTAGTACACTGGGTAAGGCACGAGCTGCGACCAAAAATCGCGTCCAAATTCGTTCTATTATTGTAGTTCGCATATTTTGAATAAAAGTCCAAGATTGTCCGAAAAATAACCACGCCCCAAGAACTTTCATTTTATCTGGCTGGTGGGCAAGTCGCTTATATTTATGACTAGCGCCTAATATTAGACTCTAAGTTTAAGGTACAAGCTAAGCAAATGCGGCGCTACATTGGGTATTTCTCTCACATTTTCCTTGCAGTGCAAAATAATTGACAGAAGTACTAAAACCATAATCTTTTTTTTAATACTTATCAACTGTGTATGTTAAATTTGTTAATAACTATCTTAAAATATCTGCATTAAACATTTAATGTGTTATTTTCAAGATCCCTCTCTGTCATACATTTTTATTTGATGTAATAACCAAGCCGCACTTTAATTGTCAAATCTAAGCGCTCTTTGTTTTATTGGTTTGCTAGTACTAAACCCCTGCCGCATAAAATTCAAATAAAAACCGCCATTTTCCAGAAACGACAGTACCAACGCTGAATAAATACAGTGCGAAGTATTCTTTTCAACTTCAGTTCGTCAGTATCAGCCGTCGTCGGTGGACTGTTCTGTCCATTGTGTAATCGGAACTGGCGCGAATCTATTAGCCTCTGAATAGGAATAAAAAAAAATAAATAAAAAAAAGTACTCCTCTCGTAATTAATTCCACAATACATTTCGCGTTAGTCCGCGTCAGTCATAGGTAAATTTAGGCTCCATTGCGCGCACGTTTGTTCGTATAATACCTACCATCAAAAAGCCACCAACTGTGTTATTTATTTTTTTAATGAGGAATGAAAAAAACGGAAACAGCTAAACAATCGAACCTAAAGTACCTTTTTGATTGTTTACTAGCATTTGAGCCCGCCAACAGAAAGTTTCGGTAACAAGTGTCAGCCGATATATCTGGCAGAATGGACACCGCAATAAGGTGAGTGTGCGTCTATTGTGGGTTAGCATGTGACGGCTATTAAATATGGAGTGAGTATGTTTAAATTCAAATTAAATTGTATAAGATACCTTTGCAAGTATAAAATGGAAACTGGTACCCGCCACTTAGTAATAGGGTTTGTATATTGTTGTGCGTTTTTGAAATGACACACGACTCGTCGTTTTACGGTTGTGTCGACGCACGTCTACGGTTTGAGAGCAATAGTTTGAGCGAAAAAATGTTTTTTCTATAGGTTTTTTTTTTTCTAAATGAGGATGTCTATATTTAAAACTATTAGAGAACGAGCTTGGTGGTAGCCACATGTCAACAGATAATAATTGTAATAATCAGTTTCTTTTCACATCGATTTATTTCGATAGAAGCGAAATTTAAGTTTTTGCATTTGACATCTGGTCATTGACTTGAATAGTGTTGTCGACTACTGTTCCAACTTTATTGTAAATACCGAACAAGTAACTTAATTGCTTTTAGTTTTTGCCGCAGTAGTTGAGAGTTACTTATGTTTTTGTTGTTCTTTTCATGTTTCAAATTTCAACTCCTTTACTACAGTAGTCGAAAACGATTTGTGCTTTGAAACCGACGATTGCTGCTGATTAAGTTCATTTGTGTCTCTACGCTGGCTGGCAAACGAAAAAGCTGCTCCTAACTATGTTGGGGATGTTCAAAAATTGGATTTAGAAAGTCTGACAGCTGGCTGACTTGACGTGTCTCAGTTTTGATTGGCCTAGATTGATGATGTACCGATGAATCTAGTCAAGGATTTCGTGATCAAGGCCAAGTTGACAGATCGATTACGTGCTTGATAGGAAAAGTGGCCCAACGGACCAATGTATTTTATGCGTTGAGTGTACATCTATAGTCCAGACCAATTTAGTCGACTTAAGAGAACTACATTTTTGAATGTACTTGCAGCAGAAATCTCATGAGATCAGTAGTGCGTTCAGACGATCAAATATGTTTTTAAAGTACTTGCGAGTAGTCATATGCGCGTGAAGCATTCGAATATGTTGTCCATTAGACACGTTTGACATACCATTTAGAATGGATTTTTACCTGCATTTGAAAAAAACATTTATACTTGCTCCTATAACTTTTCAAGATGGATAAAGCTTACCAGATTAGCCTACCAGCAATTTAAATACAATGACAGCACTCTGTATATTATTCGGCCGATTTAGAGGTGCGGAACTCAATCGAACTTGAGAAAAATCCATCCCAATGACACCATTAATACTTAAAACATTCATACTCAAATTTAATGCTGAAGCAAAATCGAAAGCAAAACAACGATAAAAGCGAAATCGCGCTGGTCTGGTACGAATACGAACGATGCCTCTTTATGGCAAACGGAAAAGGCGTCCTAGCGAACGTGGATAGAATAGCTAAACCAAAAATCGGTATTGAGTCCAGAGCAAACTATTTCTATCAATGAAGAAGAGTTTTTGCGGATCTGGAATCTAGTTTGACGTAGATAAAGCCAGTAGGGTCGTGTCGCTTATATGATCAATTATTCTGTGGCTTTAACATGGCAAAATGTTCTGTTAACCGTTGTGATGAGAATACAAACAAGTCGATGTTGGCTGCTTGCTTGTTTTGGTGGCGTCTGTCAAATTTGGTGTTTATTTAGCGATTTTTTTTTTGGCTAAAATTGAACGAGATAGAGGTAGACGATATGTGGTACCAGCAGGACGGGGCTACATGCCACATGGCAGACGCCATGCATTCAGCATGCAACTTTATAGAGGTTATGGTTATATCGAGCGATTTAACATTTTTTTGTAGTATTTCCTGAAGTCACAGGTCTATGACAATAGCCGCAATAGACCGATGCCCTTAAAACCAGCATAACCTTGGTGTCATTGCTGCAGAGTCGTGACATAAAAGTCTCTATTTCTAATCGTGAAACTATAGGTAGATATCAGCTGATGAAATTTGTTCTCATACGGAAAAACACCCCATTAGCATGCATTCAGTTGCTGATACTTGTAGATCAGAGTTCGGGACAAATTTAACTTTTTTTCTCGGAATTACATCCACGGAATTAAGTCGATATATCAGGTATGAAACGAAAGCGAATTTCACCAGGCAACGAATATAGGCAAAAGAATACAACCTTCTGGAACCCCACTTAATTTTGCAAATTATTTTGTCAGCCTTCGTCCAACTGCTTCTGCTCAGTTGCACCTGCTCGATTCTGCTTCTGATTTTGTGACTACGGCGTTAATAAAACACTTCAAGTTATGCTGCCCTGCTGTCAAACTTCTCTGAGGTATGCTATGTTGCCCCTTTCTACAACTGGAACTGGAGTATAGCTGCAGTATTAAGTTTGAGATGTTTAAGTTTGTCGCAGTCGCAGTATGGCTAGGAAACAACTACCATGTTAATGAAGAAACAATCAAACAGTTTAGATTTGAAGTAGCAATTTTTTATTATTATTTATGCTAGGTACAATTTCTTTTCGAAAATAGCGGAAAATAATAGTTATCACTCCGTAATTTAAAATTAGTGTGGAGTGGTACAGCTAGGTATTTAATTAACTTAAAAAAAAAGACATCGGTTTTGACATAATGTTCATGGACTTCATAAATAAAAAGAAAAGAAAAGAGAAAAGTAATACCCAGTATATAATCCCTTGGGAGTGAAAATTCATGCCGTTATAACTAGGTAACCGCTTATTGCTGTATTTCAGGTTTAAGCAGAAAGAAAATTCCGGAAAATAGATTTATTGGAATTTTTCGCATTTTACGATAGTTGGCGTTGGGGGTGTTAACATCTGACAGTTGATGTTGTGGGAAAAACAAAGATACGCCGCGTGCAGCTAGTAAAAAATAAATATTTGGCGCAATTAGTTCGTGGACCCTAAGCTAGCTTTTTACAACCATTCGTTTTGTGTGGGTTTTTATTTTTTGAACGATTGGAAGGGTTCTACAACTGTATTCCGAGTCCAAACGGCTGAATGGAGAAGCTTTTTCATGACAGTAGTACTCTCGGATGTTTGTCAGACGTTCGTGAAAGGTGGCGCAGTGGAAACAAAAACTAAAGATGTAATTTGTGCGTTTTTCTTGAACCGAACCTGAAACCTCTCAGCCACTTCGCCCACATATTGCAATCGTAATCAATTCAAAAGAAAAGATCCACTCCCAATAATGCATTATTTTTTTTTTACTTCATTATGTCACGACTGGCCTTGCCCTTAGTTTTCAGTTTCCATATTTATCTTCGTCAATTTCGTTTCAAATTCAAGTAATTAACCGAACCGCCAACATTTCACATGAACTACAGTCTTTTTAGTTCATGTGAAATGTCTTGCAGTGGAAGATTTCAATTAAATAATTTTTCGCCTCTTCTTCCGGATGGAACTCAATTTTAATTATTCGCAGGCAGCAAGATCATCTGATTTGCTGACATTGAAACAGTTCGACTGTGTGTGTGCAATAAGTAGCCTCATGGGTTGTTGCCCAAGAAAACAACACCAACTCCAGAGGAGAGTAGAATAGATTTCCCGTAGAGTTGACAGTTCCCTCTACACAGCAAGTTGCACTGATCTTTTGAAACAAGCTTTTAATTAACCTAAGAAACAATGTGGTTCATTGAGGTTATACAAATATTCGTAACAATAACGGCGCCGAATTAGAAGTGCGTATCTATTACACTTTCTATGCAACAAGCTCAGTGCCAGCTTTGAAGTCAATAATGAACTACTTATAAATTACAAGCTTAGCACACCAGGCAATTAACATGATTGTACACAATTATGGTTTCAGCTTTTATTTTTAATTTGTCCATGAAATGCAGTTATGTAGATACCGAGCTAGTGCACTTGAAATTTGACACACTTCTGGATGGGGGTGAAGCCAGTCGGGCACTCTTTTCGTATATACTAGTCCATATTAAATCGTTTAATCAACGCTTGAGTAATTAACGTAAAGCATGTCCAAGTGATGCCAGCTTTTGGTTGTTGCCTTTGATTTGAAAAACGCTTTTCTTGAGCCGAAATAATTTTACAAACTTCGTATCAAAGAGTTCAAAGCAATCTTGGGACTCTTGAATAGTTGGGCATATTTCCGTTGCGCCTAACTGCTCCATTGCCAAATCACCAAATGCAAAGCCCAAAGAATTTCAAAATATCTCTTTTTTTTTTTTGTCGATCGAAAATAATCTTTCCAAGCCAATTTACATTTGAATATTTGTTTTTGATTTAATGGGAATTTTTGTTCACAACCTGTCAAAATCGTTTACTTGACGTACTCAAAAATTCTACCTCATTTGACAGGGGAATATAATTTTCGCATAGCTTTTCAAGTCAGCGGGAGATCACTTGGTTGAAAGTATACACCAACTCGTTGCCAAGATTTGGTCGGGTGAAAGTTTGCTTGATTAATGAAGCCTCAGCACTATTTGCTCGATCTACAAGAAAGTTGAAGACCCTTTAAGCCAGCTTAGAAGCATCAGCCTCCTTAACATCGCATATAAAGTCGAGCTACCTCTACTGTGCGGTTTTAAGCGGGGTAGCAACAAACGACCAAATATTCACACTACGGCAAATCCTGGAAAACCCAAGAAGTCCAAATCGATAATCACCATCTTTTCATCACTGGGGAAGGTCGTCTGTATTGGACTCGACGAGGAGCTGTGATCTCACCACTTTTGTGGAACTTAGTGGTAAATGAACTGCCCTCTCTAAGCTCTCTAAATGGAGCACAAAAAATTGAAAAAATTTGAGTTTGAAAAAATTGAATTGATTGTCTTTACATGGAAGCAAAAAATCCCCAACTTTGTTCCATGGGCGAGGAGGAGGATGAGACTATTCTTGACCTCCTATTCACGCGCCCCAGCTTTCTCATTTCGTAAAAAACTACATCGCGGGGAACACTTCTTCGACAAAATCGACGAAACAGTTTGATCCTGTGGCATCACAAACTAAAAAGCTGCTGCGTACTTGTAAAAAATTTCCCAAAATTCACCTCACTCTTTCAGACATGATTTAATTCTGCTAAGAAAAAAATAAGAGCAGGGGGTCAATTCTAGTTCTGTGAAAAAGTGAAACGAAATTCACCGCAATTTCGATTCTCGTTCTACGAAAATGTGAAACCAAACTTCAAAAATATTCATATGAATCATTTTTTTTCATGTTCTCATTTGCAAGTGAATGTTTTTAGTGAGAGTTTGAAAATTGAGAGCCTTATATCATACAAGATACAACCCAGTGTACGATATTGAATTCACCACGATTTCACGATTCACGATTCACTTATTGAACGAGAATCGCGTTTTAGTATACCGAGTGAATCGAAAAAATTAAAGCAATTTGTCAGAGCGAATGTGAAAGCTCCCTGGGGGTCAATTCTGGTTCTGTGAAAGAGTGAATCGAATAAATCGTTTTCACATACGCTTTCATACACTGCTTTCATTTTTTCGATTCACTCAGTACTAAAAAGTGATTCTCGTTCAATAAGTGAAAATATCGTGGTGAATTTGATATCGTTTACTATTACGTGTCTTTTCAGGAACTCGACTTGGGAGAAACATCAACCAATTGAGAAACGACGTCTCACACTGCTGTGTGTGTTTGCAGTTGCCGCCATAGTCGGGCTAGTCATAGGCGTAGTTTCAGTATTGCTATTAGAATACCACGGTAAAGATGATAGATGCATGTCACCTGAATGCATTCACACAGCCTCAAGCGTCCTGAATTACATGGATTTGAGTGTAGAGCCATGTGATGATTTCTATCAATTCTCCTGCGGTAATTTCCTCCGCACTCAATTTATCCCTGCGGCAGAAGACTCTGTGACCGCGTTCTCGGAAGTAGACAATAAGGTTAAAGAGCAGCTGAAATCTCTGATTGAAGAAACTCCTCCAGAAAGTGCACCGAAGCATTTACGAATGCCCAATAAGCTGTACAAGGCCTGCATGAATAAAAGTCCGAAACACATTTCAGCCCTCCCATGGCTCTGTTAAAACGTTTGTCCAATTTCAGCGTTAATTGAAGAACTTGGCTCGAATCCAGTTGCTGAGATTGCCAATTCTTTAGGCGGATGGCCAGTTATCAAGGGCAAAACATGGAACTCGGACAATTCATGGACATGGCAGGACGCAATTAAGAAATTCAGTAAACTTGGCCTCGGCAAGGACTACATTTTTGCCTTCACAATTTCAACGGACTTGAAGAACTCAGCAAAGCGCATTATTGAAGTGAGTAGCGCCATATATTCTGACTTTGTTTTGACCGTTTCTTCTGACAGATTGATGAAGCGAACATTGCACTGTATCGAGAATACTTTGTCAACGGTATCAACGATACAAATGTGGATGCGTATTTCAATTTTATGATTGACATGGCAGTGCTGTTTGGCGCTAAAAAGGACGTCGCGCTGAGGGAACTCCGAGAATCAGTTCAATTTGAAATGGATTTGGCTAATGTGAGGACTACCTTAAGCAAATTTCATACTAACTTTGTAAATTGTAGATCTGTTTGTCAAAAGAAGAACGTCGCAACATATCGGGTCTGCACAACTTGAAATCCATTGGCGAGCTTCAAGCCACTTACCCTTATGTCAGCTGGAAAGAATACTTCAACTCGATTCTCCCCGATGGTGTAGATGTTGACGATGATGAGATCATCAATGTATTGGTGCCGAGTTTCTTTGAAAAGCTGGGACCACTTTTGGCTAAAACTCCAAGTCGTGTCATTGCCAATTACATGATGTGGAGAATTCATTCGTTTTCTGCTTTGTTTCTATCGGAGAAATTCAGGAAGCGAAAGACGGAGTATGAAATGAAGCTTATTGGAGTACAAGCAGAAGAAACCCGCTGGAAAGAGTGCGTCGATATCAGCTCCGCTGGGTAAGTTTCGTAAAAATAGAAACATTTGTTGACTATTTAGATTGGTTACTTTTTAAGTAAATGGTTAAGGGCGAAAATATTTTGCGTTACCTCAAATAAAAAGTATTAGTTGCAAAAGAGGTGGCGAAATGTCAGAGAGTATCCTGCAAAAGACCCTCAATGCAGTGCTTCGAATATGGCCGAGCAAGTTATGGTCCGCTTGATTGGATTGAAGAATAAAAGTCACAGATGTTAACTTTTGTAAAAGCGCCATCTATGCTTTGTAACGTAAAATACATAAAATCGGAAATATGTACCTAGTCAACGCACCCGATGAAAGCACCAACTGCACACAACTTCGCTTGAATTGACAAGATATAATACAATTTATCTTTTGTTAATGTTAACCTACCTCTCACCTAACAGCTTGGACTTTGCCGTGGCATCTCTTTACGTTCGCAAGCACTTCGACGAGGAGGCCAAGCATATTGCTGTGGAAATGGTCAACGATATTAGGAGCACATTCGGTAGTATTCTGAGAAATGTCGACTGGATGGATGAGCAAACCAGGAAGTTTGCTTTGGAAAAATTGTCCACTCTGACAGCGCATATTGGATACCCCGTCGAGATTATCGATGACAGCATACTTGAAAAATACTATCAGAAACTTGAAATCGACTCGAGCCAGTATTTACAGTCATTTCTAAACATCAAGATTTTCAATGGCCAAAAAGCCCGAGAAGTACTGCATTTGCCTATAAACAAAACAGACTGGACTCTTCGCGAAGTGCCAACAACAGCTAATGCACTATTTAAGCCGGACGAAAACGTCATAGGTGAGTTTGAGTGTGAGTGTGAGTGTGAGTGTGAGTGCCGACATACGATTAGTAGGGGGTACTAAAGGGTGACCAGGGCGTTGTCTATGGTCGTCCGGCTTCAATTCTTGTGTCTGATATGGATGTAGGCCCTAATTCAACAGCAAAATAAGCCAAGTTCACTTTCTGGCGATGCCCAGTTTAGCTAATCAGTGCCGAATCGACATTTCTGGATCTTCGTCGATACTGGCTTCGTTTTGTACTAATCTCTGTCTGTTTGGTGGCCATGTGTCCCATATGTATGTATGCACAACTGAGTCGGAATTTCGATTAATATAGGCCCCTATTGCAATTGTCAATTATCAATTGGTATTTGGTATTTATCAACCAATTTCTTAAATCGGTATTGTGATTGTCAATTGGTTGATTCATTGTCAATTTCTATTAATTTTTGATTGTGAATACAAAAATCGGTATTGCGAGTGTCAATTGTCATTGACTTTTCTGTCATTTCGTATCAATTTCTTTCAACTGGAAAAAACTGATTGATACAATTAAATTGTACAGGACTGCAATAAAATGTACGGTTTTTATGTAAAGTTTTTAGTTAATTTAACTGATTTGAACAATTTTACACAGGGCTAAGATAGTTAGCAACAAAATATAAGAAAAAGTATGAAGAATATTGAAATTATTCAAAGAAAAAATATGAAACAAAAAAGACGAAATAATAGAAATCAAGAGGGACAAATTACAAGCTTAAAGGAAAACAAAACAAATAAAGACAGAGACCGAATTTTATTTAATTCTGTTCTAATTTAAACAAAAAATATCCACAGCAAACTAATAATTGTCAATAGCAAATGTCAAAGAGCGTATTTTATTCACAACAGTCAATTTCAGTCACAATGATCACAACCTTTATCAACTGAGTTACACAATACAAAAGTATCAATTGATTGATACATTTTACCAACTATCAATCGGTTGTTAATTGACAACGGCAATAAGGGTGATAATAAATTCCGCACGTACGTACATGTTACTCAATATTTTGACAGCTACGGCTGTCATTGATAACTTTGACAGCTGTGGAAATATAAGAAATGGAAAAGTGTCATTTCTGTCATCAAACAAGAGCGACTCCAGCTAAGACTCATGTGGTACTTCGTATTTTGTTTAATTTGGGTAGGAGAAGTTAACACGTCATCACACCTTAAATGGCGCCCGGAAATCGCAATACTTTGCCAATCTGTTTTCAAGTTTTTGGCTGGTACCCTTTTCCAATTGGTGCGGATTAAATCAAGTTTTCCAACCACTTGTTCCCATTTTTACTCCTGCCTTTTACAAACTCTACTCATCTTTTTCAGAATTTCCCGCTGCGATCCTGCAAGGCAAGTTCTTCCACGCTAAGCGTCCTAAATACATGAATTATGGAGCCATTGGTTCCGTCATAGGTCATGAAATCACCCACGCCTTTGACGATGAGGGAAAACAATTCGATTCGAATGGCAATTTAGTCGATTGGTGGCAAAAGGATACCGAAGAAGTGTACTTAGCAAAGGCCCATTGCATCATTGACCAATACAGTAACTACACCGATTTATTAACAGGAATGAATGTGAGGTTATAGATTCAGCAGAAATATACAACTTTTGCAAATTTATTTCAATTAGTTGAGCGGAATCAACACGCAAGGAGAAAATATTGCCGACAACGGTGGCATCAAGGACTCGTACATCGCCTATAATAGTTGGGCTGCCAAAAATGGGCCTGAGCCGAAGTTGCCCGGCTTGGATTTTTCACCCAAACAGATGTTTTGGATTGCAGCCGCACAAGTGTGGTGTAGTAAAATAAGGAAAGGTTAGCAAATCGAATTTAAAATTGCTGCGGAGTGAAAATAATTTTATCTCGTTTCAGAATCACTTGAAATAGACATCACTATTGACCCTCATTCGCCTGGTGAATTTCGAGTCCTTGGTCCTCTGAGAAATAATAAAGAATTTGCCAAGGATTTTCATTGTCCTAAAGGATCTCCCATGAATCCCGTACAAAAGTGTGAAGTTTGGTAGACTTTGATAAAAAAAAGGAGCTTTAATCAGTATTAAATTCGAAAATAATGTTCATTGTGTTTTTCTTTTTGGAACTTTTTCCATAAAGATCCATTTTGTTTACTCAGATAAACCTACAACACTGTAAGGCTCTTTTAAGTAGTAGGCTTGCAGTTCGTACAAACAAAAAACTGCATAACATCCATCCAGGAACCATCTGTGGCCTTGGTGAGGTGAGCGGTTCGCACAACGTTCTTTACGATAAGCAGAGAGACCTAGGACATGTCTTGTTGTATCGAAATCCCTTACGGCAGTTACAATTAAACGGTTATGTTGCTGCAACTATTACTTACCATGCAAACGGCAATTGGGAACCTTTGTCGTTGCATCGGCTTACTATGACTCTTTAACTCCTCCACCACCAAAGGCTGTTGTTGAGCTCATAGAGTACTGCGAGTACAAAAATATAGGTATTTTCTTATGTTGCGATGCTTATGCTCAAAACACAGTTTGGGGCAGCAGCAAATGTAATATACGAGGAGATAGCAAGTAATCGATGTTACCCTGTCCAATAGGCATTGCAAGACTATCGTAAATTGGAGGGTATCGCCAGATAGCACTCTGTCAGACCACAGATACATCGAATTTCAAATCTACTGTGAAGTTTCACCTTCGCTGGAGAGGAGAAATCCGAGAAAAACAAATTGGGCTCGGTTTGAGAAGGAGCTTGGCAATTCTGTTAAAGCTCCACTCAAACTAAGATCAATACAAGGGGTGGAGAGGTCTGCACAAGATCTGAGCAACGTCATTACCCGTTGCTTTGAACTAGCGTGTCCAGTTTCAAAAAACTCTTGTAGAAAACCGGTACCTTGGTGGAATACCGAACTGCAGTGTATTCGCAGAGAAACCAGGAAGCTCCTGAATCGGTCTTTAAAAACCAACTCAGAAGAAGACTGGAATCTGTATCGATCGAAACAAAAAGAATTCAAGAGACTAATTCGTAAATCGAAAAACGACTCTTATAGAACATTTTGTGAGGAGGTCGCATTACTAAGTGCAACCAGCAGGCTTGTTAAAGTCCTCAAAAGGGACAGACCAAGTAAACTGGAATCGCTCCAAAAATCTGATGGTACCTACACTGAGACAAAGGCTGAGACTTTTAGTCTCCTGCTGGAGACTCACTTCCCGGGAAATCAGGTCACTACGTGCTCTTCAGTGGTACCGCCAACGGTGGCCACTTCTGAACGGACAAATACCACGCGGCGTAGCTGGTATATGGCATCCAGAGTGGTGACGGATGACGCTATCAAATATGCAATTGCATCTTTTGAGGGTTTCAAGTCACCGGGTCCGGATGGAATCTATCCGGCTATGCTGAAACAAGGTTTTAGTCAGCTGATGCCGACGCTGAAAAGAATTTTCACCGCCAGCTTGGCCTTGGCCTACATACCTTCTCCTTGGCGGATGGTTAAAGTCGTGTTCATACCAAAGATAGGTAAGACCGACTACACTCTCGCCAAAAGTTTCAGACCCATAAGTCTGTCCTCCTTCCTGCTGAAAAGTTTGGAAGGACTGGTTGAGCTGCACGTGCGCAATGTTGCTCTTCGATCGCATCCTCTTTCTACGATGCAACATGCCTATCAACGCGGAAAATCCTGTGAAACTGCGCTTCAAAACCCCGTTGGTAGGATTGAAAGCGCTCGTGATCGGAAGGAGTACGCGTTGGGTATTTTCGTTGATATTGAGGGTGCTTTCGATAATGCGACCTTTGACAGCATGTGCAATGCAGCCAGACATCATGGTGTAGATGAAACATTGGTGTTGTGGATTAAAGCAAGGCTAATGCACAGGACGTTGATTGCCGAGGCGGATTGTGGAAAATGCGTCATGACTGGGGTAAGCAGAGGCTGCCCTCAAGGTGGTGTTCTGTCTCCCCTTTTATGGTGTATGGTAGTAGACTCTCTGCTAACGGTTCTCTATCTTCCTGGAACCTACACACAAGCCTACGCGGACGATGTCGCCGTTCTATCTGTCGGTTCGGACTTAGGGACTGTCTGCTCTCTGGCGCAGAGATCCTTGGGCTTGATCGATGATTGGTGCACAAGAAATGGGCTTTCAGTGAATCCTCTTAAAACTACGGTTGTTCTCTTCACGAGAAGGAGGAATATCACTGGTCTGACTCAACTCGTGCTAAAAGGCGTCACTATCCCGATCTCCGATGATGTCAAATATCTGGGAGTAATCCTCGATAAAAAGCTTCTTTGGTCCAAACATGAGGTGCTTTTGGTACCACGCGCATTGGAATTTTGAAGAACTTGTGCGAGAATTATCCTTTGACCCATGTTTTATGGATATACCGTCTGACGCAATGACACCATAAATCCTACTGCGACAAAACTACCACGTCAACTTTCCTCAGGAAACGGAATGGCTTCGGCAAGACTCTGAACCAGGGAAATAATGCCATCGTGTATTCACGGATGGCTCCAGAACCGGACAGGGGTGGAAAGCGAGAACATTAGACTACACTACCCCTTAGGTAACCATGCGTCTGTCTTCCAAGCGGAGATTTTCGCGATGCGCTATATTGAGACAAACAGGTGGAGGTCAAGAAGCATTTGCGTTTGCAGTGATAGCCAAGCTGCATTAAAAGCACTGCTTAACCCTCTTACCTCGTCCAAGTTAGTGCTCGAACTCAAGCTTTCTCTGAACTCGGTAGGAAGGCTAAACACAGTGAATCTTATTTGGGTCCCAGGTCAAACTGGTATCCAGGGAAACGAAATCGCTGATGAGCTTGCCAGGCTGGGTTCAGAAGAATCTTTCTCAGGACCTGAACCTGCGTTAGGTCTGCCTGCATCTGTGGTTAGAGCTTCCATTGATACTTGGGTTTCCCGTAAACACGAGTGTCGGTGGCGTGACTGTGCGGGGTGCAGACAGACTAAACGACTGCGTCCGGACGTCTGTAAAAGGTCGGCGTCTTTCCTTCTATCCCTTAGGAGAATTGACTGCAGACTGCTTGGGGGCGTCCTTTCGGGCCACCAAGCTATTGCCAAACACTTAAATGTATTGGGCTTGAGCGACACCACCATCTGTCCTGCTTGTGGAGAGGACGACGATACGGCGGAACACTTCCTCTGTAGCTGTCCTGAGTTTGCTCGCATCAGGTGGCCGATCTTTGGGGCTGATATTCTATAAAGCAGACACGCGAATGAAAAGAGAGTAGGTCCTCTTTCGTTATAATGTTTGCTAAATATCATATTGTTTTACCGGCGAGAGAAAATACTCAAAAAGTACGGGAACGCTTAAGACACAAGAACAAAACAAATACAGTCGAACTTCTTTATAACGAACCTTCAAGGCAACAAATTCAGACTCGTGGAGACGCGGTGTTAGGGTAAGAGTGAGATTCGCAAGTTAGTGTTTTTATATAACGTAGAAAACAAGGAAGCGTTCAAAAACTAAATAAGCAGTGCACGCTGTCGTTAAATCAGAACGAAAATGACAGATATCCACCTAAGTAGAACATGTCAGGGAAAAAAATGCTTGGAACAACGAGTGTAAAAAATATCGCTTTAAGCCCGTATGACACTACATTTTTTCCTCATTTCTATAATGTTGAGAAATCAGCCGTGTGTAAAAGAGACTAAAAGTGTATTACGAAATGGGTCGAAATTGTTTGCAAAGCAACCGAAAATGTTCAGTAGAATTTATTTTCAAATAATCTTGAAATGTCAAAAAAAAAAAGCTGCCACACATCACCTGAAAAATGTGATTTGAATACATTTTTAATGCATTTTTTTTTTGACGTGATGTGGCATTAATAAAGTTGGAGTGTACGCACTCACTTCTATCGGGAATTTTCGTTCTAATTTTTCGTACTGCTCTACTTTCATTTTAAAAGCAGAAAAAATGCAAATAAAAATGTAGTGTCATACGGGCTTTACTTTAGCAGAGGTCAACTTTGTCGTGTGAGTTTTTTTTACCCTCATGATCTATATAGATCATTGATTTCCATAGAATACAACAACAATTGGATCTCGTATTACTGTTGTAAACCGAGGAAATCAATGATCTATAATGATCATGTGGGTGAAATAAAAAACGCCTAATATAATGCATAAAATTTTAATTGTTAAAACTATAGTTCTCGCTAAGACGTTCCGCTGAAAATATCACAGAATGAGGAACCACAGCTGGGGGAGTTGGACATGCCTCTAGTCATCTAAAGCTCATCGAAACTCTGCCAATACCTTGATTTGACTGTGACACCTGTCAAATTGACACCCAAAAAATGGTGACTTTCAAGTAACTGGTTTAGTAGATAAGTCTAAGTCGACAGTTGCCTGACTTGATGCGGTGTCAGTTTTGATTGGCCTACATCGATCACATGAACAGTATTTTTCAAATGACGTCTATGGAGGGGTAGCTGTAGAATCTAGACAAAAAATTCGTGACTGAGTACTCAGCTGACAGTTCGTATATATGGCTGAAATAGGAAAAGGGACGTAACCTACCAATCTAGCTTTTGTGTTAAAGGTACGTCTAGTCCCCACCAATCTAGTCGACTTAAGACAACTGGGTTTTTGAATGTGCCCAGTTTACCAAATTCGTTAAACGGTGTCACACGATCAATGTGAAACTTCTCCGTCATTTAACCGAATATATTTAACATTTGAAAGATATGATTTAAAAGTTGGTACAAACTTATACAAACACACTTTCTGCGTTATAATTTGAAACGAAGCTGGACTTTATTTGTTCAAATTTAACACGGGGGTGTCATGTCAGTGGTTTCGCTTAATAAATTTCATGTAAAGTGTTCTTAAGGTCTTCAGTTCATCAGTATCAGTCGCCGGCATTGGATAGTGCGTTGGTCGGGATACTGAATGCAGTGTATCATAAGCGCCACGCGAAACTTATCAATTTGACGAGACAAACTTGGGGCTCGATTTGAGTCCAAACGAACTTGACAACAAGCAAGAAAAAGAGTCAAATGTTTTGCTTATTAAATTCAAGTGAACGCAAAGTAACTAACCAATCGAGTTTAAAATTTTTTTTGCATTTGCCAGGAATTGTTTGGCTACCAAGCATTTGAATAAAAAAGTTGTGTAAAACTGATATGGAGACCGAAATAAGGTAAGCATCACACTAGTGGGTATTCGCAATTCTGGAACGCAAGTAGAACTACAAGCTGCAATTAGCGAACAGCCATTCTTTTTGGTAGAAACAAACCGTGCGTGGTTTTTGCGAAAGCCGTCAAGCATCCACCTGATACATAAATTTTTTGCTTACCATAGAAATAATCGAAAACTACGAATATTGGTCGCAACAAGTCCATAAACGATCCTAGAGGTATAGTTTCGCGAAAACATTCTGAACTAAACTCAAGGCATTGATGACCGAGTCTTACGGAATCCGGTATCTTTTTGATACCAGTTGAATACATAACAAAGCTGCTCCCCTATTTGTCTTCAATTGTAATGTGGAATGGGATTTACCATGCAGTTCCTTAGTTTTCCAAAGGCTACGGATCTGACATTTCTCCAAGTACCTAATTATGTTGATCAGAGGTTTTGAACACGAAACCCAGCCATACAAATCTACGTCAGAACAGAGAAGTTGCCCCACTTTGCAGTACACCGAATTCTAGTCCCGTTTCAATGTTACAACTTGATCTTGCCTGAAAGAAAAACAAATTACTTGTGATCATAGACAAACCATACTATATTTATATATTGTCTCTGCTTGTGATACGCCATTTAATGCGCGCGTTAAAGTTCTTCTGAGTAGGCGTTTCAACTAATTATTTGAAATTGTAACAAATTTTACTACGCCAATGGTTGACGAATAATAAGGGGTTGGCGAATTTGATGAATGAAACACAAAGAGCTGTGTAAAGGAAGGTATACTACAAGGCTAAAGTGTCGACGCCATAATATCCGTTGCATTGCCATTCACAAATGCATGCGAATCCAGTAGTTATAAGACAAAGTTAGTTGCCGAGTACAATTTATACTAATTACCTCATTGTAAACATTTGACGTACATATGTATACCAACATACTAAACGTATTTTTCGCTTTTAAGTGATCTTTTGATCTTTTCAATTTGGAGTTGCTGATTTTTGTTCTACCTTTTGGCTTGGAGAATTTCTTAAAATGTACCTTTGTACTGAATTTACACTATCATAATATTGATGCCTAGTGTTAAATAGCCGTGCGACTGAAAGGGACAGCATTTCCTAGCACGCAAAAATACGTGACATGTATTTTTGTCGGCCATCTTGTTTACGTGGTAAGAATTATAGGAAAGCTCCGCATGTTGATATTTTTATAGTGATGGCTTACGAAGTTTCGCTTTCCCATAAAACAAAATGGCTTCCAGAAGAGATGAACGGACAATTATTTATTCATTTCGTATAACTGACTGATGAATTGTTGGTTTAATTTACTGACACTAATCACCACTCTCAATTCACATGTTTTAAATCAGAAATAGAAATGTTTTTCAGGTGATTGCATAAATGTTCTCGTGTCTATAATTATGGGTAGAACATCGATCGGTAGGCGTCTGATTTGTGATCTCATTCTTACGTCTTTATTAGCATTGACTGCGGACAAACGGATTTCTCTGTCCCGTCTCGTGCAAAATGCTCGTGCGTGATGTTGTAAAAATGCAGTATTAGAGATAACCTTTTCTTTGTTTTGTATACTTCCAGAAATCCGGATAAAGGCAAACCTTCGAGCAGACGAAAATTATGCCTGCTATGTGCTTTTGCGTCAGTCAGCCTTGTCGGTCTAGTCATAGGAGTCATTTCAGTCATTTTATTCAATCACTTGAACAGTGACGACTTGTGTTTAACACCTGAATGTCGTCCTAAGTGCAATGGATCTGACTGTAAAACCCTGCAACAACTTTTATCAATTTACTTGTGGCAACTTCTTGAACACTCAAACTATTCCGCCCGATAAGATGGCAGTTGATACGTTCTCTATAGTGGCTGACACACTGCAGGATCATTTTCGAGTTGCGGTTGAAGAGATTCGTCCAATTTTCGCACGGAAGCACTTTCGATTAGCCAGTGAACTGTACAAGGCTTGCACGAATAAAAGTATATAAGTCCTACTAAAATTGTTCGCCGTTTCGGATGAAAGTTCTCGTTGTTGTTTAGCTTGGATTGACAAACTGGGATCGAGTCCAATTAGTGACATTGCAGAGACCCTAGGCGGATGGCCAGTTATTAAGGGCGAATCATGGAACGCCAACAACTCCTGGACATGGCAAGAAACCGTTTCACTTGCTTTCAGCTTGGACTACATTCTGAGCTTTTCAATTCGTTATAATCAACGGAATACAACGCAGCATATTCTAAATGTAAGTTCTGCTAAATGTGCAGTTTTATGAATAGATTGATCAGTCGCTACTTGGTTTATCGCGAGCATTTCTTGTCGAAGGCACTACGAATTTGAATGTGGATTCAAACTTCAGGTATATGACAGACCTGGCAATAATGTTCGGTGCGGAGAAGGTTAATGCATTGTGGGAACCTATAGGATCTCTTCAATTCGAAATCAATTTGGCAAAGGTAAGTATTTTCCAATCAGAAGAGTAGCATTTTAATCTTTTGCGTATTTTTTTAGATTTCCTTGCCAAAGGAAGAGCGCCGTAACCATTCGGCAATGTACACCCTTAGATCGGTCGCTCAACTTCAGGCTAGCTACCCTTATGTCAAGTGGAGGGAATATATTAACTCACTTCTTCCCGATGGCATTGACGTTGAGGACGACGAGATCATCAACGTATCTGTGCCGAGTTTCTTTGAAAAGTTGGGACCACTTTTGGCTAAAACTCCAAATCGTGTCATTGCCAATTACATGATGTGGAGGATTCATATGTTTTCGGCGTCGCACTTATCCGATGAATTCAAGAAACGTGAACTTCAATTTGCCATGAAATTGCGGGGACGAACTGAGCTAAAACCTCGTTGGAAAAAGTGTGTTAATATTCTCACTGCAAAGTAAGTTAGTCGAAAAAGTTTAAGCAAATCATTTCCACGACATTAATGTCATTTTCTCGCTCTCCGCTAAACAATTTAGGTCTTAGTGGGACTCAAGTCCGGCAATTAAGTTGTCATAATCAGAGCTGACAAAAGTATTATATTCCATTTGCATCTGCCGTATTCCGCAAAAAACAAATTGTACTGCTAATATTGACGTATTTCTGTAATGC
The DNA here is from genome assembly GCA_951230905.1 of Cheilosia variabilis. Taxonomy (NCBI): domain Eukaryota; kingdom Metazoa; phylum Arthropoda; class Insecta; order Diptera; family Syrphidae; genus Cheilosia; species Cheilosia variabilis. Next base: position 144,129,216 of record OX579676.1, on the reverse strand, counting down.
ACAAGATATTTTACTTTCTGGACGCTTCCACTAAAGTTTTTTTTTTCACCGGCTTTGTTTGATTTTGTTATATTTTTTGTGCATCTGTCAATTTATTTATTTCTGCCAATATTTTTATCATCAAACAAACATACTGAGACCACCAACAGGAAATACAAAACCATTTCTTTCCAAATATGTTTTTAGTAGGTATATAAAACATTTCATTTAGATGTTAGATTTCATTTTTTGTATGTTTTGCATGTCAAACGGATTCTAATTGACATAACACCGATAGGAAAACAATATGGCGGTCTCAGTATGATTTGTCTATGGTTTCGGGACTAAATGTCGTATTTCTATCTGCCACAATCAGCATGGTCATTTGAACAATTGGGTATTTATGCATATTTCGACAGCGATATGGAAAAAATAGATCAGTTTTCCATTACTGATTTGAAACGTGTCAAATGAGCGAGTGGTAAATAGTTTCAGCAAATTACTTCCGGAAGCGATTTGGTTTTGAAAGAAAGCGAAGTTCCCTAAACCATTTCTATAAAAATATCAACATGCTGAACTTTTCCATAATTAATAACACCTAAACAAGATGGCCGACAAGTATTTGTCACGTATAATTGCGTGTAAGGTATTGCTGCCCTATTTATAGTATCATGCATCCGTCATCCCTCATGCTCCTATCTCTCCTATCATTCTATGACTTCTAAACTTACAGCCGGGGACTAGAAACCAATTCTTCATCTTACAGTTTTCCCATACCTCTTGGATCACTATACTCGCGCAAGTATTTCGAAAAAGATGCCAAGCACATTGCCCTGGAAATCGTCAACGATTTCGTTCGGCGTTCGGCAGTATTCTCAGACATATCGACTGGATGGACGAAAGAACCCAGAAATTTGCTTTGGAAAAATTAAACTCAATGAAGACATACGTTGGATATCCCGACGATCTTATCGATGACTTCAAACTTGCAGAATTCGACTGGAAGTTCAATTTCGACTCGAGTAAATATTTTGAATCGGTTCTCAAACTAAAAGCATACGCGAAGGAGAAATCGTTTGTCAAATTGAGATTACCTGTTAATAAAACGCATTGCACTCGTCATGCCAGGTCAGCAGTAGTCAACGCATACCATTCGTGGTATGAAAACAGTATACGTAAGCAGCGAGCTATTTTTTGTGTCCCGCTGGTATTTTGCAGGGAAAATTCTTCCACCCTCAGCGCCCTAAATACATGAACTATGGAGCTATTGGGTCCATAATTGGACATGAAATCACTCATGGCTTCGATGACCAGGGAAGCCAATTTGATTCGTCTGGTAACCTCGTCGATTGGTGGCAAGGGGACACCAAAGCGGTGTACCTAAGCAAAGCCAGATGTATCATTGGACAGTACAATAACTTCACAGACGCATCATCGGGACTACATGTAAGTTCTTCATCGATGAACTGTCACTAAATTTATGCAGTAAACCTTAACTTTAGTTAAACGGAATCAATACTCAAGGAGAAAATATCGCCGACAATGGCGGCATCAAGCAGGCATATATCGCCTATACCAGATGGACTGCCAAACATGGTACCGAGCCGAAGCTGCCCGGTTTGGATTTTTCACCCACACAGATGTTTTGGATTGCAACAGCACAAAATTGGTGCACTAAACAAACGCAAGGTACGTTTGACAAAGTGTAAAATACTGGTGCTAGTCAGTAATACTTGTTCTCCTCCTAGAATCCCTCGAAATGGATATCACAACTGATAATCATTCACCGGGTAAATACCGAGTCCTAGGCCCGCTAAAAAATATGAAGGAGTTCGCCAACGACTTCCAGTGCCCTGAAGGATCTTATATGAATCCCGCGAGTAAATGTGAAGTCTGGTAGGCAGGTAGTTGCAGTTTGATATCCTGTGTTACGTTTCATATGGTTTTGCAACTTGGAATACTAATGCACAGATAAAAAACGCGTATTTTGTATAAGAAAAATATTTAAGAATCAAAATAATCATCATAAAATAAAGAGTTTATTGCTTTTTATGCAGCATCTGTCACCCACTTTTGATTCAGGAAAATAAAACAAAACTAGTTTGGTATTCGAGTGAGCACTCTCAGACCACTTTTTTTGCTCTAGGTCACACTTTGTGTTTGATTGGTACGAAAAAAAACAATCTTTTTCCAATTTCAGAGCATTTCGCGCATCCGAATTTTTTTCTCATAGCAAAAAAAGAGCGAGTGACGTTCTTATTCGCATTAGACATAGGAAATCTAAAATCTGAGAGCGAAGCTGAAGAAGCCCAATCGAATGCCACATAAATCACTGACAGGGGGAGAAGAACTTGTCTAAAATTTTCTGGTTTGGCTTAAACACTAATTATAATACCAGATATGCAGTAGATGATATTAACTTAGATGACAATTATAGCTATAATCTAAAATTCATAGAATCCACGTACCCTGTAAATCGACAGTGCGAATTCGTGATCCAGTTCGTCGGTGCTATTCATTGTCGTTGGTCCGTGTTCTCGCTGTGTGTCGAGTAGGACGAAGAAAATCGACCTTCAAAAATCGGTTCAAGATAAATAATACAACCAGTTCATTGTTTTTTTTTTCTTGAGTTACCTAAGCTAAAACGAAATCTTATGTAGACAACAATTACCAGTGAATACCTGCGAATGTGTTATTAAAAGTTCATTTGAAAAAAAAAAGAAGAAGAAGAACCCACTGCAAAAGTTTATTGTTTTTACCTACTAAAGTTGTATGTATATATTTTTTTAATTGCATGCACAATAATTAAGGTTATAACATCGATCCGGTATGTTAAGCAGTATGCAGATGACAAAGACGTAAGTACAATAATATAATTATTAATTTAAATTTATGTAGATGCTAATTTTGCTGACGCAAAACATTGAAAAGTTTGCTCAAAGGTTATGCGTAAATAAAAGTGAGAAAAAAGTAGTTGTGTAAATTAACAGTCCCACATCTTGATTCCAATCAATTTTTTTAATTTTGTCTGCAAATTCGATGAATTACATCCTTCTGAAAAGTCTTCTTTATGAGTCCTTCGTTTTGCGTTTTTCGATTGTGTACAAATTTGTCAGAGCTTAGGGATCGTTTTCCTGATTTATTATCGGCCATAAAAACTAAATCAAGTTTTATATTGGTTTACTTTGCTACCCACTCATCAAATGCGCTTGCGCCAGTTTTATTTCATTTAGATTTGCATTTATTCATTCACGGTTATACACAAGCTTTTGAAAAAATACTGAGTAAATTGACTTATGGCGTTTTCGATTGAAGATCCGAGAGAATTGCCCCGAAATTCAGAATTGCTCTTTTCAATGAAATTCGTTGCAGCACTTTTGTATTAGTGGTAGACAATATATGTGAGATTTGGTATTCTGTTGCTACTTGTTTTTGTTTTCTGCAATAAAAAATACAGCCAAATCAATATATTTCAATTTAAGTTTACATTTTGCACGCATAATTGTATATTTTCGGATCACATAGCGAAAAATTTGTTCCTAATTGTTGGGACACAAAGAAGACATCACAAATTCATATTTTTATTTTTCAAACTTATCTGATATTAATCAATTCAATTCAACTTAACGAATAAATTTCAAATGTATAAGATTATACCAGTTAGCATAGAATTCAAATTTGCCGCCAATGAATTAATATTCTCCATATTTTTTAAATATTTTTGTACTAAAATCATTGTACTAAAAGTTAACTTACGGCAGCAGCCATAATAAATTTACTCTTGTTCCAACCATTGTATCAAGCGTTCCTCTCTTCATTCGTCGTCATCTTCGCCTCGTCTAATTCGCTCAATTGTATCGCAAATAATAATTTCTTTCGGTTGCACATTTAGCATAAATTGAAAGTTTGCTCAATCTCCGTTCTCTGCGGGAATTTCACGGTAAGATCTACGTAAGATCAAGTCCCATTTTTCCAAGGAACAGGCAGAAAAAGCTCCGCCTGTACATTTTGGCGCCCAACGTGGGGCAATTTTTATGTTAAAAAGTGCAATTTTCTTAAATAAAGAAAATAAATCGTATATTATATCAAAAAGACAAAAGACAATAAGTGTGAGTTGCAACGGTATCGGTACGGCTCTCGGTTTTCGCGAAAAGTGCGTACAAAAGTGCAGATCCAGGCCTCCAGCACAAAGGAATCATTTGAAGCATTCACCGGACACAATTGGAATATTGGACACCAGGACAGCGAAAGGAGAGAAGTGCAAGTGGAGAAAACGGGAACGATAAGTATATACATATTCCCAATAAGGTATGTGGTGCTGATTTTTATATACGAATGTGCGTTGGAAAAAATATAAATTGTGTCATCAATCAAAGTACTTTGAAGTACTCGCAATTGTTCACCGAATTTAAATTTGAAGCAGCAAAAACGCACCTTCGCCATAAGAAGAATCAGTTTGCATTCAAAATTATATATGTCTCATTCACAAATTTATAATATTGGCTGGTGAAATATCGCGCGAAATAAAACATTTTAATCGTTCCGCTCATTCGCCATTTGCATGAACATCATACCATCCAAAAAATTGCATAAGAATCCAAACTGAGAGAAACATACGTTCCACATTTCTATAAGATTAGACACACACACATAAATTCTCCTTTTCGAAAAGCTTCGCCCACGCTCGGCTGCGGCGAATTTTGAAGCTTTACAATCATTGCGCTTGCTTGCACTGTACCACTGCACGCTTCGTTGCTTTCTTCGTTCGTTCGTTCGCCTCCGCGAGGAAATTCATTGCACTCACTTCGGTTTTGATTAGAAATTGATTACGATGAACATTACCAATCAATATTGCTAATTATTGCATGATCAGTTAAAACTTTGTCTTAATCGAAACCGGACAATAAATGCTGAAATTTCATCGCCAATTCTAGTCCTGCATGCATTAAACAACTTTAATTGCATATTTCACCGCATTACATTGTCGTTAAGATTTAATAAATCGCATTTACATCTTATTTCGTCATCGAAGCTTTTGCAATCATTGGGTACGAAATTATTTCTCGTCGTGAAGCATAATACTCGTATACTGCTTTCTCATCCTACTTGTGGATTGAATTCGTTGTATACCAATTGAGTTGTAGCAGAAGCAGAATTTCAAAATGCCAAGTGTCGAAGAATTAAGACAATCGCGGTCATTGACTAAAGGGAGTATAACTCGTATAAAGAATCTCGTTTCAACAACAACGCTGTCTCCAACAGAACTAGAGTGCCGCTTAGGAATCGTTGAATCGTATTTTAAACAATTAATGGCATTTCAAACTCAAATCGAAAGCGATTGCCCTAAGGATACTGCACGGGGTGAGCTAGAAGATTTGTATGTCACAACCAAAGCTAAAATTTTGTCGCAGTTGGGAAATGAAAGGCGAAGCAGTGCTCTAGAAACCACTTGGGCCATGCCTAATGCAGCAAATCATTTGCCGAACTTACGTTTACCTCGCTTCAGTGGCAAATATTCAGAATATAAAAATTTCATTAGTACGTTCACTACACTCGTCGATAACAATTCTAGCCTCTCGAAAATTGAAAAGTTTAACCACCTGCTAACTTGTCTTACAGACCAAGCACTTGGTACTGGTAAGGCATTTCAGGTGACGGAAGACAATTATGAAAAGGCACTTAAACGATTAAAGGAACGTTACGACAACAACTGCCTCATATTTCTCGAAAACATAGCTCAACTCTTTGAATTGCCGAAAGTTTCGAAAGCCTCGGCTACACAATTGCGAAGTTTAGTTGATAATATTTCAGCGCTTTTCAACTCACTTCAATCCCTTGGTTCTGAGTCCGATATTTCTAATGCCATCATTATCCATATCGCCATGAACAAGGTCGATTCAGAAACTCAGGCAAAGTGGGACGAGCAGTTGGAGTATAAGAAACTTCCGACTTGGACAGAATGCGCTGAGGTATTGGCGAAACGTTGTCAATATCTTGAAGCTCGAGAAAGCAAGACTCTTCATACTGACAATAGCCACAAAGTATTCAAGAGAACACGAGCACAATATTCTGATCATCGGCCACAATCATCACTTCTCATAGCACAACGATCTTGCTGCTTTTGCAAGGATGGTTCGCACACTATTGCTAGCTGTTCCAATTTTAACAAATTGTCAGTAGCCGACCGTTTTATCAGCGTCAAGAAACTGGGACTTTGTATAAATTGTCTCGGCCAAGGGCACAGTGTTGCCAAATGTCACTCAACATACAAGTGTAGGACTTGTCATCAAAGTCACCATACATTGCTTCATCGTCCTACGGCCAACAAGGATTCATGTAGTTCAATGCCACAAAATGGTCCTTCAACCTCGCAGGAAGTCATTTCTTCAGCCACCACAAACTCGGCGTTAGAGAAGGATACGGGATGTGCGACGGCACAGGTTATTCTAGCAACTGCTCTTGTGCTAGTCAAGGATGCTTTCGGTGCTTTCCAATTAGGAAGAGTATTATTGGATTCTGGCTCGCAAGTCAATTTCATTAAGGAAGACTTCGCTAGGTCGCTACGCTTACCGACGCAAAGGAAAGCCGTCGATATAATTGGAATAGGCTGCACAGAAACAAAAATAAGTTCGCTAACCCAAACCATTATAAGGTCACGTTTTTCCACTTTCGAGTTGCCGTTAGAGTTTTTGGTATCGCCGTCTATCACTGGATATCAGCCCGATGCTGTTCTGAATACAGCTAATTGGAATCTTCCGAGAAATGTTGAGTTCGCTGATCCTCAGTTCAATCGACCTGCACCAATAGACATGCTGGTAGGAGCTGAATCGTTTTTTGATTTGCTGTTAATAGGTCAAATTAAGCTTGGAGTAGAACTTCCTTCACTCCAAAACACACATCTAGGGTGAATTGTATCTGGCAGATACAAATCACTTTCATCAACCCAAAAGAGGAGTAGCTGTCTTAGCTCAACCGAAAGCCATTTAAGTGAGTTTGTCGAGAAATTCTGGGAACTGGAATCAGTATCGGGGACAAAATCGAAATTTACAGAGGAACAGTTAGAGTGTGAAGCTCAGTTTACAAAGACATTGGAGGTATTGCCAAGTGGTAGGCTAATGGTTAAGCTGCCATTCAAAAAGGATACCCAATTACTCGGAGATTCGTATAACATCGCTTTTCGTCGTTTTCTTTCCCTAGAACGTAGGTTAAGTAAAAATCCTTCATTTAGATCGTCCTATGTGGATTTTCTTCGCGAGTACTTGACTCTGGGCCACATGACGTTAGTGAAAAATCCGAAGTTAGACGAGCCTCATTACTATTTACCTCATCAAGGAGTACTACGACCAAATAGCACCTCAACGAAACTTAGAGTTGTGTTTGACGCATCTTGCCGTACGTCTTCACAAGTTTCGCTGAATGGAATCTTGATGGCTGGTCCTACCATTCAAGATGACCTTTTTATCATTCTTCTCCGCTTTCGGCTTCATAAATTCGCGTTAACTGCCGACATTGTCAAGATGTATCGGCAGGTCCTAATACATCCACTGCATCGACAATTCCAATACATCTTATGGAGGGAAGATGAAAGGTGCCCAATCCAAACATATGCTTTAAACACCGTGACATATGGCACAACATCTGCCCCTTTTCTGGCAATTCGCTGCCTCAAATTTCTCGGCGATAAATTCGAACATCAATTTCGGCTTGGAGCTCGAGTATTACGCTCAGATTTTTATGTCGACGATATGCTCACCGGAGCCGATGATGTAAATACGTTGGCACAACTGCAAAGCGAGGTTTCAGCCATATTGAAGTCAGCTGGTTTTGAACTTTCGAAGTGGCATAGCAATCACCAATCAGTTCTGTCAACCCAGACGAATAAATATTTACGGTTAAATGAATCAAATTTAACGAGCACATTAGGAATTACGTGGGATTCTTCAGGCGATAAATTTTGTTTTTCGTATAGTCCAAATCGCACATACTCGTCGTTCACTAAGCGATCGATTTTATCAATAGCCTCTTCATTATTTGACCCGATGGGACTCCTGAATCCTATAATCGTGAAGGCCAAGATAATTTTGCAACGATTATGGATCGACAAAATGGAATCGCCGCAATTCCCCAAAACATCGATACCGAATGGCGCCAGTTTATGGTAGATTTGCAATCTCTTCAAAATATCTCCGTTCCTCGGTTTGTCTTAGCTCCAAATAGAAAAAGCATTCAGATCCATGGGTTTTGTGATGCGTCCATAAAAGCCTATGGATGCTGCATCTACGTACGCACTACAAACACTGATGAAACTACTTCAGTTTATCTTTTGGTAGGAAAATCGAGAGTTGCCCCCTCAAAGGTGAAACAGCTTCCTCGTCTCGAACTTTGTAGCGCTCATCTTCTATCAAGACTTTGGACGAAAATAAAACCCCTGTTTGAGAGATTCGATCCGGAGATCTTCTTTTGGACTGACTCTTCAGTTGTCTTATATTGGATTTCGACACACTCATCCAGTCTTAGTACCTTCGTGGGAAATCGCGTGGCTGAGATTCAGGAAAGGACAGTGGGAGTAGTCTGGAAACATGTACCAACGGATGTAAACCCGCTGATATAGTTTCACGAGGGTGCACGGTAAATGAAATAACGCAATCAATTTGGTTTTCTGGACCAGCATTTTTAAGAGAATCGTTCAGAAATTGACCTACAAACCCTAACATGAGCTTACCAGTCGAATTGCTAACACTGGAACAGCGAAGAACAGCTATGGTGGGGAATACGCTAATGTCAAACTCTCTGTTGGAAGTTATCGACAAACAAAGTTCATACGTGAAGCTTCTTCGTACATTTGGCTACATGTTGCGATTCGTGAATCGACTCAAGTATAAGATAGTTCACAAATCTCCTATTTTAAGTCCGGAAGAACTTCAGTCTTCACTCAATAGAATTGTTTGGATTATTCAATCAACATCGTTCTCAGAAGAGATTAAACTCATTGGAAAAGAAGAGAATATAAAAAGCTCGCTAAAATGGCTCAGTTTATTCTTGGACAAAACCACTGGATTTCCTATTCTTCGAGTTGGAGGACGTTTAAAGAACGCTAACATTCCCGAAGAACAGAAACATCCCATCTTACTACCAAAGGACTGTCACTTTGCCAAATGTTTTGTTCGCCATAAACATATTACAAATTATCACGCTGGACCTAAGACTCTCGTCGCACTCATACGTACACAGTTTTGGATCGTCAACGCCAGAGACCTTTCGAGAAAGATCGTCCGGGCCTGTATTCATTGCACGCGGTATCGCCCCAAACTTATGAATCAGATCATGGGAGACCTCCCAGCTGAAAGGGTAAATGTCAGTCGACCCTTCTTACGGTGTGGTGTTGACTTCTGCGGTCCCATCTATACCTATCATCGAATTCGTGGCAAGGTGCCATATAAATCGTATGTCGCTGTTTTCGTCTGCTTAGCGTCTAAGGCAGTGCACTTGGAACCAGTATCGGATCTGTCGTCAGATGCGTTTATAGCGGCATTGAAACGCATGATTAGCCGACGAGGGCTTCCGTGCGATATCTTTTGCGATAACGCAACAAACTTTGTTGGATCGCAATCAAAATTGTCTGAACTTCGGAACCTACTATTTCACAAGCCTTCTTATGAATCTATTCTTAAATTTTGTAGTATAGATAACATTAAATTCCATTTTATCCCTCCTAGGGCTCCGCACTTTGGTGGTATCTGGGAGGCGGCAATTGAGGTCGCCAAAGGACACCTGTATCGCTCACTTAACAACACCAAGCTGTCCTTTGAAGAGCTCACTACAGCCTTGTGTGAGATTGAAGCCATAATGAATTCGAGACCTATAACCCCGCTTACCAATGATCCGAACGACTTCGAGGCGCTTACACCAGCACACCTGCTTATAGGATCGTCCCTCAAATCAATCCCGGAACCTGCAGATGAAGCCGCAGATACAAGCACTTTGCAGTACTGGCGTCGCATACAAAATGTCAAAACGCATTTCTGGAGGCGTTGGTTTTTAGAGTATGTGACGGAGCTTCAGCATCGATCGAGATGGTCATCAGCCAAATCTAACTTACCAGTTGGCTCCTTAGTGATCGTGCATGACGACAACATACCCCCACAAAAATGGTTAATGGGAAGGGTCGAAACGGCAATCCCCGGCCGAGATGGAAGAGTACGAGTTGCTGAGGTTCGCACGTCCAAAGGAGCTTTCAGTCGACCCATCCACAAACTAGCCCTCTTGCCTTTCAATGGGGGCGGAATGTTGGGACACAAAGAAGACATCACAAATTCATATTTTTATTTTTCAAACTTATCTGATATTAATCAATTCAATTCAACTTAACGAATAAATTTCAAATGTATAAGATTATACCAGTTAGCATAGAATTCAAATTTGCCGCCAATGAATTATTAATATTCTCCATATTTTTTGAATATTTTTGTACTAAAATCATTGTACTAAAAGTTAACTTACGGCAGCAGCCACAATAAATTTACTCTTGTTCCAACCATTGTATCAAGCGTTCCTCTCTTCATTCGTCGTCATCTTCGCCTCGTCTAATTCGCTCAATTGTATCGCAAATAATAATTTCTTTCGGTTGCACATTTAGCATAAATTGAAAGTTTGCTCAATCTCCGTTCTCTGCGGGAATTTCACGGTAAGATCTACGTAAGATCAAGTCCCATTTTTTCAAGGATCAGGCAGAAAAAGCTCCGCCTGTACACTAATAATACAACAAACACTTTAATCTGACATTTTGTTAGTATGTGTTGGCGAGTTCAGGGCAATTCTCTTAAAATATTCCGGACACTTCTGTCGTGTTAAGAATTGACCTGGAAGTGCACTTTTTTTTTTCAATGAAACATAGAATACATCGAAAGGGCACTTCTAGATTGGCTCTTTTCATAGAAAGGCCAATTCTTTTCTTCAATCGAAAACGCCATTAGCTGTGTATATCTTTCAAACAAATATATGTACCGCCTGATGTCCAATTCACAATGTCGCGTTGAAAGCGTGGGTGGGTCGCCGGGCTTTGATGCGCTTTTCCGAAACTTTACGATTTTATATGTCAAAGCGCGCGGGCAACAATTTTGTAAGACGTAATGCTGCTGTATACTGCATTTACAACATTTCTGCACGAGACGGAACAGAGAGATCCGTTTGTCCGCAGTCAACACTAATAAAGGCGTAAGATTAAGAGAACAAATCAGACTCCTATCGATCGATGTTCTACCCATAATTTTAGATACGTAAAACGGAAATAAACACGAGCTCCGGCGACCAACAGTTCTGCAATCACTTGAAAACATTTCTATTTCTGACTTCAAGCATGTGAAATGAGAGTGGTGATTAGTGTCAGTAAATTAAACCAACAATTCATCAGTCAGTTACACGAAATAAGTAAACAATTGTCAGTTCATCACTTCCGGAAGCCATTTTGTTTTATAGGAAGGCGAAACTTCATAAGCCATCGCTACAAAAATATCAACATGCTGAACTTTCCCATTATTCCTAAAGGGCTTAATTGACATAGCGATATTATTTTCCGCTTCTTTTTTATTTTTATTTTCAGAACTCCAAATATACGGGGGGATCGATTATCCCTCACAAAATGCGTCACACTGCTTTGCATTTTTGCGACAACAGTTCGGGCTGTGAGTGTTCCGGAAAGGTCAAAACTAAATATTGCCCACGCCAATCGAGACGACCTTTGCATGTCACCTCAATGTGTTCACACAGCTTCAAGTGTCCTGAATAACATGGATCCAACCATAGACCCATGCGAAGATTTTTATCAATTCTCTTGTGGAAACTTTATACAGGCCCGTATTATTCCCGCAGATAAGACAGTGGTAAACTCGTTTACGTTAATAGAAGATAAGCTGCAGAAGCAAGTGAAGTCTCTAATTAAAGAAGCTCCTGGAGATGGTGTAGTTAAGTATTTGCAATTGCCCCACAAGATGTACCTGGCTTGCATGAACACAAGTAAAAAGTTGAAATAGTTACCAGCCATTAGAAATCCGCAGTAAAACGTTGGTTTGTTCCATTTAAGCTCTAATTGAAAAACTCGGATCCGGCCCAGTAGTTGAAATCGGCAAGTCCCTAGGCGGATGGCCAGTTATCAAAGGCGAATCGTGGAACGCCGACAATTCATGGACATGGCAGGACGCTATTAAAATGTACCATAAGATCGGACTTACCACAGACCATATTTTTGAATTTGGAGTAATAACTGACCTGGTGAACACAACAAAGCGTATTATTGACGTAAGTGTTGGCAAATTTTCTAAATGTATGTTTTATAGACTGTTTCACAGGTTGACCAAACCTTATTTGGACTGAGCAGAGAGTACCTTGTTATGGGATTTATTGACAGCCATGTGGCTGCATACTTCAAGTACTTGACAGGGGTGGCAAAACTGCTCGGTGCAAAGGAGGAGGATGCTTTGAAAGAAATTAAAGAAGCGCTTCAATTCGAAATGGATTTGGCTGCCGTAAGCGAATCGTTTAACTCGTGGAATTTTATTTAAAATGTATTTTTTTGGGTTCAGATTTCCTTGTCAATGGAAGAACGTCGCAACTTCACACTTTCTTACAACCTGAGAACGGTTACAGAGCTTCAAGCCACCTATCCTTATATCAATTGGAAGGAATACATTAATGCGCTTTTGCCAGAAAGCTTACAAATTGACGAAGATGAGGTTGTAAACGTTTCGGGGCTAGTTTTTTTCGAAAAGCTTGGACCACTTTTGACTAAAACACCCTCTCGGACCGTTGCGAATTACATGATGTATAGAGTTCATTCAACTTTGGTTCAATTTTTGTCAGAGGAGTTTAGGAAACTATCTCTGGAATATGTCACCGCACTTTCGGGAAAAACAGAAAATCAACCTCGCTGGAAGCAGTGCGTTGATGTTAGCACTTCTAGGTAGGTCGATAATAAATATGACAATGCACGTTTGCTCGTAGTGTCCTTTGAGCGGACAGCCGCGATTTATATTAATATATCACCATAATTCATTTTTGTTGTCAAGAAAGCTTGCTGCCAACTTTTTATTTTACAGTTTGGGCATTGCCATTGGATCGCTTTATGTTCGCAAGTACTTTGACGAAGAGTCCAAGAAAACAGCATTGGAAATGGTCAATCATATGAGAGGCACGTTTGCCAACACCATTCGTCAAGTAGACTGGATGGATGAAAAAACAAGGAAATCGGCTTTAGAGAAACTGGACGCAATGGCAACACACATTGGATACCCTGATGAGCTTATCGATAACGATCAAGTTGATAAGTTCTATGAAAAGCTCGATATCGATCCCAGTAAATATTTAGAGTCATCCCTGGGGATAGCTGTATTTGACACGGATAAGGCTTACAATAAGCTGCGCCTGCCTGTGAACAAAACTGATTGGGTTCAGCACGCGAAACCAGCAAGGGCTGGTGCGTACTATTCGCTGCAGGAAAACAGTATACGTAAGTTGTGTATGGGATGGCGGAGGCCTATTTCTATAAGTTAATTCAATTGAAACATAATTGTCACTACTTTTTGTGACCAAAAGACGTTTTTTCAATTATTTTATTAAAAACAGATTTTAAGCGTTTAATTATTTTTTCTTTATTTTCACCACCTTTTCGTGTGTGCTTAAAATTACAGTTTTTTTTGTCTACTACAGGTTTTTTCCCTTTTTTGTCGTTATTCGACTTTCCAGCAACGGTACAATTCGAAAAAATATATAGAAAATGGTTTCGAAGTCAAATGGCAGCAGCCAGACTGAGAAGTTGAGCAGTTTGAGTAATGGACGCATTCAAAGTCTTTGAGTGTTTTATGGCTATTTATGACATTCTCCCCCTCGGTACATTGCTCTTGTGCTTTGCTTAAATGTACCTCTTAATTGACATCCAGCTTAGCCAGTTTAACAGCTGGTCTCTCATAAATACCATCCATAGTTTTAACCGTAGCGCTTCTGACTTGACCATCCTTAGACATTTTTACTTTCACTATCTTTCCCTTCGGCCAACGATTCCGCGGACATCTCTCGTCGATGATCAGAACTATATCGCCGATCTTTAAGGGTTCAACTAATTGGTTCCATTTTTCCCTCCTTGTCAATGTCGGCAAATACTCCCTTATCCACCGTTTCCAATAGTGTTTAGCATACAGCTGAGACATGAAGAAGTTTGTTTTGTAAAGTTTCGTGTCCGCGTCAATATCTTTGATGGGTGTTGATTGAGATTCACCTGCTAGTTGCCGCAAAAAATGGTTAGGTGTCAATGCTTCCGATTCCTCACTGTCCAATGGTAGATATGTTAAGGGTCTCGAGTTGATCATATCCTCGACTTCCATCAAATAACTTCGAAATAGTTCATCGTTCGGTTTGTAGGTAGTAATGTCACTTACAGCATACAAAGCAATCTTTACAGATTTAACTAAACGTTCGACGCACCCGTTCATATGAGGCGATCCAGGCGGATGAAAAAACCACTGGAAGTTTGATCTTACAAATTTAGCAGCTATAGAACACGAATCAATTTGTTTCAAATCTTCTTTTAAGATTTTTTCTGCTCCAACGAAATTTGTACCTCGATCGCTAAACATTTTTTGTACAGGTCCTCTACGGCTTAAGAAATTTCGGTAGCATAAAATGAAGGAGTCGGTGCTGCAACTGTACGCAATCTCTATGTGAACGGCTCGTACTACTAGGCATGTGAATAAACAAATCCATCTTTTCTCTCTCTTACGTCCATTAACTACTTCGAATGGGCCCCCATAATCCACCGCCGTATATGTAAAGGGAGGTGTATACGGCGTGACACGTACAGCTGGTAATTCTGCCATTTCTGGGCTTGCTGCTTTGGCTCTTAGTATCTTGCAGCGGTTGCAGTTATTTCGGATGCGCTTTAAGAGTTGTCGAAGTCTAGGAATATAAAACCTTTTTCTAATTTCATTGACCACCGTTTCATGGTTTATATGAAGAAACCGTTCGTGATAGTCGCGCACCAATAACGTTGTCCCGTGATGATGTTGTGACAGAATTATAGGTCTTCTTGTTGCTATGCTAACGCAGTTCGTTTTGTCGATCCTGCTCTTTGATCTGAGTACTCCATCTGCATCCATATAAGGTTTTAACAAATAAATATTATTCTTACCCTGCAGTGATACATTAGTAGCAGATAAATTGTCGTGTTGTTTATTTAAGAAATTGATTTCGTTTTCAAATTCTTTACTTTGGATTACTTTGAACAAGCAGATCTCAGCAGCCTTATACTCATGTGACAGAAGGAAATTCGTGTGTTTAATTTTGTTCGATTTTTTTGTCATAATTGTGTTGATAAATCTACACACAAATGCTATCACTCGTACCAGCTTGAACCAACTGGAGAAATTTTCAAATAAAATCACCGGTTCGCGAATTTGATGAACAGCCTCAATGACCTCTGGATCCCGGTTCCTTTGCAGTGAAATGTCTTCCGGCCAATCAACTTCATCAGCATACAGGAAATTCGGTGCTGTAAACCAACGATCGTCCATTTTGAGTGAAGGCCCCTTTTTCCATTTAGTAGCATCGTCAGCTGCATTCAGGTCTGAAGGTACATATCTCCAATTGCTAATTTTGCTAGTTTCTTGTATTTCAGCAATTCTGAAGGCGACAAACTGTCCTTTGGTTGCCTTTGCATCTGATCTCAACCATCTAAGAACAGTTACCGAATCGGACCAGTAGAAAATGTTGGTTACGGGGTTGGTCAATGATCGCCGAATAGTTTGTGCAAGTCTGGCTCCAATCAACGCAGCAATAAGCTCCAATCTCGGAATCGATGTTAGTTTAATAGGAGCCACCTTTGTTTTAGAGCCTAACAACGAACATGATATGCTTTCCTCAGACTGCATTCTCAGATATGCAACTGCTGCACTGCTGTCTTTACTCGCATCCACAAATATATGAAGCTGTACCTCGCACTCTTTCCATATTGAAGATTTCGATGAGTAGCATCTGGGAATATGTATGTTGTTTACTTCATAAAGTTCTTTGAGCCATATCAACCACTTTCCATGTTGCTCATCCTCGATCTCTTCATCCCAGTTTACCTTTGAACGCCATATCTCCTGCATCAGGACTTTTAAATAACTCGTAAAGTGACCAATTAAACCGAGCGGGTCGAATATGGACATAAGAATTCTTAAAACTTCCCGTTTTGTTGGTTTACTTTGACCATTTAAAACACTTCTGCTGCCCTTATTAAATTTTAGTGAAAATGTGAATGAATCTGTTTGAGTATTCCACCACATACCTAAAACCTTTTCAGTATTCAGATCAACCTCCTTATTTAAATTGACAAGCTCAGTTGAATCTCCATGTGTACTTTCTAGTGCCAACAACACTTCACGAGAATTAGATTTCCATTTATGTATATGAAACCCTCCGGATGAATGAATATGCTTAATCTGTTTAGCTAGTGCAATTGCTTCCTCAACCGTGCCGGCGCTGTCAAGTAAATCGTCGACGTAATGATTTTCCAAAATCGCCTTTACTGCCGTCGGATATTCACTTGCGAAACGCTTAGCATTCAGATTTTTTACGTATTGCGCACTACTCGGCGAACAAGTTGCGCCAAATGTCATGACCTGGGTAACATATACGCTTGGCTCCTCACGTTCTCGATCGTTCCATAGAAATCGACAAGCTTGTTGATCTGCCTTTATTAACTTGACTTGGTGGAACATTTCGGAAATATCTCCACTAATCGCTATGGCATTTTCTCGGAAACGAAGAAGAACACCAAGCAATGATGAAAGCTGATCTGGTCCTTTTAGCAGAAATGAATTCAAGGACATACCATTAACCTTTGCTGCCGCGTCCCAAACGACTCTCACTTTGCCCGGTTTATTTGGATTACTAACGGGAAACAAAGGAAGATACCAAACGCGTTGATGATGTTCTTGTGCCTCCTTCACGGACAATTTTCGAATATACCCTTTGCGAAGGTAAGAAGCTATTTGGTTCTGCATATCTGTTCTTAATTGTGGGTTTTTCTCCAATCTTCGATTTAACGTCTTAAGTCTGTGCTTTGCCATTGACAGACTATCCGGTAGATTCACCTCATCATAACGCCACAATAGACCTGTTTCAATATGTTGTCCTACGAACTGAGTTGTATCTTCCATTATCGATTTTGCCCTTCGTTCTTCTTGGGAAGCCAAATCATCCTTCGGAATTTTGACTCCCAAGCTTTCGACGGAGAAAAACTGCTTCATCATTTCGTGTAGGTCCTCATCACTGGGTTCGCGATATTCTTCGATGTGGTAGTTGATGCTTTCATAATTCGATGATCGTTTTGACCCAAAAACTGACCATCCCAATTTACACTTTGTTGCTACGGGTTCATCACGACCAGCTAGTCGCGTCCTGCTGGGAACTGCCAAGTGCCAGTCGCTGAGTCCTATCATCATTTTTGGTTGTATTGATGAGTATGAACGCACTGGTAAGCCCCGAAGGTGATCGTACTTTTTCGCCAGCTTTTCATAATTTAAAGTTTGCTTAGGCAAACTGAGTTCTTTTATTGTGTGCGCTTCAGGAATTTCATACTCTTTAGCACCGTCGTGTATACCGGAGATAAGCACTGATAACTTTGTAGACTCTTCTTGGCGACGCACGTTTGATGTCCATTTTATGTTTAGAATTACCTTGGGACCTGTTAAACCCAAGTGCTCAGCTACATCCTCTTCAATACGTGTTCCGCTAGATCCACCATCAAGGAATGCCATTACCTCTAATCTTTTGCTTCCATTTCGCAATATTACTGGCATGTATTGAAACTGGCATTCATCGTCCAATCTAACATGACTGTTCTGTAAAGTCTCCGCTATTGGTAAATTGTCCTGTGAGATTTCATCCGGATGCATAAGTGGGTGGTGCTTACGACTACAGCCGCTGACGTTACATTTCACTGCCTTCTTACATACAAACGGGTATTTCATCCGATGGGCAGTTAAACACTGGCGGCATAGCCTTAACTCTTTCATTTTATCCCATTTATTATTAGGAGACAACTCTTGAAAAACTTCACAAGACGCTACAGATTTACATTTACCTTTACATACTACACACACAGTATATTGCTTATTTTCAAAATGTACATTGGTTCGGCTTTCCTTACGAGAGGTCTTTTCAAATCTATCGAACGACGTAGAAGGCAAAACCGAATACACTTTTCTGCTTTCTAATTTTAACCAAGCACCAAACGCAAGAACTCCTGACACATCATTTTCATACGCGTATGAAGCCCATTTCATTTTCATATCGTTGTTTAATTTCTTTAATAACTCTTTGAGTAGCAAAGGATTGTCATACTGACTTTCCAATCCAGATGCTTTCATTACTGCATTCATGTTTGTCACTGCTGTCGAAAATTGAATTACTGATTCCAGCTTATCTCCCCTCAAGGGCGGAAGTTTACTTATCTTGTCAATCTGTGTGTTCAGAATTATTGTTGGCTGTCCGAATGCCATTTTTAAACATTCAATAATATCGGGCACACATGAGGGTTCACATAATTGACATGCTACTTCGGCCTTTGCTTTTCCTTTAAGAGATTGCTGGAGTCGCATCAAATTCTCTTCGTTTGAAAAACCGCATTCTTGCGTCGATTGTTCAAACATTCTTTTAAATAACGGCCATTCTTCTGCTTCGCCATTAAATACTGGAAGTGTGCTGTAGATCTTTCGCGCAGCTATTTGTCTTTGGTTGAATGCAGGCAAGCATTCGAAATTGTTAGCTGTTCCTTGCATACATAAATTTGGCTTTGCTGCATTCACTTTTGGAGTAAATTCACCCGCTTGGGGATCCAAAGTGATGCTGTTAACCTTTTTTGCGATTTCATCTACGTTATCGCATTCGTCATCATACTCTGATATTTCGTCCACTAATTCTTGTTGTTTTTCCAGAAGTTCCTGCTCCTTTTGCATATTCACTCGCTGTTCCTTCAATAATTGACGCTGTTGATCCAATAATCGCAATTTCAAATGCTGTTGAGAAGACGAACTGCACCTTGATGTGCATGACCTTTTGTCCGACTCATCATCGGGTATATTTGGACCTGCTGCGTTCACCCCTATTGATTCTGGAACTGGAAGCGGAACCCCTGCAACATCGACGAAACCCCCAGTCAACGCGATATACTTTTGCTTTATCAAGTCCCATTTAGTAAATGCCGCGTTAACTACTGTTTTTCTTTTGTTTGACCCTATACATCTTTGTACGACTGCATATTGCGTCATTAATTCCTTGTGAAGAGAGTCAACCTTTCTCGCATGCCCAAGTGAACATTCGTCGCAAAACCATTTACTCAACTCCCCAGCCCGACTACTACTTAGATTAACACATATATAATGAAACCATTTTCTACATACCCCGTCACAATAAACCATGTGCTCGTTGTATGGTTCTTTACATAAGCTGCACTTCGCTGGACTTCGTCTTCCTGGGCGTTGTTCCTCTTCCGGATTAGATTGCTCCTTTTGGCCTTGCGATGGTTGTTGGAACTGCACATGTAGACCTTGTGGTTCGTTTGGAATCTGGTCGCCATTTTGAGACATGTTTTCTTCGCCTCTATCAACCGGAGAACGTATTATCGGCATGTATATGCGTTTTATCAATTTCTAATTTTAAGAAATGTAATTTTAAGAAATGTCACTACTTTTTGTGACCAAAAGACGTTTTTTCAATTATTTTATTAAAAACAGATTTTAAGCGTTTAATTATTTTTTCTTTATTTTCACCACCTTTTCGTGTGTGCTTAAAATTACAGTTTTTTTTGTCTACTACAGGTTTTTTCCCTTTTTTGTCGTTATTCGACTTTCCAGCAACGGTACAATTCGAAAAAATATATAGAAAATGGTTTCGAAGTCAAATGGCAGCAGCCAGACTGAGAAGTTGAGCAGTTTGAGTAATGGACGCATTCAAAGTCTTTGAGTGTTTTATGGCTATTTATGACAATAATCTTCAACACATAACTGCAACAATCACGTTCTATTTGACAGTACAGCCTATGTTGACGTATTTCAAGTAGATATATTCATAACGCTGCTGGTAAACTGTTTTCAGCGCCATTCACTTTCAGTGGTCGGGAATAAGGAGAAAAAAAACGACACACACTACAAATATACCAGCCTTTATCAAAAATGTGACTGTGAACTGTTTTATTGTTTGTTTACTTTACTTTGCTGAGATCGGTGTCCAATGAAACATACCCAGTCCAAATTGATTTCATATGATCTAACAAGCAAGTGGCATGTTTTAATATTTATTCCAGAATTTCCCGCTGGCATCTTACAAGAAAAGTTCTTCCATGCGAATCGCCCTAAATACATGAACTACGCCGCAATTGGTTCCGTTATTGCTCACGAAATCACTCACGGGTTTGATGATCAGGGCAGCCAATTCGATTTAAAGGGCAACTTGATCGATTGGTGGCAAGGGGACACCAAAGCGGTGTACCTAAGCAAAGCCAGATGTATCATTGGACAGTACAATAATTTCACAGACGCATCATCGGGACTACATGTAAGTTCTTCATCGATGAACTGTCACCAAATTTATGCAGTAAACCTTAACTTTAGTTAAACGGAATCAATACTCAAGGAGAAAATATCGCCGACAATGGCGGCATCAAGCAGGCATATATCGCCTATACCAGATGGACTGCCAAACATGGTACCGAGCCGAAGCTGCCCGGTTTGGATTTTTCACCCACACAGATGTTTTGGATTGCAACAGCACAAAATTGGTGCACTAAACAAACGCAAGGTACGTTTGACAAAGTGTAAAATACTGGTGCTAGTCAGTAATACTTGTTCTCCTCCTAGAATCCCTCGAAATGGATATCACAACTGATAATCATTCACCGGGTAAATACCGAGTCCTAGGCCCGCTAAAAAATATGAAGGAGTTCGCCAACGACTTCCAGTGCCCTGAAGGATCTTATATGAATCCCGCGAGTAAATGTGAAGTCTGGTAGGCAGGTAGTTGCAGTTTGATATCCTGTGTTACGTTTCATATGGTTTTGCAACTTGGAATACTAATGCACAGATAAAAAACGCGTATTTTGTATAAGAAAAATATTTAAGAATCAAAATAATCATCATAAAATAAAGAGTTTATTGCTTTTTATGCAGCATCTGTCACCCACTTTTGATTCAGCAAAAGAAAACGAAACTAGTTTGGTATTCGAGTGAGCACTCGCAGAACACTTTTTTTGCTCAAGGTCACACTTTGTGTTCAATTGGTACGAAAAAAAGCAATCTATTTCCAATTTCAGAGCACTGTTGCGCATCTGGATTTTCCACTAGAGTTGTTTCAAATTTGACAACTTGTGGAGTTTTTTTACGTTTTCGTTAAATTTTTGAACTGAAAAAAAAAACCCCTTGGCATCGGGTGGACGTATTTTTGTTTATTATTTATGAACAAATGTTTAATAATCAATCCGGGGCCAAATTTTATATATACCTAGTTTAACCAGTGAATGGAGAGCGCTTAGAAAAGTGTCGAATTAGGGGTATTCACGATTCGGTGCAACATACCTAGTAAAATTGCGAAATTTAATTTCTTTTGTCAGATCATGAACACACTTTTCGGCGGCGCTTACTTTTGTTGATACAAAACCAGTTGCATCGGATCGTGAATACCCCTATTCAAATCGCACGAATATCATAATAAAAGAGCAAGTTACGTTTTTATTTTAGTTTTTGATTAAACACACGAAATTTGAAACAGTAGATCATATATTATGGTAAGAGATGGTACTGACTCAACCAGCGATTCAGTCATACAAAATAACTGTCCGTTCATCACTTCCGGAAGCCATTTTGTTTTATAGGAAAGAGAAATTTCGTAATTCCACGTAAACAAGATGGCCGACCAAATTTCGTGTAACGTATTTTTACATGTTACGTAATCCTTTCCCTTTCAGTCAGACGTCTATTTAGTATTGGGCATCCCTTCAGTTTTGTGTTAGAAATATGTGATGTTGTAAAGGCAACAAAAGTAGAACAACAAACGGTTTCTGGATATATGCATAGTATTTTATTTATGTGAACATTGCTTTATTTTCCTGATTATCTTAAAATGTGTTGCAACCTAGGTTTTTAATCTTCTTCGCCTTGTGACCAAGAACGTCTAGGCACCGACGGTGATCGGGACCATGATAATTGTGAGCGCGATCTGCGAGTTGAGACGAGTTCCCTTGGGGTCCGCTTCGAATTAGATTTATTCCTCGAGCTAGAACCTGATGGAGACTGTGTGTGCGGCTTTGATTTATGTTCTGAATGAGAGTGTGCATTGTTGCCTTTGGATTTGGATACCGATTCATTCCCTTTTTTCGAGTGTGCACAGTCCTTCGAAGTGGTTCGTGAACGTTCTGCAGCCTCTGTTCTAGGCTTAGATTGAGATCTGTTCTTCGGGCGAACACTGTTTTCCGTCACTTTAAGTTTTGAATTTGATCTCGTTCGTTTTGATCGTTTTTTGGATTTCGAAGCCGACCTAGTCCTGGATCGCGTACGACGATTTCGTGATTTTGATCGAGAATGACTGCGCTCACGATTCGATGTTGTTTTCGATACAGATCTCGGCCGATCGGAGTGAGATTTCGGTTTCGATAAGGATCTGGACTTATTGCGGAGGCGAGGCTCTCGTATTCTGGACTGTGAACGGGAACGAGAATGTGATCGTGACCGCTCTTTGGTGCGACTGCGATGAGACCGAGAGCGATGCCTGGACCTAGAACGTGAGGGGGAACGAGTATCCGATCGGTGGCGCGATCGTCGGGTGCGAGAATATCGACGATGTCGCGATCGTGTCCTAGATCTTGATCTCGAATGCGATCTGGATCGCGACCTTGAACGGGTTCGTGATCGTTTTCTAGAAAAAAAAAAAAGGCTTAGTCTGCTTTCTGGGAGTTTATTTCCTTTACCTACCTTGATCGTGATCGGGAGTACGAACGGGATCGGTTGTAGTCGCCGTCATACCTCTCAGGGTAATCATTCGGCATCCCTCTGCTGCCATTCCTGTAGTCATTGTAGTAATTGTAGGGAGGATATCCCGATGATCCGTGGTAGTTATAGCCTCCTCGTCGCGGACCTCTCATTGGTCCCCCGCGGCCCCGAGGAATATATCCACGCATAGAGTGCGGCGGTGGGAAGGTGGGACGATACATTGGCATCCCCGGAAACACACCATACGAGAGCATACTCATCTTCATCAGTTCAGCTGCTGCTTCGGAATTGTAAACTTCCTTGAACGGGTTGAATACCTGATCCACACTTGCGACTGTGTCGTTCTTCTTCTTGTCCTCGTCCTCTGACGATGACGAAGAATCCGAAGAAGAGCGGTCAGCTCTCTTTTTTTTTCTACCATTCGCTTTTGCGCCACCATTAACGGCATGGTCATCATTGTCATCACCCTTGCGATGTTTCAGCAATCCCGACAACCCTGTCTGAAGTTTCTCCGTTTCCAGCTTTTTCTTTTGCTCGCATAAGAGTTTTTCCGTTGCCGACTTGTACTTGTCGACCAGGCGCTGACGTAGATCTATACTTGAGTGGACCTTGCCTTTCTCTTGTATGTCTTTTAACTGCAACAACAAACCTTGTATAATCAAGACGCCTTAAAGAGCGATAGTGCAAACTTACTTTCTGCCTTTCGAAAAGTGCCTCCAGCACCCGTATACTTTCCAGCTTTCTTCGGACAATAAGCAATTTCTTCTCCTCGAGACGAATCTTACGGGATATTTCTAACTGACCTTTCTCTTCCAACTTTTTCAGATGTTTCTGTTTGCGTTGCTCTTCACGCTCGCGCTGACGTTCAAATTCTTTCAGTTTTATTTCGTCAGCCAATTTTCTGAAATTTTCCGCTTTCTCTTCAAATGCATTTTTATGTTTTAAAGTTATTTTGATTTAATTTTAAGTAAGTAACGCCTTGGAATGTGCTAAATGCCGGTAGTTAGACTGTCGTTGTACTTTCTGCGAGCAGATGGATGAAACTTATGGTTCTCCTTGCAGAAAGCACTACTCTCCCACTGTCAGTGGAAGATACAAAAACAAAAAAAAAACAAAAAAAAACGAAAACATGAATGATGTTGCTTTTCACTGCTACTTGAACCGATGAAACGCGGAAGTAGGGGGAATTGCGAACATACGAGCGAGAAGGCACTGCTTACAAGCTTCTACTTGAAAAAGGTCGCGTTTATCCCCGAAGCAGATGCGAAAATCCACGAAATTGTGAACAAACTGTCAGATCTGAAGCAGACTCTGATTGAAAAATTTACTTTCGATAGCGGCAAGTCATCTTACCAGCAATCAATGCTTTGGAATTACCCTTGGAAAAGGTAGGTTTCGATCTCAATGTTATAATTCAATGTGTTTGCAGCTATCAGATCGATCGAATTCGACGGCGCTGGATTTTCATAAGAAAAAAAAATACATCGAAACTTTTAAATAGCCTCCCCTGGACAAACTGATAGCGACTAGGCGTGCTACCCTAGTTTAATTACATAACCTCAAAAGATGTGGATGAAAATATGAGAGCTACTATTCAAATTCAACTAAGGCCGAAAAAAATCTAGTACACAAACATATGTCGCTGACAAAGAGCTAAGTAAAACATTGTCTCTTCTTGACAGCTCCCTCATCCATGGCCACTACATTCCACCTGAAAACCAGTATAAACTTATCAATATGAAGTGAGTGTTCGTTGGCAAACCTTTCTTTCTCGATTATCTCGAGTTCCTTCTTTTTCTTACGCTCCTCTTCTTCCTCTTTCGCTTTAACCTTTGTCAGCAGACTCTTTCGCATCCTTTCGCGTCGCAGTATGCAGGCTTCACTCAAATGCTTCTTCTTATCGAAATTTACAATAATGTTGACTGCTTGCGTTTTGTCGACAAACTTGCGAACTAGTTTCATTCCACGAAATTCATCCATTGCGCGCACAAATCCAATGTATTCCTCGAACTGGACATATCTTAGAAAAGGAATCACATTACATCTTGCCAATTGCCAGAGCGCACATAACTTACCCCTCAAAGAAGAGATCCTGTTCAAAGGTGTGCACATTTATGCCATTCACATCGGAGCTCATCTTTTGGCGGAATGCATCACACACTGGTATATCGACGGCACGAACAGCGCCAAACTTTTCGAAGATTCTTTTGAAAATACTTTCGCTGGGCTTGGCATTGTCATCGTTCTCCATGTGACGTGGACAAAACCAACGAATTGGTAGGTTTGCAAAGTGAATTGTGTCTGGCCGTTCGCCCGCCTTCATTTCGTCCATAAAATGAGCGTCACGAAAGAATATATCCCAGTCGTGGCGATTCGGGAAGTCGTCCTTCGTTTCTTTGGCTCGAACTTTGAAGGACTCTGTAAAACCACTCATTCGAAATGACATCCCATCGAGCCGGCTCAAAGCACTTTGCAGTCGGTTGGGTTCTTCTAGTTCCGCTTCGAGTCGAATTACTTCGAGGGTGCTCTTCGATACCTAGAAATGACATGAAATGTTTAACTAAGATCTTGGCTCTTTCCTTTTTAATCCTTCAACAAACACCGGTGCTAGCCTTGAACTAAAGCCAACACCACAGTTTAATAACCCTCAACCGACTCCACCTACAGAATACGAAAAGCGAAAAATTATCGAATACGTATACATACCTTCAGGACTAGGAATTTATCGGGTGCCAGTGCTTTGTTCAATTTATCCATTATATCGAAATTCGATATAGACTTGCCTATTTTGTTTGGTGGCAGACCAACCGATATACTCAGCCTGGCCAAGGGCTTAAGATATAAACTATGCGGCAAATACAGCGGTACACAATCGGAAACATTTGTTATTGTCTGCAGATTAATCATGGTCGTCACGATATAGCAATGAAGACAGCGTCGTTAAAAGGTATATTATTCAAACACAAAAAATAATATTTCATACAAATATATATATAAATAAATATATATATAATTGTATACTTGACAGATTCTATTTGTTTTAACGAGAATCAAGAGGAAACCCACAAATCGTAACCACTTTCTCCGCGACTTGATTCTTTTGCACTTTGATGGCCCTACTGAAAAATAATTGTTCTCGAAAATAAAACTAATCAATGGCTGCGTCGAAGTTTAGAGCTGTGAATTTTGCCCATTAAAACACCAGGGATTTGGGCAATTGAATAGAAAAAATGCAGCTCATTACGAAATTGAACGACACCGACCACACAAAATATGAGAAACGCGAGATTTTCAATATTTTAAGGAATGGAAAAAAGAACTTCAAGATGGGACTGCGACGGCGAAACGTCAGGTGGGTTTGAATGCGTTGCTGGAAGCGGAAGGTTATTTCATCAATAGTGCTTCTCAAACTGTAAGGTGTTCACAAATTAGGTAGGGTGTATAGCCTGGGCCTCAAAGCGCTAAATAAAGTCTTTCAGCTAGTTTTCTTACGAGGGATTCAACACACTCCAATCTCCATAATTTTATTCGATCCTAAGTTCGAACAAAAGCCTTGTTTTATTATATATAACTTCCCAAATATTGGGAGCTAACATTCATTTGAAGTAGGTAGTACAAATAAATGACCAAAACCACTTTATTTGGACTTGAATATTTATTGGTAATCAAACAAAGAGATCCTTCTTGATCGAGATACTAAACTGCAATATCGCGTATCAATATGAATATCCTTTCTCTATTCCCCCTATCCACGTCATTACTCTATATTTGTCTCGTTCGCAATTACTTGTCTCGTTCCAGCGCTACACGTTTATCTTTTGAGAGTACTGGCATGCAGACTTACAATAAATGTACGACATCGTATTGTTGTTGCGAATCATCATAATCAATAATCATATGGAAAACAAGACTAGAGCTATAACATTTTTTTTATGGTTTGGGAGGTTCTGGATTTAGACTGACCTAACGAGCATTACATTCCATTCGGCTGGCAGCTCCCAAATTTGTACGTATCAAACTGTCTCCCCATGTAAATGCTATGTTAACACTGATTGTTGGTCGAAGAAGTTTACGAGTTTTTTTTTTGGTTCTCCATGCGAATTATTTGTTTTAATAAATTATCACTTCTACCGAACGTACAAAAAAAGTCGTCTTAAAAATGCCGGAGACCGATATTTCCAAAATGAAGGTAAAACATTCGGTAAATTGCGATATGTGTAAAAATTAAACATTTTCTCCCCACACTAAAAGGTTGCTGATCTAAAGCGAGAGCTTAAACTTCGTGGTTTGCCCATAACAGGGAACAAAACCGAACTGCAAGAACGCCTCCAGTCCGCACTCATGGACGGTGATCTTTCGCTGGAGGACACAGCAATCTCTGGAGAAGATCTACTTGAAGACGTCCTCACCGACGAGGAGGAGGAGAAAGCTATTTTAGCATTGCCACCAGATGAAAACGAACTGCTGAAATCTCCCATCAGTGAGCTGGATGGATCATTCTCAACAGACGATAAACCAAACATTGAAGTGCCTGTAGTTCCGTCGAAGAAAATTGTTCTCAAGCGTAAGAGTTCAATCACACCTCTGACGACAGAAACGCCAGCAGCCGTCAAAGACACGCTACCTCCCACCGATGAAAATGGCAGTGATTCAGCATCAGCTGCTAAAGTATCGAAAGTCGATCCGAAGCCAAAGCATGTTATAAAAGTATCAACACTCACTTTAGAGGAACGTATGCAAATGCGTGCCAAGAAATTCGGCATCGAAGAAAACAAGGTGAATAGTTCGAGTTCCGACTCGACTCCGATTAGCACCACCGGACTGAAGGATGTTGCCGATCCCAAACAAATCGAAACTCTTAAAAAGCGAGCCGAGCGCTTCGGATGCGTGGTGTCACCGGCTATTGCTAAAATTACCGCAGACGAGCGGCTAGAGAAGCGAAAGCAACGTTTTGGTGATATTGCCGCAGACAGTGGGAAAGCGACAGTTGGAGGAACGGATGCCTACGCAGAGAAGGCACGACTGCGGCTGGAACGATTTAAAACGGCGGCCAAATGAAGTCGTTGTTCATTTTCCATTCATATTCATGTACTCACAGTTATTAATTCTTTTTCTTTAATAAATAAACAATTCAAGGGTTGACTAAACTGTAAATAAGTGATTCAAAATCATAAAAAAGTTTCATACGTAGGCTTGTCTTGCAACGTGAAATTTTAAGGATTTGGGGATGTACTAATTGATTTTAGAAGATGATATGAAAAATGGTAGTAAATTGGGTTGTTAAAAAAGTCAAGACTCGACCAAAAGCTGAGAATTTGGCAAAAGACTAGTAGACCCCAAAATGCGACCCAATGTGGTCAGGGGCTACTCTACTACTCTGTATTTTGTTCCGAAAGTAACATTTTTCGAAAACAAACCTTTTCTACAAGTGGAATAAAATGCACTTATGTCGCACTTAGAATTCCGAAACTATTAAAAAGTACCTACTTAAAAGCGGAAGAAGAGAGCTATTTCGAATGGGACGAAATAGAGAGTAGGGCCCCAGATTTGTTGATGATTATTGTATTTAATCGGCTACGCGGGTTACAAAAAAAACTTGCTTTATGAAAAAAAAAAAAAAATCGGATACAGACGTTCAGTTGCCATATCAAAATTGTGTGTGCAAAAAGCAATTTTAAATGACAAACATTTTCAGTCTGTTGAAGAAGAATGTACCGATGTGTGAATCACTTGAAACTATTGGGTAATTCTGGTGAAATGTCATATTCCTCTTTGATTAAGAGGATTCATAGTTCTATTTACCAGATGTAGCTGTTGCTGCTCTGTCTACTTAAATTGAAATCACCAAGTACAATGCCCGACAAAGATGAAGATTTCTCTTCTTTATTCTTAATTTTATTCCATAACGTTATACAAACTTATAACAAAAAAAAAAAAATAGCGGGAAAAATTAACGAATTCTTCATTTTGTTTAATAATTCACATTTTACCCTGCATCCACTTAAATGCTGCAGTCAAGTTCATCAAACTGCATATCAACTGCAATAGAACAAAAACCAAAGTTATTAATCGCACCGAACGCCTCTTCTGCATGCCCTTAATCGATCTCATACAGTCGAGTACTACAAAAATCCCTACCACCTGACTCTGCATGTGCGGCTGAGAAATCGAAACTCGCCTCGGACGTAGAGCTTGCACTTGCTGCAACCGACAAATTGATGCGCTTCTCATGACAATACCTCAGATAGGCTTTGATTTTGTTGTTGCGTTTCATTTCTTTTTCGTTGGTCTCGTCAATGGCTTTTTTGGTTTTTTCAAACAGTTTGATTTCGTCTTTGAGTTGTCGCAGCCTTTTCATATTCCTGGTGAATTGCATTGGCTCGCAAAATGCTCGTTGCTCGGATTGGAAGCGAAACGCTTTTTGCCATGCTATTATGAATTTATTTGGATCCTCGAAGTACGAGCGCAGTTTTTGTGGCATGGACGAGGTCACTGGTATGCCCTTAAATGTGACCCTATCGATTGGACAGTTTTTCAGATTTTTACTGCATGCGCTGCAAAAGACGTGGCTGCAAGATCCGCAGAAATATTCAGTGGCACTGCATTCACTTTTTAGGACGCCGCACTTGTTGCAATTCAACCAGTTATTCATTGTTGAAAGTTATTTCTATCGATTTTTGTTTGGTAGGGAAAAGAAAAGTGCACAAACTCGCAATCTCAAAATATGACATAAAAAAGAAGCCGCTAGAAATTGAAAGAAATATGGATGGTGTGGTATTTCCGCCACCCACCAGCGCCATCTTTGCCTATGCGTAATGCTTTCCGTATATGTAAAATAGAAAATATTTTGTATGGTGCTTTGCATGGTTATGGATAAGCATAATCAAGGAATATCATAATGGGGGTGGGTAGGATAAAAGCCAAAGAACAAACATAGGACGGATAACGGTTTTTACAGCAGCACTTTCTATATCGATTCTTCCGAAGCCAATTGCGCAAAAGATAAAACACTTTTTGTCATTTCTTTAATGGATTTTTATTTAAAATCTCTGAACAAATTGAAACCTAGCTGGTGGTAACGGTTAACTTTATAAAATAAATGCAATCTATCTGGGCTATATGAAGTTTTTAGCTTGAAACATAAGTTCGATGCAAGCAAATAATAAACACAGTTCCTTTGAAGTATGTTTTCGTAAGAAGCATCGAAGGGGTGACTATAAATTAAGTAATGTTTAGAAAACTTTGCGGCTGCAAACCTGCAAATTACGCCAACGTAAAAGTGTAAACTGTCATCGTAGTTCCAGTTGCACAGGGCATTGCTATTAATTTTTTGTTTGCATATAATTAATGGGCGCATTACGCATCATTTGCGACTCATGAAAATCTTAATAGCCCTTGGGCCAAACCACATAATGACAGTAATCGTCTGAGCGATATCATTAACCTATTCACTTTCTCAACGATTTCTTTTCTCTTATGGGTTGATTTTATTATTTTCGTGGAGACTGAACATCCAGTTGCAAACTCCTAACTTTAGGTCAATTGTTTTTTCAGAGACTAAACTCAAACGTTTTCTTTTGGCACCTCAACCCAATTGCTTACGTGAGTATGAAATATATATATGTACAGTAAAAAGTACTTACCATGCAGTTGGAGGCGCACGCGTTCATAGTCCTTTCACGGGAAACAGCATTTTCAATAGCTCATTAAGTTCTTTTAAAAAATTTCAGCTGTTATGCTCAAGATTAAAGAACACAAACGGCGTAGGTATCATAAAAACAGTCATACAGTTCAGCAGCATTTTGAGTCGTTGCTCAAACTTAAAAGCAGCACACATCACTACTTACTTGTTGCACGCGCTCAGCAGTTCTTGGCCGGCCTACTTTCTCGATCGTGCTCCGGGGAATCCTAAGCTGAAAAATTTATTTCTCAATCACTCTCGAGCTACATTTTGAAATCATTTTTTTGTTTTCTATAAATTAGCTTAAAACTCAGTTCATCATCCGTTCACTTAAATTGGATACATTATTTCGAGGTTGTCATTTTTGTTTGGGTTTTGTTTGTTTGTTTTTTTTTTTTTTTTTTCATATTCTTTAAGATTCTAACAAGTAAAACAAAAATAACGATGGCGTACAGTTAAAATTGTAAAAGTAATGCAATCCAGATCGACTTCGAGGAGTAGGTCCTTCTTGGTGTGGGCTGCTGTCTTCCTTTTTGTTGTTTAACTAAAATTACTTAAAATTACATAATAGTAACGTTACATGATAAAATCAATCCGGTGTTTGTTTGTTGTTTACTACTCCTTATCATCCTAAATCATGCAGAACATTCCTATTCCTAGTAGCGCCGATTACTCCGATTTCTGTTGTGACGCTTTTCGTTATTCTTTTGCCGTCCCCTATCCTTGTTGCGTTCGCCACCGCCTCGACGACGACTGGAGGCACTACTGCCACTGGCACTGTGGCCACCACTGTGATGGTCATCGTCGTTGTCCTTGAATCGATGACTATTTGAGTTCTCTCTCATTTGGCCGCCGTCCGAGTTCGAGTTGTTTTCCATGTCGCGGTCGTCTCTAAAATTAGTTTGATTCGGTGCACCACCGAATGGGTTGTTTGGATTTGAACTTGTTGTGGTGTTGAATGCATTGGTATTGAACTGAGTGTTGGATGAGTTGTTAAATCCGTTTTGCTGAGATGTCGCCCATGGACTCGATCGGTTGTCGTTGTTAGCCAAGGGACCCGTTGCCCAGGGACTGGGTCTACTGTTGTTGTCTTCGGATTTAATGCGTCTTAAGTCGACGTCACCGTTGCCAGTATTTCCGTCCGAATCTTCACCCTTGATTTTCGCGGAGAACGGATTTGCCGAACGCCAGTCCACATCGCCGGCGTATATCACCTTAGCGTTGTGATTCCTCGGCTCGAATCGGGACTTCTTCACCGGTGGGGATTTGCTGCGACTGCGTGAAGGCGATTGACTGCGTCTATTCTCCACAGGTATAACATCCCGAAGTTCGTCGATTTCCCCTGAGCTGATGTACCGATTGAGCGCATCGGGTCCATTTCGTATAATCGCGGCCAACTTGCTGTCTGGCATTACCCGAATAAGCTTGCCATATACCATGATGGCTACTATCGTGTTGGGCTCCATGTTGTCTGGCATCCCTTCCAACATACTGATATCTTTGGAATCTCTTGAGTTATTCTCGTCGCCTTCTTCATTGCGACGGCTATCGTTCCAATGAGCTTGGAAATTCCTCGGAATAGGTTTGCTGTACGGAACTTTCTTCTCCCTATCTCTGTCAGTCATTTTGCTGGGATCCAAATCCAAGCCAGGAATGAATCCTTTATCGGCAGTCAGACTTTCGGTGAACTCAACCTTGTCCTCCGGGCCCATGCCAGGAATTACAGCGTCATCTAGGGAAAACGACAAATAAAAGTCAAACAAATTTCCAAAACATGAAAAAACCCCTCGCTCACCATATTCACATTCATCCAATGTGGCCAAACTAGCCGGAAGCGTATTCAAATTGTATTTGTCTCGCATGAGGTCACCCGGACGATTTCTTGTCCAGAATTTGATTGTGTGATCATTCGAGCCCGAACACAAAATGTGACCGAGGGGATGCCACGCCAGTGTCCACACAATGCTGTCGTGAGCTGCCTCAATGCCACCTATTTCCTTATCAGTACTACAATTGAAAGACCAACAATAACCGCTATTCATGATTGCAGCAAATTTTCTTTGGTACTTACCCCACATTCCAAAATAATACTGAACCATCTGAGCCACCTGAAGCAAATAGACCTTCGTGCACTGGATGCCAGGACACTGAACTCGCCTCTTTCTTATGACCACGGAAGACCTGGACTTCTTCACGGAGATTTCGAATATCGAAAAGTTTTAGTAAATGATCACGAGACGCAGTCACCAGCCAGTTGCCGTTATTGTTCCATTTTAGGTCCATTACAGTCGATTTGTGAGCGTGTCTGAATTGCAAATGATTTACACATATTCGTTAAAAGAAAATATACAAAGACAAAAATATTTGTCGATAAATGGCGCCCAACACGAGGCCAAAAATCGATCCGTTTGTTTGAAGTTTTCGAGCAAAAGGATGCTTTGCACTGAAATTCCCCATGCGTGATTTAAGATGTGATTTGTGTTTTTCCCCGGGGATCGGAGCACAGACCCCTCGCTTAGGAGTCCAACACACTAATCACAAAGCCTTCCAATGATCAGCCAAAATATTGTAGACGCTACTTTTATCGCACGGATTGCTTTTTGGTAAACAAAGAAATTATACTCACAATGTAGCTAGCGCCTGGCCACTCTTTGGATCCCACAACTTGATGGGCTGCTGATTGTCCTTACTTCCAGATACAATCAATGCCTTTTGTGGATGCCAGTGAACGCATTTCACATCAGCGCCATGACCTAGAAAAAATTAATACAGATAATTGGGACCATGTTACTTCAAATGAAAAACGGTAGTCTAAGTATATTTTTATGAATGCAAGGCCGTTTACTTCTCACGTTTTTAGAATAAGTGGAACACAAGAAAGCACGGAAGGTATGTTCGGAGAAGCTCAAAAAAACTTGTTGTTTTGTACAAAACGCGAACTTTGTTACCGACATAGCAGAAATGTAGCAACAACAACCCATCACTTGTTACTATATTTCTGCGCACATCCAAAATTATGTAAATTAGCATATTATTTTTATTTGAAATGTTTTAGGCATAAATTGGCCCACTAAAACTTACCTCTCAACACGCGTTCCTCTTGGCATCGGTAAAAATCCCAAACTCGCAACGTTCCATCATCACTGCAGCTAACAAATTTGCTATCTGATGGGCTAAAGCTGTAATATTTAATAACAGAGTAAAAAACAGGATAAGAAACAAACAAATGTAGATATTTTCTTTTTTCATTCATATAAGAACAACTAATACAAAAAAAAAACAGGAAATTAAGCCTTTTCAACCAAATAAACCGAAAGTTTAGGATATAGTTTGAGGAGAAAACTGCCTTTTGCCCAAAATAAATGTTCAATAACGTCGTTCTTTCTATTTACTGGCCAGCGCATTTGAAGTTGAAAAGTGCCGGGAACGTCGTGACATTTGTTGAATTTAATCTTAGCAGTAACATTATTGCCGACAACGAGAACCACGTTAGACTACGGTGGACATGGAAAGTATGAATAAGAAATATCGGTTCAAATACAAACAGTGGTAGGTGAAGAAAGTAACTAATTCATATGGTAAGGTATGGATCTGTGAAGCTCTGTCTAGGAGTGTCTATCTTGCGAAAAGCCGACAAGTTCACCTGCAAATTGTGCACTAAAACTTCAAGCCAGCATTTGCTTGCACTGTTTACACTATATACCCGTTAGAACAAATCACCATTTAACTCAATTTACTTTGTAATAAGAGGGCAACTCGAGATCTAAACAACGAAGCGACCAAAAGTCGTCGGACTGAGCAGTTTTAACTTTCTTTTTTATCTTACATTGCATAAACACTTCAAATTGTTTTTCAGTTTGCCCAGGCTGAGAGAAAAATCCAAATTTTGTCAATCGATGAAGAGATAAAACAAAAATACGTCATTTTGGATTCTTTTTTTTTTTATTTGGAGAACAATTTTTTTTTTATGTGAACAAAATCATTGAAAACATAAGAAAATAGAAAATAAGCTAAATATTATTTTTGTTTACTTTATTTTTGTTAAAAACAATGAAAAATAAAATTTCTTCGCAGATGAGTGGTTTCCTCGTTTATTTTTCTGAACAGATGCTGCTGAGCGAGAGATCTCTATCTTAAAAGCTTTTATTTGTATTTAAAAAAAGTTTCTTTATTGAGCATATTCATAAAAAAATCAGTCTTTATTGTTTTAATATCACAGCGATAGATAGATAGATAGGTACACAAATAAAAATGTTCTCTAACTCGAGACTGGGAACTGCGAATTTTATTTCTTTTTGTTTGCTTCCTGTCTAAACGGGTTCAAAAGTGTATTTTATTTTTTTTTGTGCTTCCTACTTATCGGCTAGAGGTATAAAGGCTTTTTATTTGCTAAATAAATTGTCGATGGCAATTTGTTTTTTTTTTTTTTTTTTATTTTCAAAAACATATGTGCCCCTTGGGGACTTTTTATTAGTTTGGACAAAAATAAAGTTTTTCTTTTGCTGTACCTTATTCCCCTTATTGCTTCCTTGTGGGCTTGGAACATTTTGACGTTGTTCATGTTTGATTGCCAGTATTTAACGTATCCAGCGTTGTCACCTGTTACCATCCAGTTGTCGTTGTGTGACCAGACCATCGTACGAACGGGAACATCGTGGGCCTGCGAAAGAGAAACGTTCACAGTTTTACTTATGTTCGGTTCGTGTTTTTTTTTTTTATGAACTTAACAACTGAGCCTTCTTTCTTAGGATCGACAAACCGAGAAGGACAGCTTGTAGGTCTGTAAAAATGTATTTTCAGTTTGGCAGTTGTTTTGGGTACACATTTTTAATGCGAAAAATAGAGGGGCGCTTTGACAGCCAAAGCGCACTTTGCAGACTCACTTTATCATCCACATCGGTATTGGACTTAAATTCTAAATTCGATGTAATGAAAGCAGCTTCTTCCAATATTTAAATTCTTAACACATTCTTTCTTTCATATATCTTTTTAGGCATTTAATATATTTTTTCTTTGTCAGGTATAAAATAATGATCTGATAACGATGTGCTGCAGACAACTATGCTGTTGTTAAAGTTTAAGATAAACACAACATTATTTTACTAACACTTTTTATTTGTTTCCTCTATCGGTTGTATTATATTTACGCAGTTAGTAGTCATAACAATTATTTATTTACTTACAATAAATCGGGTTAGGGAAGAGGTAAAGGTTCTTGACGCTTCTGCTTCCCCAAACACAGGAGCAAACAGTGTAATGAATTTGCTAATGAACTAGCAAGAAAGGCAGTCCTCTTCGATCTGTCATAATACGATTATGCGACCCCAAAGCATGATTGGGGCGTAAGCTACCGGAAATCTAAAAAGATGTTTCCAGAATATTGAAAAAAAATTAACAAACGTAACGAGGGTCTAATTGGGTATTTGCGGGACAAGAAAGTTACCACGCACATGCGTGGACTCCCTATTTGTATCACAATAGACAAACATTGACATTGTCGTAAGGAATATTTTTGAATATTCCTGCCTACTAAGCCTGTAGTCTTTATGGTGAATTGCGTTCCCGAACAGGTTGTAGTGAGTTCTCGAACATAAAGAGAAATAAAGGGAAAAAGGGCTGTCAAATCTCTCTCGTGATTGTTTTATTCAATTCATTTTTTTCTTAATTAGCAAGCTTACCTTGCAAAAGCCGCTTAACCTGAACTTTAAGTCTGTACTGTATTGAAAAACCGATTTCTTTCACCATTTCAGCTCTGTCCCTTACAAACACTTCAAAATAAGTGTTTAGTTATAATTGTTGTTTTCGATGAGCAATGAGTGGAACTCTTTTTCACACAACAATAAATTCATTTATTCTGTAACAAAAAAAAGAAGAGTATAGCCATAGTGGCCACTACTGGCCCACAGGGTATTATTTTCGATAATATCAACTCAGTGTGTATGACGTTTCCACCTTTGCAATGCTTTTCACAGGTAGCTTAAACATCAATCTATGTACCTAAGTCGCAACAATCAATGGCATATTGCCGCCCCCTACATTACGACGAAAGATAAAAGATAATCATAGCGCCCCAGAGGAAGCCATATGAGTTGGTTTGGTACTACTGATAACTGTTCTAAATTGTAACCAAGGTCAGTTAACGTACAACAATAATGTCGCACGCCTACGGATGAAGGTACAACAAACAATCAAGTAAAAATATCCAACCTTACCTGTAAAATTGTTTCGAAATTAAATGTCAGGCCATTCCATAGTGTAAACTCTCCAGAGCTGGCGCCAGTCACCAGACGTCGACCCTCGGGTGTCCATGCCAATGTGAATATAGGACATCGCATTTTATTTGTGGCAGTCTTTACAAAACGGGTTGTAACCGAATTTGTTGGATTATCCAAGTAACTAGGTGGTGGCAGCAACTCAGGTATGTATATGTTCTCCGGTTGAAGCGCGGGACGATCTCGATCGTCGCGTTGCCACGTTCTCGCCTTAATGCAAACATTAAGTTAATCAATTTCCAATACAATCGCAATAATATCTTACCTCTAACGCTTTTACAATGGACGCATTATAGTCGACAGTTTTGCGCATCACACTTTTTCTCAGGCGCTTTCCATCGAAATCATCTTGGGTCATGCCGAAGCCACGATTGAAATTGCCGAAAGGTTTAAAGTATGGGTGGCCAGGTTTACCAGGTCCCGAGTGATGTTGAAAATAATGCGAACGATATCCACCGGGACCACCAACTCCACCCGGGCCATTATTCTGTCCAGGATAAGTATTCACTGGTGGCGGTGGCATTTGCAACATGGACGTTGGTGGTGGCTGGTGCAATAAATCCGGCGGTGGCTGTGAAAAGTCCATTTTTTTGTTGATATGCGACGTCTAGCACAACTCAATATAACATGAAGTTTGTTTTATTATTTAAAAGTTAATAATATTTGTGAAAGATTGAAAATTAAAAAGGAAATTTACTCCAAGTGAAAATCGCGTTAAGCACTTTTTGCAAAAG
Organism: Cheilosia variabilis; assembly: GCA_951230905.1. Classification (NCBI taxonomy): domain Eukaryota; kingdom Metazoa; phylum Arthropoda; class Insecta; order Diptera; family Syrphidae; genus Cheilosia; species Cheilosia variabilis. The sequence continues at coordinate 144,091,538 of OX579676.1, read as the reverse complement.
TGGCACTGATGGCTGGTGCCAGACAGAGATAGGGCGAAAGCGAGACAACATATTGCGTTTGCTTCTTTTACTGATGGACTAGATGAGCTGTTATTTTGGTACGTAGATGGAATGTGAACGATGCCTTTACTGGGTGCGGCGAATAACTAGAGATGTTTTGAGGGGTTTTTTAATTTTTAAATGATATTATGACAATAAAATAAAAATAAGTTTGTTTGAAAAATACTTTTGCTTTGCTGGCTGATCTCGATTTAAATTTGTTTTGGTAGTTTTACTCTTTATAAATGCTTTATGTTATATAACTACTACTATACAAGATACAAGATGATAGATGATAGCAACACAGAGCTCAAGTTTCAAGACTTTCAAAACAAATATGTATTGTCAAATAGAAATTCACACACGCCAATTGTTTGTTTATTTGAATCAATTCAAACCACTCCAAATCATTCTTCTGAAATATTTTTTTTAGTACAAAATTAGTCTGATCTGACAACTAATTTGAGTTTTATGCAAACTGTTCAACTATAGGGATCTGTTAAGGAAATCAAACAAATGTGGCGGTAGTTAAGCGATTCTAATCGATTCTTAAAATTTTTTTTTCTTTGCTTTAGCAAATTCTTAAGAAAATTTAAATTATAATTTTCGACACTCCGTTGTTTTTGGTTTGATCTTGCCTGGAAATCGCAGCTGAAGTTGCGGCGAACGGGGGACTTAAGTTAAATTTTCTGATTAATTTTGTCGCAAAAGTGTTTTAAGGAAACTTTATTTCATTTTGATAGCACCAGTCGATAATTTACATATTATTACATTAATGTAACAGTAATCCCAAGCTTTTCGAAGAAGTTACGTTTGCCTCGTTGTTTCCCGCAATTGCATTTCAAACAATTTCAATTTCAATTTATTAACATCTTTCGTTTTGAGTTGTACAATAAGACTTAGTCTTTTATAGTACAAACATTAATTACATCTATGTAAATTCAATAAATATTAATAAAAAAAAAAGTAACAAATAAGATAAAGAATGATTATCATCAAAAATTCAAAAATTCAGGGTGAACATTAAGCACGTATAAAATTAGAATTATATAGAAATACATATATTACTATTATTATCATCATTGCTGCGCTGAAAGGTATTTAAAAATATTATATTTGAAGTTCTTGGAATTGCGAATCAGTTTAATATGTATAGACAAAGAGTTCCAAAGCCTTGCAGAGTGGACGAAAAACATACGGGATGTTGATGTTGATATTAAGTGTTCTCTGAGATCGTGAAAAAGTTAATCTATTGTAAGGATATCTCGGAGTTTTGCTATGAAGGAGTTTGTGAAAAAATATGAGATTACGAGCATTTAAGAATTGGGATAGAGTACAACCTAAGACATTTCTAGATAGAAGAGAGATTCGATCATATCTCTTCAGTCCATAAATGTATCTAACGGAATCATTAAAAGCAACTCGTAGTTTATGCTGAGATAGAGAGTCCAAGTCACTATATACTACCTCGGCATACGTGATGATAGGTAAAATCAGAGCAATGACAAGTTTCCGCCGAGTTTCTTTAGGAGTAAAACTAGCAGATAGCCAAAGTTTTCTAAGACAACCATAAATGCGGCCAACAACAAAATTAACGTGATTATAAGAAGACAAGGTACGGTTCAGTTTGAAACCTAAGCAAGTAACTGTGTTAGCGTAACTAATTATTACGTTAGATAGATATAAATTCGGCAAGATGTTTGGTTCTATTACCTTATTCGCAATTGCAATAGTCTGAGATTTTGCCGGATTTAAAACAAGTCCATTAACAACGGACCATCTAAAAATCGCAGACAAGTCTTCATTATATTTACATCCAAGATCAAGGACATCACAAGGAGGACGAGATAAGCATAATTGAACATCATCAGCATAGAGGTAGGTAGTGACGTACTAACAGACAGTTGGTAGATAATTAATAAACATACAAAACAAAATTAGACCGAGAGTTGAACCTTGAGGAACGCCCTTAGTAATAGATTTAAACGAGGAAGACTTACAACCAACTAAAAAACCAAAAAAAAAAACATCATACGCTGCACCATTTCTCAGCAAAGTGTTTGATTTGTATTTCATTGCGAATACTAATCGCTCTCTTTCGCACTGTCCCAAATTAAGTCGATTTCTCGGAATTGTTCTCTGAATATAAGCTGCATCACGTAAAGCTAAGCAATAATCTCGTTTGCCCAAGCATTCAGCTTGATATCGGAACCTGGTCCAAAGTGACCGTGAAATTCCTCCAGTGCAATAACTTAGGCCATTACACGCTTAAAAATTTCAATTTCACATCAAACTGTTCAAAAATACAATTTTCAAGCTCATTAACATATACCCAAGAATTCAATCTAATTCTCCGACCAGCCAACCCTTTAGCTGCAAAACTTTTTAATCTCTAATATAGATTTTGTTCATCTAAATACCGACGCAAAAAAGACTTCGCTCAATTTATTTCTCATTCATTGGGCTGTGGAATTTATTTAAAAAATAAAGAGAAGATATTTCCATTGGGGGCATGTCAAAAACGTCCCTAAGTGCAAATATTATCTGCAATATTTCATTTTCGATACACTTGTTGAGAGATATTTTAACCGCGTAGACGGACGCCAAGAACGACGATGACTATACAACAGTGTAATCATGTGGAACAGTTGCAAACCTTAACACAAAATGTAAATGCTCGGGTGAGGAATAGCGAAAAACGTCCAAAATATTTGAAGCCACTTCATCTTACTCGTAGTCCATCGGCGAAGAAGGTGGTATAAGCAAGTAGAACCAAATCTGAATGATCCCTTACGCCTCATCAATTTTATGTCGAAGGAGCTTCACTATCATGCACACATCGTAATAATCGTATAGTTGTCTATCATTTGATGCATTTCCATTTGATTCCCAAATCGAGAAAAATCACAGACAGTAGACCTTAATAAGCGAATAGACTTATTCGGCAACTTGACTATCACCCACTGATGTAGTGTAGTTGGTGCGGTAGTTAACACTAAGACTCGGCGCCCACCCCTAAATAGTACACTCGCCCAGAAGGACACACAATGATAAAAGCTTTGATTGTTTATTATACCATCTGCTATAGTAAAGTAGGATTGCCAAATGCCCCTAACAATCATAGTCTGTGGTCATGCTATTAATTCAGTTATCAATTGGGAATTGGGGAGCTTTGATTTGATGACGAACAATTACTATCAAGAAAATAATGGCGTGTAGGTGGGCGGTGTTTTGGAAAGAGATGCGAGTATATCTTGTGTGGCACAAGTGGACGAGTGCGATATTTTCATTGCATAATAAAAATGCAACTAACGAATTGATTTATGATTTCAAGGTGGTAATAATTAATATTAAAATGTTTTGTCTGACGGGATCATTTAAAATTTTGTACGTTTTTCGTTCTAGATTTAATAATTCTCACAGATGGCTGGCGCGATTTGTCTCAGTTTTTATCTCTATGATCTCTTTGATCACGGAGCGATACACGGATTTATGGGCATGTTCAAAAATCTAGTCGTCTTAAATTGGCAACATTTTTGTGGATAGTAAATATTATTTAGGATTGCTACGGGTGATTAGATTGGCATTTTGATTATCACTTTTTTCATTTTCTTTCAAACTAAAACGATTTCCAATAAAAATTGTTTGCATGCAATTACCTATCAAAATATTTTTTGACATCAAAGTTGAATATTTTAAGGTACGAGTATTATGTGAGTTATTTTTTACAAATGATTTCTTATTCAAAGTGACAATCATCCAGTGTAGTGTAACCTTGTGTCTTAATAACAAATTGACACTTATATGCTTATGCGATGAATAGGGTTGAGTAAATCAATGGCGAAGTATTTAGTTTAGTAAGTCTGACAGTATCTCGGTTTTGATAAGCTGAAGTCGGTCATATGAGCAGCTACTTCAGTTGACGTTTATGGAGGGGTAGCCGACGAATCTAGTGAAAAAAATCGTGACTGAGTACTAAGTTGACAGTTCGAATATGTAGCTGACGTAAAAAAAGTGACGTTCCCGACTAATCTAGTTTTTGCGTTCAGGTTACATCTTATCCAGACCAATCTAGTCGACTTAAGATAACTTGATTCTTGAATGTGACCAATAATTACGAGTTTGTGAATTTTCTTGAATTGACAATCTCATAGAAAAGAGTGGTTCACGAAATGTCCGTGTTGAATAAGAAGAAGTAAGAACCGAATGACAGCTAAAAAGCACATAGAAAAGCAGATTTTATATGGCTGCAAGTTGTATGATTAATCAAACGTATAGCTCTTAAACAAAATACAACGAGCTGAAGAGCTTCTTGTTTGGACGCGGCATAGAAGTTAAGATCGCTTTTATTCGCCCCAAGTATGAACAACTCACACAGAACGAATGAAAAAACTATACAATAAACCTCAATGATTATTTCTACTCATGGGATTTGTTTCTACATAAATGAATTTTATTCGAAAACTGTTCTTAAACTGCCTTTCAATTATGGCTGAGTGTGAAAAACCTTGGTGTATAACTTCGGTTTTTCTGGGGGACTAAATAATAATTGCTTAGTATAGTCATAGGGACCTAGGCTTCGGCCACGCAGTGAGCGATTGAGCGACGAAAAATTAAAACATATTAATTATGAAACCGTATTAATGGCGGTGGCCTCGTAAGCTGTGATTAGCGATTTTGTTATAGGCAGAGCGACTTCGCTCATTGTGTGACTGCTGCCTTACGTCATGAAAGTCAGAAAAGTCAAACAAACTTCCTTCATCTTACATAACAAAGGCAAGAATACCACCAAGCTCTTTGATATCTGAAACTCACAACCTCGGTAGCTCAGATGATTAATGTGAAGTTAAGGTGATTCAAATATTTGCTTAGATTGCAGTTCGGTTTAATTGCTTTCTTTAGGTTTAAGTGGTCACTTCGATAGCTTTCATCGATAGACTAACCTCTGAACTCTCCTTCATATTTTTCGGCTCTTCCGTAAAGCTTCTTCAAGAAATCACACAAATGGCATCTATTTGGCTTAGATAACTAAGCAGGTAGTTGATTTTCGGCTGAATTTAGTTGAGGAAAGACACTTGAAGCGTTAAGAATGAGAAGGGGTTAAGTGACATTTTTGAAACTTTTGATGTTTTTTATCCGATATAGGTGTTATGTGACAACTTAAATTTTGGTCTATTCGCCGATGCTCTACTGTACTTAATATAGAGTTGGATATGGTTAAAGGTGATAAATACACAAAATTTTGTCAGGTTTCATATCGTAAAAAAGTGCTAAAATAAAGGCGTTAAGGGCATTAATTTGTATAAGAATACCACTTATTATAAAATTTAATAATTGGAGTCACGTTGTCTAAAATAATATTTTCTTTATTTACTTTTATATCGTATTACCGAACTCAACTGCTTTCACAGGGGGATTTATGGGCAAACAACTTTAAACGTTTTTTACTCGGAACTTTAAATTTGTCACTTAACACCTTCTCATTCTAAACGCTTCACTTGTCAATTTTTTTTTTTAAACAAATTCGTTCTTAGATCAGTTGTGTCACTAAAGGTTACGATGGTACGTCAGTTAATATAAACTGGAAAGCTCAACTTATTTCTCTTGATGACTTAATATTATTGCCTGTCTCCGAATACTCCTTTCCCTATTTACATTTCGAAACTGTTAAAGCCTTTATTTAATCCCAAAAGTCCTCTTAGCTCCATAGATAAATAAGTACACATTGACTTGTATTCAACATAAATACACACAACCGCCAATCTAACGGGCTGGCAACTCTGCTCCACCCACCCTACAAATTCATTATTATAAAGGATACAAGGATGTTTTCTGAATGAGCATTAGTGGGAAAAAAATATTCAGTTGGATGCTGGGCTCTGTTCTGCTAGGGCGCGAAAGTGAGCAGTTTATTCCTCGACAGATACGGGCCAAGTCGAATGTGCCATCGAGATCGTGTTAGCTGCTTTGCGTGTCGGTTGAATTTTCGAAAGTGAGTGCAGAGCGTGTTTGAGTTACAGTTTAGTACTCTGAAGGATTTAACATTATCCCCGGCGTAAATCGAGCTGTTAATTCGTTTGTTATTGTTGGACTATGCACACAGCCCTACAGTAGGACGCGTCGGTTTTACTGCTCCTTTCGTTTGAAAAATTAACTTTGCTTTATCGAAGAAACCAAAAACAAGCACGTCCTATATTTGATGATAATGAGTGCCCCACGGATGTGATTCAGTCATCAGACAAGTTTAACGTTTAAATTATGTTCGCCTAACATCACTCAATTCGGGATGGTGTACAAGCGTAGTATTCTGACCGGTGGCAGTATCCTGCTGATAGTGATTCTCATTTCGGCTCTAACCTTCTACTTTAGCTTGGGTAAGCTGCTGGGTACTGCTGTGCTATGGATGGGGGAGGCACGAGTGATTTGCATTTGAATGAAGATGAAGTTATTTTGAGACAACTTGCGAGGATGCAAACTGCAAGTGAAAGTGAAAGTGTTGTTTGGAGATTATTCCCGGTTCATTGCAATTTGTCGGACATAAAGTTTAACACTTCAATGTCAGTGTGTAATTGAAAATTAATGTGCTGACTGTGACGGGGAGAGTTTTGGACGTTTAACGATTTTTAATGGCTATTTTGCATTTTTCAATGAACTAGAGTAGTTCATTGACGGGATACGTTGGAGTTTAGATATAGGAGTCATTTATTGTGAATGTAATGGCTTGCAAATGAGTTGGTAAATTACACGGAAAATTGGGCGTCTGTCTTTAGATTAAGAGGTTTCATACCCAATTCCGTCTAGGGCGGATCCATCGAAGTCCTACCTTCTCTTTAAAATAGTTAACAAAAAATGCAGACAAATAGAAGCTTTAAGTAAAATTATAATTTTTGCCTTCGACTCAAACATCGAAAGTAAGGCTAAGTTGCGACTACTACTAAACAGCGACAGGCACTTAATGGCAGCTATAGTACTAGAATAAGCCATTCGGAGAATAACAAAGTTGATAGAGCAAGTGTGGGATGAGTATTTTTTGATGTTGAAAGTGCTATAAATAACACGCTTCCACAACTGTATTCCCGCACGTGATTGAAAGAGCCACATCAAACTTGCCGCACTGTTCGCCAAGACTTTCCTTATACCATCAATAAGTTTGTAATCCCCTACGGTGGAAGGTGACGAATCACATTAACGTAATAAAGACACTCAGTTCACGGAAGAGGTATTTTCATAACTCGTATTGCATTTCGAGGGAATCTCGATATAGACTCTCTGATGACGAAACAAACTCTTCAATTGGTTCACCCAAACAGTTTTAAATAAATAATGTAAACATGCTGGTCAACTGTGAGGATCCTCAAATAGATTGAATGAATGTCGCTTCATTGAACGATAGCGCAATTCTTTCAGTACGTCTGTCCTGGCAAGGTTTGATTTTTTCCAGATGGACCCTTTGGTGTACCTACTCCGCTGCTCTTTGCTTTTGCAATTTTCTATTTCATTTAACACTCGCCAGACTAGTTGTTGTTTACTGCTATCTTGATTTAAGATATTCTCGCTTGAATACTTCGACCTTGTCTTCGATGTTACAATTTATGCTTCTAAATACGAGTCCTCTTAGGATACACTTTCAGCAAGAGGCGAAGAAAATACCTTCTTTGGATTGAACTTGAAAATATTATAATTTTTAAAGAGGAGGATAAAAAATGTTCAATAAAAAGTGATTAGTTAAGTAGGTGCGTCAGACGTTGTCTCTCAGAAGATTGTGTGCATGGGTACTGCTGATAAAAGCAGATGTCATACAAAGTCTGTATTTTATTCATTTTATATGTTGATGTCTCAGATATGCCTCTTTTAATTTTTTGAGCTTTAATGTCTTGTCTTTTGTCACGGATTAGAGTGAGAAGAACTATGTGAACTGATGACAGTAAAAACTAGTAGACTAGCAGATTTGAGAAGATTGTGATTCCCGCATGGTGATCGCCCTTGATGATGTAGAGTAGTTGGCAGAAGATCAACTGGCAATATAGTCAGGGTTATCAATGAAAAGATTTTCCCAAATGTCTTACAAATGCGCCTGAGCTTTCAATTTTGTCTAGCACTACTTGCAGAAATGTCAGTTGTCAGATAATTGTAAGACAATGCAATTATCAGATATCTGCCAATCGTCTGAACACACAATTGTATAATTATCAGGCCATTGCCAGACGTTCAGGATATTTTCAGTCTCATTTTCTATTGTCAAATGTGCTGTGCGTATGTCATTTGGCACTTTATTCACTGTCAGTCAAATATTTTTCATATTATAACTAACAAAAAGAGGTTTCGGTGCTATTTTCTTTGCATTTTCCTTGCATTTTCCTGAAGATTGGTGCGAACTGAGTGAATTAAATAAATTCGAATACGTGGATGAAGAAGACGATCCAACAACGAAAAGATCAAAAAAGTTTATAACCCTTCAATGATTCTTGTAAAAGGATGTAGAAAATGTTTGTAATCCTTTTTAATCACTCTTTGTTTGATCTTTATTGCTTTGTTTGTTTGTACCTAGGTATTGCAGAGCCTAGCCAAGCCGCTCAGGCGCTGAAATGCTCACGTGCATACTAGTTTCTTGCTTTTGAATATGCGGAGTCACCAAAGCTAGAAGATCATCGAATTGTTTAGAATCGGTACGCACAAAAATGCGGTTATAGGCACTCATTTCCATGACCAATTTTGCGTCAAGTCCCTCCTGCAGTCAGCGGACCAACTAATACTTCGTCCAAACACGCCGACATTTGTATGGCAATTCATCGACCTTGCTGATTTTCAACACGTACGCGGCCAACATAATCGCAAGTGTTTTTTCAGCAATATCTGAAGACAATGAGATTTTGTCCCCTTCAACATACCTTTGTAGTAATGATTAATAATCATTCGAAAAGAGGCTAAACACAAAAAAAAAAAAAACATACAGAGAGTAGATGAGTGCCCATGTCATATATGGCATAACCAGGAACTTTTCCTGTTTACTGCCTAAAACAGCTGCCTCAGTTAAGTTTCTAAAGAAAGTTTCTAAAATAAGTGATGTGAAAATTCAAATTGAGACAACGGTCAACTGAGCAAACTGAACTCAAAAGTATACATTGAACAAAATACACTTTAATACTTTTGATTTCTTTGGAATATTAAATTGTTCACTTAACTCCTCAAAGTGGGCGCTCCACACAAAGTTGACAGTTATGGGTAAACCAAGCAGACGCAGAAGGTGTGATTTATTCCGTTAACGATCGAGTAACTTTCCTTCAGTTCATATCAATGTTTGACAAGTTAAATGCCATTTCGCATTGCAAAATGAATCTATATGACATTGAACATATTCCATTCGCTTCTGTCTGCCTGAATTAAATTCCTATTCAAGTCGAAGTACTCGTATGTTTACCAGAAAGTTTTAGTTTTGGGTTCGGTCCAATTGTTTATGCAGGAATAACTCGAACAAACTCACACAATTTGACTTTGAATCAGTTTTTGTAGTTATTACAAATAACTCTTATTAAAAATAGTTAATGGCCGTCCATTGAAAGAATCAGAATTGCTTTTAGTAAATTATTGAGTTTGAACTTGTTTGAATATTGTTGACGGCAACTTAATTCCCATTAACAATTTATCAACCAAATTGCTTTTTATTGTTGTCTACTTGAACTGTCATTTGCTCATCTGTTATTAGAATGTTCGATTGTTACTCATAACTTTGAACATTAAAGTTAATTTAATGGAAATGTTTTTGGACACAGCTCGAAATGAACAGACAGAGTCTGTCAACAAAGACAGCGTGAAGCGTAGCGCCTGTCGTGTTCATTATAACCTCTTTTACACTTATTTATACAGTTTAGTTTCCAAATAAATAAAGAAACAGACAAATCCGTGTAGTATTTATGAAACAGAAATCGGTGTCGTATACGTAACATTTTTTTGGTTGTGTGAAAGCGCCTAAAAAGTGTTGAATACCATTTTGAATTGAATGTTCCCAAAAGTGGTAAACACAAATTAGGACTTTTAAGCCCAGGTGTATCGACGTAGGATGAAATAAGGAATTTCTGAACATAATTTAATGGGCTAACTAAACACGGTAAGCTTGCACTGCGCGAACTCCCCATTAGCGACCTTGATAGTCAGATACTAACTTCGATCTTAAATTCTGACTTACTTGGCAATCTGCACTGTGCAGTCCTGCACTAAAGCTATCATACCTTTGAGGAGGAGGACTCTTCCTGCTCAATGAAGCTGTACCTGCTTTACAATGTGACATTTGGTTCATTGGTGAGGTTTTTAAATTAATACTTCGACCGAACTTTTGAGGGCTGATTGGTTTGCGCAACAGATCGGTCCCCACACTAGGCCTAGCTTCTCACAACCATTCCTTGGCGTGAGCTTTTTTTATTTCTGTAACGAATGGAAGGTCCCCACAATTTTGTGCCGATCCGAACGGCTGAGAAGCTCTCTCAGGACAGTTTTGTTCTCGGATGTGTGTCACTCCTTTCCAGCTACAGTACGAATACCAGCACTGACAGTTTCTAAGATCCACTAGATGAGGATATTTCTTTATAGCCTTGGGGCAAGCTTTTCAAACGAAATCGAACAGAGCAATCTCTGGAGACTTTTTCGAAGCATATTCTAAAAAAAACAAAAATAAATCGTAAATATTCTTTACAACCGCTACAAAGAAACACTTGCTGGAAATCTTCACCTGATATGACGCGTGAGTACCATTAAAGTAGCTTCAAATGTTCCTCCATATACACCAGACTTGCCATTTTACTGTCCGCCTGAAATTCTTTTGCGACACAAGCGCTGTCAATACAAATATCTTTTCTCCCAATAAATGTTTTATAACCCATTTATGTCCTACCTGATTAGCACTAACAATCGACTTGTGTATGACACTTAGCACAAGCACACCCTTCCATGTACACAGCAGAAAAAATGAACATCCTTGCGGAATGGTAATCATGACTCGCCTCCCCACATCATCGTGACCTAGCGTATTTAGTTAATCTATCTTGAACTTCTCCAGCTCAATATGATTAAAGTTCAATTTTTGTGTTTCTTGTTTCTTCTTCTCCTTCTGTGGTTTGATTCCCCCAATGAATTCGCCGACTATAGGTCCATGTCCCCAAGGAACGTTCGCCTGTGACAATGGGACACTATGCTTACCACAGCGTAAGATATGCGATGAGCGTAACGACTGCAACGACGGCAGCGACGAGCACACCGTCGAATGTGGCATGTTGTATGGTAGCAAGGAATTAATGGCCAAGCTGGTGGCAACTGCAATTGCCCGTAGAAGGGATGAAAATAATAGCAGTGCTACTGCTGTTGGGGCTACTTCGACTGCGACTCCTGCGGCTGCAGATTGTGGTAATTGAGTGTGTGCGGCTCGATAATAATGTTGGCATTTTTCGTTTTTGTACTCTCTTTCTGTTTGTATCCATCTTTTCACTGTCTAGAAATACAAACATATCCGAAACGTTGTACCTGCAAGAAGAAGACTTACCTACTCTGTGGACATAATTCGATGCTAACCGAAATACCAAAGATTAGCGGTGAAGTAAGTATTTCAATCCGTAAGTAGTACTTGTTGCCATTTCCAGGGCAGCACTTGTCGTAAAATTAAATGTGCCGCCTACGCAATCTTTTGGTCCGCTAGATTCACGTTGAAACCTTTGCCGATATTCACTGCACATTCAGAGAAAAACTGGCCATGGCACATGGACTACGCAATCACATTAACTTCCGTAATTTTCTGGTCGATGAACTTTTAAATGACAATTCCAAGACAATACCAGGAACCAATTCAAAACAAATGAAACATTTCAGAACACTTTTTCCCGAAGCTCAATTGTTCTGGGGCAGCGATGATTGTAATTTAAGACGATCACCAACACCTCCGACACAGCACCACCCTGCTTTAACTTATCTCTGGATATCCATGTCATTGTATTATTTCATCTACGAAATAAGTGCTCCATCTCGAGGCTATTGCATCAACATTTTCGTTTATTTACGAGGGCTATTTGCGTAGAGTCCCACTGAGTGATTTTGGGTGGTGATAAATGCGAATGTATCCGCTAAAATTGATGATATTTTGCGGCCACTTTCATCATCGCATTTGCAGCAGAAAAAGGGATGACTGTGTAGTATTCGGGATTTAGGGATATAAAATGATTAAATGTTTTATATCTGCTGCGTATCATATTTGGATGTTCGAAAGACTGCAAAGCCGAGCCCATGGAATCCGTCGTGTCCGTTGCATCGACGGTTGTCACGCAGACGTATTTAATTGAAGGAACCGCCCATAAAGTCCATTTCATATAAAATACATTCTTGCAGAATAGTTTTACAGATTGATCTGTACTGTACCTGAGTTTATTCAATGAACATGAAGGTTGTTTTCCAATCTCTCAATATTTCCACCAATGAATGTTGTCTATCTCCAATCTTTATCAGAAAACTGTCAACGGACACAAAAGTAGAAAGTACACCTACTTAATCCGTCACATGCGTTGCTCCCTAAGTAAGCTTATATACTCCTTTCATCTGCCTGCTTGCTTAAATTTAGCAAATTCTTCCCCCACTTTCAGGTCACACATATTCTAGTCATCGGCAGTAACATAACCCTCAAAAAGCATTCCTTTCAAGGGCTAAACTTAACGCTACTGTAAGTCGAATACAAGAAATGCCAGCGATAAAATAATTTACAGACCTCATATTTAGCACATTGACACGTGATAACATATCAACCATTCCGCTTGATGCATTTGCCGGCCAAACGAGTCTCGATCGTCTTAAATTAAGTTTCAACAAAATCGAATCACTGCCCTTGGGTTTATTTCGTGGTCTGTCATCGCTGGAATGGCTATTCCTTAACTCGAATCGTTTGAAACACTTTCCGCTGGCTAACTTGAAAGATGTCCCCAAGCTGGAGTGGCTCAATCTGACTGAAAACTTTTTAACACTTGAAAACGACTCATTTCCGAGGTTGGAGAATATTTATGAAATGTAAGTATAGCAGGAGTTGGGTAGCTCCCCATAGAAAGCCTCGATTTATTGAAATGTTTTTTTCTTTTATTTCCAGTTGTGTGGACCATAACGCAATCACCACAATCAACGATGAAGTCTTTAAGCAGTTGGATACGCTGCATTTATTGTAAGTATTACAACTGGTTAAATTTGTCTCAATCAAACTGCGTTCCCGTACTGAAAAACGAGTCAAAACAGATCCACGAAGAGAGAGCAGCAGCTTTTTGCAGATCTAGAAATACCAGCGAATTTCTGTTGCAAGACATGTCGCTGTGTTTATCAACTGTCAGATGTTTGTCAAAAAAAACATACGCCGTCTAGATTCCGTAGCAAGTGCTTCGAAATTTCTCTTACCCAATGCAAATATGTCAAATTATTACAAATACCTAAGTCGCAATGGGCACATTCAAAAATCTAGCTATGTTAAGTGGACTAGATTGGTCTGGACTAGATGTAACCTGAACGCAAAAACTAGATTAGTCGGGAATGCCACTTTTCGTACGTCAGCCACATATGCGAACTGTCAACTTAGTACTGAGTCATGAATTTCTAGACTATAGTTGTCGGCTACCTCTCCATAAACGTCAAGCCAGCAAAACTGAGATACAGCAAGTCAGACAGCTGTCAAACTTTCTAAAGTTGATACTTGAACGTGGCCAATAAAAGTTATATTTCGTTGTCGAAATGCTGTCAACTTTGACAACAAAAACAAGAAACCACGCGAATGTAATCGTTATCACGAATATCCAATTGTGGCCGTTGCAAACACAAATCAAATGGCCAATAAGTCAGAGAACGTGTGAGGCCTTATTCATAAATACGTCCTTGATTAAAATATAATAAATACCTCCTTCGTGGTGTTTTAATTAAGAGCGGATTTCATCCTAACAGACACCAAAATCTGTGGGGCAGACAAGAGAGACGATTGGACATAATTTTAACGCTTCTTTAAACCCAGCGGGGATTAAGTGCATGAATACATCTTCCAAACTTATCATCATCAATCTTCGTGGTGACACTTGCGCCAGTCGCCCCTCGCGTGTCGGCCTGTATTATCGTTTTGGTGCCGTCCCTTTGGTTTGCTGTGTGTTATCCCAAAATTGCCATAGTAAATCGCTGGCAGACCTAAATAATTTGTGACACTCACCCTTTTCGCAGCATGCTGAGTTGCTACCAATCTCGATGACATTCGATCCCGCAGCGTCTCTTTAATTGAGACTACCACTCTCACACGGGCACAAAGTTCAGTGCTATATTTGCCCAAAGAGCTCGCACTTATCAAAGTTTGATTGATAAATCTACTACTTTCGGTTTTTCCAATCGATTTGCCTTAAATGGTGTTCACGAGACTATTTCGTTCGTCCTTCATGGATGAACGCATGAGATAAAGTGTGCGGCGATGCTACATCATACGGTATTGGCAATTTATTTGGTTCGCACTTAGCCGCACTTAATAAGACGAACACACTCAACCCTGCATCAGATATATTGTTATTCTTATTACATATTTTCTATATATTGTTGCATGTGACTTCTATTTATGCGTCGCGTCGCCGACAACAGGAGCTTAAATTTCAACAGGATAACTCACGTTCATGCGGGAGCCTTTTGGGGACTGAAGAGCATTCGAGAAATGTAAGTACTTTGTGTGCGCGAGTGTGTGTGTTTTGTTTGTATTGTGTCTTGTCCGTGTCATCAGTCATTTTGAGTTGAGAGTTTCTTTATTTACTTGCTAAATAGTTTTTACGGGTTTTCTATACATCCAGAGCATCCCTGCCAGCAACCACATCCTTGCCGTATCGTTTAGTAAGAAAAGTTTTTACACACCCGACTCCGGCCGGTCGGCCACCTTTCATTGCTTTATGTGTGCTGAGTGAGTGAGTGCAATTATGCTGGGACGGATAAGTTTGGGGTGCATAAATGCAGTCCTCGTCACACACAAAGGAGCATTCCATTCATTCCTTCATCTGCTCAGTCGCAATCTAGTTTTAATTGTGATGGCATAATAACAATAATATTTTTCCTAACTTGGACATTTATGGGGAAGAATAGATGTAAGGTACAGTGGCGGAGGACAGGCGATTGTGTGAAGTTTGTTATTTAATATTCTTTGGTGTGTATTCTATCCTGCAGTGATTTCGAGGAAGAGAACTGAATAAGGAGTAGGGAATATGTTTGTGTTTTGGTCTGTGGAAGTGTTTTTTTTTTTTTCCTTTTCTCTGTTCTTAGACCGAGGTCCATTAACCCCTTTTTGCGGCCGATAAATTGTGGTTATTCTCGGAGTTCGGATTGTCATCTATTTGATTAAGTTTTTAGTTTCGAATGGATTGAGATTGAGGTTGGAGTAAATTGAGGCGTGAGTTGGTGCACCTCGCTCTTTGGGTCAGATAACCTCATTTGTTTTGCTGATTTTGTGTTCATGTTGTCTCTTGAGGGCGCTTTACCTAAATGTATTCGTATTGCGTATGAAGGTTTGCTTGAATGGAGGTCAAGGGTGCGATGAGCATTTTGATCTAATCGAACTAGAAAAAGAGAGAGAAAAGAGCTTGAAGCTAACAAAAGTCTAGCTTAAGGTGGAAGTGTATTTCAGGTGACATACCTTAACTGTTAAACAGTCATACCTTCAACAACAAAAACAGCCAACTAAAGCAGTCTTTTAAAACATTTCAACCGGTATATGGAAGTCCCATATACTCATTTATAAAGGCCGAACACCCGGAACTGTCAACATAAGAAAAAGGGTACTTTCTGCGACTCTATTGGGCGAATTTTCTGATTTGATTTGCAATTCCATCAATCGAGCTAACATCCGAATTAAATTTGCTAGAAACTTTGAATAGCAGTATCATCTGTCAAATTAGGACAAACGAATGAAATGCCTGATGAATGAAACGTCAGCAACGATGTGTTTAAGAGTTGCTGCCGATGTTTGCAACCTATTTGATGCGACTTTGTTGCTGAAGTTGTTCCTGCTGTCATAGTTGGTGCTTTGATGTAATTGCGTTTATCTGATTCTCGCTGTGCTTCAATTTCAAAGGCGTTATAGACTGAAAATGTACCAAGAACACTAAAGGGTTGACCATCTAGTGGTTTCTTTTTAAATCATAGGTTATTTTCACACTGACAGCTGTTTCCCGCTCGAAATCTTGACAGAAAGTCAGTATCGTACCTATTTGGAACGAAATGAGTCGCTTTACGCTTAAAAAACGTTGGGAAATATTGAAAACTTATTTCCAAAGTGAGTGCGTTTTTTTAAAAGATGTTTTGGCCGAAATGAAGCTCTCACCGCGCCTGCTGTACCCAAGTTTGTGCAAAAAGTATAAATAATAAAAGAGCACTTACTGCCCAAAAATATTAGATCTGCTTCGGCATATTTAAAAATTATTTTTATCGAACAAAAAGGCCCATGCAAATTGCACTTTAAGACGGTCTTCAACAAACTGATAGGTCTTCACCGTTGCGGACCACTATTGATCAAATACTGTCACCAATTATATATTCCACGCTTTATTGAATACCAACACAAAATCTGGATCTAATCTGTCTGCTGCCTTGCCATATATTCCCGTGGGAATTGCTTTCCTCGAAAACAACATAGCAAAAACCACGAGCGGAAAAGATGATAAAAACTAACCTCTCCTAATCTCGAGAGTGGCAAACACTTCCATAAATGTATCCACTCCCTCAAATGCAACGAACAAGGATGTGCACTTGTGCAATGAGAAAACAAATATCCATATTATTGCCGTAAAAAGATACAAACCGCATATATCTTTGCTCTGCCAACCCCAACAAAGAATAGCTGAACCCACGCAATCCACGCTTTAGGAATTGTTGTATCCGAAACATAAGTATCACGCCACACGACATCCCAACGAAAATCCCAAACACAATAGTTTATGATGTAATTAATGGCAGAAAA
Source organism: Cheilosia variabilis (assembly GCA_951230905.1). Classification (NCBI taxonomy): domain Eukaryota; kingdom Metazoa; phylum Arthropoda; class Insecta; order Diptera; family Syrphidae; genus Cheilosia; species Cheilosia variabilis. Next base: position 144,074,521 of record OX579676.1, on the reverse strand, counting down.
TGCTAAACAGTGTTTTATAACACAAACTCACCCGCATGTGTACAATGAGCTTAAGAAGGTCTCCACTGCCACCGCTGCCCTGCTGATGGTGGCATACGCTAAATAGACAACAACGGAGCCCGCGCTTGACTGAACGTGACATTTTGGCCATTTTACATGGACACATAATCCAAGGGGATTTGACCCACTAAGCTTTGGGACAAAACGCCGTGCTGCTGGTAATGACGAAGATGCTGCTGCTGCTGTTGCTGTGACGCTCTGACTCAGACGACAGCGACAAACAACGACAATTGGCATGAATAAAAAATGCGTCTTACCCTAATTGAAGAGTTGTATTTTTAAATTGAATTTTTTTTTGTTTGTCCATGTACCCAATACAGCACCGGACTTCATGCTGGGTGTCCTTGTTGTTTTGACGGAAGAGCAGGCATTTGATGAACGAGTGAAGACCCAAAGTGAAGGCAAAAATGTTCTCCCGCATGCAAATGAGGGGTGCATGTTTAGTTTTCGACAGGTCCAGTGTCTAGACGGCCAAAAGATGTACAGTGCGGGAGAAAATACATTTTAAAATGTAACAGTTTCCCAGTCTAACGAAAATGTGTCATTTGTACAGCTAGGAGCCGGTTAATAAATTCCACGCACGTTGGTAATTTACATAGAATGGATTTTTGATGATGCTCCGTCCTACTATTCACTTAGAAAGTGCGGACTTATGTGGTGATTGCGTGCTTCATCTCAGGGATACGTAGAAGGGTGAAACTTTTGTATTTATTTCTCTAAGTGAAGAAGGAGTTCGTTCTGAGAAATATACATGTGTATGGGGGAGATATTTTGTGGTTGGTTTATAGTTTATTGCTGTAGATTTTACAGGCATGTATGTGCCACTGGGGTGAAGTACATGTTGGTTTGATTGGAGGCTAAGGAATTTGCGGTCCAGCATTGGCAGCGGAGCAACCAAATTGGGAATAGCTCAAAATGGCAATTGAATTAAGAAGGACTTAGTTCGGGTAGTGCTTTTGAGTTTGGGTTGACTGACGGAAAGGTCCTGTTTATAAATTTGTAAGATGTAAGATTCATATCCTTGACTGGACAATGTATACGCATACACAACCAGTGCAATGAGGGCGATTGTTCACAAGTTGCTGTGACTACGAGTAGATATCAATTGGGTGTCGCGAAATCGCATCATGCGGGGAAAAATGGTAGCCACTTGCATACCACCGACAAATTTTCACACTTTTGAATGGCCCTTTTTAGAATTGAGACACGGATGAGCTTAGTGGTTGTGACAGTCTTTATAAATTGACTTTGGTAGGTGTTTTCATGATCAAAATTTACCAGTTTTGATTCTTTGATGATATCCGTCAGTATAATAATTATACCTGCGGGTTTCTGACATTTCCATTTCTACTGATTTGCGAAACACACATTTCAATAATTCTATGAAATGCCGTCTTTCAAACTCATCGATTCCAAAATGATCCGTATTTTTCTGATGATTTTCTTCTCTTTTATATGCTTTCAAGTTTCCTCTATGAAAGTCATGTGTTCTCGACATTAATCACTCAAATTCCATTCAATTTTTGCGGAGAAAAACCGAAAATTAAAATAACACAATAACCGACGAAACAAATTGCCAATAAACTTCAACATGACTTCACATTATCAAAAGTTAATTTCAAGGCGCTAACCTTCTCAACTCGTGTGCATCTGAGGGTTGGGACCCCAATTCAATGGATAAAGTTTCGCCACCAACAAAATTAAACTATCATCGTCTCATCGTTAGCAGGCTATAATTTCAAAGATTTTGTTTATTTTTCCTTAAATCATAAGCATTGTGTTTTAACTTAGTCCGTATGGGTTTTTTTATGATAATGATTTGCGTAACATTTTGTTTGGTTTTGCTGGTAGTAGATCATTTCATGCATTGTTAAGTTTAAGTTTGACTTTGCTTTTCTTTTCAGCCGTTTGTTGGGGAATCCTTTAAAATTCTTGTCGAGCGAAACGTTTGCAAGGAATATGCTGTTGGATGTGCTGTAAGTAGAAACAAAGAAAAAAAGGATTCTCCATTGTGGTATATTATGATTGTGACAAATGACATTTGAGCAACGCGATCGATTTTGATTGCGATTGGGTTCGAAGAACTTATCAGGAGTAACGCTATTTGAATACTATTAAGTTTGAGAAGCCGAACGCAACGCATTTATTTAAGGCAAAACGTCAAATGCGTGAACGACTGGATCGAATATTCTCAGTCAAGCATTAAAGCTAAAGAAATTTTCTCGTTATTCGTTGATTCATACGTTCTCCTTGTTTCTGTTCCTTTTGGTGAGATCGTGAATGATGATTAGAAATAGGATCGCAGATATTGGCCGCGTTCCATTGCCCGCTAGATAACTAGCGGAAAGTCAGACTCCATATAAAAAAATTAAGATTTCAAAAAGTGGGTAGCACTTGGTTATCTAGCGGGCAATGGAACGCGGGCGTTAACAAAATGCCACTCTGGTGGTAATTTAAAAAACCTAATGGCCATAGCTAACGTTAAAACAAAAATAAAAAGAATAGAAATATATTCTGGCAGTTACAGTAATTCGCCATATTTTTCATTTTTTGAAGCAAATCCACGCTTTAAATTCGCCTACTTCAGTTGTTCTCTACACGTCACTTTTGACATTTATATGTGAAACTTGCACTGTCAAAATAGAAAGATTCTTTTAAATTATTTGTAATTTGAATCGGATGACTAACAAACTCTGCCGATTCGTTATAAAGTTTCACCACGAAGCTTCACGAAGGAAGAATCCCTAACCTGAAAGTAATGAAAAAAAGAACATGTGGGACAACCTGCAGTTTTTAACTAAGAAACTTATGACCGCGTCCCATTGACTGCTAGATAACTAGAGACGTGGCAAATTTCGTATGCAAAATATTGGCATTCTTACGCAAAATTATCCGCTACATTGAGCGAGCGATGCCCCATCAAAATGTGCTAGACATCAAGCGATGAATGGAACGCGGCCATTATTTAAGCAGATGTCTACAAAAACATTTCTTTTAGATATTCCTTATTTGATCTGTGAAAAGTAATTCCCAAATCGTATTTTTTTTTTCCAGATATTTGGGCCAAACTGGACTCTCGATCACAATGGACCTTCTGCAGACCGTAAACGTGTCATACCTCAATCTGAATGGTATCACATTTGAAAATATCGAATTTAAAGCTATTGCCGCAATGCCAAACCTAAAGTATGTGGTTTTTGAAAAATTCTACTTTTGCTCAATGACACCACAAGTGCGTATGTGCAAACCAAACTCAGACGGAGTGTCTTCCTTTGAAGACTTGCTAACCAAACCGGTCTTACGATACTCAACTTGGGTAATGGGACTCATAATATTTATAGGAAACCTTATGGTCCTCTGGGGAAGGTTCATCTATCGCGATGAAAATCGTGGCGTAACAATGGTCATTCGAAATCTAGCACTATCCGATATTCTTATGGGTTTCTATTTATTTACCATCGGCATTCAGGATTATCGCTACCGAAATCGTTATCACAAGGTTGCTCAAGATTGGATAAGTTCATGGAACTGCGCTGCTGTGGGTGTCCTGGCTGTGACGTCTTCAGAGGTGTCGATGTTGATTTTGGCATTTATGTCATTGGAACGGTTTTTATTGATTGCCGATCCTTTTCGTGGTCATCATCGTTTAAATCCGAGAAATGTTTTCGTTTCTATGCTGTTCATTTGGCTGATGGGTGGAGGAGTTGCTGTAGTGCCAGTGGTGCTATGGCGATCGAGTACGATGTTCTATGGCACCTATTCGGGAACATGTTTTCCGCTGCACATACAAGAGCCGTATCCATTGGGATGGCAGTATTCGGCATTTATGTTCATTGGATTGAATCTCTTTCTACTTTTGGGGATGATACTATTATACACTGCTCTAATGGTATCTATTTGGCAGACGCGGAAGGCTACACCGTTGTCGCTGCTCGACTGTGAGTTCGCTGTTCGGTTTTTCTTCATCGTTCTCACGGATGTCATGTGTTGGGCGCCAATTATCGCGATTAAAATTTGGGCATTCTTTAGATATAACATATCAGGTATATGAAACATAAAATTAAAGGGTTGGTATGGTTGCTATTTTCATACTGTTGCCAATATTAAATTAAAATAATTCCTATGAAATTTCTGAACAAAAAAAAAAATATTGATGACAAATGACAAGGAAATATTTATTTGATTTTATATCGAAAACTGTCTTAAAAAACTGTCAGCGCCATTCAATCGAGGCTTGACATTCTCATAACATAAACTTTCACGACATTTTCTTTAGATGACACATATGCATGGTTGGTTATATTTGTACTGCCACTCAACTCAGCGGTAAATCCATTATTGTATACATTTACAACACCAAAATATCGAAAACAAATATTGCTACGAGGTTGGCAGAAATTTACATCGCGGAAGAAAATGGAGGCATCGGCTACGGGTACAGGATCCAATCCAGGTTGGTACAACAGCTTTAACTTTTAATTAATTGAAAATTTTTGAAGGGTGAAATGCTTGCCCCTTTTTAGATGAATCTCAAAGCAAAGGAATACCTCTACTCTACAATAATACAAGAACACAAAGTACATAAAGGTACGGACGAGTACTTAAAGTTAACGCCGCATGTGCAATGTTGACACTTCAGGTTTCATTTTTATTAAATCGAAAGCACAAAACAAAAAATAAATATTTATGATTAATTAAGTTATAATTTAAGTTAACAAGTTAAAATATTAAGTACATACATGTAATCTAATTGGTGTAATGGCTTTTGATCAATATATTGATGTTACTACAAAACGGTGTTAGAAGTCTAATTTTGTTTACGAAAATGTTGTCATTAAGATAAAAGAAAATGAAGAAGAAGTTAATAGGTAAGTTTCTATTATTTCTTGTACGAAAAGATGAACTAGGTTATTCGGAACTTTCCGCGTTGACTAGTTGATTTTCCTTGGTATTAAGTCTATTTTATTGAACATCCATCTCAGCACTGCAAAAATGGCTGCAATCTTCCTTGTAGTTAAAAATTTCAAACAAGATATTTATCCCGTATTGAAGTGATTTAACAGAAGCATTTCGACTTGGTACTTTTCTGGTTATATGTCCACGACACTGGTACTAAACTTGCTTTTAGCTCTGTTTACCTTAAGCGAGAGGTAGCTTGGACATCATTTATCTAGGAATGAAACTAAAAGTTGAGATACACAATAAAATATACTTGGGAATCAGAACGTGATTTATTACGCATTCGTCTATTTACTTTATTTCACTGGGATAGGTGTTCAATAAAACATCATTAAATCACTGAAAATATTAGGTCCATTCGCGTACTTTCACGACGCAAGCACTAAAAATCTGTCAAACTCGAAAAATTGAGCGAAACTCTCTCAAAAAGCTGAAAATATACTCCAAAGTACGTGGATACACTTAGAGCTTTGATATCATATCCATATCACGAATATATTTATAACTTACCTTTTTGAAACATATGAAACGTTCTAGGAGAACTTACGACCACCACCGAATTTTCTTTATTTTCCGATATTTTATTTTTGTGTACAATTTATTTTTAAAACGGATTTTAAATTTGTTTCCTGTCAATTTTGCGCATATGACATTTTTATCAGTACTTGCCGGTTGAAATTCTCTGAGCTGTTTCGACCAAAGAGAGGAACTGCTCGTTACTCGTTATTTTGCTAATTTTTTTTTTTTTCTGTCATTTTTGATGAGTACGTGTATAGACTTTGTGCGATTGCGATCGATTTATATCGGTTGCGTTCGATTCAAACCGCGTACGCGAACGAACCTATTATGTCGCTCATTATCAATACCTACCTATACATCCATGCCATAGACAGTAATATCACCAACAACAAATTATTCCCATATAGCCTGCCAGTTACAGTGATTCGCCGTATTTTTCATTTCTTGAAGCGAACTCACGCTTTAAATTCGCCTAATGTCAGTTGTCTCTACACGTCACTTTTGACATTTATACGTGAAACTTGCACCAACCAAAAATATTTGGGTATGGACGAAAGTTCGAATTAGGAAAAAAGTTATTTCAAGGTGATTACTTGTGCAAACAATATTCAAAATAAGTAGAAATATCCCTACTAATGTGATTCATCTAATTGTCATTGATTTTTTTTTATAAAATTTTAAACAGAATTGCAATGTTTTATGTCAGTACATCACCCTCGAAGTAAAGTTATTTTCAGCACTGCTGTACAAACGTACGTGATCCCAATTTCCAAGGATCATCGATAAAAATACCCACCAACAAAGAAGAGTTGAGTTGCCGTCGAAGCTCTCAAAATGCCCGGGAAAGTTGGTGTTAAAATCAAGGCTGGGCGTAATTTGCCCATCATGGATCGCAGTAGTGAGACAACCGATGCATATGTGGAAATCAAATTGGGCAGTGTAACTCATAAGACGGACGTGTGCCGGAAAAGTCTAAACCCACAATGGAACACCGATTGGTAAGTGGAATTTTACAATTTTTACCAAATCGGTGGGATTTTGCTCAATCTTATCTATGAATAAGTGAATGTGTTAATATGCGCACTACTTGCCTATCAGCGCGCGCTTTATTAAAGAAAAACAAATTTAATTTACCTAGGTTCCGATTCGAAGTCGATGATGCTGAGCTGCAAGATGAACCACTGCAAATTCGACTAATGGATTATGACACCTACTCTGCGAATGATGCTATTGGTAAGGTGAACATAAGCTTAAATCCGCTCTGTCTAGAGACAGCAAGTCAGTCGACCCAGGGCAAAGGGGCTGTCCTCTCCGGATGGATACCAGTTTTCGATACAATGCACGGGATTCGCGGCGAAGTGAATGTCATTGTGAAAGTGGATCTGTTCTCTGATGTGAATAAGTTCAGACAGAGTTCCTGTGGGATTCAGTTTTTTCATTGTAAGTTTGAGTTCTGCTTCGTACCGCAAGAGTTATTTAGTGATTCTTTCTTTTAGCGCCATGTATTCCCCACGGGTACCGAGCGCAGATAATACATGGATTTGTGGAGGAACTGGTAGTGAACGACGATCCCGAGTATCAGTGGATTGATAAGATTCGAACGCCCAGGGCTTCGAATGAGGCTCGACAAGTAGTGTTTCTTCGTCTTTCGGGTCAGGTGAGCCTGAATGAGTTTGTTTTATGTATTTGTGAGGTAGATTTCCAATCGTTGCAAAAAATGTAAACACAATCAATCGATTTAAATTAGTTGCGTCTTTTTTAATCTGTGTATATGTCGAACTCCGATAGTCAGAGCTCGTATTCTCTACCGCTAAGCAATAATTTCTTTCTCAATCCGCACAGGTGCAACGAAAGATCGGCTTAAAAGCAATCAACCTCGGCGCCAACGCAGTCATCGGCTACACACAGTGCTTCGATTTAGAAGGTGATGTAGGTGTAGTAGCCCGAGGGATTGGCACCGCAGTAACACTAATCAAAATCCAAGAGCCCAGCGCACAGACCCTCGTCGACAACACCCTAATCGAAGAGTAAGTAGTTTCAATTGAGTATCCCCGGTCCTTTTTAAATGTTTCGCACTTGCATACAAGCAGGTGTGATGCGTTACCTACGCTATTGTACATCCAAAGCATGCGTGGTAACAGTGTTTCTTTTAAGCCTGTCGTTTTATTTTATCGATAAACAATAACTTCTACTTCTTCTTTTTTTTCCTTTGTTTTTCTTTCGTTGAATGCGCGATCTTACGTGTGTGTGTTTGTTTTGACTTCTTCTTCTACTTTTTGTTGTGCTACTTATCTACTCTACTTCTTCGTGTGGTGCATTATTTGCTATAAATAAACGAAAACATTGTGAATCGTGCGTTTGCTTGTAAATGTGACCTTAATTTTGCTAAAACAAATGTAGACGCACACTAAAATATCTAGAATTCTTAACGGGTCCTGAACCAGACAATGAATACTTTACCAAAGTCGACGGCGATGAGTCCATATTCATCGATCGTAAAACGTCTCACGTGAAAAGCGTCTCCGACGAAGAAAGTATGACTGACACGTCTAACATGAAGTCCTTGCTGAGGCAAGAGGAACAACGCGGCGAGAAGCCAAAAGGAAAGTTCACCCACCACGTGAAGCGATTTAAGAATCAATCCCGCATGATGATCAACAAGAAATGCGGAGCCCTTAAGAAGCGGCTAAGTGAACCCGACAAATCGGATGACAACAAATCGCTCAGCAGTTCGTACTCTACCATATCGGTTATCGAACCTATTCGCAGTTCGTTGATGGATTTGCGTAACGCGGTAAATTTCCGCAGAACGAAGTCGCCACCTACGCATATAATGCGTTCGATAAGCGATTCCAGTGGAATGGCTGGGGGGACACCGGTAAAGCAGCCACCAATAAACTTTGATTTGAACATGCACGATGGAATCAGATCATCGCCGAGTATTATTGCAGGGGCAGACATGAAATCCAGAGAAGTTTCGGTGTCCTCGGGCTCGATACCAACAGAAGTTATAGGGCATTTCGAAAAGGAATTGGATACCATAACAATCATAACCGAGGAGAGTGCTGAGGTATCTTCAATCAGTGATTCGATTCACCTGAGAGAGGAAAAAGAATTGAAGCCCATTGTGGGTGATGAAGATTTGAGAATGATTCTCAAAAGTCTCGCAATGAGTGAACGTTCTAATGACGAAGCTACTATGAATGAGTCGTCATCTTCGTCGTATCTGGATGAGGAAGATGATGACAATGATGACGACGATGCTGGCGACGAGTCGGATGACGAAGCAGATGCCATCAATTGGATGCAACCCGGAACAACTGTGGATGACTTCGAGTGTGTAATGGACGAACAGCGTGGTTCGATGCTGCATGACTTGAGAGATAATATCGCCATTAAGTATCAGCAATTACAGGTTAGAAGGATTACTGAAGTGCCCTTTCATTGCGTTTGCAGTTTTCACATTTTCTTGTACATAATCGTAGACAGAGAGGTAGTTTTTTTTTTGTAGAGAGTGTGGGAGACGGTCATTGACTCATGTAATTAAATAATTAACAACTGGAGAACCATTTGACTGTGTATCATTTGTTAATGTGTGTGTCACTTAGATTGTGTCAACATGTGCCCTCTAAATCATTCTGACATCGCTCCACATTACTCGAACCCTGTATAAGGTCACCTTTATCGCCTACCACCTGCGGGCGAGAAGATGCATATCTGTAGGTTTCACTTTTTTCTTCAGCAAAGGTAGCATTTCTCTTATTGAAATTATTTCAGCCCTGAAAAAGCACTACAGTGACTGGGAAGACAGCACGAGGGACCAAAAATTAGACTTCCATTGTTGTTTTTTTTTTATGGATGGATGGATGTCAGATGAAACAATGGTTGCTTTCAGTTGTAAGCAATTCCTGGACATTCACATCATGGTAGACAGGGTCGGCTAACAGATATCCCACGCTTTCCATCTTTGCAATAGCTACATGCATTTGTGTACTCTAATCATAGTAGACTTTTGGCCTCGTTAGAAATGAAATGTCATCACTCATTGACACTACCAACACCATCATTCGAATAGTTGAATTCGCCTCATTCCAACTCACCACACTCTGTCTACGATTCGGTAGTAAGTAGCAACGTTTCGGACACGTTTAGCTCATTTAATTAAGTTTCTATTAAAACCCTTATCAAACTAGAAATGCGTCGACTAGTCAAATGTTGTTCCTATCTCTATATTGTTTTAAAATAATGCGCACAAAAATTTCAAACACTATGGATTATCCCTAGGAATGTATGCATCGTAAATCACCAGAGAAGCAAAAGACGAAGGACTCCGCCAAAGCCGCCGGCCAGCCACAAGAACTAAGCAAGGACAAATCACCTTCACATCCACTTAAAATAAATATTATAATTGAATCTGCAGATCCTATACCAACAACAGTAGCGGACATAATTCACCAAGCAGACCACAATGCGCCGAAAACTTCGATGAGTGCAACTCTATCGAGAATATCAGCCCCCGAATTCCTCAGCTTAGATACACCCGCACTGAGCCTTACCAACCTCAGACCCAAGACCAATCGCAAAAATGACTTTTACTCGTCCACGCCGGAGATCATGCAGGAGGATAGCACGCTTCGCGTTAATCCCTTCGATTTGTCCTTTGTTTCGCTAACTGAGTTCGCCCCAAAAGGGCTACCTACTAGAGCAACTGCTAGTCCGCCTAAAAATTGTGTCACATTTACTTCACCTATTTTGCAGATATGTCCGTCTACCCCAACACCCACAGAATCCAGTGCTTCCGAAGTGTCGCCCGGAGAACTGTGTTCCTCTCACAACCTCCTTTCTCAGCACAATCCTCCATCCCTAAGCCTCCTATCTGTAAACACCCTGCAGAGTTGCAATTCTGATTGGTCCCTTAGCAAAAATTCTATCAATCACTCACAATCCCTTGTGACTTTGAGTAACCATACTAACAATGCGTCATTGCTTGCACCATCTACTCCATTGTCCATAAAACATAATAGATCATCAACGGAGCTAGTGTCTTCCACGGTGGGTGGGGTTAGTCCTGCTAATGCTGCCACAGCCACAGAGAATCGGGCCAGTCCGGTTAGTAAATCGATGGGACACACACGCAATGATTCGGCAACCTCCAAGATGTCGCCAAGTCCATCAAAAGCCACAGGAATGAGCGGTGCAACGCATACGAACAACATTCCGACGACGACCGCGGGAAAAGACATCGAAATTTGTCGCAGATCATCGGATTCCGATTTGAGTGTTACCCCAAAAGGTGAGTGCTACTCGTAGTTAGATTTGTTCCCATTTGTTAATTTGATTTCCACAAAAGTTTGTACATTTGGTTCTTCAATTCTTAAGATCCATACACACACAAATGAATCTCCATCTCCAAACCCTCAGCTAGGAGTTTTAGGTATCATTTAGAAAACTCATAATATGCGAAAACTTACTATCATGTAATTAATGTCATGCTAACACCATTCGTAAACATCAACAGTGCTCATTGTATCCCTAACTCCCAAACCCGCAGCATTAACTGCCTAACACATAACATTAAATAAAATCTGCAGTATGACTATTTTAAGTTTATTTCTATAAGTTTTTCGTGTGTTTTTTTGTCCAAAACTTTGTGAATACTCCAACGCGTTCAGAGTCAGAGCAATTTTGCGAATCTCGATTTCCTAGCGAGATTTACACCTACTTTCACTAACACCAAAACCTTGGCATTCGTTAAACTTTAAAGTGTGTCATTATATACGTTTTAGACGACTAGTCTGTGAAAAACAGAGAGAGATTTACATTTTTACATTTTATGTTGATACAATTTAAGAACAGCTGACTTTTAAATCACGCACCAGCACAAATGCAAAATAAAAGAATGATCTCATTTCATGTTCCATTGGGCACGAAAAATCTGAAATCTGAAATCTGAAAATCGCAATCAAAAACGACATAAGTCAGGGCAACGGTTCAGTGCTGCACTGTCATCTGTCATTTGATAAAGTCTTATTTCTGTGAACTGTGCTGCATACGTAAAGGTTGATTAAATTGGAATTGTTGTATCAGGACCTGTACTTGAAAATATACAAAGAACACAGCAGTTGAATAGCAGTTATTTTTGACATCTGGGTCTGGAGAACAAACAGCAGAAAGTCTATGTACATCGTGCTGGAAACGTAACCAGTGTTTTCCCTATCAAACTCATTTACATAATCAGTTTTATTTAAAACTGAAAGCTCTCAGGCACACAATTCATTTTCATGTCATACACGACAAATGCAACCAGATTCCTTAAATGAACTGGACCTTCGCAGTACGACACTTCGAACAAACTCACAACCGCACCGCTGTCAGTTTGACTGCCCCACATATAAATGCCCGACTATATAAAATGGCGACTATATCACTTCACTTTACATGTGTGCGCTGCCATTCTCTTGAAAAATCTACAACAGCAGCTATTCATATATTTTAAAAGTCTTTAGTCCTTTTTATTCTCCTTCAGAATAGAGCGCTAAACAGAGCTCGTGCAAGTGTGTTAGTCAATCTGATATATTGGGGACCTTTAAGTATCTAGTTTAGTTAGTTTGGCAGCTGGCTGACTTGATGTGTCTCAGTTTTGTATGGCCACGATCCATTACTTGAACAATTTTATAAAACAACTTCCTATTCTGTACCAGCATCCACATTCCTAATCAGCATTCATTTGGTTAGTTGTATTCAGATTTTTACTCAGATCTCAGACTATTAAATTTATTCTGAGCTCATTGTGTGAGCTCTGATAAAACAATTGAGACGTTCGTATTTCTAGTTTAGTAAGTCTGACGGCCGACTGACTCGATGCATTTCAGTTTTTTTTGGCCCAGATTGGTCACGTGAATAGTTTTTTTCAGTTGACGTTTATGGAGGGCCAACATATCTGGTCCAGAAATCTTTCCTGCATACTCTACTCATGTGGTATTCAATTGGACTTCTTCAGATTCGCTCTCAGATTTCGGATATCATGTCTCTAATCGAACATAAAACCGTCATTTGCCCTTTTTTTGTTGATATCCGTGCGAATGGAATATGTGTAGCCTTCAACACTTTTTACGCATTTTTCATTCACTGGTTAACTTTTATATCAAAACATTTGAAGTTTCAGCCCAAATTGATTTCTAAACATTTGTACATTAATAATAAACAAAAATGCGTTTCTTTGCAGTTGAAAAATTTCACGAAAACGTAAACAAACTCCACTAGTTGCCAAACCCAAACCCACTTATATTGTTAAATCTGAAGCAGCTCTGAGAACAAATTTATGTCGTTTTCCATTGGGACCACGAAAAATCTTTTTCAGATCTCAGATTTAATGCGGCTCATGTAACATGCTTAGTGCGTTTTTTAACAGGAATTACAGCTGTTGAAATTGCATTCGTTTTTGGAAGAATCAACTATGGATATCGACTTGAAAAATGTTTCTCCTGTTGTTGATAAAAATGGAGTACTTTCGGTGATTCGTAGTTTCCAGATGATGAGGAAGGCAATGAAGATATTAATTCCTCCATAGTTATATCCATTGCTTATTATGTTTATCTTTATTACGTTTCACGAAACTTTGCGCATTTGTTTTGAAAGCAAACTTCTTAAGATGGCGTAAAACAGCTGTGCGAAGTATATTGGTATTTGTGGTAGTATGCGTAAATCTGAAAAAATATCGAGATCTGCAAAAAGTGATCCGAATCGAAAAAAAGATTGATTTTTTTGCCGAATGGAACATGAAAAGTGATTTAGATCAAAAAAAAGATTGATTTTGTGTCCCAATGGAAAACGACATTAGATTAGCAAAAGTGCTCTGAAATCTGAAAAAGATTGCTATTTTTGTACTAAACGAACATAAAAAGTGCCTTGAGAGAGCCCAATCGAATACCACATCAGTTGACATTTTAAAGTGTCAAAATTAAAAAAAAAAAAAAAAAAAACACGAGAGTAAAACATCAATCCAAGTTGACTAGTCAACGCGTTCGTATACCTAGTCCAGATAAATCTAGTTAAGGTTTTACATGAACTATGTATCCAAACGTCTCCAGTTTTTCAGATGTGTCTGATGTGTCTGAGCTAAAAGAGAAACACGTTTGCTTTTTGACAGTTCAGGCTTCTAGAAAAGTGAAAGTGCTTTCACCTCTATAGCTTTAAAATCCGATGTTGGTGTTTTCGATCGAAGAAAAAAATTGCCTTTTCTATGAAAAGAGCAAATCTAGAAGTGCTCTTTCGATGTATTCTATGTTTCATTGAAAAAAAAGTGCACTTCCAGGTCAATTCTTAACACGACAGATTTTCCGGAATATTTTTACAGAATTGCCCTGAACTCACCAACACATACTAACAAAAGTCAGATTGAAGTGTTTGTTGTGTTGTGTTATTAGAAACAGATTTTTCGCTATGTGATCCGAAAATATACGATTATGCGTGCAAAATGTAAACTTAAATTGAAATGTATTGATTTGGCTGTATTTGTTACAGCAGAAAACAAAAAAAAAGTAGCAATAGAAAACCAAGTCTCTCATATGGTGTCTACCACTATTACAAAAGTACTCCAACGAATTTCATTGAAAAGAGCAATTCTGAATTTCGGGGCAATTCTCTCGGATCTTCAATGAAAAATGCCATTAGTTACTGTGATTATGAACTAGCTCCCGTATTAATAAATGTGGACAAGTAATCTAGCTTGTAGACGTCAGATAGCCAACAAAAATGTAACGTAACTGATGAGTAACGAGTTGATGACTTTTACGAAGTGTTTTTTAATACGGGACAAAAGCATACATATCCACATGTGTATATTCTATGTTTTTGATTCTATGAGCAGGCCTGTTGTGCTTAAACTCTCTTAAAGCTCTATCTATTAATGTCAGGCAAACGTTTAGTCTTACAAACTTGATTTATGTTCGTTATCGCCGTTCAAGCAGCTATAGTTTCAAATACGTAAACGGATGCCTTAAAATCGTCTTAAGTCACAGGTTTCAGTTGAGCAGTACGACCACACGCTTCTGGATGCTGTTTTAAATTATTGAATATCAGAAACAGGAATAGGAATAGGATTCTTAGTTACATTCCCTTAAAACATAAAGCGACTATTATTAGTCCAACTCCCTCAAATAAGTGACACAAAAAGGGTTCGCTCTCAAATGTATTTATGCACAATGAACTCCTTATATCCTGGCACTAACTCTCACTCTGTCTTATGTTGTTTGTTTTGCAGTTTATGGTCGAAAAAGTGAGTACAACAATACGCTATGGCAGTATGTCAGGTCCAACCAATGGAGAACCGTTCTATCTATTCGTTTTGTTTATCATTTCGTTTCTGTATTAAGTGTCAGTGCATATCCCGATATTATGTATAAATATATGTTTGGAAGGTATCTGTATCCGTTTCCTGCCAGGACGTACTGAATATTTAAATGTGAACTTTGATATTTTTTCTTATGATCTTTTTTTTTTTTGGGTAAGCATGAACGGAATGCATGGAAGAGTGAAAGGTTTCAGCGTAAAAGTGTAAATGATTTTCGCATGCTTACAGACCTAGACTGTCCTTCTGTGAATGTGCTGTAATTAGGAGGCTTTTCTTTTTAAAGTTCAACTCGAGTATCAACTTCGTATTGAGGAAGACATTGGATATGGTCCTATCTGCAATGTGACTGATGGATGTTGATTTGTTTTACGAAATTGATACCAGTTTACGTTATTATAGGAGCCACCCACTTCCAAATACGTCTATTAGTATCTGAACAAACCAGATTACCCGACTGCTTAGTACCTATTTGTTTTTCCACATTCGAATAACTTCTGTTCTGTGTCGTAACTATTTTATTTATGCCTTCTTAAAATATCATCAATCATTTGTCATTAATCGTTTTGGGTAGATTTGTCACTACAACTCGGTCGTAAAAAAATGAACAAATCTAAGTTGTCACGAGTAATGAATCTCCCCCACCTCTTCATGCACATATCATTAGACAGATCCTTCATCTTCTTTCTAACCACCGAATATTCATTTTTATGTATTAAAGCATCTTATGTAGTACATTATTATTAATTTTTATTTTATTTTCAATAATCTCTCTCGCAATGTTTTATGTTTTTAATTATCAAATTGATGAGAATACAGACTGTTATCTGTGGGATCATTATTGAAATGATCAACAACTTTGTAAATATTTGTGTGTGTTTTTTGTAAAACAAATACGACTTCCGTTCTATGTCATTCACCTTGCATATATGTATTCCGTGATTTAGGAAACTCGATTTGTGTGGCAAGTGAACGGCTTATTGCAGCAACAGCATCTATGCGACTCAGTGCAACGGCTAACATGAAGTCGAATCCAGATAACATGGATATGCTGGAGTACCCGTTCTTAACGCTGACCAAATATCCTACAGGATTTATTTTACATTTAGGTGAGTATTTAAAAAATGGCGGCTCTGTTAAAAAGTGTCAACGAATGATATACTTTCTCAAGGCTAAGAAGTTCAGGTGACCTGGCTATTGTTCGCTTGTTCTACCGTGCTTGTTACCTGGCCAAGTTGAACTCTCTCTTCGAGCTCAACACGTTTACTATACCGTGCGCTCGAATTAACCAATCAGATTTTCAATGGTTTTAATTTGCTTTTATTATCGAACACCTTTTCAGGAGCAACTGTGGCAGCGCGTTCAGTGAAACTTCTCGAAAGAGTTCCAAATCCCGATGAACCCGAAACCCGCGACTCGTGGTGGACAGAATTGAGAATGGAAGTGCGCTCTCACGCCAGAGCCTTGGGTTGTAACGTTGTTCTCGGCTATTCAGAGGCAACGACAATATCGTAAGCATTACAATCCGAATCCACTCTCCCCTTCCACTAATCCTTTCGGTCTCGCACTGTAGTGACGATGTTTGCGTCCTGTCAGCAACTGGCACTGCAGCCGTCATCAATATGATGTATAATCGCACAGCATCACAGGCAGATGATTTAATCACAGGAGTAAAGCCCTCAACCATGTCAACATCACTTGAAGAGCGTGACATCATGAAGGAGGTAAAGCACTTGATAGATCCTTCATCGTCGTCGAAAGAAATCATATCCACTTCCTACGGAGTAACACACAAGAACTCTCTTCTGAGTCAGCTGACTAGCCCTAAGCTCGCCTGCACAATGTGTCATATCCCCTACAGTCTTGCGTCGGTGCCGTTCAATGTAAAGCTGAAGAGATGCGCCATATGCCGGAAAGGCAAAGTGCCCGATGTCATCATGGCGACAGTGGAGATTCCCGAATCTCTGCACGTAACCGGTAGAGGGTGCTTCATGCAAGCACAGGTGCTTCGAGCCAAAAAAGATCTCCGCTCCGAGTCAAATGCCAAGGAGATTTCCGATGGTCTTCCGTTTTTAGAATACGAACTGCACCGCATACTTATAAACAAGTTGAAAGCTAAAGGCATGAACGCAATATTTGGCCTCAAGGCGCAGGTATCAATCGGAGAGCGTATGATCGCGCTTATTGCCACTGGAACTGCAATCTTTCTCACAGCACTGCCACCACCAGCGGTGCCTAAAATCGTAGCTGGCAACTCATGGACAGATAAGGCGAAATTGAATGAGCTGCAGAAGAACCTGCAGGAAACTTACGAGCGGAATCGAGAAACCTATCAGCTAAAGACGATCGATCCCGACTGCGAAACCAACGGCAGGGGCCAATCGGACACTGACGAGTCGGATGATGAGATGCTCGAGATGGATTTGAATGCCGGCAACAAAGACACTTGCGTTCTCGAAGTGGACGACATTGAGGACTTGGAGATCATATCGGTGTTGATGGAGCCGTCGCCGCCAAAAGGATTTCATGTGGTTAACACACAGTCGGTGCCGGGGCTGCATGACATGGAGATTGTGCGGAATTTGCAGTTTTTCACACAGGTTTGGCGTGCCAAATTGGCCGTCAACCAAAGCGTCAACGGACTGGCTAATCATTTTCAAAGGTTCGCGTTGAATTTGTGGGGTTTCGCGAGACTTCTTTAATGCGTTTCTCTTGTTTAGGCTCTGCCAGACGATATTCTTCAAGCTGCGCAGCATGATGCCGTGTGCAATATGTGATCTTCGATTTCTATTGGACCTTCCAGAGAGCGTAAGTTGGAGTCATAAGTGAATTGTTTGTTGAGTAAACTTATTTTTTCGTAGGACGAGATCCAACTGTTGGTCACCGGTATGGCACTGGGCCTAGGTGAAGTAAGCAAATTTAAAAATCGCCGAAAGACAATAAACAATGACTCTTCGGTTAATGGGACGGCAAAAAGGTCACAAGACGAGGAACTCATTTTTCCGCTGGATGAAGATCAAGCGATTGATGTAACTCCATCCGCACCCACTCATTCGGCGTATGGAAATTATTCCTTGAAACTGAAGAAGGGATCGCCATCAGCGATGAAGATGAGCGTCGGCTTGCGCGGCATGAAGCACGTGAGTATTACAAAACAATTGCCAAATGTGTACACACTCCCTTCATATGGCACTTAAGACAAAATCTCAGTTTGAGGTGTCACACAATAAACAGAAATATACTTTGAACAAAACTTCACTTACAGCTGCCCATCAGAGACAGATATGGCGTTGACATCACACCTCTCACATACGTCCCTGGTGGTAAGATCGAAAAGTATCTTGGCAATTTGAACTTTTTCTTCATTCGAGAGAGCACATCAATTCGCGAGCTTGGAGGAATTAGTGGATTTGTACACAGTTTCATAACAGAGGTTAGACAGTATTTAAACAATCTCTCTGGCTTACATTTTGTATCCTCCCTGTTTTATCTTCTCATTTAGCTACTGGCGGTTGTCCGAGCACACATCACGACATTAGGCGGCAACGCAATGGTTGCCTTTTACATGACAGAACTAATTCTAGTGGATAACCAACACAAAAATCAAGTAAGCCATATACACGATCTGCTTAAACATTTCTTCAAATTTGTCTTACCTTCTTTTAGGCTCAATGTCTTGTAAGTATTGGTGGCGATGTGGTATACGTGTCCTACCACACAGACGACTGATATTCAAAGTTAAGGGGGATCTAGCGTTTATTTTACCTGACAAGGCCCAAAAGTGTAATCTACTAACTAGGACTATGTCCCAACGTTCCCTTGTTAAAGTTATAGACCCTCCTCGACGTTGAACTACTTAAAACGTAACCGATATGCAATGTTCATTTTATTTACTATAAAATCATAGTGGCTTTCGTAACTTAAAAACAAAAGTAAAGAATGTAGCTAAATATATTATAAATATTTATAAACAAATTACAAAGAAGGCGATGCAATTAATTTATATTTTCTTTAAATTACTCTAGCCAATGTAACTATTCTGCAATTCTATAAATATTTATTATATATTGATAATCTGTGAAGCAAAAGGTTTAAAATGTGTGACACTGAAACGATGTAATTCAAAATCACATGACCAATAACTAAATAAAATTTTTTTAGGGCAAACATTACAATAAACTTTGAACCTAAATAATATTAAATAAATGTGTTGTTAAATTTGTGAGGAAAACTATTAACTTAAATATTTATTGTAAATATTAAATAAAAACTGGTTAATGTTGAAGACATTATTGTATTAGGAACAATAAAATATTTTAGTTTTACAACATAGTGAAGATTTGTGATCTTTTCTTCACTTGTGGAAAGTAACGCTGCGAGAAATGAGCGCCCAATAGAAGGCTAAATGCATGACAACATTTCAGCTCGATTTGTAAGTACTAGCATAGATGTGAACAGACTTTGTGTGCTCACAACAAATGAGTAATATAGGTGGAATGTGGCTGAAATGACAGCATTTTGTAAGGCGAAACGTTCAAACGTTTTCGTGTGCACGAAGAAATTTGCTTGTGTAACATAGGGCAAATCATTTTTGCGCACGAAAACGTTTGATCGTTTCGCCTTACAGAATCTGACCCCTACAGTCATAGTTGTGTTTAAGGGCTCTGCATGTTGGTACAGCGCCCCTTAAACCAGGTAAGGAAGTTTAAGCATTTTAGGGAGTTATCTACGAGCGATTGGAGAATCTGTTTTAGGGTGAATTATATGGCTGTTACAGCTCAGTTATTGGCCTCTAATTCGATTTACATCTACACGTGATACTAAATGTCGGGCAAATATTGTGTCTACTTTAATATTTTACACCCGCGACCCTGGACATGATTAGAAGGGGTATTATTATAATTTGAATTAAGTTACGTATACGCCACAGTGTGCCAGTATAAATCCTTACCGCAGCACTACAACTTATCCCTATTTTCTACACTGCGGTAATGACTTAAATAAAATAGACCTGGCAGCATAGTATTAGATATTTATGTTCAATAAATGCATTGTGCAGCCTTACCTAAACTATTATACCTTTGAGCAAGAGGGGTTTCCCTGTTCAATATGTCATACTAAAGGTAGAGTTACACTTGGGTTAACAACAGGATTCTTATATTCAGCTGCTGATGCTGATGCAGTTATGAGAAAAGAAAGGAAGGGAACTCTTAACCAAAGCGCTACAGTTATGACAATAATAATTAATACATAAAAAGGAGAAAGTGATGTAGTATCTAGTAACACTCTAGCAAAATGTCAAAAAGAAATAAATACAAGAAATAAAATATATCTTCACTTGATATGTTCTGACAGACACAGAACAGAGCAATTGTATAGTTTTACAGTCCCTAAAAAAACTCAAACATACCAATAATTGCGAGTAGCTAGGCCAGGCTGTGGCACCAACTATTCATTTATTTATTTATTTTTCTCACTCTCATGTATTTTTTCCCACTTTGACAGTTAATGATACGATTTGCGTTGAACTGAATCCCACAATCAGTTCCATCTCTCCATCTGGAGTATTGCTTGCAGTGAAACATCAAGACCAAAGCCATAAATAGTCAACCATAACTTAATTTTTAAATTTAATACTACTGTGGTATTCGATTGGGCACTTTTTTGCTCTAGGTCACTTTTTATGTTTCGTACGAAAAAAATAAATCTTTTCCGATTTCAGAGCCCATTTGCGCGTCTGGATTTGTCCCCGGAGTTGCTTCAAATTTACCAATACAAGTGCGTTTGAGTTTGACAACTAGTGGAGTTTGTTTACGTTTTCGTAAACATTTTCAACTACAAAGAAACGCATTGCATCGGGTGGATCTATTTTTGTTATATACTTATTTACAAATGTTTGGAAATCTGTTTGGGCGCAAATATAGAATGTTTTAATATAAAATTTAACCAAGAAACAAAAAGTGGCGAAGGCTACACATATTCCAATCGCGCGAATACCAACAAAAAAAAGAGCAAATGACGTTTTTTTGTTCGATTAGACAAATGAAATCTGAAATCTGAAAGCGAATCTGAAGAAAACCAATCGAATACCACATTAGTTAATGTGATCCCTTCACAGTCAACTAAACCCAAATGTCTTGCAACTTGAGCAGTTATGTCCCTTCTAGACATATTATTTGACACTCCTGAACTAACGATGAATCCAGGGAGGGCTATTTACAAAATTTAATAAAACAATATTAAGTTATATCCTAAAACCGATTTGTCATAGACACTTGCAGTCCTCACAAAGACAAAGTTGATCAAAATTGCAGTAACTTTTGCGTCTTGCGACACTGACGTAAATTGTTTAGTATGTTTATGCAAATCATTTGTCGTTTATACTATGTACAAACTGATTTTATTAATCGCTTCATCTTAATAGATGAATGATATTTCAGAATGAAGGCCAATACAAATTCAAGTCCAACATTCTGTAAAAGCATTCATAAATAAAACCAAATAACTTTTCTGCAACCAACTTAGAGGTTTTTTTTTTTCTTTAATTCTTTTCATTAAATATATTACAAAGTTTACATAACAAATAATGAAATTTTAGTCCAACGAAAACTAAAACACAACGACTAAGACGAGAGGAAAAAAAAGAAAGAGATCAATTTTTAATTTGTGTGTGCTGCATTCTTCGAAAATGTTTGCTTTTGATTACCACTTATAGAAGAATTTAATGTTGTTTGCTTAGTTTGATTGGTTAAACATTTTTTGTCCGGGTTTAGAGGAAATACACTTCTGCGATGGTATATGGTGGGGTTCAGTTTCGTTCAGTGGTGTTGTAAGCTTAACGCCTCTTGCCGAAACGCAAAAACACATGATCCACATCTGTTCGCTTGCCATAGTTCATTGGGATGAGTTCGTCTGTTTTGGACATCAAAGCTTTGAAAATGCAACAATTCCACTAAAGGTGTTATATTGGAAAAAATTTGAACTTACCAGCTGCCTCGTTCTTGATGTAAGCCCTCAGAGCACTTGAAAGTTGATCAGAATTTTCCAAGGCAATGCAAACCTTCTTGATGTGTGGTGGCATCTCTTCGAGAATGCCAGGTTCGCAGAGAGGTGCCACGGCAATTGTTGATGTTTGTGCCATGCCACAGATGGCCAAGAGAACGGAGGCGATGATGAGGGTGGCGACAATGTTTGACGACATCTAGTTGGGGGAGAAATAAATGATTTAATGTACAAAATAGAATCAAGTAGTATAACTAATAAACTACCGAAGGTTCAGTTCTAATTTGCATCTGCTTAAAAAACCTCTTACATTAATCAAAAGACTCCGCAGCACGAAAGTTTCAATTAGAACACAAGTTGCAGTCAATTGATTCCTCAACTGCACCCTAACAAAAGGGACATCCTTCACAAGGCAAACAAACATGAAAATCCAAAGGAAAACTGATGCACAGTCAAAGAGCTTTCTCCGTAAAGACCAGCATCCGCCACAAACTTTCACCCTCGCCTGCTTTATCATATATTTATGAACCTTCCCATCCTTTGAGAAATCTCACATCAATGCTCCAGAGTATCGGATATCACAGGGACCATAACTTTGTCCAGCCACCACCAAAAGGATAAAGTTAAACATCGTGCTGTGTAAGTAAACTCTTTATCCCAGGACATGATAAATCCTTTTCTCCGTCACATCCTTCGAAAGCAATTATGATGCAAAACCTGATTTATACTCCTGTTTCAACAAGTGCAATCCATACCACCGTCAACATTGCGCATCATGTCACTGATAGCCTGCAGTAAGCACTCACACATACGTTCCACTTAACGGTATCGTTGACATATCAACGAGCTTATGGAGTGATAAACACCTACTTACACGAGAACAAAAGGAGAACGGAAAGAAATTTCATTAAAACCATCTCCCCAGGCATACGGGATGAAACGCAAATTTACACGGTAAATTGCATAAGTAATAATCCGAAGGATAATAATGCAGGAGGCAAACAATATTCCAACAGTACTCGTTCACCTATGTGTGGCATTTGAAAATAACCTTCTTTTGCACTCCCTCTGGCAATTTTTATCCATTACTAAAAGGCAGTGCAGGCATCCACTGACATAGGAGAATCACGTACCAAGGATACACGGAATATTGTCGCACTTCCCTGTACCTGGTCCTGGGTGCAATTGAACAATTTCCTCAGCCTTGATTTCTGGTCCAAAGGCCAGATGCTGCTGTGCACATGTAGCGCATTCAAGGAGGGAGGCGATAAAGATTACCAGCCCGCCCCCTAATGATAGATGATTGCAGCGAGTGTAAATTTACTCAGAGCATCAATATTAATTTTCGTTACAAACTAACGAACGACTCAACTGAAAATGCGGATATCTACAGATGAAAAGATGGACGATACGATAATGTGCAGGTGTGAGATGAAAAGAGCAAATACAGCCGCAGTGTGTAGTATGACTGACAGATGAGGAGGGGATTCGCAAAATCATGCCTAAAATAGTCACAGTCGTGATGCTGTAATTAGTGTGGGGATTTGCCGTTGCCCATGTTAATGTAAATATTGAATCAAAAGTTTTCGGGGGTGTGTGCTTGTGCTGTTCGTTCGCAACAGGTTTGCTTGGAGATTGTTCAATTGTGCGTGTGGCCGTATGTAAGGTAAATACCGAAAAGATGACAGGCTGTTGAGGATATAAGGGATATTTAGGTTTGAATGAGTAACCGGATTGACTAAAACTGACAACTTTTTGTCTAATTCATTGAGTGGAATTAGTTCACGTTGAATCCCTCTCCAATATTGGCTACAATTTTCATAGATTTATAAAAACTCAAAATCAAATCAGAAAATATTTTAAGGTTAAATGCTAAATTCCATAATCGAACTATTTCTCTATATCTATTACAATAATTAACAATAATTGTAATTGAGTATCTACCAAGTTGTTTATATTTATTTGTACTGGTCAGAGTTGCCAGCCAATTTTATCAACATTTGGAGTGAATTTGTAGGCCTTATAGCAAACCAATTTGACAGCTGATTGACTTGATGCGTCTCAGTCTCAGTTTTGAATGACATGGTCTGGACACATAAACAGTTTTTTTTCAGTTGGCGTTTATGAATGGATAACTGAAGTAGTTTATGAGAGAGTACTTAGTTGTAGTTGGCAGCTCGAATATGTGGCTGACGTTGAAAAAGTAACGAGTGACGGTGATTGTGCCCATTGAGTAATTCGAAAGCAAATGTGATATCAAATTTTTAAAGATAAATCTTTCACAAATTCTGCATTTATAGAACTCGAGTTTTATTTTGTCCTACAAGTATAAAAGACAACCACAGCGGCATTTTTTAATGTGTAATCATTTTAAATAGATCGGTTCAGTTGGTATAGACTAGCGAGCAAGCGAGACGTTACATTTTATGAAACGCTAACGCAATCGCTCCTCAAATATGCAATAACTGCGCTATGTTACTTGTTTAATATTATTTGTATTGGTTTTACCAACTTATTTTTTGTATAACAATAAGAGCAACGTCAAATTTGAGACTCTAATTGAAAGTAACAATTTTTCTTTCTAGTTTGAATAAATACTGCAGTCAGTGACTGTTTTTAAGAAAACTTTAAAGCAAAGGATTGGAAAACTGTTCTGGACAGTGTGACTAAAAATTTGAAATAAACTAAAAAAAAAAAATCAAAAAATCATTTTGAGCTATAATTTCTAATATGAACTGCGTTAACTTTTGACATTTACTTTTAATTGGCAGTTTGATATAACGTGTAAGTATTCTAAAAAATAAATCTCCTTACCGATATTGTCTTCGATTTGCTAGAAGTGTGAGAGTACAAAGTTTGTTTGTGGATTAAAGTTTAAAAATATATCATCGCACATATCGACCTAAAACCACAACTGTCAATGAAACATCAATTTTCGAAATAACTTCTGTTTCGAACCGGTGGGCGCAGTGGCTCAGTGGTTGAAACAACAATAAGCGAAATCGAACGGAAAGAAGAGTGACTTAAATCACAGCTGCCATCGAAAACATGAACATTTTCTTAAATGTTCAATATGACTGATGGTCTTATAGTTTCAATGGCATACCACTGCTTCAGCCACAAGTAACACGTGAAAGTCACACGGCTACAACCTCAATTGATCCAAGAGGAATTATACAACTTTATACTAGTAACAAATTGTACTTTGAAATACTTCAGCTTGAAACAGACAGACAAATATAGAACAGGTGCACAAGGTGCACTTGAAGGACACTTTCAGTAAATTACCACCTGTTTGAATCGCTTATATAAAACTCTAATCTTCCCTCAATGTAGGAGAAAAACACTTCTAAAGTACACTGCTGTCCACTTCGAGTACTCACCTTTCAAAAGATTATTTGTTTGAATTTATTAAAACGTTAAGAATTTATTTGAAAACTTTCACAAGGAATGACTTCCGTTGGATACAAATGCACTGGACGAGATGTGAACGTTTTGTGTGCTCTATCGGTGACAAGGACTCGCTTTTATATCCGCTGAAAGCTTCTCAACTAGGATAGTACAGCAATTTGATTGGTCGAAACGAGTGCAAATCCTGATGGATGCTTTCCGCATGGTGAAATAATGGGTGGGGGTTGTAAAATGGTAAATTTTCACTTACTATGCGTAAATATATGAAATCATTTTTTCCGTTTTTCGTCCTCGGTGTTTAGTTATTTAACATTTTGACGTTGAAGGGATTTGTTTTCTCATTTGCCTTAGATGGTGGGAAGTGTTTGATTGCTGCTGGGGTGATAAAAGACATCTTATGGCCATATGTTTTGAAGGATTAGCTGGTGGATTATAAACAAAAAGGTAAGGCGAACGTTTGAGTTTGTTAACTATAACTAGTACATTGTTTTGTATAGGTAAACACAATGATAAACGATGAACTTGTTTATTTCTTAGATTAAAAGTTAAATGGAAAGCCTAAAAAAGTTAAACGGGATGTGCGGAAGTGGAGCACAAGTTAAGGGCAAGCAACTATGAAAATGTTCATATGGTTCTTGCCCCTCTATACTATTGGCAAACGTCGAGTGAATAATGCTTATATGTAGATCATGCAGTCTCCAATATAGTACATTGGGTAATGGTAAAACTTAAGATTGATCTTTAGATCGTTAGACTTAGGGACTAGTGCTTCTAGCATCCTGATACAAAGAGGGATACACCTGCGATTGTCAAATTATGTGTGAAGACACTGAACAGATTTTCCCGCGAAAATGTGGTCTTGATAAATTTAAGAAAATTCGTATAAACGTAAATTTAATACACTTTTAAATCCGAGCAAATTCCCTTTGAACATTACAATTGTTTTCGAAAATGTTATTCCCCGGCGCCATCTGTTGGTTTTTCAAGACATCGTTAAGTATGTTAAGGGTCTTTCATTAAGAATTATTAATATTATTTTATTTCTTGTTTTATTTTACATTGAAAATCGTTTAAGCTCGACCTAAAATATAATTTAAATAGCCACAACGACTCTATTGTTACTGACTAATATTGACACGGTCTTATTTTTGATCGCCCAAATCTCCGGTGAACAAACGCTATTGAACCCTTACCACTGAGTCTAAGTTTTAAGTCTAGTCTCAAAAATAATTTCTGTACGTTTGGAGCTTGAAAACGCTACATGAATAGTGCGAAATACTTTAACATCTGGAGACATCAAAAAATAATTGCTTCGAACCGAGAAATCTCTATAGAAAATTCTTTCATCTCTTTTAAATGACCATTTACCAATTGCAGTGTTACCTTTGCACATTAAGCTCCCAAATTACGGTTTTTATCACTTTGGGCTAATTTAAGTAGGGACCCCAAATTTTTGACTTTTCATAGAAATGGGTTGACTTTTATGCCCTTTTGGGACTTTTCGTCAAAATGCAAACTGCTAAATATCCTTATACTGTTTCCTGTAAGCCAGGGGGCAGCGTACCTGCCAATCTCCGTTAATTACTTGCAAAACATTATTAATTTCAAAGAACACGTTCAATATTTTAGACCAATATATAGGCAATCGACACTAATTGGTTATTAAGCCTGCGTTTTTACTTTTCATGTTCGACATTTTAAAAGTTTTCTGGACAGAATAATAGTTCAACATAAAGTTAAATCTACCTCTACAAAAGCGTTTATATCTTGGAAGATTAAAGGCGCCTTGAAGTGGATTCGGTATGTGTAAACTGCCTTATTAAAAACCGTTGATCACGTTCAGCACCTAAATAAATTGGAAATTCCCGTGAACTCATTTTTAAATTCAGTAATAAATTGCCATAATTTCCTGCCTAAAATACAACAATTTCCTACAATTGCATATGCGCTTTCGAATGAAACTCAGGTTTACCCCTAGGAAGTCATATTTATTTTTTCTCAATGGAAATTTAATTTCCAGCTTCAACTACCTTTTAATTGTACTGCTGGAGTAATAACTTTTCATAGCATATGTTATTTAAAATGCCTTTTTAAAAGAAGGCCACTCCATTGTGGCTTTTGGAAAATCTCAACGGTTATACTAGCAGCCAAAAAAAAAATGTTTTTTGCTGCGATATAAAAAAGGAATTAGTTCAAAGTCGTGTAATTATGGTAGGATGAATTCAGATATTTTTTTATTTAATTGAATAGCTTAAGCAACCCACTTGATGTACTCGTATTGATCTCATAGTTTCAATCATAGACAAATCATATTGTCTCTGGTTTCAATTGAGGACAACATGTCGGATGAAGTTGTCTTGGACTAGGCGCTTAGTCTTTTAATTGGAATAAACTCTATAAGAAGTTGACACAAGCCAATTATTACTTGTTAATATTGTAATTATATATTTTATTGATGTAAAAAAAAATGAATTGTCGGTTAACAACAGATGTTAATAGGAAACCAGATTTTATTGAACAAACGTGTGTTTTAGTTATGACATTGATTTTGTCGTTAAACTGTTTTCATTCATATCTTTTCATATTACTAGCAAGTTCACTTACCGCTAGCATTGCTAAATCAGTGTTTTCTTCAATAATAGTATAATAATTATACCAGCACAAAAGTCGACTTAGCCCTGGTGACTACAAAACGGTTTTTATTTTAAAGCAACAGCTGAAGTCTGATAAACGCGAGGAGTTTGCTTATTTAGTTGATTCTTTTACTGATGAATGTGAGGAGAACATTCAATAGATATTTACTTTGTCACTCGTTGAAACCATTTTAATACGAAGGAAATCAAAACATAATATGCTAGTGCATGGAAAACAGGACAGAAAATTTCAAATCATCTGTCAATAGTCAGGTGACAGCTTTTCCAATTCTTAATACAAGAAATTCGTTGAGTAAAAACTCTTTACGTTCTCAGTGAAGTTGTATTATCTTGCTCTCTCGCAGCCACTCTCTTACGAATTTTTCGAGTTAAGGAACGGCATTGAGTAAAAATTCGTAAGATGTAAAAGTAAAGGAACAGACCGAATGTGTCATATTTGATTGATTTTGATTGGCCTAGATAGGTCACATCAACGGCTTTTGGAGGGGATAGCCGACAAATCTAGTCAAGTTTTTCGTGACTGAGTACCAAGTTGACATTTTATATATGTGGCCACATCTACTACATCTACTTCAGACAAATATTCGACTTAAGATAACTGCTACCTTTCCTTCCATCGTATGCGTGACTGGTTTTATTTGTAGATGTTTTCGTTTAAAGCTACTGTGGTACTTGACTGGGTCGTTCGAAACTTCGTCGTTTGAGTGCGCTGCAGAGTTTGACATTCTTCTTAACCATGCTGATTCCTAATGTAATATTCGATTGGGCTTCTTCAGATTCGCTCTCAGATTTCAGATTTTGTGTGTCTAATCGAACATAAAAACCTCGCTTGCTATTTTTTTCGTTTCGTTTCATCTTCGACTCGTTTCTAAGCATTTTCCATTCACTGGTTAAATTTTATATGAAAACATTCAAAATGCTCGCCCAGATTGATTTCTAAACATTTGTACATAAATAATTAACAAAAAATAGATCAACCCGATGCAATTATTTCAATAAAACCGAGTAGGCATCTCACTCACAAAAAACTATAGCGACCACTCACAGCCGGTACCGGAAGTGCCCCCTCTTTTAGCCCAGTAACTCAGGCTTGGCAAAATATCATTTAAATTGACTGTCACCTCAAATTTCTATCACATCAACTTCATCGACATAATTTGCATACAATCAAGTTCAACAACTATCGACCATCATCAATGAATATGTAACGAGAACGTAGGCCGTTTAGTGCACCCTGCATGTACCTACAGCTATATACATAAATATGATGAAAAGGCGTCAAGTTGACGCATGTAATTTCCGATAGGCCTCTGTTGTCACGATGTTAGTACCAATAAATTGCATTCGTCTATATCTTTAATTATCGCTGACACTACTGTCACCAGTGCAGTAGTAAAACAGTTTGAAAACGAAACGTAAAAAGAATCTAATTAAAGGTATGATTTTAATGTGTGACATGTGTAAGTACTTCTAATGTCATCAGCACAGTGTCCATTGGCATCCCCAAAGTGCTCTTGGCTTTTAGATGTGAGCTTTCATCTGCGACTGCTAACATTGTTTTCCAAATTTGATTTAAGATGAATGCTTTTATGTGGGCAGTTGTTTAGTTTCTAGTCGTATAACTGACAATGGCATTTCTTGTGCGGGTCCGAAGGAAATAATTAGCGAACATCTTACTTCCGTCTGACAAATTACTCGCCTGAATTAAATTACGACTTCCCCTGCGAATTGGTAAAAATTGCCATTGTTTTGGTTTTTTTTTTTTTGCTTTTTCAGTCAATGGCGCACTTGCCTTATGCAAATTCATCGACGAGGGCTACATTGGCACAGTAGATGCGATTAAATTATTCATCGCACGTATAATGAACATTTGATTGTGTTTTCACACTTAATCCGCACAATGGAATTTAAATCTTTCCTTTTGGCATAGTCAAGGATATCAATGATGATGTCAAACGTCTAATGGGAGACATTTTTCAAATTAGTCGTATCGTGTACCACAAGACGAACAACATGTAAAAGAAAAGTATTGTTCAAGAAAGGAATTCTGTACTTAAAGAGTTTTACAGCGGTTTTTTGTCTGTTATTTGTGACAGCCTGGTTTCAGAGCACTTTTTTTGCAATTGGATTGCGTATCAAATGTAATTTTGGGAGGACAACTCTGAATTTTATTTGAATAAATTCAAAAAAATGCTGCCTATCTTTAATCGCATTTTTTTAACTTCAATACTTACGCCTAAATGATATGCTGAAGAGAGTAAGGAATAGTCCTCAAGAATTGCATCGTCGGCGAATACCTTTATCCTCTAATTTGCAATCGCTACTAGTAAAAAAAAACATCGCGCGATACTAATAATCATATTTAGTGTCCAGGTTAGATTTTGCGAACTCATAATGGCGAAATTTTCCATACAACATTTTTCCATTGTGACCTACAAAATATTTAGTGTGAAGTATTGATATATGATTATTAGTAAGGCCCACCATCTTTTATCATTTAATTTACTTAATATTTCGCTGGCACATTAAACAAACAATATATATATATATGTAAATGAGTAGGTATGGTATATATATAAAACAATTTCTATTGAATAGCCGCCATTATTGGCTCCGGTGTATTCATGGCATAGCCGAGCTCTTGTAGAGCACGACGAATGTCGACAAAAACTGTTGCATCTTCAATGGTGGATGGCAATACAACTAATTGGTTCTTAGCAAAATCTGCCATTGCTCTTCTCATAGTTTTGCCTGAAAGTGCACAAATTATGCAGTCAATTTGAATATTTAAAAGAAATGCTCTTGCATTAGGAGCCCAACTCAAGTAACCCAAGATCGGTAACCTGAAAACCTACCAGAACGTGTTCGTGGTAACGCAAGTACCGGTGCAACCAGTCGAAAAGAGGCAATCGGTCCGATTACATCGCGAATGATTTTTATTATCTCGCCGCAGATTTTAGCTCGAGATTTAGTGGTATCTTGAAAGACAGTAATGCAAATCGTTATGAAAGAAGAAAAGTAACATCTGTCATATACGAACCATCACTAGGAACATACAGGCAAAGAGGCACTTGTCCCTTGGTAGCCTCTGGAACACCGAAAACGGCTGCATCTGCAATTTCGGGGTGCCTTAAAACAGCATCTTCCAAGCTCGACGTTGAGATTCTATGGCCAGCAACATTGATAACATCGTCATCGCGAGCTGTTACATAAACATAGCCCTTTTCATCGATATAGCCAGCATCCATGGTGTCGTAGAAGCCCTAGAATGTGATAAAGAAATAGCAAGTCATTGAACAAATGAAAGTCGTGAGTCTTTTAGCGGAAAAGCGAGTTTGCTTTGGACTTTTTTAACCTCAAAAGCGAATAATTTTAAACAGCTAACTTCTTCCGTTGATTCCAATTTTTGCAGTTATTTCCGAACTTCTTTTACTTTTTAGGTTATCTGTATTCTTCTTTTTGTTGTTTTTTTCCCAAGCAACTTCCGAGATTTCATAGAAAATACCTCCTAATTTTATTTTTCATTTAGTTCCTCTTTTGGCCGGCAATTTGCAACATTTATTCGTCAATTGTTGACGTCACGCATAATTATCTGATGCTAGAACCTATTTTCAATATGTCTGTCGATCAATTCGGTTTATTGTTTACCTAGTAGGTTTTTGTTGATTTTACTTTGTAAATGATTGCGATTTTCCATTACCAGCTGTAAAGCAGTGGCGCCTCAGTTGGAACATTTTTCTCGCACAAATGCCACGAAAATGAAAATGACATTCACACATGTGTGTGACTTACCTCGAATTTTTGGAAATAGGTCTTCTCGAAAAGCTCATCATTCTGGTAAAGCGTGGACATGTTCCCCGGCGGAAGTGGCAGCTTCAAAGCAATTCGCCCCTGCTCCAGTGGCTCGCATTCAGTTCCATCGGGATGCAATACTCGAACTGAAATTATTTCATAACCAATAAAATCCATCTAACAAAACCTTCACCAATCTTACTATCATAACCCAGAAAAGGCAGTCCCGTTGTGTACCGCGGTGGATTGAGGTTGTGTTTAAAGCCCAAGCACGTTACAGTGACAGCCGAACCGGTCTCAGTCTGCCACCAATTGTTCAAAATCGGCACCTGGAAAACCCTCTCTATCCAGTTCTTTGTCTCAATATCACAATGTTCCCCGGCGATGAATATCGCTCGTAATGACTTTAAGCTGTATTTGCGGCCGTATTTAATTTCGGGGTCAACTCGGCGAATAACTCGAAAAGCCGTCGGCACAGAAAATAACGTGTTGACCTTATGCTGATCGATTATTCGAAAATATTGACCCGGATCGGGCGTGCGATCGGGTTTGCCTTCATACATCACGCTCTTCACGCCATAGCACAGGGGTCCGTAGCAAATGTACGAGTGTCCAACGACCCATCCCAGGTCTGATGCTGACCAACACACTTCTCCAGGCTGCAGGCCATAGAGCACCTTCATGGTGTATGTCAGGGCCACCAGATGTCCACCCACAGGACGTTGTATACCCTTGGGCTTGTCGGTGGTGCCCGAAGTGTAAAGAATGTACAGAGGATCGTTAGCTTCAACCGGTACGCAATCTATGGGGTCGCCCAAGTTTTGTACTGTAGTCCAGAGGATATCGGTCTTTTGCTTCGTCGCGGAATACATAACGTTGTCCCTCTGAAAGACAATGTTGCACAGTGGCTTCCATGCTGACAGTTCGACTGCTGCATGCAGAATGTCTAAGTAAGGGATTATTTTTCCCGGCTCCAAGCCACAGTTGGAGGTGATAATGAGCTTGGGCTCGGCATGCTCGATGCGGGTACAGAGCTCACTCGCGGCGAAACCTACAAGGTGTACAATTTAGAGTTTGATGGCTTTAAAATCCAGAGTGGAACTCACCCCCAAAGACCACCGAATGAACAGCACCAAGGCGTGAAGTGGCCAACATAGCTATTATGGCTTCTGGTATCAGCGGCATGTAGATAACGATTCTATCGCCTTTTCGCACACCCAGCTTGTGCATTCCTCCAGCCAGCAAAGTGATCTATAAATTAAGTTATTACAAAGGTTTTGCTGCACTTAATTAAGACAAGGGGTTCAACTTGCCTCATCGTATAGCTCCTGATAGGTTACGTGTCTTATAGTGTTTGTCATTGGACTGTCATGAATAAGTGCCACTTGATTTCCTCGCCCATTGGCCAGATGGCGATCTACAGCGTTGTAGCATGCGTTCAAATAGCCACCGACGTACCATTTGGTGAACGGTGGGTTGGTGTTATCCAGAACTTTGTCCCATTTGCGGTCCCAATCCAAGGATTCGGCTAGTTTGCCCCAAAATGCCTCAGGGTTCTCAATCGATTGATTGTAGGCTTCAAGGTAGACAGGATCATGGATGTCTGGCAAACGCGACGAACCTAAAAAGAAGTAAGCAAGTTCATCAATGGTGCAAATTGAATGGCTCCTGCAGCACTTTCTAGCTGTCAAAACCATTTCCTTGCTTCGAATCTTCGAACCTTGCAATTGTATTGTTACTTGTTATATTCACTGCTAGTTTGTGCTGGCACGCGCCTATCAAACTTATGGAAAAGGATGTCGTGGCCTTTGACTTTGACTATAAAATTCTGTAGCATGTGATCGAAAAAGAAGTCTAAAACATCTACCTCTACCAAGATTGGTATTAGGAATAAAAGAGTAAAAGAGAGTAAAAGCCACAGCAGATATTTCGATTCCGAAGGGTTTTATGATAAAAAGTCAAAAGTCTCCTGGATTGTTGTTAATTATTTGTACCTTGAACTCAGATCAAATTTCACTGAAAGCAAGAGAGCAACGCCAGCTGGGGGTAGGTGATTGAACTATGAATCTTATTGCCTAGTTGAATGTTTTTTTATTTAGTGCCAACTGCCGATTACTGATTTCCATGAAACATTCTAAACACTTTTTTTAAACCGATTTAATTTGAATTTTAATAGAATTACCACTAATAGCTTATGCGAGCACGACCAACTGTTCGATGATCGAAAGAAAACTGTCTAAATAGTAACTATGCAAATGCTGCACATGAAACGAGCTCAATAATTATTCAATCACACATTAACATTTATTTTGGACATTTAGAAAATAAAAAACAAAATAAGAGTCAAAGGCACACCCAAAAGTTAATTTATATTTAAAAATGCAAAAACATTTCATGAAGTATAGTTCAACGGTTCTGATATAGTTCTGATTTCACAAGTCACAAGTGCCCGTTTCCAAACATTCACCGATAATCACCCGATGGCAGTGATGCCAAAACAAATTACTGAAGCGATCATGCACTTTCGCATTTTTGTTGTGCTATAGGTGCGTGGTAATTATTCGCAATTCGGGAATATTGCGTCACTCGTCTCAATTGAAATTCTAGTTGATATCGTGTTAATAGGTGAATGAGGAAACATCTAATTTAAATAGAATAGATTGGAATTTGTGTAGCCTTCGACACTTTTCTAAGCGTTTTTTATTCACTGGTTAAATTTAATATGAAAACATTCAAAATGCTCACCCACATTGATTTCTAAACATTTGTACATAAATAATAAAAAAAAATAGATCAACCCGATGCAAATCGTTTCTTTTCAGTTGAAAAATTTCACGAAAATGTAAACAAACTCCACTAGTTGTCAAACTCAAACGGACTTGTATTGGTAAATCTGAAGCCGGTCCGAGAAAAAATCCGGATTCGCAAAAGTGCTCTGAAATGTGAAAAAGATTGCTTTTGTTTGTACCAAACGAAATTGCGGAAAACGCTTAGAAAAGTGTCGAAGGTTACAAATAGTCCAATCCCACGAATATCAACAAAAACAAACAGTAGGCACCCGAAATCTGATCTGAGTGCGAATCTGAAGAAGTCCAATTGCATACCACATAACCTTCAAACTAAATATTTTGTATGTATCAAAATGGGTAAGTTTATATGGAGAATTTCGCCATTGTTAGTTCGTAAAATCTAACGACATTAATTTGTCGTTTTCCATTGGGCAGAAAGAAGTGTCCGGGAGAGTCCGGAATCGAAAAAATCACTTCTGAAACCGTTCAATTGGCACAAAAAATACTCTTCTGGTGATTCTGAGAAGAGAATTTCGCTTCTCGACTTGAAGTCAGAATCCACTCAAGAAGCGCTCACACAAGTGTAATTTATGTTTTTTATAAATACAAGTCAGCTGACAGCAGCCGTAGATTATTTTTTGGCATTTCACCAATACTTTTGCGGATTCTTTCAGAAGCAGTTTTGTTGTTCCATTGGAGTTCAGAATGAGTGGATCCCCGATTTAAACCAATGGAAAACGACATAAATATGATTTGTGGTATTGCACATTGACTAAACAGCAATAAAACTACTGTCACAATAAAATGGAGTAGATTAGATTTACACGTATGGTGTTGAAGGGCGATATAAATAAAGGATCTAATGAACGTAACCTACGATCGAAAGGGACTTAAAATACAACACAAAAACAAAAACTTTAGATGCATCGAAATCAAATAATCAAATGGTCGTCAATTGCGGTTATTAATATCGAAGGAGTGTCCTTGAGTCGTCGGCTGTTCTACGTTTTTCTTCTGCTTGGATCTTTTTGTGTTTTTTTTTGCTGTTCTCTATTGCGATTGCTTTAAAACCTTTTGGAATGTCCGTAAAAGGTATCGGTAGTTGTGCAGAACCTGGCCCATATCTGACATATTCAAGAAAGTAAATTTCAACTTGTTTACAATGAACTGCCATTCCCCTGAAGCTTGGTAATCAGAGGTCACGGCCTGCCTAACCTGTTCAATGTGGTAACAATTAAATCAAATCGAGCAAATCGGCGCGTTCACTATTTTTTTGTAAAATGCTTCTCAATTAACGGTTCCATACAATAGATGTAGCTGTAGCTGTAGCGAGTAAATGAATATAATTCGAAATGTCAACTGAATTAGTTCTATATCAGGCTTTATGCATGTTTATGATACAAAGTAAAAGTGAGAACATAAGAGAAACATAAAGAATTTAAGTGGATATACCACATCGCACTAGACATGATAAACTGGCGTGAATACGAATTAAGTACAAGTGTTTTTGAAAAAAAAACTTTAAGCATTCCTCTTTTAAAAGGAGCGAAAAGGGTCACTGCCGAAAGACTTTATAAATAATTTTCAATTTATGTGTTAAAAGTGATTGCTGTCTGAAAGTTTTATCGTTGGAATTGTAAAGAACTTTTACTTGTCCCATAACTACAGTGACCATCCGTTCATTATAATAATGAACAGTTCTGTATTTGAAGATGATGTTTATACGATTATGATACAAAAACATATAGGTATATGTTCTGTATTTTATTCAAGTTTCTATAAATAATAACATGGACATTAGAAAACTAAAATATAATTGTGAGCAAATTGGTAATGTTGAAGTACCATAAATTGATGAACAAGCAGACAAGTAATCTAGTACTAAGAAAATTGTTCTATTTAAGGTTTTTTTAAGTTTCTTATCAAATGAAAAATAATTGAATATCTAAAAAGTGTGTTGAAATTTGTGTCCTTTTTTCTTGTTCATTATTTCTAAAATATATTCTATTGTCACCGTACACTTAACCCACTATGGTTATTTTATATTATATTATATTTTATTTCGTTTAGAATTTACCGTTTGTGATAGCAGAATTTACATAGGTAATTTAAATACAGAGATTTATTTATTTCTACTGGAAAAAGTTTACAAGTGACATAATTAGAAAAAAAAAAATAGTTTTTCAGGAAAGCAACGATTAAAAACCTCATATTATGGTTATAAATTCTCAATTATATAGGTATTTTCGGTACGAATAGAAGAGACCAACAATTTTGTGCCAAGTCCGAACGGCTTATGAAGCTTTTGAAGGGCGGTTGTGGATGCCCTCGCATGTTTGTCAGACGTTCGTTGCAGGTATCGCGTCAAAAAGGGCCTAAACTATAATATGCTGTCTCAAGTAAATTCCATCAAAAAAAACATTAGCGGGATTATTAAAGAAAATAAATTAAAGCCCGTCAATAACTCAGAGTCTGTTCCAAATCACTTAAAACCTTGCATTACATTTAAAAAAACAAATAGTCTATCGTCAAGTGAGTAAGCTGGGTAACGCCGGGTTCAGGATAATGCGCTGATCTGTTTGCAGTCAGCTCACATGGGGCTATTTTAAGAAGAGGTAACCTCGATCTATACACTGATCGCAATCTTATAGTCGAATCTGATGGTGTAATTTAAAATTTATTTATATCCTTACTGTTGTGACAATATCCAGCGTTGGTCATTTCACACGAATTATTTTCCATCTAACACTTGGCTTCAAAAATAATATATTTTCCTCTTATTTGTTCTTTCTTATTATTATCGTTCACAATATCCTTTTTCAAATTTCAATCACTTTGTAGCACAATCGACATTAGGCTTCAATTTAATTTAAACGTACGGTCCAAACAACCGCTTTGTTAGGGAATCTACACAGAACTAAGTTCAAGAAATGCTGTCCAGCCTTAGCTAGTGCGTTGGACTTATACCGGCTGAGGTTCTCGTGTTGATGACCACCTACCTTGATTATTACATACCCAACGAAGGTGGTGCGACTTGCAAATTTGAATTTTTTCAAATTAACCAATTCGCTTTCCCATTCGACATTGTCAGCTACAAACACACAGTATACGAGTATCACTAATATGTACATATTGCCTGTGTATGAACAGAACTGTCGATTAATATGCACAAATTAAGGGTTTTTGTGCAAGTGAGTTCGGAAATGCAATTACACACCAGCATAAAGGTATTTAATGAATGCACGGCTAAACTCGCATACACGAATAGCTTCTTGCGCTTACTCTACAAAACTGTGAATAAATTCTCTGATTGGCTGACAGTGATCGTAAAACGTATTGTGTACATTCGACTTACGCTTTTACAGAAACTTGTGTAACATTTTGCTGATGAAATTTTGGGAGATTGTCGGTTGTTTACAAAACCGCAAGCGAAGTGAAACTTGTTTATTATGAATTTAAGAAGTAACAATCGTTGCTTTGAAAGAACATGTTCTGACATGGCCTGATTGCTCCTTGCACCAGTACTTGGACCATGAATTTAATTTATACCTAAATCTTAAGTCACAACAGGTTAAAGGTAAATTGGCGCCCATCATTGAACAGCAGGCACAATTATTTATATTCACCAATCGTTAATCTAGAAACCGAACAAATTGGGAGCAATTAAAGACGAGTAATTTTCTACAAAGTAAGCGAGAAATGCAAATTTTTTTTAAAGACCACCCGCCTAATCCAAACGACTGAACTGAGAGGTTTTCTCAGAATATTTATTGTGTTCTCGGATGTTTATCAGACGTTACCAAATGGCGTCTTCGGAAACACCATAAAAGGTCAATTTTAAATTGTTCTCGTTAAGAGCTAAGTGGCAAATGGACTTGGAGATAACCGAATCCAGGGATTTAATCGCGCCTTGACTCTCGGTAAAAATTGTAATATCCCTTGCGGATATTACATTATATCGTAGCCACGACAGGGGCCCTACTCTCTATTTCGTCCCATTCGAAATAGCTTTCCCCTTCCGCTTTTCACTAGGCACTCTGTAATAATTTCGGAATTCTAAATGCGACTGAAGTACATTTCATTCCACTTTCGAAATACAGAGTAGAAAAGCTTCCCGTTCGAAAAAATTTACTTTCGGGACGAGATACGGAGTAGGGCCCCAGGGCCCCCTTAACCGCCCTGATATCCGCCTGGAGCACGCTAAAGGGATTACGAAGGCGAAATGAGATTAAGCAATTTATGTCTTTGAAGAAAACATCCTCTCGCACTCCTGTTTCGACGATGCTCACTTTTTACGACGTTGCTTCTAATAGGAGGGACAAATTGACGACCTGGCCAGAGAAATAGGGGTAACTATCAACGACGGTTTATCCTTTGCTAGCCCAGATAGAATTTCGAGCAGGTCTTAAGGCCGTTGCCAGCATATTTCACAGAAATGAGAAACGAATTAGAGCTCGATGTGAGGTTAAATTTGGTCATTATTCGGAGATTGAAAAAAAAAACACAAACATTCAAAAGTACAGATTTTATTAGTTGTTTCTTTATTTTTTCGGAGTCTGCTTCTTGTTCTTTTTAGGTCGATCAATCTTTTGCTTTTTGGTACTCGGCGGATCTGCGGTATCCATTTTCTCTTCAACGACCGGTTCAGCGCTGAATCCCTTTATGTACGGCTCAACCATTGTGAAAACCAATTTCTCGTGTTGCACGTTGCGCGAGTCTAAGCTTAAACGCACCCGAACTGGATCAAACGAGTGGAATATGAAGGTGCCACAACGCTGCGTGTGATCCTATCAAAGAGTGATGTGTTAAGCGAGATATTAAAACGAATATAAAACTTACATCTTCATTGTAGACAAAGGTTACATCGGGATTCTTTTTATTATCATCCTTTGAGTTAAGGTAGATTGTACCTTCTAAGCCGAATTTGGGAATAAGAACCTGCAATGCATTCTTTCGAACAAACAGCACGTATCTGGCAAATAAAATCAAATCAATTTGTTTGTCAGACACGTTTTTGTATCGCAAACTCACCCTTCTTCATCCTGTGTCTTGCCACGGAAAAATAGATGCGTATTCATGGCTACTGACGCTCGCCCAGCGTACTGCGCCATTTTGTGACGATAGTTTAAGTTCTGGCAGAGGGCTTCGTTTGCTTTTTTATCTAAGAGTCCTGCGTAGGTGCTGTCAGCTCCAATCGAAGCGGCCAACAGGCGATGTACTATGATGTCGGAATACCTGCAAAGAATTTCTATAGCACTGGTAACCCACTTAAATGCAAATCCTCACCTTCGGATGGGTGAAGTAAAATGCGTATAAATCGGTGCTGCAAGCCCATAATGGAAGAACTCATCCCTGGCTACGGTGCCACTGATGAAATACAAAGCTTGCATCATACATCTCGTCGTTAAGATCCTTATCATCACGTTGAAGTACGGATTGTCGTCCTTTACAGCCAAATCCAATGACTCAGACAGCCCCTTTCCAGACTCGATGTCAATCTCGAAGCCTTGATTGCGAGCAGCCTTTATCAGGGGGTCAAAATTGCTTGGTGGTGGTTTGGGATGACGACGCAACATAGCGCACTCGGTAAACTCATTAGCAATGTGCTCAGCGACTGTGATATTTGCCAGCAACATGAACTCTTCCACCATGGAGTTTGTTTCACGGACTTGCTTGACCTCGACTTCCAACGGTTCATGGGTTTCACTGTCCACTTGGAAGCGAATTTCCGGCGATGCCAACACCAGTGCTCTGGAAAAAGTAAAATCGTTAACATCAACAAGCGAAAAATTGGAATTTCATAGAGCCCACCCATTCTCCATTCTCCTTCTCTTCAAGATCTTTGCCAGTTGGTTCAAGTTTCTGAGCGACTTGGCGAGTTCATCATTTTGCTTCTTATCGTCGATGATTATCTGCGCTTCCTCATAGGTCATGGCCTTCTTGGATTTGATGACACTCTTATGGAATCGTTTGTTTACAATATTGGCTTCGTTGTCCAACTCCCAGACGCAGGAGAAGGCAAATCGCTCCTGATTGCCGACCAGCGAACAGAGATTGGAACTCAATAGCGCAGGCACCATGTCGATGCGTTTGCCGACCAGGTATACGGTAGTACCGCGTGACGCTGATTCCATGTCTAAAGCATTTCCCGGTCGAATAAAGTGACTTACATCAGCGATATGGACGCCGGCTTCCAAATTGCCATTCGGGAGGGTGCGGCAGTGAAGGGCGTCATCGATATCTGTACAACCAGGCGGATCCACTGAGCAGATGTATAGTTCTCGGAGATCAACACGTTTTGCGTAGTCCTGTTGAGGAAGGAGACGATTTAAATTGTAAAAAGGATTATGGGCCACGACATAAAAGTTTTCGTTTCTCAAAAATAAAAGGTAAAAGAGTTCTTATTCCCCAGCATTATTTTTTAGTCTTTACCACGAACTTGGGGCCCCAGCTGTTTCCGTGCCGAGCTAACCAAAAACCCGCCCACCAGTTATTTTAAAAACAGAAAAAGCCTGCTACAATACAACAAAACTACCCAGCAGAACACTCACGCCCCTTTCTAAAACATCAACCAGCGGGTCATGGTCTGCAAAAACTCTGGAAAGCTGAAAATAACTCTCACCTCGTCTGTAATTCTCCATGGCATCTTGGGTAGATAGCTCAGAACTTCTTCCGAGAATTTACTATGCGGCACATCATGCTCCAAGAGAATAACCTCATTCTCTGTTTCTGTATTGCCGAGCGGTCCCAGTGCTCTCACAAAATGTCCATGTGGGTACCGCGAAGATCTTGGCCACGAGTCGATAGCAACAATTATTCGCTGCATATATAACTTATCCGCCTGTCGACTTTCGATGCGGATCCTGGGAATCTTACGGTCGGCTGGAATGAACACGTGCCGGGTTGATCCCTCCACAGTGTTTTTCTGCAGAATACCACAGTACTGGCGCCATTTGCGACGGATGATACCAACAATGATGCCCGTCGGTTTGCCCTTTTCGCCCTTTTTCTTCTTTTGAAAAACCTTGTCCTCTTCGACATCATCAAGATTGTCACCGTGATCATTGTCATCTTCCTGGAGCACGATTTCACTGGGCGCAGACCATTGCTCCTCAGGCAACAACTGTACAGCGACGATGTCACCATCAACGGCACGGTTTAGTTTTTCACGACCTTGTATCAGTATCTGCAAGGGTTTGTGTTAAGTCAAAGGAAATCTAACGAAAAACAACTAATGCTTGCATACCGGACTATCATAACTGTCATTGCTAACAAAACCCTCTAAATAGTTTTCTCTGGAAGCCATGAATGAGCCCTGGACAAGTTTCCCACCTCGAATGCCTTCGTGGATCTCGGATATACTCAAATGAGGGGGAAACAGAGGCAGACGTGCATTTTCAATCTCGAAATTCTTATGAGCGTATTTGTCCAATAAGAAAGGATGATCGATCAACGACTTGATGTAGTCCTGAGCTGAGGTAACTATAATTCCCTCTGCGATAGCCTTTTCACGGTTTCCAGCATCATCTGATAAAAGAACGATTCGAATTCGCTTATTGCCGGCTTTTCGTTGGCTTTGTGCCAAATGGTCATCGTACCATTTGGCTGCACAGCGTATAGCTCTATCGTTGCGGTCGTTTTGCGTTTCCCCTGGTTTACGTTCCGCATAGGTATCCCTGAAACGAAATCAATTAGTCTGCCTACAATTAAACCTTATTTTATCAACTGACTTATGATGTTCATTGACGAATACATAGAAACTCCTCGCCGCATGATTGAAGATGTCTCTAAACCGATTGTATACAGAGGAACTGCGATGCTTCACCTCCTGCAGTACCGTGGTTAGGACAATAACATTGCAAATAGCATCCTCTTCGAGTACATCTATTTGGTCTAGAACCACATTTGTGTCAAGCAGTAGGTAATGGGGGAAATTAAACAAGGAGCTCTTCGAGATAGGGTTGGTGCCTAGCACGAGTTCAGCCTCATTTTGGTCGCAAAATTTGCAAAGTTGCGATCCACAACCTAAATCATCGCGCAGATAATGCTCACGAACAATCTGAAAGGAGACTTGTTTTAACTCGACAGTTTTACCGAAATACCTTTTATTTTACTTTTAATATGTTCCCGCGCTTAGTTTTACGAGTAAATTCACGTATAGTTTGCATTTTTGTTTACTTCTGTGACACATTTAGGTACGCAAAAAGTTGGGTTATATTTTGGAAAGTATGACATTTTACATGTTAAAGAGGCGATGGTTGCCACTAAGTTGTCAGAAGTGTACGTGTAGTTAAAGAGCAACTCTTCGTCGCTCGTTACACTATCCCGATAACACTGCTTTCGATTTTATATGTTGGTAGGTAGCCCTCGATTGGTCACAAAAGGAACTATATTTTAATGTCGTTTTCGATTTGGCAAAAGGATCAATTTTTTAAAGAAAAAATCAATTTTTTTTTTTGATTGAGATTGCTTTTCATTTTTGATTTTATGTTAGATTTGGCAGCAGAAATCTGAAATCTCAGATCAAAATCTGAAAAACCCACATCGATAACGACAAAAGTAATTTTAAAAACATTTTTTTCTTACTGAATACAGTCATTTTTGCTGAGCGCTTATGTTTCGTCTCCATTTTCATTTCATTTCAGCGTCTCCGGCTGCAAGTGACAGCTAACTGCTTTAAAAAAATTTCGAAAATTTATTAACGGCGGTTCTTTGCGTTCATTATTTTTCTGCAAACGCAAAGTTTTTGTTTCGTAGGTTTCGTGTATATTTGATTTGTTTATATGTTAAATATAATAATTGGCTCATTAATTTTATGTTATATATTTTGAAATGGATTCAGTGAATAACTGGAAAATCATTCTTTTGCAATGGGTAAGCAAATTAATCAATTATTTCTTGAATTTCGTAAATTTCGTAAAAATCGTATACTTTCAGATTAAAGAATGTAGTTTTTTGGAGAACAGCTTTTACAGCATCGAACAAACAGAAATCGAAGCATTCTTTTTAAAATTTTGCGAGAAACTTCAAAACAATGTTAACAAGAACGAGGATTTGTCATCGTTTCTAAAAGGTTTATTGTTTGTGATTTTTGCTTGGATTGCGTCTTGAATGTCGAATGATTTTTTTTTTTGCCTATAGAACACTATCCCCTATTCGAACCACACTTTGATGATGAAAACGCTATAAGCAATAACGATTACATTTATGTGTACTCATTGCTCTTACACTTCAGTTGCGTTAAGTGTCCAGATGAGTTCTTCCAAACCAATTGCCAACAACTAAAGCCCGCAGCGCAAGAAAATATTGCAACGTTCTTTAAGGAACTGGTGGTTGCAAGCGCTTTAACAAAAGATGCACTTCGGCATGCAATTGCCTCAACTAGTCCATTTAAGGCGCCTCAAATATATGCGGACAGTCCTATAAAGACTCCACGAAAAACTGGAATATCCCCACCAACTCCAAGAAGCTGTAAACTTCAGCAAAAAAGTAAAGAGCTAATCAGTTTAAGGGTGAGTAGCACGACTCTCAGAATGCTAGACATAAACCATATTGAAACGAAAATATATTTCAAGGCACAACTCGAAAATGAAGCGTACGAGAAGGGTTTGTTGGAATTGGAAGCTAAACAGAATCAGGAAAAAATATTCAAACTATGTAATGATCAATTTTTCTTCGCGTGTTGTAGATACTTATGTTTTCTTGTTTTTTTTTTCAGCTCAAGAATTAAAGAGAGCACACCAAGACTTACAGCATTTGAAAAATGATGTACTCTCGAAAAATACCGATAATTGTGATTCTGAAGTTAGACATTCGGAAGACGAACAGGTGAGTAATATTTTTCGATCAATAAATTGACGAAATTTATTTCAATCGTAATGCGTTGGTTTATTGCTCAAGTTGCATTTCTTTGCATTGCGTGGTTGTCTTCGATAGACGACGACTATTGCATTATATCCACTTTTTGAGTAAAGTCAAGCCAATTTTGGCTGTTCTTCC
This sequence comes from Cheilosia variabilis, assembly GCA_951230905.1. Classification (NCBI taxonomy): domain Eukaryota; kingdom Metazoa; phylum Arthropoda; class Insecta; order Diptera; family Syrphidae; genus Cheilosia; species Cheilosia variabilis. The sequence goes on along the minus strand of OX579676.1, from coordinate 144,029,987 downwards.
CTTGTACGTTTTGCTATTTCAATTTATTTTCTTTCTCGAATTCTATTGCAGACCAATCGGAGACTAAGTAAACAGATTTCACAAAAGGAAACGGAAATTGCTAAACAACGAGAAGATATCGAAACGCTTACAGATGAAAAAGAAATCCTCACCGAAAAAGTGAGTATGGACATTTTATATAGCAGCAGATATGTAACTGTAACTTTAACTTTATTTATCTAAAAATATTTCCAAATGTTGGCATGAACTCCCAAGGCTCATTTACTTATTGTTGTACACCTCTAAAATGTATATCCCTCATTCATACAACTCTTAATTTTCAATACTTTTCAGCTTAAACATGCAGAGAGGCAGATCAAAATATTGCAACACAAAATCGAAGAGTTCGCTTTGAAAGTTGATGAGCTCTCAAATGAATTAGAGGTACTTGTTAAATGTTATTTTTTTACGACTTACATGTCATCAATGTTAAACGTCTTTCCTTGTCCAAAATTCCTTATACCCTTTGTCTTTTCATAATTAAAAATCAACACAGCAAAAAGATCATACGATCCAATATCTATTAGAGACCAAAGGTGAACTAGAGAATTATATTGCCGAAACACGTTCCTCGTCGGTTAGTTCGCGGCCCGATCTAAACACCTCAGTGGAATGCCTCGATTTATCGAGGACTACTAACAGCTCTGGTAGTGTAAACAGTCCCGAAAATCTAGGCTGTTCGGTGGTGGACATTCAGCTTCGCGAAAAGGAATACGAAAATGTCCGACTTCGTGAAGAAATGGCCATGATGCGCATGGACAATGCCAAACTGTCCGAACAAATAACCGACTTAACAGTACGGTGCTCGAAATGTTTCGACATTTGTAACGAAAACCTACTAATTAATCATGAAAGCAGTGGACCGCTGGAAAACTTCATAGTCTTTTCGAATTACATTAAGAACTTTGTCCACAAATACGAAGAGAACTGCATTGCCATGAGTGAGTGGAGAGAAAACGCTAAAGCACTAGACGAGCAAAACCAGCTGCTTACTAGCCGCGTGGCTGACAGTCAACGTGAGATTGCTGTCGTTCGAAATGAACTGAGCAATTTGCAAGTAAGCAATAAAACCTTGAGGCTTACTAGAATCGAACTGGAGCATGCAGTGGACGACTGGAAGAACAAGTTGGAGATTTCCCTAAACGAACAGCGTGGAATGGGGGAGAAGTTGAAAAGCCTTCAGAGCGAATTGGAGACTCTGAAGTCCTTGAAGAGTGACGCAGACTGCGACTTCGAACAGACAATAAAAGGATTGAAGTCCAGTTTGGAACTCAGTAACGATCAATCTACACAAATGAAAATCGATTACGAAAACCAGTTACAAACACAGGCCACGCAGAACCACAAGGCAATAAGCGATCTGCAAGATAGCAACAAAATTTTGGAGTCAACAAAGATCGAACTGGAGAAGGCAGTGGACGACTGGAAGAACAAGTTGGAGATTTCCCTAAACGAACAGCGTGGAATGGGGGAGAAGTTGAAAAGCCTTCAGAGCGAATTGGAGACTCTAAAGTCCTTGAAGAGTGACACCGACCGCGACTTCGAACAGACAATAAAAGAATTGAAGTCCAGTTTGGAACTCAGTAACGATCAATCTACACAAATGAAAATCGATTACGAAAACGAGTTACAAACACAGGCCACGCAGAACCACAAGGCAATAAGCGATCTGCAAGATAGCAACAAAATGTTGGAGTCAACAAAGATCGAACTGGAGAAGGCAGTGGACGACTGGAAGAACAAGTTGGAGATTTCCCTAAACGAACAGCGTGGAATGGGGGAGAAGTTGAAAAGCCTTCAGAGCGAATTGGAGACTCTGAAGTCCTTGAAGAGTGACGCAGACTGCGACTTCGAACAGACAATAAAAGAATTGAAGTCCAGTTTGGAACTCAGTAACGATCAATCTACACAAATGAAAATCGATTACGAAAACCAGTTACAAACACAGGCCACGCAGAACCACAAGGCAATAAGCGATCTGCAAGATAGCAACAAAATTTTGGAGTCAACAAAGATCGAACTGGAGAAGGCAGTGGACGACTGGAAGAACAAGTTGGAGATTTCCCTAAACGAACAGCGTGGAATGGGGGAGAAGTTGAAAAGCCTTCAGAGCGAATTGGAGACTCTGAAGTCCTTGAAGTGTGACATAGACCGTGACTTTAAACGGACAATAGAAGAATTGAAGTCCAGCTTAGAACTCAGTCAAGATCGATTTACACAGGTGAAAATCGATTACGAACACAGGTTACAAACAGAGGCCGAACAAAACCAGACTTTGGTTGCCCAGATTGAGCAACTAAATTTCGATGGTAAGATCGAGAAGACACAGATCGCAGCTGAAATGAGTCTGTTGAGAGATCAATTGAAAGAATCGTCGAAGCAGCTACTTGAACATGAGAGTACAATTCAAGAACTCGAAGTTGGCAAGCTGCGTCAAACGGAGTGGATCAACGACTTGAACTCCCAGCTCGGGAACGTGCAAAAGCAGCTGGAAATAGTCCAGGCTGATTATGTGCACATGAATAATGTAACCGCCGAACGAGAGAGACAAATAGGTTCTTTGACCACCGAGTTGGAGCAGACCCAGCTGAATCTCGACTGTGTGGCCAGTGAAAAGCATAAACTCGTGCAGGAGTTGCGAGAGAAAGAAAAGGATCTGCTAAAGCTAACTGAAGACAGCAGACAGCTTTCTCTGATGGTTTCCAAAGTCCAAGCTGAAAAAGATGCACTTATCAGTTTAATGCAACAAAGAATAGGCGCTCTCAGGCTGGCATTAGACCAATGTGCGAGCTCGTTCAAGCAGCAAGATGAACGGCTTGATCTCACGAGCGAAAAGCTAAACTCCCGCCAGGCCGAACTGCAGAAAGTCTCAGCAAATTACATGGACTTGGAAAGAGTTCTTGCTGAGCGAACACAGCACTTTGCCACGTCTGTGGACGGACTTGCAGCACATTTGCAGGTTTTAGCCGACCAATTGAATACTGGGAAAGAATCGGACCTTTTGTCAGTGTCCCAAGAATCAACTGATGTTATGGACAACCTAAAGCGAGACCTCAATCAGCTAATACAAACGTGGCACAAGTTAGGCGTAGAAAACGCCCATCTATCAGACACTGTATCAAAACTTACGCAACAGAAGATCGATGCTAAGCGACAAATATCGGAACTGCGCGACCACAAAGGTGAGTCGCAATGCGAGCGAAATAAACTGACGAATGAGGTAAAGCGATTGACTGCCGACATCAGCAACTTGGAAAGTGTATGCGACCGTTCAAACGAGCAAAACTTAAGGCTGCAAACCAACCTGTCCGAGCTAAAACAGGCCAACGAAGATTTGGCCCAGGAAAATAGTCTTTTAAAGAAAGACATCTCTGATCTTAAATCCGAACACGAGAAGAACCTATCCCTCGCTGAACAGTTGAGAAGCGCAGAAACCGCTCTCCGAGCTCATGTTACGGATATGCAGTCATCAGCGAGGAGACTTGAACAAGAAATTGAAGCGGCCCAGAGTCTACTGGCGGTAAAAACACGAGACGCCGAGACGCTTCTAAAAGAACGAGACCAAGCTCAATGCACCATTGATTTGATGAAAAAGCAGATTTCAGAGCTCGAATCGAAACTTCTCGCTTTGGATGGTGAGACAAAGGAGAAATACGAAGCAGCCTACAAAATCGTTGAAGAAAATTGTGAAGACAAGTGCAGGAAACTAGAGGAAAGTCTTCAGGCGCAAATTGATGAAAAGCAAACAATTCTGGACACACTCAACGATACGGTCGACAAGCTAACGCAGCAAAACGTGGTGTTGGACAACAAGTGCCACCTTCTGACAGCTCAACTGGATCAATCAAAAAGCGACTTAATATTGACCAAAACCGAGTTCGTTAGACTGCAATGCGAAGAAACTAAGCTTCTAGCGGCAATCCAACTGATGAGGGAGACAAGCATGTCGAGCGAAGCTCAAGCCGAAAAGTATAACAAGGAAATTGTGGAACAAAAAGAGAACGTTTCTCGGTTAATCGGGGAAGTAGCGTCCATTCGACGGGAAAAAGACGCCCTTGAGGGGGAGAAAACTCGTCTACTAAAAAAACTCGCTGAAACAGTCGACAAGCACAGTTCTTCGAACGCAAGCTACAAATCGATTCTCGAAAAGCTGCAATCAGCTGAAAAAGACCTTCTCGCTAAACAAACTCTGCTAAAGTCTGAACAGATCCGCTGCCAAGACTTGGACAACCAACTGAAGAAACTACAAATGGAGTGCACAAAGCTGCGAGAATCTGACGAGAGTAAAAGCAATCGATTGCAAAAGCAGGCCCTCAAACTGGGCGACACAATGGCAACTAATATAAAACTCAAAAAGGAAACAGAACTGGCACTGGAAGCGTTGAAAAATTCCAATGAAACCACTCAACGGGAAAACGCCAGGCTCAATTCGAGTTACAATACACTAAAAGACAAACTAGCCAAGTGCGAGAAGACCAATGAGCAGCTTGCATCGAAGCTGCAAACATTGACCAAGGCGCATGAGTTACTTGCCGCGGAGAAGGAAAAGCTAGAAGCCTCTGAGAATGAATTTAAATCAACGAAAGCCGCACTCGATAAAAGCAGGTCAAACTTGGAGGATAAAGTACGCAAACTGGCCAAATCGCTCAGTGATTCAAACGTGGCTATAAGTCGCCTTGAACAGGACAAAGTTCGACTGAGCCTAGAGGTTGGGGCTTTGAACAACCAACTACAGGAAGCAAAGTCCGTGTTTAACATGAAACTGAAGGAAAATCAGGACATAACCACAACCGCCATCGAAACGAAAAACGCATTTCAACAATTGAAGGACCTCAATGAGAAGTTTGAAACGGTCGCCAACGGTCTGCGCGAAGAAAACTCTCAACTGAACGATCAACTATCCAAGCTATCGCTTCGCTTACAAATCGCACAAGACGAATGCGACAGTACCAAAGCTGAGTTGGCAGCAAGCCAAGCAGAGATCGTCATGAAAAAGAACGAACGCGATGTGACCGAGAGAGAGCATCTGGCCACATTGCAACGCCTCAATGAAGTCGAGAAACTTGCTGACGAACGGACGGAGTACGTTGAGAAGATAAAACACCTGGAGACAAAACTGGCCGAGACATCTCTAGAGCTGACAGAGAAGCTCAAGCAGGAGCAACTCATCAATGCCAAACTCAACAATGACATTAATATTTTCCAATCCAAGCTGCTCAAAAGCCGCGCGATATGTGAGGAAAACGAACTCAAGTGGGCGGAGGAGAAGGAGCAGATGTTGAACGAAATGAAAGCAAGCGACGACCGGATTAAGGAGACCCGATTGGAGCTGGAAGGCAAGCTGGAGAAGATGAAAAACAAAATGGTGAGTTTTAGCATTTCCGTAGCAGGGCATCACATTATGGGTTTTGGTTTGCAATTGTTTGTGCTGTCTTCCTGTTCATGTTTCTCTTTCAATTTTTGCTGTGCAATCAATTATAAAATAAGGGAAATATTAGCACACATCAAACTGCCACAGGTCTCAAATTATATCAAACAAATCCATTGGCTGTCTGTAAATTGAGTAGAGGAACCAAATTGCATGTAGGGTCCTAATCTGTGATACGTTGATTTAGGTGGACGAAAGTCCTCCAACCTTGACTCTCAATCCCCCTTAACCCTCCGGTTGAACTGCCATCTTTTCGTGATTTGACCGCCCGTACTCAGCGAAGTGCTTGCTTGATCTGTGTAATGTGAACCCTGCGTAAATTAAGCTTGAAAAAAAAAAAAAAATATTTCCTAGTTTTTGTTTGTTTACACATGTGTTTTGTTCTCTTCCCTTTCAAATGTAGTTTTTGCAACAAAATGAAAAAATGTTGAAAAACCGCAGGCAGAAATGGACGCAAAGCATAAAGTCCTGCTTCAAATATTCGATAACATTTGTCCTGTTCCACATGATTGTTTTTATGCTAGTCAAATACATAATGGTCAGACATGACTTGCAATTAATTATAAAAAGCAATGTACCCAGTGTGTTTTAGACAGTAATGAATGTTGTTGTTGTTGTTGTTGTATTGGATGTGATGTCCGAAATTTATTATTGTAATTGTTGCAAATAAACAAACCCCAGTATCTAGCTATACAAGATGTTTAAAAACTAATTTCTCTACGATTCGCTAGAAAACTTTGTATAATGATGAGATTACAAAAATTAAAAGTAAACAGGAACGCGAGCTTGCTGTCTTGAAGTCGGACTGCGAAACACTCAAAGCGCAGGTAGGTGGTCGTGAACTTTGTTTGGAATTTTCGAATCATATACATAATAAGGAGAAATTTACCTACCACCAGAACGCCAAATACGAAGAGCACACAAAGAAGCTCTCCAGCCAGATCTTCAAGTTGAACGAGAACATTTTGGAGCATCAGAAGCAGAATACCTTCCTCAAAACGAAGCTGAAAGACGTTGAAAGTAAGCCGCACCAGTTCAATCGCATAGCAAGCAGTCACGTGCCGCAGTCCTCCGCTCATCACGCCTTAAGTTCGAATCTCCACATGGAAGACGAGGAAGGGGAAATCTTCAACAACACATATCTGGCGGACTTGAAGAGCGGCCGTGTGTCAGATCTTTTCAGCCGAGAAATTTGGTATGTAAATTCGGCTTACTGGCATAAACCATCGGTTGACCTTTCATTTTTCACAGCACTCAAGAACTTAAATACCGAAACTCCTTGCTGCCACCGCACTTGAAAAGCACCTATTTGGCTCAATTCGATCATCAATTGGGCGAAGATGAGATCAGAGTAAGCGGCGTTTCAAATTTAAAAAGGACACCAGGAATTGAAAAGATTTTACGAAAACTCAATGTACAAAATGACAATTGAATCGATCGGTTCTTATTAAATCCATTTAAAGAAAGCTTTGCGGAATTTGATTTGATAGACAAGAATTCAGTATCCCTTTGAGTGTCTTTGTGATTTGTCGATTCGTGTTTTCCCCTCCTTGTGTTCATATGTGCTGTATTTATCACATTTGAGTTCTGCTTACAGGAGTTTCTAATTGAATGTGCGCATTTTTCTTTCACAGGAAATCCCCAGTCTGGATGACAGTTCGAGTACGCTGTTGAATACGGGCCAACGGAAGAAGGTGTCTGGTGCGACATCGTATAAACGGCCGGGCCCTCCAACGCCAAGTAAGAACGCTGGTCGTTTGTCCTTTGGCGGGATCGGAGAGCTTAATCGGGAAATACTGAAGGAATCTCTAGACACGGGAAACTACACGTTATCATCTAAGACTCCGGCCAAGTTCAAGTTGTTTTCTTCAAAAGTGAAGGATGAGGTATGACTATTCAACATTTTTTTTGTTTTTGTTTTATTTGTGATCACGTCATAGTGAGAGTTGTAGTAGAGAAAGGTGTTTTGTGTTAGTTTCGTAAAAGCGCTGATATGATGTGTGTTGCGCATGCGTCTGTGGTGGTTGGCAAAGCTGCTCAATCGTAGCCCTGCTCCACGGATCTGAAATCCTTGCAAAAATTAGGTGGTCGATCTTCCGCGACGGCTAACTTTGTGTATCCCAATACAAACATTACAAACTCCTCCCTACATGTAGTGCAGTGACTTGTTTGACTGTTTTCATGTGTGTCCGAGTGTCAGTAAAGTTGTTCAACATAGTGCGCGCATATTTGAACCATGTTCCTTTTTCAGAATAAAAATTGTGTGCTGTCGTTTAAGCGAAAGAAACCTATCATTGGTGCCATTCAATGCTCATCAACACCACGTAAAAGTAAGGCGCACTGCGATCAACGCCGCCTTCTAGATCAGATTATGTCTGCTCCAGCTGACTCTCCGCTCAGCCTTGTCAGTCCAGCTGTACATCGTCAGTCTCCTCTAACTCTCACTCGGAGGTTATCGCAAAAATTGCGACCATCAAAGCTATCATGTGCAACGCCGGATAGTGAAGTATCCGATATAAACTCTCCGATTTGCAAAGAGGCTATCTCAAAGCCCTCAAAACGATACAAAGATCGGAGAAGTTCTCTTCATCTCAGGGGTACTATGTTCGCAAGGAGCTGTCGTACCCCGACCATGGGATTTCGCGAAGTTTTCAAAAACAAATCGAAAATGCAACGTAATGCTACATTTAATAAATACCGGCGCGAAGCGCTGAACCAATTGATTGTCAAGAAAGCGTCTGTCAGGCCGTCGCCGTGTAACAACAATAGATGCTGCTCGAAAGCCATTAAAATGAATAACCTAACTATTGAAGAATCTAAGGAAGGCTACATCTGTTCGCCTTATAATAGCGGCATAAGTGACAATATCAATCTGGATGGGAAAAGTTCAAAGCATTTCCAGCAGCTTCTGACAACGAAAGAGTCGCATGCACCATTTGAAATAAGTGAAATAAATGGTCCGTCACACGTGAATTCGAACAGTAACAGCTCTAGCGCTGTACACTCTCGAATAATATACGGAGCAAGTGTGATCTTGAACCGCCGCATTCCAAATGTAAACACTACACTTGTTCGCAAGAGTTCCATTTATGTCAAGGCAAAAGATGGCCAGGGCATTATATTGGTTACGAACCAGTCCATTACTTTGATGGACCTAGCTCAGATGTGGATTCAGATGAATGTCTCTGCGAAAATAGTTATTAGCGTTAGCCTGATAACACTGTGCGTGTTCTTACTCTCTATTGTTATTCAGTTTTTTCTCTGAAAGTATATCATATATTTTTGTTTAAATTATTTACTTGCTTACATTGAGAATATCAAAATAAGTTCTATTTTGTTTGTAAATATCGTTAGAATTTGATTGAAAACTGCGTAAGGAACTCGAAAATATGTTAAATAAACACAAATATTATTCAAATATTCAATGGCGGGTTTTTTTCTCATATTTTAAATAATTCGTAGAAATGTCGAGTGATTTAAATAATTTGTTTTCTTTTCTATTTTTCAGAATACTCCTCCTACAAACAAGAGACGGTTGAGCAATTTGTTTAAGAAAAAGTAAAAACGTCGCCAATTTTTGTTCCATTCGTTTACGTGTTTGTCGATTGTCCACCCGGGAGGAATGCTTGTACAAATATTATTTTAATTAATGTTGTCGTTGTAAGTTGTTTGTATGTAATGTAATATAGGTGTTACTGGCTGACTGTTTACGGTAGTGAGTACCTCGTTCATACTGGTTGTAGTTTTAATTCTTAGTAATCTAAGGTAGGTTAGCTGACCTAAACAAAGTTCGATTACATTTTGTGTGAAACTTCTTTCTTAAATGTGCACAGTTGTATTCAAAATAAAAAATCAAAGTTCATGTGCTATCATAGACACGTAGAATATTTAAGTAGAAACTATTTTTTTATGCGCTTTGCTTGATTTTGCAAAATGCAACTATAAGGATGATACTATTCTAGATTTGTATATTGGCAACACTGTAATGTCGTTTTCCATTGGGAAAAAGGAGCGTCCGGCAGAGCCTGGAAATAAAAGAAAAACACTCGTTCCATTGGCACAAAAAATACTCTTCTGGTGATTCTGAGAAGAGAATTTCGCTTCTCGATTTGAAATCAGAATCCACTCGAGAAGCACTCACGCAAGTATAATTTATGTATTTTATACAAGTCAGCTGGCAGCAGCCATAGAGTTATGTCGTTTTCCATTGGTTTCACTCGGGGATCCACTCATTCTGAAATCCAAGGGAACAACAAAACTGCTTCTGAAAGAATCCACAAAAGTAATTGGTGAAATGCCAAAGAATAATCTACGGCTGCCGTCAGCTGCTTGTATAAAATACATAAATTACACTTGTGTGAGTGCTTCTTGAGTGGATTCTGACTTCAAATCGAGAAGCGAAATTCTCTCCTAAGAATCACCAGAAGAGTATTTTTTGTGCCAATGGAACGGTTTCAGGAGTAATTTTTTCGATTCCGGACTCTTCCGGACGCTTCTTTTTGCCCAATGGAAAACGACATTAGGTTGATTGTTCTAATTTAATCGTCCTAACGAGCAAACAGTTTGGAGCATAGAGAACAAATTTGGGGCTAGAGTAAGCCTTGTGAGTGTTAAAATAAGTTACAGTGTGAAAAAGATATGGGGGGGGGGGGCACTGAGGATCAATATTAAAAACCTAGCAACTGTGAAAATCAACTTGTGAAACTGCTTTATTTTTCTATACAAGTAACAAAGTTTTAAAAACAAATCTTTACTTAAACAAAAGTAGAACATCATTTTTCTACATTCTACTACAGTTTCTTTCTTCGCACTCCAGTGATCCAGGAGTGTAGGTACTAGAAAACTGGTTGAGTATTCGGTTAGCAAATCAACAAATTTCGATGCAGAAACTTTTTAAAAATAACATTTTGTTCCCAAACTTCTCCCAGTAATTCTCAAACTTAATTTGCATTGGCACTTCCTTATCCGAACTGCCTTACCTGTACTTTTAAAATTAACTTTCACGTTTCACCACATCACCCTGCATCTGTCAAATGTCAAGCAAACATGAAAAAAGAGGAATGCAACACAAATAAAAGTGACGTCCTTCGTTTAGCCATGCAAATAAAATTGGTGACAAAATAATAACATTTTCCAACTACATAGTGTTTTCAACAAATTTGCCCAAAAAATGGATACCAGCCAATCATCGGTGGTAAATAACACCTTGAACCACTTGCGATTGGAATTTTTAACAAAATATTGCTTCTAGATGGACGCCAAAAAGAATTCTATCGAGTCCATGACAAAGGAGGAACTTATAAACAAATACAAAGGACTCCTAGGCATAGCAAAACAGGCCAAAAAAGCTAAGGATGGTAAAGTACATGCACAATTACATGCTATTTAACATTAAACACACTCTCTCACATCTAGAATTTGCTGAAGAAAATCAGAAACTAAAAGATAAGCTGACGAATTTTGAGACACAACGAGAAGCTGATAAGCAATCACTGCTCACGATGAAGGAAATGCTCGAAGATTTCACCCGAAATAAACTTGAAATGGCTTCAGAGCTAAGTGAGCTACGAGGAAAACATAAATCACTAATGGATGAGCGTGTGCATATGGAGCAATTGTCCATAGAAAATGAGGCATTGCGTCGTCAACTCGACCGACTTACAGACGATAACGAGAGTCTGCTGACGGATATAGATAAAATGGAACTACAATTGCAGCAGGTCAATGTACTAGGAATGGAGCAGAAGAAGCACCTAGATCTATTGGAACTGGAGGTGGAGAAATTAAAAGAATATGAGGTGACAAGCAGGGAGCTGGAAGGCAAACTTCAGGACTTACTACAGGCGAATACATCGCTGCAGGAGTCGTATGATATCAGTTACACGGAATCACAAACCCTTGCTGTCAAATACCAGAGCCTGAAAGACATTAACTCGGAACAGCGAACGAAGTTCAACAGTTTGAAAGACCGTTTCATTGAAGTTCACAAAAAGCTTAAACAACTGCAAGATTGCAAGCGTATTCTAGTTGAAAGTCACCACGAATACGCCGACTCAATATCAAGATGGCAGTTGGATATTATGCACGCCTCAAAACAGCTTTGTGCGCATATACACACTCTGACCAAGGAGAATGGTGAGTTGAAGAAGGAAATTCAGACGGCCAGCGGAGATGTGAGTATTGCATTACCTCAGTTGCCTGCATTGATCGAGTACTGTGAAATAGCACTCTCTCAATATCTCAAGCAGAATGAAGTCATCGCGAAGCTACAGAAAGAGAACGAGGAATTAAGGAGCAACGTAGTTCTCGGTGTTGAAAGCGAAGAAGTGGATAGTGCGACGAAAAATGACGAACGAATTAGAATTCCAAAGGTCGAGAATGCAAAATTGAAGAAAGACCAAGGCGAATCCCAAGACGAAAATGTTCAACTCTTGACAAAATATAGTAACAGTCTAAATGGAGAATTAGCCGGTCATGATGAAGAAGTAAAATCGCTTAAGGCAGGGAACTCAAGAGCAGAGCCCACCGAGCCTGAAGAGGCAATTCAAAGCTTGACAAAGGACATTGAAGTATTACGTAAAGCCAATCTGGAAAAGGAAAATATGGTCAAGCTTTATACAGAAGAAAACGCGATGTTAAAAGAACAAGTCGAAATAGCTAAGCTTTCGGCTGAGCATGCGGATAATGAAGTCCATCGCCTTAGAGCGATAACTGCAAATTTGGAGGAAGGTACTAGGGCGAACTATGACGAAGTGAGTGAAATGAGGGCAAAGGCCGAGATCCTAGAGCAGAAAGCATCCAAATCTGACGAAGAAATCAGTCGCCTTATGACGGAAAATGCAAAGTTGGAACAAGAAGCTACCGTAACCATTCAAGAAATCAGCAATTTAAAAGCAGAAAACGCGAAGTTAGAAGAGTTTGTCAAGCAACAGCCAGAGGCCGAAGAGGAATTCACCCGACTCAGAGCACAGCTGGAAGAAGCAGACAAGGCTAAGCTGATTGTTGATAATGAACTGTGCCAATTGAGAGCTGAACGTAAAAAGTTAGGAGAAGATCTAGCAAATACGGAGAAACAAATGAAACACCTGAAAGCACAGAAAAAATCGGTAGAAGAAACTGCAGCAAAGGGCAGCCTTACCGCCGCAGAAAGTCTGACTGCGGAAATTGACCAATTAAAGAATGCGAACCAGGGCTTGAAGGACGAGCTCCTAGTAATTGGGTCAGCGTTTCGCATTGTTACATCCCATTTGCCTAATTTAATAGACTGTTGCGACAGAGCATTGTTGGAGTCCCGGCAGACTGATGTCATTGCTGTGGAGGAGGCAAACCTTAATAACCCAATACTATGCAGTAACGCTGAGCTGGATATTCTAAGAAGTGAAAAGCTCCTCAACGACAGTAGCACTAACCAACTCTGTGAAGAGCTCCAGACAAAGTTGGAGAAGCAAGAGCGGGAAAACACCGATCTGCTGAATGAAATGCGCGAGCTAAACGAGGCACTGAAGGGCCGCGGTGATGTCATATCCCGACAACAAGCGAAACACCAAGAACTGGTCAGCGAACTCAAGAAAACCTCATCTGCTCTTGCCAAAATCGAAGCAGACTTGAGTGCCAAGAACATATTGATCAACGAAAAGGATCTGAAAATCACAAAAATGAGCGAAGACAACCACGCAACCCTACAGGAAGTCCATCGTCTTCAGAACATTTGCAGGGAGCACGAATCACGCATCAAAAACTTGTCCGACGAGGTGGCCGCCATAGGATCTCAATTGGAAAACCACGAAGCCCAAAGCGAAGTACTCTCCTCATCGACAATCTCCCGTGCTGAAGAGCTAGCGCGTTTGCGTGAAGTCGACGAAAGTTTCGAGGAGAAGTACAACAAACTGCGAAGCTTAGCCGTCAAGTTGAAGAAAAAGGCGCACGAACAGTCCCTGCACATCGCTGACCTAGAGAAGCAAGCTGCCGATAACAAATCCAAGATCACTGAGACTAGCGAAATAGTAACCGCCTTCGAAAACGAACGAGAGTCCTTGCAAAATGAGCTTAAGACGTGCAAAATGCAAATCGAGTCTCTCAAGGCCGAAGTGGACAAGTTGAAGACCTCCAAAAAGCAAAGCAATGTGCTGACGCTCGAGATCGAAGCATTCGAAAAATCTCTAAACGAAACGAGTGCCAAGCTGACGGCCAAAGTCGCTGAGTGTGACCTCATGCGCGAAACTCTGCAAACCAAAGATTCAGCAATTGCGGTAATGAGGAAGGAGATCAAAATCTTGGAGGACAGTCAGGAGGGCGAAAAAGTCCATTCGGTGGACCTGAAGAAGCAGATCGACAAGCTGCAAGCGCAGTTGAAGGATGCCATTCACGGAAAGCAGGAGGTTTCCGAAAAGCTTGATGAATCCCAGTCCGAGAAGCAGTCACTCCAAGCGGACTTTGATGACGTCAATCATAGACTATCGACAATTGCAGATGAGCGAGCCGCAGAGAGAGCCGCTTTGCTTAAAGAAAAGGAAAACCTCCTACATACCATCAACTCCCTCGAGGACGAACTAAATTCATGCAACAACCGTATTTCACTTGCCGAGCATTCATATCACGACCTTCAGCAGGAGTACTCCAACTACAAGGTCAAAGCGCAGTCTGTTCTCCGTCAAAACCAAACGAAAGAATCCTCCAAAGAACGAGAACTCGAGGAAGAGCTCACCCTTCTCAAGGGTGAACACCAACAGCTCGACAAGCGCCTGCAGTCATTCCAAGAAAAATCCCACGCTAACGAGAGAATAACCGAAGAACTTCAAGAGGAAAACCGACGTCTGCAGAACCGCTCCTCCGAGCTGGCGAACATTATCTCAGACCTTCGGACACACACAGACCTCCTGTCGCAGGAGAACAAAAAACAACTGGACACATATCAAGAGACTTTAAAGGGACATCGTCTACAGATCGAGGCTTTGAACAAGTGCCACCTCGAACAGATGCAGGACTTGCAAGCGAAATACGATCGGCACGTTGCCGAGCTCAAAGCGACTCACAAAAAGGACTCCGAGTCGATGCCATACAAGCCGCTCGAGAAACTTGATTACATTCTCATGGAACGCGAGGACGCCGAGGGATCTGAAGCTGAGGCAACGAATACACCGAAGTACATACCATCGGCGAGAAGATCTACCCACGATTTGATTCCGTTGGACGAGTTGTTGAGCTCGCCCACCATCGACAGTACATATACAGTGTTGGAGAGAAGATCGATATCACCATCGATTGAGTTGCAAGAGACCAAGGAACGTTTGGTTAAGCAAGAGAGCCGCGTCCGCCACTTGACTTCGTTGCTGGCCGAGAGCGAGCAGGATTTGGCACGGCTTACGCAGTTAAATGAGATGCTGAAGGAGGAGGTGCGCCGCCAGGAACGCACCGTCGAGCGCGAGAAGCACATGCATAATTCCGAATATCTCAAGAATGTTGTTCTCAAGGTAAGCAGTTCGGGTTTTCTATTTTCAAATCGCCGAGTACCATTTCCTCGTCAACAATTTATACATTTATTTAACAGTTTGTCTCTCTCAACAACTGCGATGAACGTTCGCGTTTGGTGCCTGTTCTGAATACGATACTCAAGCTAAGTCCAAGTGAAACGGAAATGATTCAAAACGTCGCCAAGGGCAAGGGTAAGTTTGCAACCGAAAACTGTTTGCGGCAAATCTCATAGACAACCTTTTTCCAGCACCAGACAACAACAATCGAACGTGGGGAAGTTACCTTCCCCACTGGGGAGGCGCCAGTTAATAAAAATCGAAACAAGCAAACGAAGGGCATTTACCCAAAAAAACGTAATCACCGTTAGTATTATTTTTCTTGTTTGTCTTGTGTTCATTCGATGTATGTCATTACACAATTTTTTTGTATAGGGCAGGTAAAGAGTGGTTTAATATACATACAATACATTCTTGTAAATATTTGATTGTTTAATATCAATGTAAATAAAAACTTAAATAAAATATGACAAAACTAACTTCCGAAGTCGATCAGAAGCCCATTTCTGGCTCAATGCTCAAGTTGAAAGCTCGGTTTTTGGCTAATAACCAAAACTTTTCCCTATTATCTATTTTACTTTGGGTTAATGTCGATGTTTTCAGTGCACAGGTCTCACTCAAACTTCCATCACTGTTAAGATAACCGAAGAACGCAGCTACGTTTGTTGTACGCTGCTTTGTGTTCTATTTACTATCTGCGCATATTCATTCACACACAAAATGTACCCAAATGCTGAAGAAAATCTGTACTGCATTCTTTTCATTTCTTTATTAATCAGTCAATTTGTTGCTATAAAACTCTTATTTTTTCAAACATTTCTAAACTAGGGTATTTATTTATCATGCCTAATTTTAAACACTAAATACTATTGCCAAACTCCTGCGTAATTTCCAACCAAAGTTGCGGGTAGAGGCCCACCAGCGGCAAATAACCGCATCCCAGTACTATCGTAGCAATGCGTGTAGATTGCAGGAACATATTTAACTTGGAACCCGTCCATTTCGTCCTCGGGATACTGCGAAGAAGGCGAAACAAGAAAACAGAAAACCAAAAATAATATTTTTAGACAAATTGTTACAAGCGGTGTGTTACCTCTTTCCTTACCACAATGCCTTTGCTGCATTTTAAAGCGACTGTTCGCGAAGCGTTTACACTGCTTTCAAGATATTTGCCCGCACGAATATCATAGAATAGGAGCATTCCCAGGCCGGTACCAACGGTGAGTAGATTACCCTCAAATGTTGTCGCTCGTATTCCACATCCACTGTAGCGTGATGTGATTTTTTTGATTGTCTGCGAGTAGTAAGGACAGTTTTATATTGTAGACTAATAATTTGGAATCAGCTTAATGCGTATGAAATCGAAACAGGACATTACTCTTAATATGTACTGTGCGAGAAATTACATAAACAGACCTTTTCGTCAAAGAGTTAAATTAGAAATTGTGTTTATATGTGGAGAATGCGGAGCACCCTCGCTAATAACACAGCTGGTTTTTCTCCAGCGATGGAGTAACCATAAACATTGTGCGTCCAGATCCCCCCGAAAGAAACAAGGACATCCAAATGTTATAAATGCATTTCCTCACCCACTCACCTGCAATGTACGTGCATCCAGTAGAATGGTGTACGACCTACAGCCAACTGCGTAAAGTCCATCGTTGTGGTATGCTATGCTAACATTATCCTGGCAATTGGGCAATTTTCGAGACAGTTTCTGCTTAAACGTCTCAGCGTTGAAAATGTGGATGTATCCATTCAGAGAGAGCGCCGCTATTTCTTTGAACTCCTTATTGAAACACAGCGAACGTATCTAAAAGCGAGCAAATTAGACCAGAACACACTTTCAGTCGTCAGCCTACCCTTTGTGCAGTTCGACATGTATTCACACAGAGCGGGTTAATGGTGGCAAAAGTAGGACAGGCTTCTTTGCCACCGTCGGGGAAATCCATATAGTCCTCATTGATTCGCCAGATCGACAGCTTTGAATCCTTGGAGCCTGACACCAAGAACTGATCGTCAAGCCAACACATGCCCATAATCAAATCTCGATGACCATTCTCTCCCACACATACAGGATCCAGAGTGGGCAGCCTATAAACGGCAACATCAGCGGAGTTTCGCGCTCCAGTTGCAAGGAAAGTACGACTAGGATTTATCTCGATTGCATGCAGACCGCCCTGAACTTCCGGATGATTGGCACGATTATTCGATAGAGTTGGTATCGCATCGACACGCCGCATGTTAACATCGTACACAAGAAGCTGCAAACGAAATAATTTGTATCCATTGAATAATTATTGGTAAGGTTCACTCACCTTATTGCACTTTGTTCCGAAAACAACTTGACGATTGCTCAGCCATTTGGAGCAAAACACTTTGTTGATGTATCCTAAATTGATTTGTGTTTCACGCAGCATATCGTGGGTGAGAACATATCGACTTGCATGCTCAAAATTAACACTTCGACTCTTAAATACACAAAATTTAGTCTCAATATCGACATGATACAGGGGCATGCACCCCCTAATTACCTCATTAAAATTTGACTCGCGACTTCGCAAGTAATCTGACAGGTTAAATGATGTATTCAATACCTCCTCCTGCTGCTGTGGAGTCTCTTCGTCACTGCCCGAGTCATCATAGGTCACAAAGTCATCGGGTTTGTCGGGTTTTCGACGTCGCTCTTGTCTTTTAATAAAAATTACAAGTTACTGCACCATTTAGAAACAGCTCCAACTTACCTTAGTATTCGTGCTTTGACCCGTCGCTCCTCTAAACGAGATGGTATGTGGCAGGACGGGTAGGTTCCGACTACGCTGTTCCGTATAGTTTTGACCATCGAGTTGAAACAAACTGCATTTTTGTTTCTTATTTCGAACATTCTTCGTGAATATTTGATGTTTCACACGTTTGCAAAAAGCAACTTTTGCAGATAATACAAATTTTATACCAATCGTATATATATTTGATAAACTAAAGAATTTATTTTGAATGATTTTCTTATTTCTCCAATATATAAAAAAAAATCAACCTTTCTCACTACCATCCCTTGCCATTGTTGTGATTGTGTCAAATATTGTACGTTGATACAACAAAAAACACTTATCGAACAGATATGGTCTAAACGTTGTCAGTTCAAAGGTGTATTTATTGTGAAAGCATCCAGAGCGAGAACATGTTTCTTGGTTATTGAACAATCCCGGGTTATAATTTTACAAGGAAGAATCGCTTCCGAACTATCAGAAATTGTTTTCGTTTCGAAAATCGTCGATTTAAGCAGGTACTGCATAGCAGCAAGAGCTTTTATTCCCTTATTAGTTTTGAAATAGTTAGTAATTCCTTTATTGGAATATATTTATTTTCGGACAATTTTTATATTAAAATCAGGAGTATTCATTAAGGTTTTGTCGCTAATTATATGGTTGTCGATTAAAAGGAAATTTCAGAGTTGTAGTTGATAATTAGTTCTGCGTCCATTCCAGTTAGCGTATTTTCATGTTTTTTTTTTCAATGATTAAATTTGCAGTTGTTTGTCTGAATAAGTCCATAATACGATGAACTTCAAGCTCTGACTTTTCGTCTGAGTTCATTCAAATTGACATTGACATTTCTTTCCTCAAATGAATCGCCTTCGCCTGGCTGTGTTGAATTAATTCTGCTGTCACATAAGTACCTACTTGCGAACTCACTTCGCGCACAGCTCCACTAAATAGTTTCTGAACTCGAATTTTAATTTTGCAATGCAATAGATATTTCGTCATTAAGGTGAGTTTTCCCCCCAAACCCTATACACAATTGTGTGTTAATTTTTTTTTCTGTGCAATGTTAGTCGTGTCCTTGAATGTGCAAGAAATTTTCTCTTAAAGTTAACAAACGAAAAGTTATTGAGTAACCGCCCGTGACGAGATTATCGCAATTGACTTCCCATAACATGGTTCTCGGTGTTTTCCTCCGACGTGGTGCAACAAATCTTCGATACTCCTTGCTATCTGTGCAGTTATCTCCTAGGATTGTTGTAGCAGCAGCAGTCACCCCATCGCCATCTTCGTCGTCGTCGTCAATCAACAGGCAAACAATTCTAAATTATTCTGGTAAGTTAGCCACCCATCCTCCTGTTCATTCGCCCACGACGCGAATCAATCATAAAAATGTTATTCAATTAATTTATTATTTGCGTGAATAAGACACCTCTAGAGCGAAAGTCGCTTTTTTCGTGTCTAACGATTTGCTTTGGGTTTGAGTTTTTCGCTTGCTCTAGTTGGTTCGCGACACAGTGCCGCGCACATTGGCAAAGTGGGCTGACGGGGAGTGTGAGGTAAGAATGCTAGGCAGGGCACCTCTCACCGTTTCTCATCGACCTAAATTTAATTGAAATGATTTTTTGAATACAAAAAAGAAAAGAGGCAAAACAAACCAACAAAGCAACAACAAACCGACCACACATTCTAATAATAGAAACAATTCATAGATCGCGCGCATAAACAAGTGCGGACATACTTCAGTGGCTTCCTTTGCGCCTCTCCATTTGGAATTTTGTGTTTTCATCGGTACGGTAGTCGTTTGTGGATATATACCGTTTCGATAGTCCCAATTCCCATCCTATGCTCGAAGTTTACTTCCAAAATGTAGAAGTCTATTATTTTTAGACGTGCTACCTACCAATTTTTTTTATTACATTGCAGCTATAGATCTGTCGCAAGTCGAGAGTGCGTGGCTGATCTATTCACGGTATTATTTTTGCCCTGCAAGTCTGCGTTTCGTTTTTGCAATTCAGCGAGATAAAATATTTACTGCGAGAGTCTAGGTATATCACCTTGTGATAAGATTACGCAAATAAATCCACGATAAACATTAAGAATCTTGAAAGTGAGTTCGTGTACATAGTGTCTGGGGTAGTTTCACTTGAGTTGTGTTCCAAAAGCAATCGCACTGTAAGTAATTTAATTACATTTTTAAAATTGACTGTGAGGGGTTGAAGTTGGGTCAACGGTCTGGGTCAAGTATGTGTCTCAAATGAGTGGGTGTAAGTACTCGGTTTTCATGAAGAAGTACTATTACGTGCAAGCAACGTGGCGCGGATTACAAGGATTATAGGATTACTGACTATGGTCTTGTGAAGCGGTTGTATGGCAATGTGCACATTCATTTCAAACACGAGTAATGCAGAATTATGGTTGACACTTTCAGGGTCGAATACGTTTGTAAACAGTTTTTGTGTGGACTTGCTGGAAACCCGCAGAGATTTCACAGAAGGTTCTTGAAGGATTTACTAAAGTTTAGTTTTTAGTGGCCATTATGAAATAAAGTTTGTTGGCAGCTGTTGATTCGTGTTACCATACCGTCAGTCATGACATTTTAAAGAGGTGGATTATTATTTTTAGTTCTTACTCCCCGCCACCTTATATGCAGCGTACAACGGGCCTGGAATCAATAGGCTTGGGCAATCGAGTGCGAATCTAGTAGGAAATGGAGAAAGCGAGAAGCTCTACATATTATTTGGCATGTATTGGCAACAAATAGATCGCTAATAAGGCATCGGACTTCTTCTGACAGTCAGTTCTCTGTATTATATCAGATTAGATAGATTTTTGTTTGTGGAAACTGCACTTTGTGACGGGTACGAACCAAGTGCCTGCCACTTGCCATAACTTATTTAATACGACCGAACATGTAACAACCTCAATCCATATAGCACAAAGCTTCGTTCTAACCCTGGTAAAATATATTTGAAATTGTTAGTTCCCTGGCCGCACTGTTCTAGGACAGAACATACCTCCTCACAACAACGCAATCCATTCAAATCAACTAAAGGTCATCAGAATGCTATATTGTAGTGTTTTATGTTTAAATCGATTGTTAACGACACGAAAACAATACTATACGTCCTGTCCACCTTTTGTACTTGCAGATCATTCAAATACAGGTAAAATGAATCAGCCAAAAACGATGGACAAAAAAAATGTGATAGACAAGAAGGAACTGAAAAATCGACTGACGCCAATCCAGTATCAAGTTACACAAGAAGCGGCCACAGAACGTCCATTTTCAGGTGAGTGAGCACCCTCTTTTTAAATTAAGTAATTTCCCAATTGATTGCTATTAATTTGTGCGTGTTATAGGATGCTACAACAAACACTACGAGAAGGGTGTATATCAATGTATTGTGTGCCATCAGGACCTATTCAGCTCGGATACGAAATATGACTCGGGTTGCGGTTGGCCAGCTTTCAACGATGTGCTCGACCAGGGGAAGATTACACTGCACAAAGACGCAAGTATTCCAGGTAAGCAGTGTGTTTAGGGTTTGTGATGTTTTTTGTTTTGTTTTAGACACAACTGATTGAGACCTTACCACTATACCACAACCACTGCAACCAACTCAAAACCACCGACAATTACTGTTTTCTTTTTTTTTTACATTACACACAAATTGTTGTCCTTTTACGTTGATTTATTTATTAGGTTGTTGCATGCTGAACTAAGTAAAATTAAATAGACTCGCAGCATTGTAGAGTTTGTTTCCGTTTGCTCCATAGACTCGAACAGGAAGGTTTATCACAATAAGTTATTGACTCGTAGGTCGATGGCAAATTTATTTCAATCTATCTTTGGTTAACCCACCACTTCGTGGCGCAAGACATTTCGGAGTAGAGGTCACTAAATTTTTTTTATAAATTAATTTTATTAGCCACTTTATTACTAATGCTTGATTCGTGCCTATAGCACTACTTCGCCCAGTGAGTGACCAATCCATCGCCATTTCCATTGCCATTTACACTCTCTTGTCGCGTAATCTAAGCCGTTTGGCTCGTTCTGTGAAGCAGTTTTTGAGGCACATTCCAGATGGTTGACTCTGTCAAGAAATCTTATTCTGCGCTCTCAATGGCAATCAAGCAATCACTACAAACTAGAAGTGGACCAAGAGCTATGAGAATCATATCATAATAACGTCAGAAAAAAACATATCAAAATAACTTCCGAACAAAACTCCTCCAAATGACTACTGGCTCTTCATTCTGTAGAGCAGTTGGGCCCATTGTTTTTTGCCACTCACCCAAGTGAACTTGTCGACCTCTTCATCTGTGGTTTCACCCGTCAGGTGAACACTACAAACTTACCCAACGGATGTTCTGACAAACTGTACGACTCTGCTTAAGCCAAAGCGTGATATTTCAACACACGTTACCTCGTGCGAAACTGTTGTCGCAAGAAAACATCATTTTCGGTCAGCTTGTCAATTCAAATTTCATCGCCATCAGGCTCAGCCGTGTAGGGACTGTGCTCATTCGCATGCAACAACCTAATAAAATGAGAGTTATTTTTCATTTCTTATGCTTTCCATTTCAATCGATGAGTAGTGTCCACACTTTGTTGGCGCTACTCTCCAATTGAAAGTGTTCTCAGTGATTTTTGTTCCGTTTGGCTAATTGGCTTGTTTTTTTTTAACTAAATTTCCTTCTGTTTTGTCTACTTCTGTTGTTCTTGAATGCAATACGCAAAATTGGTTATGCTTCTTAAACTAAATGTATGTACACGTAGTTAATTGTAAATTTTCGGTTTATATTTTTGTACCACTTCTTCCTTTTGTACGCCCTGTGTTTAACTATCCAATCAAATTAGGACACCTACAAGCAATTATTTACCGTAGTTAAAAAAAAAAGTCGTGTGTACTCTCGTAGTAGCTATTAGAACATGTAGTAGCATCGTATACAAAATTTTCAAATTCAAATTTGCCTAATAGTACAATTTTTCTTCTTCTTCCTTTTTTTTGTTTGTTGGAACATTTTGGGTTTTTCGTATTCTTTTAATTTACCTTTATTTCAATTGAAAACTTTTGATTTTGAATCACTTAAAATATTAAAGTAGTTGTTTCGAAACTGCTAGGAATGGTGAGGACAGAGGTTCGCTGTTCCAAGTGCTCAGCTCATATGGGTCACGTGTTCGACGATGGTCCGGCACCCACAAGAGTTCGTTATTGCATCAATTCAGCTTCAATTGATTTCGTTCCTAGCAAAAAAAACTAAAAAAAAAAATAAAACAAACAGAAAACCTTTTACTTAATGAAATCCAGTTAATTTATCTCGAAAACTTGTAGTTATATATCGAAAATATGAAAATTTGTTTATGCGTGTGTGTGCCTATATATATATATACAAATATATATACAAAACTAATATATAAACTGTTTAAAAAAGAAAAGCAATGAGACGGAGCTTTTACGAGAATCTTGTTAATATATATTAAGAAGAGATGACTAAATGATTTAAAAAATTATATTGTATTCTATATATATTTTGTTGGATGTGTTTCTTATTCTCGTTTTCTTCTAAATTAAAATTAAATTGCTTTAACCAAATGGGAATCGAATAAAGAATGTTGTTTCTAATTGAAAATGTTTTCTTTTTTGCCACGAAAAAAAAAATCAAATCTCTTTTGTAGTCTATCTATTAAATCATTTCACTTTCACATTTTAGTCAAAACTAAGTTTATAAATTTTTTAGCGAAAGAGAGTACTCTATTTGGGTATATTTTTATATTTTTTTACATACATTTTTGCGGAAAATCTATCAAATTTTACTTTGCATGGCTTTCACTAAGTAGACTTAATAATTCGAAATTACTATTAAAATAAGTGTGATATTACGGGTCAGGTTGCCAACAAATTGATTAATCAAAAGCAAGTGGTGCATTTTAGTGTGAGATCATGTGGTTAGCGCATTGTACTAGCGGCGCAGACTGGCTTCGGCCGTCAGCTCCAGGAAAATGTAAATAACACGTGAAGTTTTGAAGTTTCAACGTCTGACAAGCATCCGAGCATCCGAGAGTAAAGCATCCTGAGAGATGCAGCGTTCAAATACGTCATCGCCTAAAGTGTACTTCCCTTCCACTATTGCAATTTGTTTAAGTTGGTCAGCTTTACCTAATTATAGCACACGATAATTTTTTTTCTTGCTTAACCGTCCGTAGGTGTTAAGTATGCCATTTACGTTGCGATGGTCGTAAGGTCCTTAGAAATGTTCAAAGTTGGCCGCACATGGATTGACCGGTGTACGACAGGCCCATACAAGACAGAACCGTACGACCTTCCGAACAGCAGTCGCAATGCAAATTGGAAACATTTTCTTTTGGTTGTATTTAATTTTTTCTTTTGTCATCTTTTAAGTGCCTAAAGGAATATTTCTTGGAAAACTCTTTTGTTCACTACTTTCTCGTGTCGTTTTTTCTTACTCTCCCTCGGATATTTGTCAGACGTGAGACCTTCGCAAGAATTGTATCTGTACGGACACAACTTAAGTTGTCACTGCACCCGCAAAGATAGCACAATAAAAACAAATCGATATTAGGCATGTTTTTTTGAGCTTCGATCTCAGCAAAGGAAAGCAAATTAGGATTTTCAGCACGCAATTACAACAACTCCCTCTACTTGACACTTCGAGACTCACAGTTGTTGTAATCGCGTGCTGAAAAAATCTTCTTTCCTTTGCTTTGCTGAGATCGAAGCTCAAAAAAACACACCTACTCTTGAATCTACCAAATAAGCAGACTTTGTATTGTAGCATTTCCAAACTTGTTGCCAATTTTACTAACTACAACCGTTTGTATAATATTTTGATGAATTTTCCGCACCTAGCCACATAATCACTCAGTTCTCGCCTCACTTTCGTAAAATCATTTGTTTTTGAATTGCTTTGGGTTTGCATTTGTATTTTTTTGATTGCTTTCGTTAACATTATAATTTGCACAACATTATACTCACGACACAACTTTACAATTATTGGTTATCGTTTTTTGTTTGTTTTTTGTATTATTTTCCATTCGGTGATGTCCTATATTATAATAATGAATATATATTTTTTTCTATTTCTCTTCTTTTTCCGCTTCTTATGTGCCTGTGTGGGGGGTATTAAAAAAAATATGTTTTATCAACGTGCATTAAAAAATAAATTAAAAAAAAAAAACAAAACCAACTACATTCATCCACAAATATTTTCACCATAAAACTAATTCGTTTGCTTAACATTATTGGCGATGCTTAATTTTTGTTTCTTTCTCTTCACAATCTCGTATTTTGTATTCATTTATTAACATTTTTGAATACATTTTGATTTTTCATATCGAATCATTATTATTTATTTATTTTTTGCTTTTTTGCACTTGGTTCAACTGTTTTTTTTTTTCGTTCTTTTCTATTGTATGTGTTATCATCTGTTTCACTCTTTCAATTATGCTCTCTCTGCACTCACTCATCGAACCATGATCCCTTTCATCTCCTTTTCTTCTGATTATTATTTTGAAAAAAAAAAAAAAACAAAATGCAATTTGAATAAATAAAAAATTAAAAAGGGGGAAATATTTTACTACTAATTAAACATCCAGAACGCATACGCACAGAGGTACGCTGCGCTCAGTGTAACGCGCACATGGGTCACGTTTTTGAGGATGGTCCAAAACCGACAAGAAAACGATACTGCATCAATTCTGCGTCAATAAATTTCGTCACAGCTGATGAGCTGAACAATAAGGTTGGCAATGATGCTGCCACCGCCACTGCTGCAAATTAGTGGCTATAATGTTGGCTTAGCAACAACAAGTGACTGCCAAAAAGGGAGAGGCCAACGAATGTTCGTTTTTAAAAGATTTAAGGACACCCAGAAGGCTGTTGTTTGTCAAATTTAACACTGAACTTCGCATAAATCAAAAATTCATTCTTTTTATGTGTGTTTTTTTTTTATTTATTCTTAATACCAGTTTCAGTTTAAGTACATTCAAAAGAAACATGTTTTTGTATCATTTCACTTTTTGGTTTGTAAAAAAAAATATTATTTATTTGTTCTTAGCTTTTGACCTGTAAATAAAATCAACAATAAAAGTAGAGTATTTTTGTATTGCAAATTGCGAGTGTTTTATTACCTACATACTTATGATTATGACACAAACCGCGGAAATATTATGGGCGCATCCGAAATTCTATTTATCTAAAGGCGACTAAATTGGTCGGGACTAAATGTACCCCATACGCAAAAACTAGATTTGTCGTTAACGTCACTTTTCTAACGTAAACCACATATACGAACTGTCAACTTTTAACTCATCAGTCACGAAATTCTTGAATAGATTCGACGGCTACCTTTCTTTAGACGTCAACTGACAAATCTGTTCATTTGACCGATCTAGGCCAAAGTCAGCCAGCTGTCAGGCTTACTAAACTAGATTTTTTAACGTCCCCATTAACAAATTGCACGTTGGCTTGAAAGACTGTCCGCCGACGTCGAAAACCTCCATAGAAAATAGTCCAGCGTCATCCAATCACATGATCATGCGGCCAATTGTAAAGAAACAAATATCCGTTCTTCATTAGTTTCCCGCTGTGATATCATTTTCAATGGCGTCAGACATTATAATCCAAATGTCAACTGAGCACCTACTCTTCATTCTTGAGTTATGTCGTTTTCGATTGGGATTTTCAGATCCTGCTGTCAGATTTCAGGTCTTTCCTCTGTCATGGAACATGAAATGATATTACTCTTTTTCTTGCATTTGTGTTGCGTGATTTCAGTCAGTCAGCTGTTCTTATGTCGTTTTCGATTAGGCATAAAGATCAATTTTTCTGAGAAAAAATTGCTTTCATGTTCGATTTGCCAAACAAATTTATCTTTTTTTTGATCTGAGGCACTTTTGAGAAATCTCGATTTTTTTTCTCAGATTTACACATAATACCAATGTGTTTGACACACAGCTGGCGGTTACGAATTGTTTATCGTTGGAAGGATTGTTTTTTTTAACTATTATTCAGTTTTTTATATTAACAAAATAGAAATGAAATCAATTAATATGGATTTCCAGTGTAAGTGAAAAAAAAATATTTTTTTGCGGCCAACCCAATACACCCAAGAACCAATAAAATCCAGATTTTATGTTCGATTTGGCAGCAGAAATCTGAAATCTCAGATCAAAATCTGAAAAGAAAATGTTTATTTTTTATTTTTCACAGACTCGTCGTCTAAAAACGTAAAGAATAACACACTTCAAAGTTTGACAAATGTCAAATGTTTTGGTGTTAGTGATGCTAACTCTGCTTTTTTTGCGGCCAATGGAACATGAAAATTGACAACAGCTGATTTCTAGAGCAGAAAAACTTCTCTGAATCTGTAAAAAATTGTTTTTTTTTTCCTGTCTCAATGGAAAACGACATAAATAAGTCAGTAAGCCATCCGTGAAAAAGTTGTTCTTAATATAAAATAATTTTGGTATCTTCCCATAACCGCCGTGACATGCCTAAGGGTTCACCTGCTGGGTGAACTAAGTACGAGTAACATGTAAAATATTACGTATACGACACCGATTTATAATCCATTTTATTCGTTTGCTATTTGTCCGATGAAAGTATATCTCGTTATGTGGTCCCTGACTAATGCCCTGGGAGCACCATTGTTTTATACTTAAGGTGAGAAAGTACGAAAATTCCATGAAAAAATAACTCGCACTTCTTTTTGTTTTCTAAGAGTGTGAACATGCGATTTATGATGTTTGTTAGATAAATCAGAATTAAGTGACAGTCAGCTTCGAACTTTCCATTTCGCTGTTTAAATTGAGTCATTTGGGTAGAGCTCTTTTAAAATGTAAACAACTTCGCGAATATTTTTGCTTTTCCAACTGTTACCTATTGCATTTCAACAGCTGAAATGCTATCTCATAAAATTGAAATATGATCTTCTACAATTTTCGTCTGACAGTTTTCAATAACTATGCTCTACTGTCTGATATCAGTTTGTCTTTATTTAAAACAATCGGTGTCAATTTACTTAGACAACCTATTCATAAAATATCAAGCCATTATGAGTGTTACTTAGAAGATCCCACATTTTCACGTTGATGGGATGAGATAAAAATTGTTAATAAGAGCTATTTCATATCCTAATAACCAGATTCATAATAAAATATCTCCTTTTTTTGGAACGTAAACCCTTTTCCAGTAAAAACCTCCAACCGATGGCACATTCACTCCGAAAACGGACATTGATAAGGATTCTAAAACACGTTATCCAAATTGTCGTTTTCCAATCCAATGTCAATCGTTTAAACTGTATTTTCTTGCTCGCTTTAAAAACTGAAATCTGCTAAAATTATTATGTGAGATTGTGACGGAATGCCAATTCATGCGCACATCCATTGATGCTACTCGCTGCGCTAATTTCATCAAGTTCAATGAAAATGCGAACAGAGAGACAATTTATATCAGGCAGGGAGTGTTGGCTATAGCTACGACAAATTGAAAGAATTGTTGATGTTTTATTTGCAAATGTTTGTCCCTGAAACTGAAAACGACCTTGGCATAGCATTTGCAGGTGTATATTATAGTTTCCAATTCGCCTAAGAGTATGCACTAATTTAAAAGCGGCGGTTCTCATACTGCAAATGTATTCTCTTTTGTGTTTCTTGGAATGTCTCTTTTCTTAAACAGAGCTACCGTCTTTTTATGGACTAATATATAATAAAAAAAAAACAGGCAAGTCCACATTTGTTTGATGATTCCTCGCAGTTGCTAGGTTAAGTGACGCTACATCTTTGATAAGTCATATCATTTACACTTAGGTTACATGTGACTGCAACGGAACTTTTGAGATTTCGCTTATTACTCAGTAGCAACTTTTTTAATACCAGGACACAGCGTCTTGACTGATTTTCGAGAATAGTAGGGGTGTTCACGATTCGGTGTAACAGACCTAGACAAGTTGCAAAATTTTATTTACTTTTGTAATTTCGTGAACACACTTTTCCAAGTCCCTAGCAACATTAAAGCCAACTGTCAAAGGACAAGGGTACACTTCAATATGCTGTATTTTTCTGTTGCAGTAGGGTCAGGGTATAGATAAAGTGGAAAAGTGTAGCGAAATTAATTATTTCAAATTCAATTTTCTAATTTTGTTCGTGTTTCGGTGAGTTCTTGATATATTTATTAATTGTATACAATCAAAAATTTGTTTATTCTTGGCAGGTGTGGCAACAACACAGAAACACCCGAAAAAAATAACTATCTCACCATACTGAAAGTTGGACACCCAATGCCAAAGTTGACAAAAATGACACACTAACTCACGAAAACTTCGGTGGAGACGCCTTTCGTGATTTATAAATCACTTTGGCTAAATCACGTTGGTGGGAAAATGGTATAACGTCCAATGAAAAAGAAACTGAGTCAATTGATTTGAATAGCGTAATTTACAATTACAGCAATTTTTGCTCTAATTGAGAATTCTTGCCTCGAACTGTCACACTTTATTCACAATCCACAAAATACATGAAATATTCGTTCGAACTTAACCCTTTAAAATGAAACTGAATCGCGGGTATCTACGACTAAAAAAAGTCTTTGTGTGAATGAAGTGTCAGTAACTACGAATATTCGCTTGTTCGCAGTTCGCCATTCGTTCTCATGTGAATTCTATTAAAAAAGAAAAACAAACTCATATAGCGATACGGTAACCCATATTGTAAGAGAAAGCTACTTCAAATTAGACGGCTGTCGACTGCTGCAAAGTGAAAAGTTGGCTCTCTTTTCGTATCTGTAGCTGTCTGCAGTCTGCCTTGCTGCCTGTATACAACGAAAATGCACAAGGTGCCAATGCCAACTTATCATCTGCGTACTGTTATGGTTTATCGCGACCGGTAATATACGTATAGTCACTCGAATCTAATCGCCGGTTTCATTATCAACATACGAGTACTGCAACGGCCACTTGAAGTATCTGCTCTATTAGGCGATTAGATTGCCAAATCCATTTGCAACACACCAAATCCAACACCAAACGTCTGCACAGTTGAAGATTTGTTTGCGACTGTTTAGGAGGCAAGTACTCGCTTTCGCAGGCAGTATTAAAACGAAGAGATTGACAAGTGAGCGCCAGATTCTTTCGAACGCTTCTTATTTAATTTTAATTCATCGCTTGGTCTGGTCGGTCAATTCCCTGTCGGTGTGGTGACTGTGGCTAGTCGCTGGCTGGTATCGTTAAAGTGTTTTGTTGTCTTGTCAGTGGTTGCTATCGAGTGTGTTTTGCGCGTAAAGTTTTATTTTAATAATTTTTTTGTTGCTGAATTAAAAATGAAAGCCTGGCTGAAAGTCTCTTGCCTGTTGTGTGTTTTTGGTTTCATTCGTGAGATACGTCCCTCAGAACCTTATATCACGGAATTTTTACTCGGGACAGAATGGAGAAACATTACACAAGACCAAGTGAGTAGATCTTAGATACGTAAGAATATATTCACACTACGAAAACGAATACGAACCTAACCTACTCTTCGCTGATGCTGAGTAGAGTAGACAGTCAAATGTAGAGAGACTGATCAGCTGACTGCGAACGAAAGAGCGCGAAAAGCAAACAGCCAGCAAGGCAATTGCACTGCACGTGGTTGCGTAAATGGAACAAGGGGTGGTGTGCGGTGCCAAGACGGGAGACGGAGAGTCGATTTATTTGTTTACATTTTACATTTTTATCAGTAGTTCAGTGCGACAACAGATGAAAGAATGAATGGAATGACAAGTGTGTCAGTGTTGTAGTTGCGGTATTTTAATTGATTTCTAAATTTGTAATCGAATTGTATACTGTTTCAGATCAACAGAGAGGTGTATCCCGTGGGAACATACTCGTACTTGGCTCAACTTGTTATCGTTTTCCTTATCACCGATTTTCTGAGGTAAGTAACATACAAATATAAATTAATTGTTCACTGTTTGTTTGGAAATGTAAACTGTTGTATATGCGGGCAGCTTATCTACTCAACCTACAGACATCAGTTAAGCATATAAAGTTACATCTTCAATTGAACTCGAAAATGGGAGGAAGAGCCCGTACTTCACCGTAAATAATGTGTATCAATTTTTCTATTGCTTTTTATAATTTAACAAGAATTTGTAATGAGAGACACACCTTTGCCCAAGAAATAGCTATGTGTCAATGCAGCAAATCGAGGATATCTCGTTACCCGTTACATGATTTTGGGGTTCCGTAAACAGGAAGGTTCATGAATTATCAGCATGAAATATTTAAAAGGTAATAAAACACTCATAAAGGACCAGTAGCAAGTATATACCTATTATGTAATATTTAAAATATGAGCCGCAAGGAGATGGGAGGAAAAAGATGAAAAAAACACAAACGCGATTGGTGACACCGAGAGTGAATCGATGAATAAGATAGGAAAGGAATGTATTGGTTATTGTATAACTTGAAATAGGGTCTCAAGTTATACAATAACCAATATCATGATAGGTTTCAGGTTACTAACATAAGCACTACCCCAACATGAGAGACCATAGTCTCGCCGTGAGTGAACCAATGCATAATATATTGTTACAAGCAAGCTATGAGGCAGCAGTTTACATGGATGATACATTTTAGTCATTGCAACAGACATTAATTTTTTTACCGAGATTATATGTGCCTTCCAGTTCAATTTACTATGCATCACACCAAGATAACTTGATTCTTGCACAAACTCTTTAAAAAGGAAGCATTTTCGAGCAGTGCAGCCCATCGCAACCAGGGTGATGAAAACATAGCTCCTCAGGCATCGCTTTGTTTCGGATAGCTTCCTGCGAATAGTCTTCATAAGCGAGTGCAAGGTATCCGCATAACCTATTATGTGACCATTAAGAGGTCAAAATTGAGTTGATATAAACCAAAAAAAGGATTGGCCCAAGGATCGATCCGGCAATTCTGTATTTGGACATGCTTCTTCATCGCTTATGAACCCATTTACTCTTACCCCTTGTTTTCTATTTAGTAAAAACGACATAAACGACTCAGTAATACTACCTCTATAACCAGCATTACCTAATTTGAGCAGCAACAATTCGTGATTAACCAAATCAAAAGCTTTTATTATAGCTATTTGTTATATATTTCGGACAGAGCAATATATATTACAACGGTTGTAGACGGAAAGCTGAACTCGTAACTTATCGTCTAGGAAAGAGTTCGTTGTATGATATGAATAGGACATATTCATGTGAAGGCCTTTGTGCACTCTACTTCGAAATACCACACAAAGTATTGCACCCTGGATGCCCACCAGTAAAGTAATTCATGTCTCCAATCAAAACTTGAGTTTCAATATTTACGGATGGCTCCAGGGAAATATGTTATATAAAGGGTTCTTCAGTCAGGACGGGTAGAAGTTGAAATGGAATTTAAAACTGGGACGGGTCGAAGTTGAAATGGAATAAAACAAGCTCTGTGTGAGGTATTAACGATTTTTTTTTTATTTGAAAAACCCATGTACGACATTATGTATGGAATAACGTTCAAATGGCCGTCGCGAAGTCACATGGTGGCACGGCTCTATCTGGTCTAATTTAATCGGTCGATTACGGCTTATTGACACAGACCTGACCTAATTAGCAAACTACAAAAGAAAAGGTCTAGCTGGCTCAAATCGCACGATCTTGGTAGCCATTTCACGTCACTCCTGTGAGAGATAACCATGTCCGCAAATACTCTTATGCAGAATGTTCATCGTGGCGTCTGCTGTGCTGTGTGGCACGTAACCAATTCAATTTAGGTCTTTTGAAATCGGTTAGCATTATTCTAAAATGTACGGCCCAATGAGCCGCAACAACCAACGCATGCATTGACGAACACCCATTTTGACAATAAAGTTTTATCATTTAGCCCGAGCAGTATCAATCGTATAGTTTTCCATGGTGATTTCGCATCAGCGACTGAATAAAAAACCCCGGATTAGACAGATGACACTAAAACAATATGGCCGCCACGTAGTGCATAAAAAAAAGGCAAATAAATGAATTCGGATGGATCTGGCTTTTATTGTTGCCGGTGAAACACGTAATCAGCCTCAGATTCGATACTCAATATAGTAAGACTAATTTGATAAGCTTGGCAATGCTTTATAGGGAGAACCACTCATTGCCTTAAAAAGACTTAGTATTGTTGAAGGTTAAATATATTTTGCCAATCATTTACATGAGGAAAGTTAATCTATTTGCTTTTTGGAGACACTTGACCGAAAACAGAATTTATTTATTTATTTTTATACGATTCATGATTTTGCAACTGATTATATACTGATTTGGTTAAATGACTTTTATTTCCGTTTATTTAAAGATTTTCTCAGAATTTACTGCGCTAATCAAGCCTTGAATTGATTTATAAATACTCGTCGTAGGTAATTAGTTACCTTGTTATCTTGTTCAGCATTATGTTGATCAGAATCTTATTAGTAACAGTCGACAATAAAGAAGTTATCTATCCGTTTCTTAAGAATAATATTAGAAAAAAAATATTAGAATAATATTTCAGTGCACCTGTTTCACTTATGGCGTTTTCTAATGACGAAGAGAAATGCCTTTTCTATCGAAAGACCACACCTGGAAGTGCTATTTCTATGTTTTCCATGTTTCATTGCAATTGACCTGAAATTCATAACACGACAGAAGTGTTCGGAATATTTTTAAAAAATCTCTCTGAACTCGTTAATGTGGTTTTCCATTGGGAATAAAAATAAATTTTTTTGATCTAAATCATTTTTCATGTTTCATTTGGCAACAAAATCAATCTTTTCTTTGATTCGGATCACTTTTCACAAATTTCGATATTTTTTTCAGATTTACACATACTGCCACTAATACCAATATACTCTGCAGAGCTGCTTTTCGGCATTTTAGGAAGTTTGCAAATGCGGAAAGTTTCTTGAAAACCGAAATAAAGAAATACAAAAATAGCAATGGATATAATTTTGGAGTTATTATTATCTTCATCGTCTTCCTCATCATCTGAAGGCTATGAATCACCAAAACTACTCCATTTGCAGCTACCTACAACAGGGAAAACATTTTTCAAGTCGATATCAATATTTGTTACTTTTTCAAAAACGAATGCAATTTAAACAGCTGATATTGATTATTGCTGTCAAATAACGCACTTATTCATTTACAAAAGCAGATCAATATCGTTGCG
Source organism: Cheilosia variabilis (assembly GCA_951230905.1). NCBI lineage: Eukaryota > Metazoa > Arthropoda > Insecta > Diptera > Syrphidae > Cheilosia > Cheilosia variabilis. The sequence goes on along the minus strand of OX579676.1, from coordinate 143,996,016 downwards.
TGTTTCATGAGCCGCGTAAAATCTGAGATCTAAAAAAAATATCTGGTGGTCCCAATGGAAAACGACATAACACAGACTAGCAAAATGGCAGATTCAAATGACTGTTGTGTTGTTAGAAACAAATTTTGCGTTAGGTGATCCGAAAATGTGCAATTGTGCATTAAAATGTAAGCTCTAATAGACAAATATCTATTTGGTCTAAATGGACCGTTCATATTTACTATAAAAAAAATATATATAAACAAAAAATAGAATAGCAACCGAAATCCAAATTTCACATTTGATGTGCCATATGCACATCTTAAATGAAAAACGCCATTTCTGTCAAACGATTTTTATGTCTGCCGAAGTGCCAATTCTTTAGCAAATGCATTCATACAAATATTGATCTATTGTGGCTTGCGTAACTTATTGATCGTATGATATTATAAAGTTATTCTACCCAATTGCTGTAGACTGCCAATAAAGTTAGAATAATGCATCTTGCTTTCTTAACGCTTGTAAGCTTTATGTTTACCAAAGCTGATAATGCGCTATGATAAGGTGATTATTCCAAATGCAAATATCAAACACTTTAGAAGGTTTTATTCTTATTAGCGACGCGACGTTCACCAAACATGATAAATGGGCCATAACACACTTGAGCATTGCATATGATTGTATAAAGCAAGTAGATAAAACTAGATAACATTTTTTGTTTCTTACTTATTGTACACTAGGAGTTTGTAAAGTCCCCTGTAACAATCTATATTATATAGTTCGAGAGAAAGAGGCAAGCTATACAGAGATTAAAGTATCGTTCGGGTACTTTTTTGGAAACGTAAAATTATTAAAAATTTGCTAAGAAACTGTGCGAATGCGACCACGTACTGAGAGAATTTAAAAAAAATTGAGAGAAATACATTTCCCCTCTTTTCATTTTTTCGTAATTTTCTACTCGCCGAATTTCGACTTACCTACTGAAAAATGAAAAATGAAAACTGACAACTAAGTGGCAGCTCAAAAGTTTGACAAGTAAAACTCTATTTATTTTCGTCTTCAACGATGTCGGAGGAAGTTGTAATCGAATATTCCCCTAGAACATATCAGCGCATTCAAAATGGTAAATTTAATAGGTACTTAGCTTATAAAAAAATCAATTCCAACTTATTTTGTAGATGCTGCATTTTACAATAATGTCAAAATTACTTTTTTTAACTTTTTGTAAGAAAACCGATCAGGTACTTCTCATGAAATTGAGAGATTTCTTTTTCGATTTTTGATATTTGACACACATTTTTCTATGCTGAGCTGAGTACACGAGCGAACCTTAAGATTCACAAATTTGTCAGATTTGGAGTTGGGTGCTTGCTGATGTTTTAGAGAAATTCGAATTGACTAATGTCATATTACATCGAAATTTCTCGCGCACAAACTAGTATCTATAGTTGAGTAAGTCTGACAGCCAGATGACTTGAACAGATTTTTTTTTCAGTGGCGTTTATGGAGGGGTACTCGACGAACCTAGTCAAAAATTTCGTGACTGATGAGTTGTAAAATGGCATTTCTTATATATGTGGCTGGCGTAAGAGAAGTGACGTTACTGACTATTGACTAATCTAGTTTTTGCGGTCAGGCTACATCTAGTCCAGATCAATATCTAGTTGATTTAAGAAAATATTTTTGAATGCACCCTATTTCGCAGACTTCTTCTTCTTTTGATTGACGTTAAAGATTTTACAAAGTTTAGTTTACCAACGGCAAGAGGATTGCGAGTTGATGCTCTCAGTAAAGTACCTTTTCCTTTTGGTTATACATATTGGCTGTACTACAATTAAAATTGGAGAGGACTTGTATACAACTTTATAGAAGACTGGGGTTAAAATTCGAGTAAATGTAAACTTCAAGTTAGACGCGGGGTTTGAGGATAACTGTCACCATAAACAAACCATACTGAGACCCCCCAACTCACAATCCTCTTGCCGCTGGCCCCCTCAATTTTTTTTCAAATTCGCCATTTTGTTTTCCTATCGGTGTTATGTCAAAAAAGAATCCGTGTGACATACAAAAAATACAAAAATAAATGCTGCCAACCGCGGCAACCGTGGGGAAATGTGAAAGAATTCGGGAATTACACATTTTTTTATTACTGAATGTCATTGGTTAGTTATTATAAATTGTTAAAAGGCAAATTTGATTTGTTTGGTTAATTAAACTACCTAATTATACTAGAAACATATTAGAACAAACATGGTTGTGTATTTTCCGCTTTTGGAAATCATTAACTTCAATTTAGTGTGTACATTTTTCTTAAATAATGAAGAGAAAAAAACTAAAAGCTGATGTCTAAATTAAAAGTGGGCTATATTTTTGGTTGAACTTTAAGGTTTGGCTATGGGTGGGAAGTTTTTCGCGATGAAAGTAAAGTTTCCTACAACTTGTGTTGGTTTTATATTCTACCTCTGAAATAAGCAAACCTGACGCCCTTCTTTTTTTTTTAAACTAGCTCTAGCGAAAGTCTAACAAACGTCAGGAGAAAGCTTCTAAATTCAAAATTTAAAACTTGCTGTTAAGCTATGATATATATATCAGACTTTTTAAGCATCTGGCAACAAAAATGTCAGGAGAAATGAAAACACTGCATTATTTCTCTGTGACTCCTTCCCTTTATTGCATATACTCGTAGTTAAAGAAAAACATGCAATACTCATACTTAAAACCGCAATGCACTTTCCACTTACAGATACAAACCTCTAATTGTTTTGACTGGCATGGCTGGTATAGTTATCTGGAGTATGCTTCTCTGGACAAAATCCCTGCTAGCTCTGCAAATTCTTGAAGTCTTCTACGGAACGTACATGGCTGCAGAAATTGCCTACTTCACATACATCTACGCAAAGGTGGACAAGGAACATTATCCAAAGGTGACATCGCACACAAGGGCAGCCATGCTAGCCGGCAAGCTAGTTGCCAGTGTTTTGGCTCAAACACTTCTCAATTTGAAACTGATGAACTACAGGGATCTGAACTACATAACTCTGGCCAGTATGTGTGGAAAGTGTTGTACAATTTTTAAGAGCTGTATACATGTTTATTTTTATCTACTTTCTAGCTCAGATTTGTGCAGCGATATGGGCGCTTTTCCTGCCAAGAGTAACAACAAGTGTATACTTCCATAGGAATAACGTCCTAACCGAGGCGATTGTTTCTGAGGGACAACCAGAAAGTAAAATCGTCCACGGGACGGATAGCAACATAAGTGCAATCGTGACAATGTCGCCATTCCAATTGCTGTGGTCACACTTCAAAAACGCCTACACGAACACCAAGGTTGTCCAGTGGAGTATTTGGTACGCAGTAGGAATTTGTGGTTACTATCAGGTCTACTCATATATGCAGGTCCTGTGGAAGGAGATCGAACCCGAGCCTTCGGTAGGTGGAATATTCATAGCTGCATCTCCTGACTTTGATTTTACTTTACTCTAGACCGCCTGGAATGGGGCAGTAGATGCCATTCTTACACTGTTGGGCGCCATTTTCGCCCTCGTAGCAGGCTACATCCATGCTGGCCGTTTTAATCCGCGGGGCAGTTTAATAGCCCTGGCAGTATTATCCATTCTAGAAGGAGGTGCCGTTCTACTTGCTACCTGGACAAAGAATATTTACGTTTCCTACACTGGCTATATCATTTTCGGAGCACTGTATGCCTTCACTATCACTGTTTCGAGGTATGCAATCTGGTTGCATTTTTATACATTCACTTCAAAGATTTCTTATTATTTAGTGCTGAAGTTGCGCGCAACTTGGAAGAGGAAAGTTTTGGACTGGTTTTCGGCATCAACACCATGATCGCGCTTTTGCTGCAATCCGCCCTAACGCTGGTCGTTGTGTCCGAAAGTGGATTTGCTCTATCAGTTGTCGATCAGTTTACTGTTTACGCTTTTTATTTTATTGTTATCGGTGCTGTATACTTTGCGGCTGTTGTGATAGAGTATTTTATAAGTCGACCTAAACGCGAATAGCGAATATCCGATAAATGGTTTGCTGAAGTATTTTGTAAAGGTCTGATATTTTAGTGTTACAAGTTGCACATAGGCTGCGGACGTTAAGGTTTTAAGTAAGTGTACACGTGTGTAATTTAGAAGAAACAATAAATTTTTAGTTTTGTAGCAAATTTTGAAAACCCTGCAAAGTGTTTATAATTAACGTGAGTGTACTTTAGCCGGTGAACACCAAGGCTATTGACTTGTTGTACATGACAAACATTAGTGGCCAACTTAACTCGTGTTCCGAAACAACAAATGCGGTGTATCCATCAAATACGCGTATGACGAAGAAATAACTACATCGAATACCGCATAGGGTATTTAGAGACGAAAACTACTGTAAAAATTAAGCGTGAATGCAGATAAAAATTAAGGCGATTCGTCTGATGTTTCTGCCAACTTATGGCGTCTTCGATTGAAGAAGAGAATTGTCCTTTTTAACGAAAAAGCAAATATAGAAGTGCTCTTTCTATGTTTTCTATGTTTCATTTAAAAATTAAGTGCACCTCCAGCTCAATACTTTACACGAAAGAAGTGGCCGGAATAATTTAAAAAAACACACTAGCAAAATGTCAGATTGTAATGTGTAGATCGGTCGATAATGTCACTTTCCTACGCCAGCCACATGTACTAACGGTCAACTAGTACCTATTCAGTCAAGGAATTCTTCACTAGATTCGTCGGCTGACATATATACGTTAACTGCAAACTGTCAACCGTCCATGTGATCGATTGTGGCCAATCAAAACTGAGACACAATTAAGTCCCCAATACCAATCCCATACTTAAAATCAATCGATAGAATCGGCAATTATGGCGTTGATTGCCAATCGACCGTCCCAATGGGGCAATCGGGGGCACAATTCTTATCTCGATTGATTGGTTCTTATGTGGTACTCGATTGGGCACTTTTTGTGTTTGATTGGTCCGATTTCAGAGCACTTTTGCGAATCTAGATTTTTTTTCTCAGAGTTGGAGTGGAGATTGTTTACGTTCTTTTAACTGCAAAGATCGGACGAATTTGTTTTGGTAATTATTTATACAAATGTTTAAAAATTGATTGGAGCACAGATTTCGAATAATATAATTTAAAGTTTAACTAGTGAATGGAAAATTATTATTATTATTATTTATTTAGTTTAATTAAACTATTTACATATATAATAAGTTATTTTTACATAATTGATTTTCTTAATTAATAATTGGATTTAACAAACTCTATTACATTTCTTTTAAATACATTTAGGTTGGTTTGATTTTTCATTTGACTGTCCAAACTATTGTATAATTTAAAACCTTTATATATAAGCGAATTATGTGAATTGGCATTTAAAAAATTAGGAAGTCTTAGGTCGTTTCTATTTCTTAGTGCATAGGGTTGTAAATCTCTAATAAAATGAATATAATCAAATAAATACCTAGGCATTTGATTGTTTACAATTTTATGTACAAACACTAAAACATTCATAATTATTCTTTGTTTCACAGAGAGCCACTTTAACGAATTTAACATACAACGAATTGACATATATCTATTGCACTTTAGCAAACATCGCATTGCCTTATTTTGTAGTCTTTGCAGTCTTAAAATCTTACTCTCCTTACATAGAAACAAAATAGTGGAACAGTACTCAAAATGTGGTTTTACGATAACATTATATATATTTATTGCACTGATGGTCGAAATTTGATTTCTAATTCGTTTTAAAAATCCTATTTTTTTTGCGATTTTTTTACAAATGTAATCAATGTGGTTTCCAAACAGTAACTTTTCGTCTAAAACAATACCTAGATATTTTATAACATTTATTCTTTCTACTGATACGCCACCTATCTTAATATCGATGTCATCGCTTCTCTCGTTCAGCATCATTAACTTCGTTTTTTTAATATTCAATTTAAGTTTATTTTCAACAAGCCACTGGTTAATAGAGTCTAAATCTTCTTGTAATTTTGTTTTACTGTCTATGTTATTATTACCGGAGATGTGGACAACTGCATCATCCGCAAACAAAGCCAATTTGCTGTATTTTAAAACGCACTTAATATCATTTATGTAAATTGTGAACAGGAGAGTCCCTAAGACAGACCCTTGAGGCACACCAAATCCAACTTCAAATGCTTCCGACACTTCTCCATTGACTTTTACCCTTTGTTTTCGATTTGTGAGATAAGATTCAAACCACAGTAATTCCTTGTCTTTAACACCGTATTTTTTCATTTTCATTACTAAGATATCTCTACTAACAGTTTCAAACGCTCTTTTCAAGTCCAAAAACACACAATACACACTTCTTTTTTTGGCTAGTTCTTCCTTCCACGACGTAACAACTACATTGATGGCCGTCTCACATGAGTAACCCTTTCTAAACCCGGACTGTAAGTCCATTATTAAACTGTTACTTTCGAAGTAATCATACAATTGTTTAAATACCACTTTTTCAAAAATTTTTTCGTACAATGGCATAGCGTTGACCGGTCTAAACTCATCACATTTCACTGTATTAGCTATTTTTTCAATTGGTGTTACCATGGATTCTTTCCAGGTGTCAGGAAATTTGCTAGTAGATAGGGAACCGTTAATTATTTTGCACAGAATTGGACCAAGAATTTCGAAATGATCCAAGTAAATACTAGGACTCATAAACTGAAAATCACGTTTGTTTTTTATATTTTTTAAAGATTGTTTCAAATCGGCCAACGTAACATTTTTAAATTTGAACACATTTTCCACTTCTTCAACATGGTTAACGAAAGGAGTCGACGGAATCGTATTTATTATGTCTACTACACTTTTAACAAAAAATTTATTGAAGTTGTTAGCAATTACTATGTTTTCCTTACAAGATTCCGTACCAAATGTAACACTTTTAATTTCACTTTTGTCTTTTTTCAGAATAAAATTTTTTATATTTTGCCACATTATTTTTTGATCCAGGGAACCAGATATTTTAGACGTTACAAATTCACGCTTGCGCTTAACAATTTCTTTTTTATATTTATTTCGAATGGCAGTGTAGTTTTTCCAGTCTATTTCCGAGCCACTTAGTAACGCTTTCGAATACTTTAAAATTTTCTTATTCTTGAGGTTATTCAAAGAACTGTTAAACCACTCATTTCCACTAGATTTTACAACTTTATTTACGATAAATACCGAAACACTTTCATTAATTTTGTTTAAAAAATCGTCGGCTAACAAATTAGTGTCATATATTCTATATGTATTTATTAAATTCGTTTCTAAAACTTGTCCAAACAAATTTTTCCTGTATTTAAAGTAAGGAAACACCTTCTCCTTCTTTTTATTTATAACACTTTTTATATCAATTACAATCGTTTCATGATCACTTAGTTTAAGTTCTTTTACATTTTTTGCACTGATTAACTGACTGCTGTTTGTAACAACGTAATCGATTAATGTACTTGAATTTCTAGTAATTCTAGTCGGTTCGTCTACAATTTGGCGGCAAGCATTATCTTTTATAATTTTTTCGACATCTTTTTTATAAATACTATTTGGGGAAAGCCAATCAATGTTAAAATCGCCGACTATTATGATATCTTTATTTAAGTCATAAAGCTCATCCATCAATCTAGCGAAATCATCACAAAAATGTCTACAACTTGAACTAGGGGATCTGTACATACCAACAATAACGCAGGAATAGTTCGTAAGATAGAATGTGTTTACTGACCACCATAACTCCATGTTTTTGACAAATTTACTTGCATTTGAGGCTCTGAGATCACTTCTTACATACACCAAAACACCACCTGTGTGCGTCGATTCGGTGTCACACCTGTCGACTAACGTAAAGTTATTAACACTTAATTCACTTTTTAGCACTTTCTTTGTCACATGAGTTTCGGATAGTACCAATGCATCAAAGTCTTGTGATTCGACTAGTACTTGTAGTTCCGCGATATTATTTAAAAAACCACATATATTAAAGTAACAAACGCGCACATAATTTGATTGCTAAAAGGAAGTTCTATTTTTTTTTAATTTCAACTTTCTTTTTAAACACTTCACATTCGTTACTTCTACAATCATGATTTATATTAAAATTTAATCCCAGCCTTGAGTTAGCCAAAACACAGTTATTACATTTAAGTGACAAACTATTACAGCTCTTCGCATCATGATTTCCAGCACATTTCGCGCACACTACTTCATTTCTACAATCTTTTGCATTGTGGTTATATCCCCAACATTTATAACACCTTTTAATTGCGACTGAATCATAAACGAAACACATATCCCAACCTATGTTGATTCGCTTTCTGTCCATAATATTCCTATAACCCTCTGTTCCAATTGAAACTATAGCACTATAACTTTTCCTTTTATTTTTTTCAACACTGTATATTTTCAAGCATTTAATTTCGCAGTTTATATTATTCTGATTTTTTATTGCTGACAAAAGTCCTTCTTCATTCCACTTTTCATTAATTCCACATATTTTAACACATGGATTTTGCAGATTAGGAAAAGAAACATCGTATTCACTTCCTAATTTCTCTTTCACTTCTTTTTCTATTATTTTTCGTGAACTATCATCATTACAGCTGATTAAGATAGCACCATCCCTCTTATCAATGACTTTATTCACTCTCACTGCCAGAGAGGATGGATCAATTTTTTCTTTAAGATCATCTTTTGTTTTTCTGTTCTCTTGAGCTTTTTTTGGTTTAATCATAACAGGTTGTTCTCTTCTTATTGTCTCAGCATATGATAGCTTTGCCTCACTACTACACACCTTCCTTACTTCACTCAACACTAATTCCTTTTCTTCACTTAGTTTGTTTACATTATGTAGTATTTTCTCAATTTTGGCATTTTGATTCTCACTGCTACAAGCCTTTTTTACTTCACTCAACACTATTTCTTTTTCATCACTTAACTTATTTACATTATGTAATATTTTCTCAATGTTATAATTTTGTTTAGCAAGTTGTTGCCTATTTTCTTGAATGGCATTAGCCAATTCTCCCACTTTTTTAAACATAATGTTTACATAGTCTCTGCAAACACTGCACATAAACAAAACTGCTGGTTTATCACTTATCATTTTTGCATCATATTCTGATAACTTAGCACATTTAAAATGAAAAAAAGTTCCACAAATTCCGTTGCATGGTAAATAAGTTCCCCCTTTCAGGGATCCCTCACACTCCTTGCAAAGTGCACTCATTTCACTGTGTGTGTTGTATACACATTAACAACAGCAATGAAAAAGAAAAAAAAAAAAAAAAAAAGTTTTGGTCTCTGTCCACTAATTTAACTCAATAACGGCTTTCACAGCCGCTACTGCTCGATACAATTTTCTTTTTATTTATTTGGATTATGTAGGTTTTTTTATTTGTTTTTTTTTGATTTTTCAATATTATTATTTGATTAACCGATGTAGCAATAGAATATGCTTCCATATGCCAATCGTGGCACCGCGAACACAGTTTAAATCAATTATTTCAGGGAGCGATTTGTTTGCACGTCTTCACTCGATTAGAACAATTCACTCAAAATGTCGAAGCCTGCACATATTCCAATCACACGAATATAAACAAACAAAAGAAGAGCAAGTGACGTTTTTATGTTCGATTATACACACGAAATCTGAAATCTAAGAACGAATCTGGAGAAGCCCAATCGAATACCATATTAGATTAGAAGCTTTGCAGTATACACTAAAATTATCGATCGTTCAATTCGCTATACAATACAAATAAATTCAAAAGTCTTCCGCGGAACTATTTTATTGGCATCAACTTAATCACACTTGACATCATTTAGTCTTTTTTTCAATTCCTTGTTACTAGGTTTCTTTTCTCCAAGCGTTTCATTGGGCTTCCTTGAATTTCTTTGAGTCCTCACTTCACCTAATTCCATATCGGCAGATACTGCTTTAACCGCCTTTTTGACAACGTCAAATTGGGCATTTTCTTTATCCTGGGTCAAATTGAAAATAACGGATTCACTATTCTGAACAAAACATCCGATCTGCCGCATCAAATCCAGTCCGATATCACGATCCTGATTCAAGCGGGAACAGCAGCAATCCGCCACAATGTGGACCTTATAATCGTTTTCTAGAAAATCCATTGCTGTTTGCAATATACAAATGTGAGTCTCCAATCCAAAGAGAACAATGTCGTTTGGTTTTTCAGGTACCAATTCTTTTACGTAACATAACAGCTCAGGCAAATACATTGTGAACTTGGTTTTTGGAATAACTGCTATTGCGTGGCTGACATTCAGATCTTTTACCGTATTCCCAATGCCCTTGGGATACTGTTCGGTGGCGATTAAGGGAACTTCGAATGCCTTTCCAACAAGAAGTAGTTTGCTGATATTTTGTACCATGTTGTTAAAAAGAGGAATTGATGGACGAAATTTCTCCTGAACATCACACAATAGGAAGAGAGTTCTAGTCGGATCGAATTTTTTGAGGCATCTTTTATGGGCCATTTTTTTATTAGTTTTTTAATACAATCTCGTTCGAATATGACAACTACAAAGCAACTATACAGGTGACTACGCCACTACGGTTTTATTTTTGTCTGAAGTGTTGAAAGCTGTAGTGGGTCTGGTATACTTGTATAATTGATTATTGTGAATGGTGGGTTCATGCTATATTTTGGGTGTGATTGTGGTCTTGCAAGGTATTCTGTATGTGAGATGTCATGACAGAGTTGATTAGGAGGTGATTGTTTTGTAGTTTGAAGTTATTACCAATTAAAAAAAAAACGAACGTGTTCTTTTGAGTTTTGCACAATTATTTTCTAATTCTTACAATAAATATAAAGTGCTCCGCCATATTACTTTTGGGATGTGTCTTTGTTTGTAAATAAAAATAAAATATGTGTAACACGAGCTAAATTTACCTGATGGTTAATTCAAAAGAAAAGTTATCTCGTTAGAATTTTATTGGACAGGAATTCTACAAAAGTTCTGTGCCAACCCTTTTAATAGTGTGATTTATCACAAATCAGACGCCTAAAGTGTCGTGGATGTTCTACCCATAATTATAGATACGTAAAACGGAAATAAACACAAGTTCCGACGACCAACATTTCCGCAATTACTTGACAACATTTCCATTTCTGATGTAAAACATGTGAAATAAGAAATTCATCAGTTAGTTCTACGAAATAAATAAATAAATTGTACCTACGTTCATTACTTCCGGAATCCATTTTGTTTTATAGGAAAGGGACATCATGCTAAACTTTCCCATAATTCAAACCACGTAAACAGGATGGTCGACCTAAATACTTGTCACGTATTTTTGCGTGTTAGGTAATGCTGTCTCTTTTAGTCACATGGCTATCAAGTATTGGGCATCCCTTTAAAGGATTGTGTGATGGTGTAAATGCAGTATAATGCTGTTATACCTACTACTCAATTAACACAAAACTCAAATTTTCATCCATAATTTTTATTTCTCCTTCATATGGTGGAGAGTTTGTTGCTGTTCTTAGCTTGTTAGCTGTGAATCGCGAGAAGTGCTGCCATATTCTTCTTTACATCGCAACTATAGTACAGTGATTGGGCCTTACCAATAAACATTTCTTAACTTCGACTCTAAATTTAATTTAGTTCACAGTAGCTATTTTTCCATACATCCATCTAAAAGTTTACACTTTTTATTCGCTCTCACAATTAAGGCAAAATAATTTTTATCTGGCAGTTCTGTTTGGTTGCATCCAGCTGATACTGACTCATTTGTCGGAAAATAAAGAAAATTTTTCTTTGCAGAAAACGATATCAAACATCTGACAGTTCAGATGTATTTTAAACTTCTTTCTAGTTGGTATTTTGTTGAAGAATTTGTAAAAGAAAAGATAAAATAAAATAGCAAAATTAAGTGCCAATGAAATACAAAGTGGTTAGTTTTTTTAATGCGAAATTCTCCTCAAATCGTATTCGGAATTTCACAAAAAAGTAGACAACGCAATTATAGCGCAATTTTATTCTACAAAAGGTAAAGCATAGCTGTACCAGCCGCAAAAACCAACCACATGATTTTTAATTTGTCCTTTTTTTAAACAAAGTGTTTATCCTCTTTTATATAATGTGAATCTACCTAATTAGGGCGGAGTACCTACTACAAAATAATAAATTTATCCTGTTCTAGATCCTAATTTGGTGTGAGCAAAGTTTACAGTTGGAGTAATCGATAATTTAACTGATGGAGTGATGGGTAGGTCGGTGGATTCCGTACACCTGTGTTGTTCCCATTGTAAAGTACTGATTTCAGCACCTACAATTAGTGGACTTCTTTGTACATATTTGAAGCGGGGCAATTGTAGCCATCCATCATCTTGAATAATTAAAATTGCAAATGTAAAATGTCAAATAATGTATATACACATATAAGCGCATAATATAGGCAGGTTTGCATTCTATCTTGCGAATGCTGTTTGGCGGCGGCCCATTTGTTGGTAAACAATTTGCGCCGGTGCTTGATTGTATGTGAGTGCTATTTGTTTTATTTTTCATACAAGAGAGTGCAGCTTATCCAACTAAGGCTATTTGTTCGTACTGTTTTTATAAGGGAAAATTAATTTATCAATAAAACGACACGAGATCTAATTCGAAAAGAAACAATATTATTTGATAATGAACTTCAGTTTTAAGAGATGCTAATGGTTAGGGAAAGATAAGAGGTAAATAAAGAGTTGAAAGAGAAAACTGTCTTGTCCGTGCGTGTGTGTGTGTAATAGAGTGCGTGCAAAACACATTTCAAGGTCAACAGTGATTAGAAGAACCAATACAGCTGATTGGTAAGGGAGAATGAGGTACATTGAGTTATTTTAAATAACTAAACTTAGAAATTAAGAAGTGAACAAAGATCAGTCAACCTCATGAACATAGGACAGTTTTACTTAAGGCAATGTTGGAAATTACCTACTCAAATTGTATTTCCTGATCATTTTTATCCCATTAATGGCGCATTCCTATTTGACTTACTTTATTTGATGTTCGTCAAAGGCAAATTTTCTCTGTGACTTCGGTAATCTTTAATCAATGTTTTAAACCAATATTGTTTTTCTTAATTTCCAGATCTTGTGAGATATTTATACGACTTATCAATTCGAATTAATGCATATCAACGCTCTCACACAGCAGTAACTCAAGACAAGCAGCACATAAAGATGCGAAAAACACGAAAATTATTCAAAAAGATCATTTGGATAACAGTTGTATTGTTTTTTGGTGTCTCGGTATTGGCGCTTCTACTCAATGGACCTCGGGAATATGGCGACAACAAGTTCAAACTGTATGCGTCCATGAAGAGCTTATATGCAAAACAGCTCGATATGATTGATATTGTGTTTTGTTTCTGTTTATAGTAAGCAAATTGAAGAATCGATTAAATCGGCAATGAATCAGGGCGAATGTAAGATTCCCGATCTGCCAATTGACAACCCTGAGATTATGGCCTTTTACAAGGAAGCAAAAAAGCTCGAGTGTGGAAACAGTCTCGATGATTGGGTCACTTGTGAGGTAATTCACAAATTTTCTCAGCAAGCCAAATCGTTTATTTTTCATTTTGTTTTAAAGAAATCCATTTGCTTCGTGAAGCCTGAGGTAACAGCGACGCGAGGCGACGTCGTGTGCTCATACACCGACCTCGTTCGGAAGACCGACTACAAAGCGAAGTACGGCAGAACGACCAAAACGAAGGAACCCTACGTTCTGCAGGAGTCGGACTTTGTGAAAGTCGTTTGCAGCGCAGAGAGTGGGGACAGGTAAACACAAAATAAAAAGCTGATCTCTCCCTGAGTGTTTATGACCCCTTTCAGATGGTACGGCATGGCGTCTGGCATTCGTGACACTGTGCACAGGTCAGTGGAGCAAACCGAGTTTCCACTCTACAATGTGCTCATGCTGGGCTTCGATTCACTAAGTCGGAATGCATTCATACGAAAACTTCCAAAAACCTATGAATTTTTGGTCTCACAAGCCCAGGCAATGGTGCTAAAGGGGTACAACATTGTTGGCGATGGTACACCACAGGCTTTGATACCCATTCTCACTGGTCGCACAGAGTTGGAGCTGCCCGAGACGAGAAAACGCATGAGCGGCTCGGTGTCGGTGAACTCCTATCCGATGGTTTGGAAGGAATTCGAACGCTTCGGCTACATGACGTCGTTTAACGAGGACCTACCCAAATACGGCACGTTTACATATCGTATGAACGGCTTTGACACGCAGCCAACTGATCATTACTTGCGGACTTTCTATCTCGAAGTAGAGAACATAATGAGTTCGAATAAAAAATTCTGCATCGGCAACCAGCCGGGTCATCTTGTGATGCTGGACTACACGAGGAATGTGAGTTTCTTTTGAACAAGGTAGTCAACTGTGATATTATATTCGAATACCCTTCTTAGTTTATGGCCAAGTACTCGGATAATCCACGTTTTGTCTTCAGTTTTCATGGAGAACTTTCACATGACTCGATCAACGTGATTGGTAGTGCCGACGACGACATTGTCGAGTGGCTAGCGCACCTCAAAGCGAAGAGACTGTTGGACGACACGATTCTCATTGTGATGTCGGACCATGGCAATAGGTGAGTCAGTAAAAGATGCGTTTGACTCCCATTCTCACTCTTTTATTTCACAGATTTTCCGACGTTCGAAACACGCTGCAAGGCAAACAGGAGGAGCGATTACCTTTCTTCAGCTTTGCCTTCCCAGAGTCATTCAAAAATCGGCATCCACAAGAATTTCGAAATTTTGAGGAAAACGTCAACCGCCTCACGACGCCGTTCGACATTCATGAGACTCTTGTCGATATTTTGCGTAAGACTACTGCATAGCCCTTCGAACGCTTTGGTTTACCAAAACTCTCCCTCCTAGGTATCCAATCAAACGACGACAGTGAAGTGACGCCATTATCAGACCAACCCATTCGCGGAATCTCTCTTTTTAAAACGATCCCACAAAACCGCTCTTGTGCGAGCGCCCACATCGAGCCACATTGGTGTGCCTGCCTCAATTGGCGTCAACTCAACGACACCTCATCGATTCTTGTGAAAAAAATCGCACACAGTGTCCTCACTGCAATCAACGATGCAACTAACCATTTCCGCGATGTGTGTGCGCAGCTGGAGCTGAAGAAAATCAATTGGGCGATGCGACTTACTCCGCATGGTGAGCTGCTGAAATTCAAAAAGAATAAGGACATTGACGGCTTCCTCCCGGATCTCTCGTCCGATATGGACGTTCACGAGGAGTTCTATCAGATACAGATCACTGTCAGTCCTGGTGGTCCTATCTTCGAAGCCAGTGTAAGCTATAATCTCCAGGACTTCCAGGCTACAACAAAACTGTCGCAAATTTCCCGGGTTAACAAGTACGGCACTCAAGCCAATTGCATATATGACACAAATCCAGAACTGAGAAAATATTGTTACTGTAAATAGGCAAAGCACTGAGACAGTATGAAGATTGCAAAACAAAAAAAAATACTAAGGTGCTTGATGCGCCAAGAACTGAAATCATGAAGCAACTGCCCTTCACACTCAATTTTGTGATGAAAAGTCTCGAATAAGCTATAAATGCGAAAGAAATCTGTATTATTTTCTATTGGCCATGTAAAGACTTTTCTTTTTTAAACATGGCTGCTGTATATAGATTAAAAATTATTACTAATAAAGTTTGAAATCTTTTTTGTTTTATATCTTGCGCTGTACCACTTTTTTTTTAAAGCACCTTTCAGGAAATCCATCTCATAATGACATAATGACGAAGCAGCTGAACAGCCTTGTAAAGCAGTCGGTGCTGAGTTCAACGCAAATGTAGAACTATATAATGACAGATCCAGCTTTGTGCAATTGAGCTATCGCCAAGTATGCGGTTTGGTAGAATTAGTAACAGCAACTCGTACAAAAATCAGCGTCTTAGGTCTCTTAGGTCTCGAACACATCGTTCCAACTTCGTTTCCTCTTGCAAAAGTTAGGTAGAAAGAAAAGAAGTTTGACTAAATTGTTCAAATGCATTATCTGTAGGGAACAGACCTTTTGTAGACGGTCTTAGACCATCAAATTATAAAAATTAAAAATGCCAATCGGACGCCAAGTCCCGTCTGTCCATTACAGTGGCCGCCTGTGTATAAGACTAACAAAAACGCACACGGTAAAACGTTTCCCTTTTATATCTCAATCTATATGCATTTGCTGTTCGAACTGTTCCCAATAGTTTTTGCATCAAACTTATTCCAAAGATAAAAGAATTGTAGCACCCCTAGTTGAGTACTGTTTAAAAAAAAAAGTATTAACCATTTCATATTAAACAATTTATTTGATAATTTAAGTGTACATACATTGACATTCTTATTGCAATTCTTATTTAGTTTCCTGTTTATTTTTCCTTTCCGTCTACCGCATCGCATTATATGCTGGAAATGCGATATGTAAATAATGTAAATAATCATTATTAGATACGTAAGGTATTTAAAAATATAAACGTTTATAAAAAAATCAAAGTACATGCAAATATTACAAAAATACAATCTGTGTACATTTTTTTTTTTGTGTTTTTATTTCTTTGTTTATAATTTACTTAATTATTTGTAAATACGAGCACACACACGTTGAAGTATGTTTTATTTTTTTTATTTTTGATAGAGGATAAGAAAACAGAGTAACGTAAACTTTAACTAAGTTAAATGAAAGTTGAAATAAAATAAAATTATTCTCTATGATAATAATAATAAAAAAAAACTATTAAATTATAAGTTTGTAATAAAACATTAAAAAAACGATAGTATTGCAGAAGAATTTACATAAAACACACTATGCGTATGCCAAAATCTCTTTCCTTTTGTTTATAAAACTAATTTTATTGATTTTGTTAGTTTTGTGGATATTGTTCACTCTGCATCAGTTTAAGCCATTCCGCAGGAGAAATAGCATTTTTAGTTGGGCTTTCCGTTTGTGTTAAGTTTTTTTTCCTATATGAACGACTTTTTTTTTGTTTCTATATATAGATGCTTATATTGTTGTTGTTTTTTTATTATTATTTTGAAATATTTTTTTAATGCTTTACAGTTTGTTGCCAAGATGTTCGGATGACATTTTGTTCATGATATTACACAGCTACTCTTTTCCTGTGTATTGCCGTTCTCGTTCTCAATTAGCAGTAGTAGTTGATGGAATATATCTTGAACAGACTGTGGATGAAAGGGGTGAAGAGTTGTTATTATCAAGAAATTGTTGTATCAGTACTGGCGTGGCTTAAGCACGTCCAAAAAACCATAGCTTGTAAAAATTACACATTTATAAAGGAATGTGGTTTAAGTACAATGCTTTATAACAAATATACCTCATTTTGCTTGGCAGATGTTTCTAAGAATGCCGCCTTCCATGATTCAGCTAATTTTTTGCCCTCTTCTGCTGTAACAGCCCGCTCTTGATGTAAATCAGTTTTATTACCAACCAAAACAACAGGTACACTGTAACAAATCGCAAAGTAGTAAATATTTTTAAGGCGGCGCATCAACAGCCAACATCTGTCCACTTACTGTGCCTTTCCCATGACATCTAAGAGTTTTTCATAAATAATTTGAATCACTTCGAATGACTTTTGACTTGTTATCGAGTATACAAGTACGTAGCCATGAAAATCCATACTGTATTGTGCTGGAAATATACTGTACTCATCCTGGCCGGCAGTATCAACTAGTTTAACGCCATAATCTTGATGATTTACTCGCGTGATTTTTGTAAAGGCTGAAAGCAAGAAAGTTTAGGTCCCTGTAATGTCTACCGCATATCGGGCATTGCTCTAGAAATAGTTCGTATTCCATGCAACAGTGCGATTGTTCTGTACTGCGGAAAGCAAGTGAATAGGGCTGCATGTGTCTGTTCCCGTTCATTTTTAAATGTTCGGCAAATTCCTCAATGAAAAAACGCGTGAACAAGTGCTGTTGCCGTCCAATTGAAGTACTTCGCTATGCAAATTTACAATTGTATGCAACGACATGAACGTGTTGTCAAGAAATTACGGCTTTTGTTATCAACTTAGTGATTATGTCATACATATGCCACGGCTGAGTGCAATGCTCTATGTACAGTTTCTCCTTGGCATTCTTGGTACGCATTTCTAAATTATTATACAAATAAAGCTTCCACTTGATGAATCATTTGCAAAAAGATCGACGCAGTAAGTTTTGATAATGTTGGCTAACGTGTTAGAGGGGCGTCCCCAAAGTTGAGCCGGCATTTTTAGGAATTTCCTGTTTAAATTTGCGCTGCAATGTGTATAAGTGGTTCATGTTCCGGTGTGCTTTTGTAATGTTAAATAAGTACAAAGTTTATCGGCTTTTCACGTAGGTATATAGATATGTCAAGGCAATTAAACACTTGAGAAAATTGCGAATACATATTTACAATAACTTACGTTTGAATTTCGTTTAGGAATGCCGAGACTAAACAAAAACAGACACTTGAAAAAAGGCATTGAAAATAGTATTTGAAATCAACAATAAACCGATTTGTGCGAATGATAATAGCAAAGAGTTTCGCAATAAACAAAACTAAAATTAATATTATCTGATAGCTGAATACTATTTTGCAAATTGGGTGCCCAGTCCAGTGACTGAGCTATCTAGACTCTCGAAAAGTGAAACTTATGGCTGCTGCGACTTAAAATTTGCAAACACCTTAATTATGGGCGAAGCAAACAGCGTCTGTCTCCCAAAATCAACCTCGCAAGAGGTTCATTGTCTCAACGAGTTGGAAGAACAATAGAAACGCGGAGCAAATCATTTAGCTCTGTCATGTTTCGCAATTCAGAGAGCTTGAATAAGCAATCTTAATGTCAACCTTATCAGATCAAGGTTAATGGAAATAATCTTCAAACTTCAAAAGCATGTACCAATTATTGTTTTTACTGTAATCTTGTATGAGAATTTTGCCCAAATTGCTGCTGCTGTCAATCAAAAGTGGGGGGCGCCCCATTTTCAATATTAGTCTTTTTCTATTCAAATCTACATTTTACCCCACATACGTATACCTACAACATTTTGAGTTTTAATACTTGTCACACAGACTGTGCGCGATTGCGGTGAGATTTTTTGGACTAACTATTTTGCGCAGTACTATTTAACTGCGTGATAGGTTTTCATTCACTCGTACAACCTCAGCACTTTGCACCTTTTCTCCTCACCATCTGAACAGACCGAAAGCCTATTAAGTGTAGACATCACTCTTGCGCTATTTGACCCAAAAAAAGTGAAATGCAAAAAAAAAAGCGAAACACAAAACTACAATTACACATCAAATACATACTATTCTCGATTGTGGGGTCGTAGGAGTCAACGAATTGTCCTTCAACAAATTGAATACTCAGCGATGATTTACCTACGCACCATCATCCAGTCGTCATCATCGTTGTCGTAGCCGCATGAATAGATTAGAAAAAGAAAAGAAAATAAACACGAAATAAAAATCCAATCCAATTGAATAAGAGTTCAATCTTCCATTACCAACTGATCGATATCCCATGATTGCAATGTTTCGCTCCTTTGGTGGCATTTTTCTAAATTTTATTTTGATTTACTTGTGATGTGTGTTGAATTTCCAAATGATTCACTATGGCCTTTTACTTCTCACAAAAAATATTCCTCCTCTTTGATCACAGCACACGATAATTATGAATTCCGTGCGAGGTTGAAATGTTTGCGACGACGGGTCGACGGCACAATATTTACACGAATATGTTAGTATGGAGAGAATGTTAAATAAATTTGTAAATTCTTTTGATTTTCGCGTTACAGGGAATTTTTCGTGGAATTGGACAATAAACCTCACCTAATTTTTATTAACAACGTTTTTTTTTCTACGGTTTTGTATGTTGCTGTTGAAGTTGTGGTTCTTATTTGCTTTTTTTCTTCAACTCGCGTGTGCGCGTTGTGTTGTCTCTGTCTTTCAACTGGTTGAAATAAACAGCTGCGAATTCGGAACATTAGCCTGTACCTTAACATGTAACGTCAAAGTAGCATGCGTGAGAAGGAGATGGATAGAAGAGATTATATCGCCTGAATGGTCGAAAAAAATTAAGGCAATATACAAATGGCGTGTTTCCGCTGGGTTGAGAGGAAGTTGTCATTGGGCCGTTATATTTAAATTGTTTTGAAAATTATTATTTCAAATATTAATTCTGAGGTTTACCTATAGAATTGTTCACTTAAAAGAGAAAAAAACAAGTTGAATTGTTTTTGTGCCCGCGAAAACAAACGCAGTAGAAGCATTCAGACCAACAAAATATGTAAATAATTATTTATTTTAATTTGCCACTTAAAGAAAACAAATCATATATAAATGCTTTATATCACATATTCGTTGACACCTTAATCCAATTACGAATAGGCGGATAAGCTAGTCTTGTATACACTCCCGGGAAATCAGGATCCGCACAACCAATGCCCCAAGAGACAACACCAACCAATACTCCATTTAGATTAATGGGGCCGCCACTATCGCCTTGACAGGCATCCACAAATTTCTCTGATGCGCAAAACATTCTGAAATGTATGATATTAAGCGTTGTTTATAAAACAAAAGCAAACTTACGCATTTGTGACAGTCCCATGATTGCGCAACATTCCCGCACATTTCTTCTGTTCCATGGTGTAAACCTTAACATATTTCAGGTCATCTGGCAGGGTATCATCTGTTCCACTCATATGTCCCCATCCGGAAATCACAGCCGCTGCATTCAAAGGAATAGGCTGCCTTGCCCTTGGCAAAACGATCGGCGCAATGAATTTACCACGTAACGTGCTTTGTGTCCGCAAAAGTGCCACATCAAAGTTCATCGATGTCGCCTGATACAGAGGATGCATTAGTATCTCCTTTACATTAAGGACCTCGCCACCAGATGTTCTTTTGTGTGTCCCTGCGCGAATTGAGAAAACTCGAGGATCACCATCTACGCAGTGAGCAGCTGTTATAGCCCATATGCTATTGATAACAGATGCTCCACAAACGTGTCTACCATTGCGCCGGAGTGAAAGCTACCACGTATAAGTTGGGTAATATTTTAAAAACGATGAAGTTTGTTGGACTTTACCTGATATGGAAATTCACCGGCAGTTGCACTATTGCCATTGACAATTCTATTCAATAAAGCAGACTTACAAATCGAATCCTGTACTAGAAAAGAGAAAAAGAATAGCGCTCGGTAAAATGATACCATTGTTTGACCAAGAAAAAAACGACTATTCGAATGTCGTTTTCGCAATTTTTCATTTTCAGCTCGTTTATCTTATCAATTTGATGATACTTCCGTTCATTGAATTAATATGCAAGTTTTCTGTTGGCGGGTAGGTACACCGATACAAATTTATCTGAATCAATTTATCTTATCAAATGCATGTCTGATGGTCGATTTGTCGGCGTACGTTAAGATACCATCTGTTCTGATGTTTCGTCATTGCCTTACCAGTTACCATCAAGTAACTTTTACTTGCAATTGAACCATGACCTTGCAAACGATAAGATTGGGCACTCTTAAACAATTTGAAATTATTTGGTAGTTGACACACAAATATTGTTGCACTTGCACCAGGCAGCATTATTTATTGCAAAAATTAATAAAAACCGCAATGGCAGTAACTTAATTTAGGGAAGGACGCACTGCACACCTCTGCAGCATTGAAAATGTTTTTGAAAATTTTCATAAACGATCATTCATGAGTAAAGTAGTAATGTCTGACCACGTTTTAATAACTCATACAGCCTTGGAGTGATAAACATTAAATTATTGAAAATTGAAGTGAGATTTACTCCGAAATGCTTTATTTATGAGTGAATATGCTGTTCTTTTGTTATTCTACAAAACAGGTCGGTAACGCGAAATTTGCTGAGAAGTTGTTGAGGTGTGAGTCTTTCCAGGATGATTTGTCAAACATATTACTAATAAAGAAAGAATTTAGAATTTGTCAAACAATACTGAATAAGAATAACACGACACCATGAGGCCAGTTACACGTGATCCAATCCACAAAAATCCAATTGAAAAGTACAAGTCTAAAGGAATCAGCCTTTATGAACTTATTTACAATATTAATTGTAAAGTGCATTTGCCGCAAGGGAGACTAACGATGGACTCTGTTATCCGATTCCCTACGCCACTCGCCACCTGTGAACATATGTACTTACCTTTTATATTGTGTATGCGTACTGTACCTAATGGAAACTAACCACCACATTTTTTGCAGAAGATCGCCCCACCACCTACAATAATCCATCATCATTCAAACCAATCCATAATGCGCTTGGGCTCGGCATGAGTCATGTTCTTCTAATGCATCCCGAGTAGTACAATTAATTTGAAAACAAATTGATAGCAAAATGGCAGCATTTCCTGTGTTTACAGTACGTTATAAAAGAATGCGTTTGTATATTATTACTGGCTGGCTTTCCTTATACATCTTAGAACTAAACATCTTCGTGCTAATCCACGCCATTAATGTTCTTCCATCATTTCGGCTGCATTTCAACGCATTTAAACAACAAAAACCACCATTCCATGTTTGCAAATACTTTATTCTCTGAGTTTTTCAATTACAAATCAGCTGTGATAGTTTTTTTTTTCAATTCTCTCATTTATGACGAAGAGAATCGTGTGATGCAAATTATTTCTGGGGCTAAAGTCCCCTGCAAAGTATTTATCTATGGTCCTATCAGAAATCGAAACCAAATTCTTTAAAGCTTAAGCATAAATATAATATAAATAAACTTGACAATTTGAACGTAAATAAATAAAGAGAAAAATAATAAAAACGGATAAAGCACATGCAAAAGCATACTATAAATGAACAATATAAATAGTGTAATCTATATAAAAATCTGTAGGCAATACGGTTTGAAACCGTAAATTAAAAATAAAATAAAAAAATTGTAACAAAAGTTGTATGTTTAAAACATAAACAAAAGAATATAAAAATAACGTTCTTTGTGGGTCTAATACTCGATGTATACATGTGTATGTGTTGTGATGATCTTCGGCATGAATGAAACATAAAACTGCGACAAATTAAAATAGTAAATGAAGCGAACAATACTAACGCAAAACACACACTTAAACTACTTGTAACTAATATACTGCGTTGCTTGTTTTTTTTTCTAATATCTGTAAAGGCATAAATGCAAAATGTTCTTCTTTGTGGACTGTTTATGCACCCATTGTAGGCTGATGGGAAGCTACAAAATACATGCTACACTATTGTTAAGTTTTTATTATCAAATGAGGCTCTGAACGCAGAGAGTCTGTCAGATACTGAGTTTTCATCGTTTTCTGGAAGTAACGTTTCTCGTTCGGTGAGTTAACATTGTAGACAATTGGCCGGACACCAACGTTTCGCCACAATTCGGCAATGTGCCTGAAAGAGTTTTAAAGGAAATTAAGATATGTTTGACAAAAAGCATGAAAAGTAATGATATAACAAGATCAGTCAATAGGTTTTGTCAGAGCTTCCCGTCAGCGAGGTTAGTTACGCTAAAGTTATTGCAAACCAAAACTACGCGGTTCGAAAAACTCATGTAGGTGACACCCGCACCGTTAGTTTGATCGTGAGCCCAACCCTTGGTTATGTTTCAACGCGGAGTCGCGCTGCTGTCAGTTGCAAGTAGAAAACATTCGCAAAGTTGCCTACGCATCATACAATGTGTTTGAGTAACAAAACATCACCAGCGCAGAAATTATCCAAGCAGAACCTATACGGTCTCCTGCATTTCTTTCTTGAGCGAGAATAGAAGGCAGATCCCTTTTCTGATGAGTGGTAGAAGGGAATGATCATCAGTTCCCTAAGAAATTAGTTCTTAGAGTGCGTGCTTTCAGCCAACAAACTTAGAGACATAAGCTTAAAATCATGCAGTTTGAGAAACCGTAAAGTTTCCAATATATTCCCAGGAAAGGGACTATGTTCCGTAGAAAACACACTGAATGGCACAAATGCGTGCTGGACGCTCTAAGAGGCTAAATAAACTTCCAAAACGATTATTATACTTAAAAATACTGCTCGGTTGATAAACTCTGAACTGTATAGTACTGATAATTTGTTTTTTTCTTTTTGTGTAATGTACTTACAAGTTGAATTCATCTTTGCTTATGAACACTAAGCTTATTCCAATGACTGGTGCAATAATATTACGGAATATGGCACCATATATCGATGTAATGAGTGTCGATGCTTTCAGCACAGCTAATGAGGGGGTTTTCTCGGTCCATAGACCGCATATCAATCCCGGATGCAATTTACGAAGCTAAAAAGACAAATAAGAAAATCATTGTTAGAAACTGCCAAAAGCAGATTGATGTATATATTGTATATCCGGAGAAATAAAGTCTTTCGAAAACACTGAATCTTTGATTTATTTTAACAGATCGTGCAAACCTCAAACCAAAACACTTTGTACTCTGGCGCATCTGAAACTATACAGTTCGAAGCTCTATAGTTTGTTTATTAGACCAAGGAGAAAGAGGAATTGTTTCTCCAAATAATAAAGAGAATCTAAGCCTCAAAACATAACTTTTGAATCCAAGAATTACTAATCCCCAAAGCAGTAACTATATTTCTAACAAACTTGTGTTTGCAAAAAACTTAACCATAGTAACGGCCAATTAAACCACATACCTGATAAATAGCAATCGGCGATCGAGTAATGAGTATTGTGCGTCTTGTGAATTGTTTTTCGTTTTTTATTACACTCTTTAGCTTCTCCAGCATTCGAGCACTTGTGTCCGATATGAACAGGAATATCGTCAAGTTACTCGTTTCTAACATGCTCATCAAACTTGTGAGCGTTACAGCAGTCTCTGCCTCAAATTGGGGCCTAGGGAAAAAATCAAATCAAGTATCACCTTTCAATTGTTCAATCATTACAACTCACCCTAAAGGATGTAGCTCCGAAAAATTGATTTCCTGTAACGCGTCAAGAGTGTGCTTGTGCACACCGCCACTCAGTCCAGCTTTTTCGAGTGTTGTCTTGTGTAGCAACACGATTTCACCGCAAGACGTCAGTCCAGCATCGATTAGGACATTCCGAAATCCCTTCGAAGAGCACTGAAAAAATCAATAAATATGTACTTTCCATCAACAGACCATGATGACTCAACCATTTTACCTTCTTTAACGCCGCCATCGAATTCTCGGGTGCATCATATGCACCCCCTCGATTCGCTATCGGCCAATATGACAAATCATCGGCCGAATCCCCACCCAGCAGACTAATGAGCATCTTTTCATTGGGACTTTTTAGCTTGACGAATTTCGATGCAATACAGACGGTGACTAGGACCAGTGTAAACCATGGTATCCCAGCTGAAGCCAATGTGCAAATGAACCAAAATAGATTGAATAGAAATGTGACGAAGCTGGCCGAATACCACAGAAGATTGTACAGCATTTTGATGAGTTCTACGAGTGCTCTCAGTGCATTCATTCAGTTCGGTGGCCGTAATGTTCCGCGGGTGTGTGCACCACTACTTGCTTTGGTTAATGTAAATAATCTCACAAAAATAGAAGTAAAACTTTTTTGCTAGCAAATTGGTGGCAGCATTGTTAATACATATATTGCACTTGAATTCAATGAAATGGCCAATGGTAACAAAGAAAAACTAAATTTGAGGACGAACTGATGGCCGGCGCGTGGTGAGAAAATTGTGGACAATACCGGGTGGGTGTGTACGACTTCTTGAAATAAAAATTAATTTATTGCCAGGAAGGGCGAAGCGTTTCAAAAGGACTGACGAAGCGACGAAGTGCAAAAGTTGGGGGATGAAAAGTTCAAGTTAAAAAAAAAATTGTGATTTTTGACATTTGCTTTTGGTAGTGTCATTCTTTGTTATGGTCTCCTGATTGGTATAATACTTTTTGCAGTAAAACGGAAAGTGATGACAATGCCTATTAGGTTAGGTAGACGTTTGTAGGCAATTTCTTTATGGAATTTTCAATTTTGTTTACTTACATATTTATAAAGATTATCTATTTGAACTGTTTTATGAGTGCGATGTATTTTATATAGAAGTACTAAAATTACATAAGGGCTCAGATAGAAAGGCTCTGGAATAATAAACCGTTTTTCTAGAAAGAGAATTTTACTTGTATCACTGTCAAAAACAGTGTGGGTAATCTGACAATATTCTAGATCTAGATCATCTGGTGCAGGACATGTGAATAAGAGATATGTTTTTAGGAAATTTTTGCTATAAAGCTAATAATATAGGTATGTGCTACAAAGGTACCACGTTAAAATGCTTCTACTCTATTTATTACGGAAAGCTACGTAAGGGCTGCGTAAACCCCCTTGGCGATGTTTAACTAAACCGCATTTGACATTCGTTGTAAGGAAGTCTAATAAGACCGGCTGTATGTGTTTATCCCAATTGGAAGTCACTTACATCAGCATTTGACAAGAGAACGTTGCATCAAAGTGAAAGTTGAGACTCATGATAAAATATACCAATTTATACAACTTTATCACAAGTGATACTCTAAATATAATAATTTTAATTTTATGCAGCTTGTAAATTCATAAATCTCTGCAGTGCTTTAAATGACCGGAAATGTCATTGCGTAATTCACTGCAAATAACGATAAGGCAATAGAATAGGTAACTATTTATTTAATAGTCATGTCTGCAACTCTTAAAGCATGAAAAGCAATAAATTCACACCGCTTGTCATAGTTTGACTTTTGTAAATTTGCGTAACTTTCCGCAGACGATTTTCGAGCCTAATTGATCGCGGAAAATTATGAGTCCTGCGTTATTTTGACAGTTTATTTACGAGGTGGTAAATTCCTGCAGTTTACGCAGTTTATGAGGGTTTTACGAGAATATACCTTATTGTCTATTTTAATTTGGTAAGATAAGAAATTTCAATAGGAACGAGAAAGAAACGAGCTAATAGCTAAACTGCATGCAAACCTTCAAAGGTAGTTTAGAACGTGACAACAAAATATGTATCAGCTGCTGATGATTTTTTATTAGATTTTTGAGCTATTTTGAAAACCTATTTAAGTGGGAGCAGATCCCACTTAAATAGGTTTTTGAAACATCAAATAGCTGGGTGGTGGAATAAAAGGTTTAATTATTATGAAAAAGTTACTACGTCCAACGACCGTTAAATAGTTGATTAGATGGTTTTTCTTAGCGCTGAAAGTTACTAGGAAGTCTTAGTTTAAGCTTTATACAATCGATTTGTAACCGACAAATGCAAAAAGTGCCCTAGTGAAATTATTTGCTTTTATATGTATATATGATAACTGTAAAATGCAAACAAGTAAGAAAAAAACTTATTAAATCAAAATCAGGTAGGTTTATAGTGTTTTTAACTACAACGTTCATTTTATCATCTCTTGGGAGGGATTTTCCTTTTCCGTACCTATTTTACTTAATTTTTTTCTGAGCGGTAAGAACACTCCACCGAATAAAGGGTAATTTTAAAATTTAGGTACCAAACACGGTTGCTAAACCAGTTTGTAAATACCCTCCAATAACCGCACAGGACCACCTAAATCTCAGAAAAAAAAACCTAATTCAGAAAGACAGAAAAAATCATGCAATTCAGTCCAGTTGGTTGTAATCCTTTCACAGCATTGTCCTTTCCATATGGCCATCATCCACTACGCCTGGATATGAAATTACAAAACATCCGCGTTAAATTGGGACAGCTTGTGTGCAAAACGATGCTCCGACATGGGTTTGAAATGCGGATCATTAATTGCCAGCAAAGAAATGGCTGCGTATGCGTAATATAGAAAAGGTCCAGAGGCGAACAAATGGGGTTGCCAGAAAAGGGTTGTTCGAAATTTCACAGGGTCATTGTGTTGAATGATATTAATAAAGAATACACAAATTCAAGCCCGTGATCAACGGTCATTTCACGTGAGAAATTTTTGGGCATACCATGAGACATAAGAATGCAGGTAAGTGTGAGTGTAAAGCAAATATAAATTTAAGTAAAGGAATAAGATAGTCATGCTAGCATTACCTCCACAAAATTATTTCGAAAATAATAGGCATTTGTTTTTATATAAATATTATAATTACCTATCTAGAATGGACAATCTATTAAAATAACAATTCATATTGGCTGATCGCGGTCATCAGTAACCTATCGCCAATCCCGACGACTTATTTGTTAAGTTTAGCCCTGTCCCGTTCTGTCTCCAGATATTAAACAAATAATAAATTTCATTAACAACTGGACAATGTCCACTATCTGTGCTATTGGGGTGAATAAATAAACTACAACGAACCCTTTCCTGTCCATGGCACGCGTCGTCGACTACTTATATATGCCTAACTGACCACCAGTTCCCTGCTTGAGAGTGGAAATAAAAACCTGTTTACCTAATGTGGTCAGTCGGTCAGTAGGTAAGCAATTTTCATTAATAGCAATCACTCCTGCACCTTAGAATAAGGATAACAATAACAACAAGACAAAGAACTAGATACATGCACTACTGAACGTAAAAAACACCATCCCTTTAATTCATTATGGTCACTCGTGGTCATTGTCCTCTGTTTATTTTTCCTCTTCGGCATTTTCGTTATATCTTTAGGTTCTTATTACCGTAAACAAAGATTATCTCACTATGAAATAAGTGATTGGAAAGATCGTGCCACTCTTACTTCGGACAAAAGAAGTTAGATGTGGTCAAGGATAATTTTTTTTAAATTTATTTCTGTTTCTCTTATGGGTATTTCTTTTAAAATTAATGTAATCGAATTTTCGGTAACCGTATAGGGGCAATAAATACAAGGATTACAATTGCATTCCCGAGACGTTGAGGACAATAATAAGTTTAAGGATTCTGCAATAAATTTTGCGGAAATAGATGCGGAACGAATATTCTTCCTGAAGTTTAAGAAAATAAAAAGTAAAGGTTTGCCTTAACCCAGAGGGATTATACGACCTCTAAATTTTGCAATAGATCTACTTAGTTGGTGTTCTTTATGTCAAAAGATCCTTTTGTTTTTTTGCAATTAGGGAAAAACTATTTTCATATATTTGAGGGAAATCTGCTGTAGAACATTTTATGATTGTGACATAAAGTTACTTGTGAATTTGGTAACACTTTTCTTACAGTTTAAACATTTATCAGGAGAATAAATTACTGCGGTGCAATCAATTGAGTAGAGAACACATAGATAGAGTGAATCCCGGATGATCGATTTCTAAATAAATGAATTTTTGAAAATAAATTTCCCGGTTAATAGAGTTGTCGGTTAATAGAATGCCGGAAAATCGAGAGTTTATGTACTTATAAAGGGTAGGGTCGATTTTCGACCACAAGCGAGACTAAAATTTTAAATAACAGATATAAGTCTTAAATGGATCCTCTGAATGGCCGCACTCTTTTCGTATTTTTTTCTTATCCTATAAAGAAGTAGGATTCTACAGAATTTCATCTTGAAAAATAGTTGCAACAGTTAAATTTCTAAATTCACACGCAAACCTTCTTCCCGATCTACTTTATCGACATTTTTTCCAAAAAATTTTTATTGGAGTGCATTGTTAGTACTTATATAAATGTTATAACTTTAACATTCATCAAAAGTTATATCCGTAACTACACACAGTATTCTCGCCTGATACGCCCTCAGCACTCTTGTAAATAAACGCCGCCTATGGACTTTCAAAAACGGAAATAGTACAATCTGTCCTACACAATCACGCCAACGCTTTGAAAAACGAAAGTTTACAAAAAAAAAATATTGGAACACATTTTCTTTTTCATTCCTTCGTTGTATTCTACACGAATGTTAGGCCTCTCGTCGTCCTTGGTGTAGCATCCACAAAATAAAATATAAGGATGATGATCCTCGTCGTCCGCGCCATCATCAGCACCTGGCACTATGGTACCAGAAAACGACTTCCCTTTTGAGCCAACGGATTAAAAACTATTTGAACAGAGTTCTTTTGTAGTTGGAAGGAAGATTAATGGACTTCACTCCTTTTTCTTGTAATTTGAAGGACTTTTCTAACGAAAAGAATCAAGAAGAAATGCAGGAAATGTTTTTTTTATGAGAGAATATCAATTATTTGAGGTTTTGTTAAGAATGCAAGAAAGCAAATGTCATTTGAGCTGATTAATTTAGCATTAGCGATATGCCTTTGATAAAGCCGGCTCATTAAAAGAGTACATAAAGAGATATACTTATATAGAGATCTAATGAATATCTACAGGAAATCTTTGCAAAACATAATTCATTCCAGCAAAAAGTTTTGCCCATACGACCGGTTAGTCCTCAGAATATTCCAATTTCTGAATTAATTATTTAATATATTTATATCTTTATTTATAACTTCAGTTACCCGTAATTTCCGTCATCACAGAATTTATTATTACAGCAAACCCATGCCAGAATTTGCATTAAGTATGCTCTTAAATTAATATCTGTGAAATGATAAATTTATTCAAGACTCTCGACTGCATACAAATTAGCGCACCAATATGACACTGCTGTGGGACACCGTCATTATCATAAATTAATACAGTTTCGCAGTCCATTCTAGAAACTGAATCGCACATCTGCATGTGCAATTACTCGGGTAACCCTTCATATGTTGCAAAGTTGCAATATTCCAATTGCCCCGCAACCCTATTCGATTCGCAAATGTCAGATCTTTACGGAGTATCGAATTTCTTAAGAAAATGTATTTCCTTCACCCTTTCGCTTTTCACAAAGACGCAACTGTCCCATAGTTGCAGTGTAAATGCCCATTATCCTCCTATCGCGTCATCCATCTATCAAGTTCTTCCGCAAACAAAACGCCAATCCTGCATCTCCTTCCAACAGCGATCGAGCGAAATTCCCATGGTCTTAAGGCTAGCATCCTTTCGACCTTTTTTCCGATCGTCGACCCCTTACCAGAGCGAGTTTCCACGAACGCCGCCGATCAAAGGGTGCAAAAACTTGGATGAGCAAAAAAAGGATCAACAATGCATTTTCCTCTTTACATCTTGAAATGAGTGAAATCGCAAAAAAAAAAATTCTTTGATTGCTGAAATTCGAGACGAGCATCATCGACATCATCATCATTATCGTGATCTGTAGGGAAAAGGATTTTCAATTCACGCTAAATTACGCCCGAGAAGATGAATCTTTCGAGGAAAAAAAAAAAATACCAAATCGAAAGAAAAATACAGAAAGGTTACCTAAGTCGTGGGGAAAGGATCACAACCCTTACGACCCCTTGTCGCATTACGGAAATCGCACAATTTTTCCTCAAATTTCAAGGATCCTACAGTAGGATCGCATAGCTTCAACGTTAACCTCGTTTTTCCCATCAGCCAAAGAATCAAAAAGGTCTCCCCAATGTGCAAAGAAAACATTAAGCCGCTCACCCGTAACAGACATTTACCACAGCGCAGCGCAGAGTCCATAGGTTACGACTATTAAGGTTAAATGATGATGCAGTCAATAGATACCTGGACTTGCAATATTTAGGGATATTTTCCTTACTTTTTTCAGAATACTCGTATGTAAGGTTTTCGGCCCCGTTTCCTCTGCAAATAATGTTCAGAGCAGGAAGACTTAATGTATTCAGGTAGAGCAGTAATCTTTTTCACGAATTATCCTAACAAATGAATTTGGTTATTGATCGATCATCAAGGATATTTGAGTACCTTTTCATCGATATAACGATTTAACTTCATTTATTCATTTGCATTGTCCTGTCGAGATATCTTCATACTCTCTTTTGAGTTTCTTAACGATTGAGAAGATTGCCTCACCCTGTTTGACCATTCCTTTGTTCACCAAGAAAAGACCCAAGACAATTGGTCCCCTATATCCTTTGTACGGCAAGTCAACACAATGCTTAAGAAAGAAATTAGGAGGATTTATGTATGCAAAAATAACTAAGAAGTTGTGTTGACAGTTGAGGTCAAGAATGGTCATTTGGGAGTTTTGTTTTGTGATTGAGACGCAGCAGACGACAGGGGACAAAGGAGGTCCTATTAGGGCAATGGAAAGAGGCAGGCATAAAAGAAGAACTGTGCATTTTCGCTAAGGGTAGGAATTACATTTTTCCAATATTCGTTTTGAATCTTAACCTTAAATATATTGTTGGTCGCAATATGAAAAATATCACCACTACCCTAATGTGACCTTCGAATAAAGGTTCGTATTAAATATGATTCACGATTAGTTGCAAAATCATAAGTTTCGGTAGAGATCGAGTGAAAAGTGAGTTAAGAGCAAATATGGCGGTGATTCCGTGAATAAAGACTGTGCAATTTAGACCGCTCCTAAATTCATCAGATGATAGAATTTAAACTGCGATTGAAAATTTATAGGACAAACAAGGAAGGGATACTGACAGCTGTCAGACTTATAATATTAGACTAAAAATCTGAACATTTTCATCGTAATATGAAAATCGCTTATCTCATATATTATGTCTCTTAATATATTTTGTTTGTGTTCGTTCTTCATTCTGAATTATTTTCCGGTTGTCACTATTAATACAGCATTCGTTAAAAGTACGAAAATCTATATGCACGAAATTTTGTTAACAGTTCAAACTCTACTCTGAACAAAAAAATTAAACCGCCCATAAATAGAACTCTACCGTCACATAAAACTCCGTTTGTACATTCAAAAATCTAGTGATCTTAAGTCGACTGGATTTGTCTGGACTCGATGTAACCTGAAGGCAAAAACTAGATTGGTCAAGAAAGTGACTTTTACTATACGACAGCCATATATGCGAACTGTCAACTGGGTACTGGGGACGTTCAAGTATTTACTTTAGTAAGTCTGACAGCTCTCTCACTAGATGTATCTCGGCTTTGATTGGCTTAAATCGGTCATATGAGCAGCTGTTTCAGTTGACGTTTATGGAGGGGTAGCCGACGAATCTAGTCAAGAAATTAGTGACTGAGTACTAAGTTGACAGTTCTCATATGTGGCTGACGTAGAATGTGCCCTTGAATGTGCCCACTCACACACGAATTTCTCAACTAAATTCGTCGGCTACCCGTCTATAAACGTCAACTGAAACAGTTGTTTATATGAACGATCTAATCTAAAACTGAGAGAGTCAGACAGCTGTCAGACTTGTATTGTATTGTATTGTAAGTAATAGGCCCTGTACACTGCGACCAGAAGAGATCTATTGTGTTGGCCTCTAATGTTTAACCCAGGGAGCTGTTGAGGCTCTTTATAAACCTCAGCACCCTTCTTGGTTCCATGTTTTCTATATCGGCAGGACTTAGAAATGCCTTTTGCATATGGATCGTTCTGCCCCTTGCCACTGCAGGGCATTCGCAGAGTATATGTTCCGTTGCCTCTTCCTCCTCTCCGCATAGCCGACAGGAGTCATCGTCGGATAGTCCCATTCTTTTTGAGATGGTACCTTAGTGGCCAGTGCCCAGTAAGAAAACCCGTTAGTATCCTTAGGTCTTCTTTGTTTAGCTCGAGTAACTTTTTTGCCTTACTACGAGCTGGTCTTATGAATCTTTTTGCTTGTCTCTGTCCTTTGGATTTCGTCCAGTGTTCGGCAAATTGATCATCTTCCCATTTCCTGAATTTTGAGTGTACGTAGCTCAAAGGTAGCCCAAAGTAGGGTTCAGGACCAGTGAGCAGGCGTGATGCGCCTCTTCTCGCCAGGCAATCCGCTCGTTCATTGCCATCAAATCCCTCATGACCTGGTATCCAAGCAACGGTGACCGTATTGTCCTTGGCCAGATCTTCGAGGAGATTAAGACATTCCCAAACCAACTTTGACCTGATCGAGTATGATCTCAGGGCCTTAAGAGCTGCTTGGCTGTCTGATAGGATGTAGATGCGGGCACCTTTGGCGCGCCTTCGTAAGCATTCTCGGACACATATCTCTATGGCGTGAACCTCCGCTTGAAAGATGTCTGGTGATTTTCCCAGTGCTATAGCTCTTTGGAACCTAGGCCCATAGACCCCAGCCCCGGTGGCATCAGCTGTCAGACTTACTAAACTAGATACTTGAACGTCCCCCGTGTGTAATGTGGTGACTGTCAATGGGATTCTATTCAAAGCAAACATTAGGTTCGTTCGGGTACTTTTTTGCAAACGCAAAACTAAGAAACTGTGCGAATGCGACCACGTACTGAGAAAATTGAGAAAAATGAGAGAGAAATCCATTTCCCCTCTTTTAATTTTTTCGTATTTTTCTACTAGCCGAATTTCGACTTACTAAAAAATTAAAAATTAAAACTGAGAACTAAGTGACAGCTTAAAACTTTGACAAGTAAAACTCTATTTATTTTCGTCTTCAAGGATGTCGGAGGAAGAAGTTGCAGTTTGTAAGTTTAATAGGGATTTAGCTTATAAAAAATTCAATTCCAACTTATTTTGTAGATGCTGCATTTTACAATAATGTCAAAATGACATTTTTTTAACTTTTTGTAAGAAAACCGAGAGGTACTTCTCATGAAATTGAGAGATTTCTCTCTCGATTTTTGATATTTGA
The DNA here is from genome assembly GCA_951230905.1 of Cheilosia variabilis. NCBI lineage: Eukaryota > Metazoa > Arthropoda > Insecta > Diptera > Syrphidae > Cheilosia > Cheilosia variabilis. The sequence goes on along the minus strand of OX579676.1, from coordinate 143,961,508 downwards.
CATTTTTCATTTTTCTATACTGAAAGTACACGAACGAACCTATTTGATCTGCTAACGTCAAGCTGACATTGAAATTAAATTCTTATAATGTTAGAAACGAACGAAATTTAAATTGCTGAAAATGTAGACATTTTTCATTATAAACAGGGTTTTCCAGTGGAGATTAGTTCGTTACACTTTTCCTATAGAAAACTTGAATACGCTGTGTCAAGTTGAGAAAAATCTGTATATATTGATAGCCCATTTTAAGACTATCGACGGAAATTGATTAATGATGGTCGATCTCTAGCGCCCTCTCGTTAAAAACGCTGTAGCATTTGGTTTTTCTTTTTTTTTTCCCACAGTATTAAGGAAGTTTTCTTCCAACTGCTTTATCATTAATTTAATTTTTATAATTAGCAGCGACAATTTCACGAAAAGAAAAATGTTTTTTCCTAAAAAAGTAGATCATTAGGATACGATGACATTTAAGACCCAACGCACAACTTTTGCGAAATTATTTGATAAATGATCCAGCTCAACTGTGATCACCAACAGCAAGAGTTGGGTTAAAAGGTGAAAACCATTAGGAAGTGTCCGATTTCCAGACGAAGAAAAACCATTAAAATCTGAGGAATTCAACCGAAAAGGAACAGGCAAATCTTAAAAATTAATGATCACCCAACACCCTTTTAGGGAAAATGACAGAAAACAAAATGTGATTTCACCCTTTATCGCGTAGGCTTTTACTTTCGAATATGTTCCCACCCTTGAGCTGCTTATAGTTTGCAAAATATCATACATAACGCAAGAAGAAAAACACAACGCGACTCCTAGAAATTTAAACTGCGCGTATATCCTTCCATGGTTCTATGAACAACCAGAATACACACAGGAACAGGACACAGCGCACAGATGGAACCTTTTGTTCGCATGTAGGTCGCACTATGGTTTTAGGATCGTTTGGGACGCCTTGCTTGGAATTCTTGTGTGTGTGGTGAGATTTCGGATCAATATTTGCGCAAGGATCGATCAATTTATTTATTTTGTTGCCATACGACGCCGACGGATCCAAAAAAGGGTTGAAATTATTATTTATTTTGGAGAAAAAAAATGTTTTGTCTGCACTCGCATACGTCGTCTTATAAAAACAGGATGAATTGAAACTCTATCTGTTGGAGTATGAAGGTTGATGCAATTGTGTTAGGGGACGATTGTAGTATGTATTTTCTTAAGAAACTTTTTTTTCTTTTGATAAATGAAATCGGCCATTGTGCTGTTTTGATATTTGATACTGCAAATTGTGGTGCATGAGAATTTTAAAATTGATACGTCCATTTCTCGTGCAAGCAAAGACGCAGTGAAAGTGCTGGCCAATGTTGGAAGAATAAACGAAAAGAGAGAAGAGAAAAGAAGGTTTTACGTGTATTGCAATTTGACAAATCGTTTAGTTAGTTCTTTTCTAGCTCATGCGAAATGGAAAAGGAAAACAGAAACACAAATTGCATTTATAGGCAATAGGGAATCTATAGGAAGCTCAAAATAAACAGCACAATTAATGGGGATGTTCAAGAAGTATCTAGTTTAGTAAGTCTGACAGCTGGCTGACTTGGTGTGTCTCAGTTTTGATTGGCCTAGACCGGTCACATTAACAGGTAGATCAGTTGACGTCTATGGAGTGGTAGCCGATAAATCTAGTCAAGAACTTCGTGACTGAGTTGACAGTTGGCATCTGTGGCTGACGTAAGAAAAGTTGTTACCGACCAATCCAGTTGATGCGGTCAAGGAACATCTAGTCCACACTTAAGATAACTATGTTTTTGATTGCATTTTGCGATGAATGCTGAACATGCTAACATGTCAAACAGTGATACTACTAAGTGTGACAAGCAAACGTTGGAGTACAGTAAATGTATGTGCATTCAACGCATGTCATGCGATCAGTAGTTTTTTGTCAAATGATTTTAATTTGAATATCCTGCATTACTTAGGGCTATTAAAATAGCTGCCCGATGAGCCGTAAACAAATGTCAATTCAACATGCCAAATATTTTGTACGTAGCAAATACAATTAAAGCCGCCAAAATTGACCTCATTGAATTTTCTCAATAAAACTAGGAAAAAATCAAAGAAATATTTCCAGAAAATAGAACAAACGTCAAACGTATTTATACCTACTTTCTATATCCTTCCAGTTCAGTTACATACACCCCTTTTGACTTTTTGAGACTATATGCAAATGTTGAAAATATTTTCAAACAGAAAAACGGTTACAAGTTAACAAACAACATCCGTCTTACAAATCGATCATCAAAACATCACCGGTATGACCGACGTTCGTCATGGCATAGATTCATACTCATTGTAATTGAGTTCAATTGAAATCAATGCACAAGAGTAGGTACTTTGCTTACACTCCGTTCCCGCGCACTTATCCAACTGTCACAGTCATTCAGTGAAGGACTCGCAATTAAATTCTCTAACCAACTGACAAACCATATCGGAAAGGGGTCCCAATACCGAATAATCAGGGATCAATAAAAAGGACACGATACAGGTTCATTTGCATAACACTGCACGAGCCATAATCCATACAAACGAATGGTGCCTTCCGCAGTAGAACTTGATCCTTGCAAATTTCCTCTAATTTATTCAAACAAATTCACCCCATTTTGGTTAGAAAGGACTCTCGACTCTCTGCAGATTGACGAAGGTCTAAGAGTGCGAATTGATTTCCTAAAAATAATGTATGCAAATTTTCCGGATTTTTTTTCCTAACGTATAATTTTCACCAAAAGGATTGTCATGCAAATTTTTCATTTTGGCACAGTTTAGCATATGCTGTGTGTAAAGGATGCGGATGCACATCAAAGGCAATTGTGTGTAAAGTGAAAGATATGCCTGGGTCATGGTTCAGCGAATCTTGATGCAATTTTGTAATGAGAGCCCTGTGTAGTAGCGAAGGGGAAAAGGAGAAAAGTGAACCCTCTCCTAATAAGAAAATGATTTTTTAAGGAAAATCCCAATCCCAAGAGAGCTCTCCTTAAAAAAATAAAATAAAAAAAATCAGAAAGGAGAATGAATCACAGAGAGAGGAAGAGGATCCTTTCATTTCATAGAAGGAACCGAGTTAGGGGATGAATTTCTTCCGTTCGTGTGAGTAGTGAGTTATGCAACCCCTTCCCATTGATCGTCCTTTTTTACTTATTTTGAAATGTTTTTTAAAGAGATTTCATGTGCTTGTGTGCGTGAGAGAGAGGAGAACTTTAAAAAATATTCAAGTTTTTTAAAATTAAAGTGGGGAGAGGGTTGAGATTTTGATTTTTTTAGTAAATATTCCAATATCCAGAGGTCCTTGGCCAGAGGTTAAATCAGTTTGTGCTTCATCGCCAAGCTTGACACATTAAAATCGAAGAATTTCAAAGATTTGCTTGACAACTACTTTGATTCTGAATTTTGTTTTATTCCATTTTTTCTGTTTTTTGTTCTTTTATATTTTGTTGGTTTTTGTTTCTTTTGCTTTGTTTTAAAAAAAAAAAAAAATTCCGTCATAATGGCTACACAATTGGAAGTGCTTATGCAACTCTACATGATGAATTTAATTCAACAGCAGCAACAGCAACTGATTCAACAACAACAACAACAGAACAAGGATAACATACCAACAGATTTGGCAACTACGTTGAAAGGACCATCGAGTCCAAACAATTGTAGTAGTAGTACTAGTACTAGTAGTAGTAGTAATAATTTGCTCAACTCCACTAGTGATATTAGTGACTTGCACAATTTGTACAACAATGTGCAGCTAGCTAATGAGAATGACAATTTAATTAATAATTTCTATCCCGTTAATTTTTCAAAGAGTTTCCTTCAATCATCAACAGTGACATCGACCCCAACAGAAAAAGTGACACGGACATTGAGTCCGTATGAAAACGCGGAGGCGGAGGTTGAGGAGGATGAACCATTGTATTCGACTGGAGCATCCGGTAGCACGAATAGCGGGGACAATTCCAAGATGTCGGCGCCAGTCTTGGAGAGTACCGATTCATTTTCGTCGCCGATAATGGTGAGCGTTAAAGTGACAAATGACAGTTGGGAAGTGGAACTAAAATGTATTTATTCTTAAAGCCATTTACTCCGGTTAAATTTGAAAATGGATTATCATCATCGACCAGTGGACAGGATTTGTCAGTGGATAATACGAAATCCTTCAACGCATTCGCAGACAATGAGGATTCAAATGTTTCGCAAACATTTTGCAAGGTCTCACCAGTTTGCAATGTGGTGGATACGAAACTGGCAGTGAAGAGTGAAAATAGTTTAGTGGTACGTGGGCCTTTTAAAACATAACCTATTCATAAAAAGTGAACATGACAGTAAAAGAACGTAGTGACAGTTGTCATATTTAGTGTGAAATCATATGTCTGTACTTGCGTTTATATCAGTACCTACATTAAAACACAACGCTATCTGTAATCATAAAGTGACGGCATATGCCAATATTATGACACCTGTTATTTAAATGATGTCGCTTGCAATATGTAAAAGCTTACCGAAAAAAGTGAAGTGGCATTTCGTTCTCTTGTAGAATACATCTGTCATGTTCACTAAAAAACACTTGCAAATTGCATTGCTTTGCTAAATGTTTAACTTAATTAATGAACCAACAAGTGTTAAAAAATCAACGGTTAAGGGTGTTCTAAAAGTTAATATTTTGTGTATTCTGCAGAGCTATGATTCATCATTATTCAACGTGCCCAGTGGAGTGTCCAGTGCTGAAAACATTTTGCAGAGTAAGTACAAATTTTATTTGCAAACCAATTGCCCCGTTATTTACAAACGTCAAACTTTTATATGCTATCTGACGTCTGCTAGGTTACTAACTTGTGCACACTTGTGTGTTGATACGGGGATAGATTTTTATTTCTAAATTCATGAGGAGGCTTCATTCTAACCACCAACAACATAGGAAACTAAAAATGTCAACCTGTCAGATGATAGCGAATACAGTGATAGCGATTTCCTTAAGCTGCAAATGTACGGAAATTTTCAAAAAGCGTTTTAGTCAAACATTTCAACATTTAGGCGAAGGCAAATAGTAAAGGCCCACTTTCGCTTCTTTTTTTTTTTGTTGGGAAGATTGTTTAGAGATGCGCTATGTTAAATGATCGCAGACGTCTAGCGGATGGGAAAACGCGTGCTGGAGTTCTAGCACCAGAAATGACATATCGCTTTATAATTTTATTTTTAATTAAAAAAATATTTCCCATGAATTAATGACATTAACATAATAATTGAAAGTCGTTGACTTCTTTTATATCTAACAATTGGCTTAAATATTCGAAACATAACCACTAGCTCTTCTAGTTTATAGTGGAAATAGTTATAAACACCCAAATGTCATCTACCAAGTCATATACTGCAAAATTTAATAAGAGTTATTTTTGTGCTAAGAACATTTTAAAGGAAAAACCAGTAAAATATTAAGGCCATCGCTGTAATTTGTGCTAACAGGGATTTAACTTTTTTATTGAACAGTATGACATCTGTTGAAATGTCGGGGTTTCTGCAATTGATGAAAGTGTGGTCTGTTCAAGAATAGTCTGAAAATAAGTTAAGCCTTCGTTGAAATGAAAAAGCAATGCTTGTCCGCCTTTTGTTATAAGTTTGTTGTTCGGAAAATAAAAGGTCTATCAAACACATCTGTCATCACGACCAATGCAATATTGGGGACGTTCAAGTACCGCAGTTTTGATTGGCCTAGATCGGTCACGTGAAAAGCTTTTACAGTTGACGTTTTTGGAGGGTTTTCCGACGAATCTGGTCAAAAAATTCAATGACTGAGCACTAAGTTGACAGTTTGCAAATTACCGGTCAATCTAGTTTTTGGGTTCTAGTTGAGGCTAATCTAGTCGACTTAAGATAACTAGAATTCTGAATGTGCCCATTTTCTGAATAGAAGAGTAGTGAAAAGTATATCCTTAGGCTCGTACTTTGTTTGCTGTAGATTATTTGTATTTTTGTTTTACTGAGGAACTCCGACAATGTCCAAATCTTAACTTTCTCTTTTCCTTCCAGATGAGGAGAGCCTTCAATACCTAAAAAAGTTTCCATCCTACCTTGAATGCGAAAGCATCATATGCCGGCAGGAGAACATCCGAGAGCACTTCCATTGCTACGATCAGCCATGCTGCGGAAAAGTTCTAAACAAACGGGACGAAATCATTCGTCACCTTAAGTGGCACAAAAAGCGCAAGGAAAGTCTGGCGTACGGGTTTTTGCGCTTCTCCTCGTCGGATGATTGTTGCGCAAGCTATGGGCCAGGATGCATTTACAATTGGAAACAAACCCACTACCACTGTGTCGAAGAAGGTTGTCCAAAGGTCTATGTCAGTACCAGTGATGTGCAAATGCATGCGAACTATCATCGAAAGAATTCCGAGATCATCCAAGAGGGGTGCGTTTCAAAATGCTGTCTTTCACTAAACCCTTAGTAACACAATTTTTTGTAGATTCAAACGTTTTCGCGCAATCGAAGATTGCAAGACTGACGGTTGTCCCTTCTACGGCAAGAAGACATCTCACTATCACTGCAGGAGAGACAACTGTCAATTCACATTCAAAAACAAAGCTGATATGGGTAAGATTGAACCATCCATTCGTAGTCCAAAAAGTTATCTTAAATTCCTTCTACAGAGAAACACAAGTCGTACCACTTACGTGATATGCGCCTGACTCAGGATGGCTTCAAGAAAATTCTGAAAACCGAAGCATGTCCGTTCGAAAATTGCCGCTTCTCCAACGTTTGTAACCACATCCACTGTGTGCGTGAGAACTGCAATTATATACTCCACTCAAGCAGTCAGTTGGTGAGTCATAAACGGAAGCACGACCGCCTCGATGGTGAGCAGGCCTATCAAAATTTTAAGAAAGCCCAAAAGGATAGCAGCGAAGATGATTCACCCAAGTCATCGGCGAAAGTTGATGTTTCGACGCCGCTTTCATCGCTTACAGCCGAAACGAATAACTTCCACTTCTTGGCAAGAAAACGTGGCAGGCCACCAAAGAAAATTGTAAGTACCACAATAAAAGGAGCTCCTGGCCATTAGTCTGATTACTTTTCTTCCCGCAGCAACTCTCCAACGAAGCGAAAAAAAATAAAACGGAAACACTACCCGAACAGAGTGCGGGTGCAATGACAGGTCTCCCCCCATTTGCGGCATTTCTACCACAAATGAATAATGCTTCACAAGATGGCGTTACTCCACCGAACTTCCAACTGACCCACTTGATGGCCATGTTCCAATTGCAGAATCCACTTTTCTATCAAAATCTCTACCCAGGAGGAATGTTTGGCTTGGGAGGCGCTGGGGGCGCAGTGCTGCCTCAGAACCTCACTTTGCCCAATTTCTCAATGTTTCCCACACCAGCTTCAACACCATATCAAGCTTACGTGAAGAGTGAGGACCAGCAGAAGGAATGAGAGGCTTAATTGGGAAGCCGGTTGAAACTAACAGCAAACTCAGTAGGGATATTTGAACCGACTTTAGTAGGGTTGATAGGACTGTCCCGATGTGAATGATATATTCACAAAATGGACTAGCTTTAAAAGCAGTAAAAAGTCTCTAAATCAGTCGGATGTATGCGACTTGTGTCTTGGACCACAGAATTTGTTTGCGCCTTGCAGTTCACAAAGGTTTTTTGTGTCCCGTTTGCGGGCATACTTCAAGTACTTAAAAATAACTTAAAAATAATTAAAAGTCTGTCACGAGTCTTTTTATATGAATTAGGAAGATTCGTCCTTGACAGATATACACGAATGAACGGATTTAAGAATGCGGCCAAGTACACAGTTTTTTAAAAAGCTGTGGCTCAACTGTTCTTTTGCTACAGAATGTCAGCAGCTTCCAAAGCTGTGTACTTAATTGCATTCTTTATAGCTTCTATTTCTTTTTTTTTTTTAATTTAAAATTTCTTAAACTTTCTCCTGTACTTAACAAGACAAAGATATAATTTTGTCATTCTTATTTTCGGACAACACTTTTAAATCCAAAGTCTGCCGCTCCTAACATTTTGCTTTAAGAAGAGAGTCAGTCAATTTCATATGCATTCTGAGTAAATGTTCTTCAAAGGGAAACATTCTGTTGCCTATGTAAGGTATTTTTACAACTCAGTTGTAACTTAGTGACTTATCTTTTTGCCAAATAAAAACAATGACATACCCTTTTCATTTAGCAAACAACTAAAAATGCATTTCCGAATAAAAACACTTAAATTAAAAAAATATATATAATGTCTGTGATTTTAATTTATTCTATTCAAATTATATTGAATTTTGTATATTTTGTACATTAAAATGTGAAATATATTAAATATAAATTGATGCCAACTGTCTGAATAATTTAAGAAAGAAAAATCGTTTTAATTTCTGATTGAGTTGAGAAATGTCAGAAAAATGTAAACGTATGGGCTGGATAGGTTGTAGCCTGCTGATGGAGAACTTATATTTTAAAATTGTGTGTCCTAAACATTACAAAATGAGCCACCGATTTTGAGCTCTTGACTAAATTAAAAGGAATTTTCGGGTTCATTTTTAACACATAAATTTAAGACACCATAATCTTTGACATCGCATTAATTACGAACATGAAATAGTTTGTTCCGAATGAATTGGAATTGGAACATTGGATGTGCATGTGGCTGAAGATGTCCACACAGTTTGGCCTACCCCTTCTGCATAAACACTGTCCAAATATGTAGGTATATAAAATTGGAATACTTTAAAAATGGAACATTTATGCTTCAAACTGGTTATATATTTCAGCCAAAGTTTCTAAGTGATAGAACTTATCTATCCACTAGTTGAAAATCTACCATTGCTGTCTTTTCACAAAAGTCATACATTTTGATTGTCATATTCCAAGCTTTTGCGGTTTGAGAAAACCCTACATTAAAGCATCTAAAACGAAATACAACCGTCTCCATTTTTCAGCTTGTGCTCAAAATTATTCTAAAATTTATCCGGTGGCTTAAGCTGTAATTGCATGATTGTTTAAGGTAGTCGACGGTGTTCCGTCAATTTATTTCTGACTTAAGGATAAAGTTCTAGACGCTAGAAGTGATTATCAGCGTACACTGGTGGTAATAAAATCACACCCAATGCAAAAATCTGCATCGTATATTTTTAAATCAAATTTTCACATGCGTTTATAGCACTCAGCTGTCAGCCCCTTGTCAAACAGAGCTGAATACTCGATTAATACCCATCCAAATGATGCCGATGTCGGCCGAATTTTGTGAATAAATTAAATAAAAATTGCGAGGATCATATTCCAACTACGAGTATTGTGACTCGTGCAGTGTTATGCAAATTAACCTTCTTCCTGTCATTTCTATTGAATCTTTCAATATGGAATCCCTCGTCGACCAAGCTTGTCAGTAGGTTAGAGAATCAAGTTAAAAATCCCTTAAGTGAATGGAAGGAAGAGGACTGTAAGGTAAAACTTTAATTTCAATCAAACTCAATTGCTATCAATGACATTTCTAATGGAGAGCGACGTTTACATTTTGATAAACTTATTACATGCAAGGCAGACATTTTAATGAAGCCGGCCACTACACTTACCCTTCAATCAATCTCGTGCAAAAATTGAATGTTTTCAAATTTGAGAACAAATTCCCACGCACCTCAATTTGCAGTATCAAATATCAAAACAATACAAAAGACGATTTCATTTCTTAAAAAATGACTTAAGAAAACATTGCAACACATTCCCCTACATAAATGCATCAATCTTCATCCTCCAACAGATAACATTTCATCCCCAGGGGATAAAAAAAAATATTGCAACCCTTTTTCGCTTCCTCTGGCAACAAAAAAAAAATTGATCGATCCTATAGCACAAATATTGATCCTCAACATCACATTGCGATCCTAAAACCATATTGCTTCATTGATGCGCATGCACACAAAAGACTTCATCTGTTTGCTGATGATTCACAGAAGACAGAACCGACGGATAGGAGGAGGTCGGATTCTAATGATACGAGTTTTCGATTTTTTTTATAAGAATTCGGATTTTTTTTTTGTAAACCATGTAACTAAGGGGTGAAAATATCGTTGAGAAACGAGGGTTAAACTAAAGGACTGCAGTTTTCTTGGGCAATCATTAATTTCGAAGATTTTTTTCATTTTCGTAAGATTTTAGTTTCTTGTAGAAATCGAATACTTCCTAATGGTGTTCACCTTTCAACCCTTTCACGGACGTTGATGATCAACAGTGGGGTTGGATCATTTATCAAATAATTTCGCAAAAGTTGTGCGTCTCGAATTTCATCACGAGTATTAATGAGCTCGAATTTTTTGAGCCGATTATTATTTTTTAAGAGAAATTTCTCCGCTAAGTATCAAAGAAATGTTAATGATGTCGATTGAAGCTGGAATAATATCTTTTAGCTGTGGGAAAAGTGGGACATTTTTGAAGAATATCTCGCCGTATCGATTGTCGTTAATCTATTTTGTTGTCCGAACAGTTTACCTTGAAACGTCAACGAAGGTTCCTGAACTTATAGAAACGTCACATACAAGTTTATCTTATTTTCAAGTGGAATGAATACAACAGTGGTATTTTGTATTTATAAATCAGGTCATATCCAAGGTTAAATCCTTCTGTCGAAGCGTACGTTCCGGACACGGCATTAATCCTCTCTCTGACCAATTATTACCCAGTAAAATTCCCGAAGTATTTCCTTTCCTCTTCAACCTTTGGTAGCTCATCGATTCGGAACTGTGAACTTCTACATTCAGAGATCAAAAGGTGGAGAGAGATGAACTTAAAAAAATTACCTCTTCTGAAAAACAAAAGATAAGGGGGCTACGCATTTTACTCACCATGTTTTTTGAATAAACGTAGAATCAAGCAAGAGAATTTTAGACGAGCATTATTCTATTATTATATTATATTATCATTTTTAGTGTCCAAGCTAAACTTTAAAAACTCACAATAGCGAAATTTTCAAGATGAAATTACCCATTGCGACCTAAAAAATATATAGTTCGGAGGTTAAAAATGATTATTGGTAAGGATCATATTTAAGAACTGTTCGGAAAAGGATTTTAAATTCCCGCTAAAATTACTCGTACTTGAAGAATGGTGAAAACATAAATCCGCATCGCAAAATAAGCCCTAGATTTTACCTGAATCTTATTGGAGAAAGGATCACCACAGCGCATCGAATATCGTTAGATTTATCCTCAATCTTCAGCAGAATCGCACGGATTTATAGCCATCAACCCCGACGACGAATTGAAAGAGCACATCAGGCCACGGAGATATCAAGGAATTCACCCGTAACAGCTTAGAGTCCATAGGTTAGGACTATTGAGGTTAAATGCTGATTCCGTTGCTATAAGACTTTTAACTTTTAGGGATATTTGTTGGATAATCTTCTTAAAGTTATTGCGCGATATTAATAATCATAAATTTATGTGGTTTTCAAGATTTTACGGACTCACAATGCCCATTCAAAATAGTGATATTTTCTCTACGGGAACATGAAATTAAATTTTCAGGTAAAGGGTCTTTCGTAGCGATTTGACAACTTCAAACTTTTAGTGTGAACGCACCCTTAAACCGATTACCGAACTGTCGATCTCAAAATATTCAAATCAACATTTTCATTACGGTAAAGTCCACGAAGGAACAACGTTTACAAATAATTAAAATTTACTACCGAAATTTCGGGTCCGGCTACATTAAATCATAGGCCTATGCTAACAAGCCGGCGACGTTAGAGGAGCTCAGAGCCAATGAACGAGAAATAGCGGCCGTATCGGTCGAAATGTGTTGCCGAGTCAACGAAAATTGGGTTCAACGTATCAACCGCTGCATACGTTCCCGTGGAGGACATATGAACGAAGTCGAATTTCATTCTACCAATTTTTTTTGGGATATCTCAAGTAGTTTGCATTTTATTTAAAAAAGAAGTTCCTTTAGAAGAATGCAAATCATCCTCACAATTGTATTGGATTCTATTTAAATTTATTTATCTCCAATGTCCTGTTGAGCTGTCGCCATCGATTTCTCGATTATTGAAATCAACTGTTCTTTGTTCACCGAAAGTTGGTAAACTATTTTCCTTCTAAAATATCTTTTCTCTGACAATAATTCGAGTTGAAAGACTGAGAAATTAGGAGTATTTATTTGTGCAGGAAGATTTGACATGGTGAAATGGAAGTTATAACGTACACAACGGGTACGTCGGGCGTTTGTATTTTGTTTACTTGAAAAAAGCAATCAAATCAAACAAGCGAATCTTTTGCGTATATTCAAGACCCAAATTTAGATAGATTATCGATAAAACTACTCCGTTTCCAATACTTTTTCCCGAAAAAAAAAACTCCTTCCTCTGATTCATCTAAGAAATACATAAAAATCCTAATCCACCCCCGATCATATCGTTTTTAAATTTCCTGACAAAACAACATTGAACACCATTCATACAAATCATTTTCGATACAGCACGATGTTGTCCTTTCACAAAATTTCCTCTGATCCGTTCCTGGCTAAAGCAAACATGATTACGAAAACATAAAATAAACCGATATCTACTTTTTTTTCTGAAAAAACATTCATCATCTCTATCCTTTCTTGATCGATTCGGCCCGGTGTCGTAACATCGAAAAATAGAAGAAAGAAAAATTCCTTTAACTACAAGAAAAAAGGATTGCATTGCATCAATCTTCCTGCTATAGCATGAAAATAAAACAGCACACATTTTCGTAATCCTTTTAGTCGAAAAAGGAAGTCGAAAGCGCCAGGTGATGATGATGGCGCAAAGGGCGACGATGATCATCGTTGGATTTTATTCTGTGTAGATGGTAGAATAGAGAGAAAAAGAGCCCTTATGCGATGCACGTAATCCACACAAGTAGCGTGGTCCTTTTTAGAAAAAGGATTTGAGAGAGAAAAACTAAAAAATTGAATTTCACATATTTTTTTTGTGTAAAAAAGGGTTGACGATGAAGATCCTCTGCGTTATGGCGGCATTGGTTTGGTACTATGCCCTCTTGCGTCCAACGAAACCAACAGAGTCTGCATTTATAAAGGAGAGAGGACAACCACGCATCACACTGCGAATATATTTGGAATGACTGCGGATGTGGATTTAGGAAGCAGATTGAAGTAACAATGCATGGAAGAGGACACCCTTTGACCAGAAAGCTGAAAGAGGACAATGGAGGGGTTATTTTTGTAGATGTTACTCCTGTTGTCGTTGTTTTATTTCAATTAAACGTGTTTAGATAAAAGGGGAGGAAAAGGGATAGGCCAGACATTTTTAAATTGATTTTAAATGATAATGTTATGGAGAAAGTATGCAGACGAACCTTTTAGAAAGTGCTTAGTCAACTCTAGGACTGGGATGGGAATATTATGGTACGTAGTGTAGTGAAAATCCTCAAGACAACTTCAGAGATATAAGAGGCTTTTTAGCATCGCCTTCAAGATCATGTCTGCCGTGTTGTGTGAGCACCTAGAAAACGTGATCGGTTCATATCAGGGGCTTTGGGCCAGGAAGTCCACCATCGACCAAATATTCAAACTGCGGCAGATCTTGTAGTAAACCGAGAAACTTCAAATCGATACCCATAACCTCTTCATCGATTTTAAGGCCGACTATGGCAGCATTTAAAGGGACGAGTTGTACAGAGCAATATCTAGTCTTGGCAAACTCGTCCGTTTGTGCAGGATGACGATGGAGAATGCACGGTGAAGAGCTCACAAGACCTTGGTTGTCAAAAAAGTATTCAGAAAAGGCGATGCGGTGTCATTTGACTGTCACAATGTATTAACTGCTCAATTGATTGAAAGATTCGACCCTACTACTCAATCCAGAAGTGAAAATCTACATGAAAATCAGCATAAAACCTCGCTTCACATCAAGACGACATTTTTATTTATCTACCTCTAAATCGCCAAGATCTTCATTCGCATTCGAATTTCTTTCTACTTCCAAGTTGCATCCCAGAGATAAATATGCAAAAAAAAAAAAAAGCCTCTATTTCTCTGTTGTCCCCCTTGTCGCTTTTCGTCTACAAGAACCATTTCGAATTGATAGGTCGCACGATCCTTTATTTTATGCCATGTGTGCGACTTTCTTGAACCGGCAGTACCTTTTCCCTACCACGCTCCTTTTGCCAATTGCACATCTATTTCTATTTCTATTTCCGCAAAATTTATTGCGAAGCCCGCAAATTTATTATTATCCTTAATATATCTGCATCCTTTTGTATTCCCATTTCTTTATTGCATTTTCCATCCCCTAATGCTAGTGTCGATAAATCAGACTGCCTTCTTGGGACGTATCGACCCATACAGATGAAATGATATGGGTCTTTAAGGAAACTCTACGCGTGGTAGGGAATGATCATCCTTGACCACATCTAAATTCTTTTGTCCGATATTGATGCGGATCAGTGGCACGATCCTTTCAACAAGTAATTTAAAGTCGAGACGATCACACTAAATGGGTGTTGAAAATAAAGATTAAAGAAAGGGACGATGACCACCGACTAGAAGGGTGTTTTCATTTTTTTCTTTTTCTTTCTCGGACGTTTATTATCTTATCGTTCATCTTGTGTTATTCATTTTTATTTTGCAGGCAGAAGTGATCCCATTAATGGGGTAAAACTGTTTACTGGCAACACCGACCACAACGAGAAAAGGTAAACAGGTTTTTATTCCACAAATAAAGATAAATAATTGGGTGCTGGTGGTCAGTTAAAAGTGGACGCGTGCTATAGACAAGGGATCCTTTCTTTAATTCTATATAAATGGATTCACCCCGATTAGAGCAAGAGTGGACATTGTCCATTTGTTCGTGAAATTATTTAAAACAAATTACATTTTGAGGGTACTGATGGTTTTAAAACTACTGCAGTGCGAAAGTGTTTGTAAACTGTTTAACAGTTTTAAAAAAAAATAGTGGGGACTATTATTAACTAGTTTAGTAAGTCAAGAAATTCGTGACTGAGTACCTACTAAGTACATCTTATCCAGACCAATCTAGTCGACTTAAGATAACTAGATTCTCGAATGTGCCCATTGTCTTTCACTCTCTTACATTTATGCTCGATATTTAATTTTAAAATAATAGTACAAAGCTCAGTGGGGGCTATTTGACAGCAGTTGTTGCAGCGGGTGTGTTGGTAAATCGCGTAAAATATGCGCTCTATTTTTATTTTGACAGAAAATATTTGAATGCTTCTAAGCTCTGTAAATATTTTTCTATCATCTTTCTATTTACCAATAACTCAAATCATAAGTATAGCTCTTCTTGCAACATCTATCACATTCAGTACGTTTGCAAAATTAAACGCACATTTTTGACAACTAACAGCATTTTACTAAAATTTAAGGCATCAGTTTTTGGTAAATTATTTAATGCATTGTCATAAAATTGTACGCCCAATTTTGTTGTTACTGATCTTGTACTGCTAAGTACAAATGCCAGGAAATGTTTTCCACAATTATAGAAAATAGTGCGCCAAAAATTCCCCATAGCTTACCAAATTTCTTCAATCAAAAGGCAACAAAAGAGGGAAAGAAAGAGTGAAAAGAAAATATTCGCAGGAAACTCATGACAAAACCATAAGAGCCATCAAAAGACTTAGACATATCCTTTGAGTTCTATATTCATTCATTCACCATTTACCCAACCAAGCCTGTTTGACTTTTTAACAAAATAATATGCAAATTTCGGAAATATGTTCAAACACAAAAACAGTTACAGCATAACAATCAACATCCTTTTTAAATCGTTTACCAAAACATCGCTGTCATTCACCATGCGCAAGTGATCGTAATTGTGTTCAATTGAAATCAATGCACAAGAGTATGCCATACTCTTATACACCCTGTACTTATTCAACTTCCACTGTCATCTCACAATTAAATTCTCCAATCAACTGGCAAACCATATATCGGGAAGGGGTTCCTCCAAATAATATCGAATAATCAAAAAATCAATAGAAAGAACACTATACAGGTTCATTTGCATAACACTGCACGAGCCACAAACGAGTTGTAGCTGTACCTTTAAAATTTCAATGTAGAACTTGATCCTTGCAAATTTTTATTCAATTTATTCACCAAATGCACCCTATGTACAGTATGGAACAGGCTAGGAGAGAGTTCTTGAGGGGTTTCGAGCGCATGTGCAAATTGATTTAAAAAGTCACAAATATGCTAATTTTCTAACAGTTTTTTTCCAACGTACCATTTTTGCCCAGTAAATGATTATCATGCAAATTTTTCAGTTTTTAGCACGGTTTTATTAGTGTAGGTATGGAATGAAATAAATTGCAAATATGCATTATTGACAAAACCTTGGGTTATGGTTCAGTGAATATGCAATAGTTGATGCATTTTTTTATGATTTCAAAAATGTAGTTCAATAATGAATAAACCTTAAAAAACTATTTCTATTGAATCTAATAAGAATATGGTTTGAAGAGGAACACACACAGAACAGCGCATCTCTTTAACAAATTTCCCCATACATAACACACACATTCATCAAAACAAAATTCAAGAGAGGTTGTCCCCTCTCCATTCCCTGTTGCTCGCAGTTAAAAAATGTTGAAATGATTTCGCAAAGTTCCGTCTGTAAAAAGCGTTTGGATTTCCAAGAGGAAGAGGGGAGATTTTTAATCAGAATTCATTCAATAAGGGAGTGAATATTTGGGGACGTTCGGATAGGTACCTAGTGTATGTAGAATGTCAACTAAATTTATCTGGACTAGGTAACTAGTTGACAACTTGAATTGACAACAAAGTGTTACGTTCCAGGTTGTTTAAAATAAGCTGGAAAAACAATAACCCCCGTATAAACACCCGTAAAAAAAAAATTATAATCTTTTTACTCGTATTTACAAACAATGTTAACTAAGTCTTTAATGGTTTGGCTTATGGCCGTCTACCAGATTGACAATTTAGGTAATGACATGTACAATGTATTTGTGTTCAAAAATCGCCTTCCAAGATACGCGTTCTGTAGCGACTTGCAGTTCTGGCATAGTTGTATAAAACTTCCCACCCAAGACTACCGTTCAATATGTTATAACCTCGTCCAAGTCCAGTAAAGTACGTAGTAATTTAAGTATTTTATTCAAGTTAGCTACTTTTGTGAAGTCAATCAGAAGCAGTTTTCTTGTTACATTGGATACAAAATAAGTGGATCCCCGAGTGAAACCAATTAAAAACGACATGTGTAACAGTTATCAACTCGATGTTACGTCAAATTTGTATATGCTATCCGACGTCATGTTCCTTATGCACATTTCTTAATTAAGACGAGGGTTAATGATTATTTAGTTATTTAGAGCACGTCCATTTATTAGGCCGATCTTACACAACTCCGTAACGTTGTTAGAATGTGCTATGTTCCCCTGCTTTAACTGTCAAATCGTAGAAATTTTTTTTGTTAATTAAATTAGCAACTAGCACATGGAACGGCGAGCCACAACTTCAATTGAAAAATTGATCATGTGATCAGTCTTGACCAACTAGAAGAAAGACAAATGCGGTCAGACTTACTAAACTAGAAATCCGAATGTCATCATTTCTGTCCAGAAAATGTTTATATATAGCTCGTTCATTTGTTTTCAAATGTTAAGTATTTCAGAAGACTTTTCATTTTTGAAGGAAATGTGGGTACAGCAACTTCGAGCCAATTTTTTCCACAATATTTGCTAGGGTTTTTGGCAAATATCACAAATTATCTAAATTGAGGGAATTTAAAAAGAAATGCACTCAAGAAGGTGTTAAAACGTCCTTTTAAGGGTTGCGTGATATTCAATACCTAGGACTGTTCGAATTTTCTTACCTGCCTCTTTGGGTTGGATTTTCTAAGATATAAGATTTAAGTTTTCTTCGTCAGGAAATCGGATACTTCCTAATGGTGTGTTATTTTCAACCCTTCCTTCCGACGATCAATTCCACATTGGCTCTCCGTCTCGAATTTCATCACGTCCTAATAATTTAGATTTTATTTTAAAACATATTTCTTAACGAAAATTTCTTGCTAATTATTGAACTAAAAATGAATGACAGTCAGGCCGAAACTAACTGTGGGAAAATTTACAAAAAAAAATCCTATATTTCGTATGGATTTGAAAACATACAATATGGCGATTGATCGATCATCAATATCATCATTAATCAATATTCTTGTTCGGTATGGGGAACTATTAAGATTGTGTATACGAGTATGCATGCTGAAATTAAAGGCTGTTGATTTTTAATCGGAAACTTCCTTGAAGACGACTTGTAATTTTGTTATATATTATGTTGGACAAAAGAAATGTCTCAATATGTATGAGTGTATGTAGTACCTACTTTATATTTTCAGCTTTTGCAGATATAGTTCTGCAAACACTTTTGTCTCTTCATTTCACTTTTTTTCGATCGAATTATGTTTCTGATTTTCTTGACAAACACATTGGGGGCGTTCAAGAATCTAGTTTAATAAGTCTGACAGCGGACTGATGTGATGTTTTTTTTTTCAAAGAAACATTGAAAACATAGAAAGAGCACTTTTAAGATTTGCTCTTTTCATAGAAAGGGCAATTATTTTCTTCAATCGAAAACGCTATCAGTTTTGATTGGCCTAGAAATATACTCAAGAATTTCGTGACTGAGTCCTAAGTTATCGGTTCATGTAATATGTGACTGATGAAGGAAAAGTGCCGTTGCCGATTAATCTAGTTTTGCATTCAGGGTAAATCTAGTCCAAGCTCCAGCGTAATCTAGTCGACTTAACACGTTCGCGCACGGTATTTATTTTTGATGACTTACGGTGGTGCATTTTGAATATTTCAAAAACTGTTCATGTCCCATCAAACCCAAACAGGCATAATATTGCTAAAATCAGCAGTAGAACGGATATGATTACTGCTGCTGGTGCGTATAATATTAGGTTTCCTTAAAACTCAGTGTGATTGAAGACATGTATACACGTCTTGCTGAAAAAAGGAGATTTTTAAATGACGTGTATGCACGTCATGCACCACCGAGAGAGCCGACGAAGACGTGTATACACGTTACGTGCGCGAACGTGTTGATAAATAGATAATTTGATGTGCTTATTCCTTTCAGATGATCGTATACGGTTCTAAAAAAGTGAATCCTTGTCGGCTTTTAGCGCATCCTCATTGGTTGCGAAATAAAACTCAAATAAATAAATATTTTTGCGTGGACTTATTGCGCACCTATTTTGTAATGTACACAACTGCATATGTCAGGTCTTTGAGACATTCGTTGATGTACCGACAGGGCCGTCTTTAACCTATTGGAGGCACTGGGCATATTAGGATAATGGGGCCCCTAGGACTTTGACAGAACACTATTTTGTTAGAATAAACAAAGAAAGTAGATAAACGAGGCTAAATATTTATTTTTATTAACAATCACATGAAACGAATAGATAAATGTAATATTATAGTCCACAAAAGTAACTGATTTCTCTTTAAAATGTGTATGTGCTTAGTATACCATTATATATTTAAGTTTATCTAAGCATGCTGAAGTCGGAAAGCCTAACTTTTGGGCGAGAGTAGAATAGCTTCGCGCATGTAAAAGCTAGTAAGTTGGTATTGTAGTTAGCAATTATATAAGTTTTTTGGTAATAAATATTGATTATCGTTTGGTGATCTGACAGGAACTAGGGACTTTGTATTTGCCCCTATCGATAACGGGGCCCTGGGCAATTGCCCAAAGTGCCCAATGGGAAAGAGGGGTCTGTGTACCGAACTCTGCGAAATCTATAAAAATCAAAAATTTTAGCTCTTCTCGTTTCTCAAATAATTCAATATCGAGGTATCTGTAAGTGTTCTACCCGAGTCGTTGACCGGAGCTTGACCTCAACTGTCAACACAACTTTCTCGCCATATATCCCGTCCGTTTTTTTTTTCAACTCGCATATATAAATCTTACTAATTTCCTTATTAAGTGTTGTGTTGACTTGGCATACAAAGGGAACGATAAAGGACCCGCGTCCTCTTTGGGTATATTTTCTTTGTACACAATGAGAAATGGTCAGGCATAGGAATGCGATTTCAATTGAGGACATATTCAAAAACGATGAAAAAAAAAATTAACAGATGTGTGAATGACAATCGGAATCGACAGTGTCATTGTCAGTATAATTTGCGAAAAGTTCCCTTTCCTACCTGAATATTTTATTCGATTTGGTTCATACTCTATCCCTGCTAATAAAGTAGTAACAGGCAAAAATATAACTTCTAAAAATATAAAACTGCAAGACGCAGACAATTTTTGAAAATAAAAATTGGAAATCAAAATATCCTATTGATCTCTTATTTATTCGCCATCATTTGATCGCTGCAGTACCAAAACTACTACATCACCGATTGGAGTTAAATTGTTATGTAAGTCTGATGGTTCTACACACTCACCGATCAGTCAACTTAGTTGACAGTATTTGCCTTGGCGACGCGACGTTCGGATTTCTAGTTTAGTGGCAACTTACTGCCTTCACCTTTTGAAAATTCCATGTCAAGCGCTTTTGCGGTTTGTAAAAAGCTCGTAGTTGTGTTGGAGAATGAAGATGATGGGTACGAAATTGTGGCACTGTTGAAATTTACAAATCTGACTCTCTTATGCAAACCAAGCACATTAATGTTTGGATTTCTAATTTATGTGATATTCGATTGGACTTCTCAGATTATGCTCTCAAATTTCAAATTTCGTGTGGGTAATCGCACATAAAAACATGACTTGCTTTATGTTTGATATTCTTTTGATTGGAATATTTGTGTAGCCTTTGACATTTTTCTAAGTGTTTTCCATTCTCTAGTTAAGTTTTATATTAGAACATTCGAAATTTGCGCCCAGATTGATTACTTAAAATTTGTACATAAATAATTAACAAAAATAGATCGGCCCGATGCAAAGCTTTTCTTTGCAATTGAAAAATTTACGTAAATGTCAACAAACTTCACTAGTTGTCAAATTCAAACGCACTTTAATAAGTAAACCTCAAGCAACTGTTAGAAAAAAATCCAGATTCGCTGAAGTGCTCTGAAATATGAAAAAGATTGCTTTTTTTTCGTACAATTCGAAAATAAAAAGTGACCTAGAACGAAAAAAAAAATACTCTGAGAAGCGCAATAGAGTAGGAAAACAAAACAGAATTTATATGGCTGTAGCACGATTTTCTTAAAAAATTACTAAAAAGCTTATAATAAAGTCCAAAAAACAGAATTAAAGCATTTTAGAATTGAAAACTGATGTTTATCACATGTATTAGGTAAAAGAAGAGAGGTTAAAGTTAAAGTAATGGGAATTGTGCGCTTTTGGCTCTGACCATTACAAAACGACTTTGTTATCCTACGAGTTTTGTTGACGTTTGAACCAAAAAGATAGCCTATCTGTGAAAGGATGGGCTTCGCGAAACACTCTATCATCAAATACCACATCTGACAGCTGACCAACTTCTATAGCTGTTTCAGTTTTTATGCATTCCCTCATTTTCAGTGCCCGGTTCTCTATCAAGTACGGGTAGCGTTTGTAGAATTATAGTATCCTCTTAATATACTTGATAGTTTAAAAGTGAAATTAACACGCTCTGTAGAGGATCATTTCAGAGAAGTCGAAAAAAGGGACGACGACCACCATGTCCGCACGAGTGACCATAATATAGTTGTCTCAAGAATGACTTCTCAGAGTTCGGCCAGTTGCATCTTTTGTTATCCTTTCATTTTTCATTATAGGTAAGCGAATTACTCTGTCAAATGAATCTGTACCTATGTGACGGATGCGAGGTAAACAGGTTTCCTGTAGTGGACGCACAAAATCGAGATGTTGGTGGTCAGTTAGGGAGTTAATAGTGGACGCGTGTCATAGACAAATGAGGGTTTGGTCATTTAAATTTATTCACCCCAATAGGGTGTTTCTGGACACTGGTGTTATTTTTAAAATGAAACTGCCTATTGTTTGGCGAGTTTTACTTTTTAATCCTGATGGACATTTATACGTAAATTGTTTACCAAAGGTCGATTTTCCGCTAATTTCCAGGCAATAAAAAACGTGCGTAGGCGATTCAAATGGATTTTCTTCCATATTCATTGATATTTAAGTACGATTGACAGTAGTGGGAACGTATGGAGAAGCTTTGGTGGTTGCAAAAGAACCTGAATGCAGGGTATAATGAGTGAGTTTAAATGCCCAAACTCATGCCATAAAATTCATCGTAGTTTTAAGTGCTACTTCTCATCATTGACGGATATACCTAGCACAGCATTAGTTGATATTGGTGTTGGTTTAAAATCAACGAACTTTTTTCCATGGCCTCTTTTGTGCATTTTCAAAAGCAAATTGCTCTGCGTCATCTGGTGTCGTAAGGGGCACACATTTTCACACATATAAAATGACCGTTGATCACAGGCACAGATTTTCTTTTTATTTATTATTTTCGTTTATCGCAGTGACCCCGTGAAAATTAAAACAACCCTCTTAGAGGTTCAACCCCATTTGTTTGCCTCTGGACCTTTCCGATTGTCTATATTCCGCAGCTATTTTCGTGTCCGCTCTACACGTACGTAGTTGATCCGTACTCAAAAAAAATCCATTCCGGAGCATCCGATCGCATATACACGGTGTCCTAATGTAACGCGGTAATATTGTAATTTCATAAATTTGGGTGGTTGCCTTGAAGGACAATGCTGTGAAAGGATAACAGTCGACTGGACTGAACGGGTTTTCCTGAGAGGTTTTTTTTCAACGAAATCAACGATTTTTTTTGTTTTTTGCTATGCTGGTCCTGTCAAGTAATTTAAGGGAACTTTTTAAACTGGTTTGCCAGGTATGAAAGAGGAACGTGTAGGTCCTTGTTTTTCGTAAAATCTTCTGATTGCTCATCCTGAATTAATTAAAATGCGGAAGATGAATGTGATTTAAATAAAATATCTCCCATGAAATGGACAAAATGAATGTGGTAGTTGAATAAATGAGTTTTTTTTAGCTATCTTTTGTTATAAGATCTTATGAAATTGTGTCTTAAATGAAAATATCAATAATGGCTAAGTAAGACTTACGATTTACATTAACATCTTTTTTAGAACAAGTTTTGTTTGTTTTATGGGTAGGTACTTTTGAAGCAATATAATATATGAAAGCGTTGGTCAAATAGTTTGTGCGTGGAAGTATTGTTAATAGGGGTTGTAGGCAATTAAGGTCATTTGCAAACGCAGCAACATAAAAGGTACAAACACGTTTCCAACAATTGTCGTACAAAGACTATTTTCAATATTTAAAGTAATACTTGCCGAGCAAAAAGATTAATCCATCATCAAACGATTGTGCTCCCTGTCCCTAACTGTTATCACTAGAGATTCACCGTAAGTGTCTCTCTCTGTGAGAGAATTTATCCCATCCGCTGCTATTTTGACAGTCTTTTCCATTCTTACTACAAAAGTAAAGGAACAGACCTAATTAGAAGGACCTACTTATCAATTTTATGGCGTTTTCGATTGAAGATCCGAGAGAATTGCCCCGAAATTCAGAATTGCTCTTTTCAATGAAATTCGTTGGAGCACTTTTGTAATAGTGGTAGACACCATATGAGAGACTTGGTTTTCTGTTGCTACTTTTTTTTGTTTTCTGCAGTAACAAATACAGCCAAATCAATACATTTCAATTTAAGTTTACATTTTGCACGCATAATCGTATATTTTCGGATCACATAGCAAAAAATTTGTTTCTAACAACACAACAAACACTTCAATCTGACATTTTGTTAGTATGTGTTGGTGAGTTCAGGGCAATTCTCTAAAAATATTCCGGACACTACTGTCGTGTTAAGAATTGATCTGGAAGTGCACTTTTTTTTTCAATGAAACATAGAATACATCGAAAGAGCACTTCTGGATTTGCTCTTTTCATAGAAAGGGCAATTCTTTTCTTCAGTCGAAAACGGCATTAGTGTCCAAGCTAAATTTGTCGAACTCACAATGGTGAAGAATGTTAAGGTTAAGAATGAAACAATAATAAATAAATAAATAAATAAATTTTTGTTCACTTGGAAGTTGGAGCGCTCTCAACCTTTAAAGAGAATGAAGACACGAGTCCCCTAAGAATTATTCAAACAGGGTGATTTGCATTGAGCATCAGCCGATTAAATGGAAACTCGGTACGAGCGGACATTTCGAAACCCACAAAAAGTGGAATCTTCATACACTAATCTCTTATTCAGGGTTCTCCTAGTCCCCGCTCGCTGAAAATGAATGGCGCTGAAAGCAGTTCACTAGCAATTTGTTTAACCTTTCTGGTCGCAACATGGACACCTACTGAGATAGATATTCAATAAAACACGCCTATTGTAGGTACAAAGCTGATGAAGCTATCAAGTAACGCGTTAGATAGATTGATTATTCATCGGCCGAGTCCTCAAGCGGCTATAGCACTCCCTCCTTTTTTTAAAGGAACCTATTGAAGACAGAGGCTCTCTGGACTTCTTCAAAGTTATTTGATTAGGTTTGATTCCTAGTGTTAACGCTTAGCACCTGTTTATAGGAGATCATGACGCAATGACCCCTTATTATTCCTATCGGGATCCCCAGGTTGTTTTTGTCCACATTAATGAGGGAGCAGGATTTACTGGGGGAAAATTTGGGGAAGAATTGTAGGGTGCAGTTCTGTGATTTCAGGTGATTTCAGCCAGACTTCATTGGATTCGATACGAGACAAACTCTTGATGTTGTTCCTGAGTTCAAGTCCTATGAGTGTTATCGTTGCGCCGATTTTAGCCAGTGAGTTATCTGTTTCGCTGTCAGCAAAGCCCCCGTGGGTTGGAATTCAAATTTCAAGCACTTTGGGCGAGGAGACTAATATAATTTTGGCACGTGTATTACACCTTTGATGTATTCTAGTGTAGTGGTTAATGTCAAGAACTTCAGTCTGGAATATGGATGAGTTCTTGCCAAGGCTGACTGAATACTTTGCTTCAGGCAACTCTCCATAAATACCAGAGCCAGTCCCTGACTCCATCTTAGAACAGTCTGTGTACCGGACACGGTCAAGTCGTAATGGGTTTCTATTGTTCCCAATCCTCCCTAAAAGGATAGATTGCAGACAAATTTGTATGGAAGCCATACTCCGGAAGCATGTCGTCTAGATGCATGCTGAATGGGCTTTCAGGCTGCATAGCGTCAAGTAGAGACAGATGATCTACATGGTATAAATAGGGGTCAATGTTGTTCGAATGGAGCAGTCGATGAATGTTCTGCCTTTTAAATATCTAGAGCAGTTACACAACAATAATTAATTAATGATTTCTTAAGAAATACAAGAAATACAATATTTTATGTATAGGTTAGATATATGACGCAAAATCCCCAAGAAAACCAGAATATCGAGTTTTTTGAAAGTTAAACACTCCAAATTGTCACAGGACTATGCCGCAATCCTTTAACACTGAAGTTTTATCCTACATCAATGCTATATGAGAGAGGATTGAATCCAACCGTACAATTTATGATGTAGTTCTCTGGCTTTTGCGAAACCTATATGATCAGGAAATCAAGCAAATAACACAGCAACAAATTTCATTTCATTTCATTTCATTTCATTTATTCAATCTACGATTTATAATCCACAGATTTCGAAAACAATACTATTATCTAGTTATATAATAAATAAGTTAAACATGAATTTAATTGTTGATAAGCGAAATTAATCTATCTTTAAACATATTTCTGGGCAAAAATATATCCAACTCGTAATAGAACAGATTAAACAATTTAATACAAATTGAGATAGGTTCGCGTTGCCCATACAATGTAGTGTGGCTGTTTTCAAATAAAAGTGGTCTTGATCTAAGCGATCTAGAAGGGGCATACAAATTCAAACACATAAGTAGATTCTCACAATCAATACTTCCAGATAAGATATCACGAATAAACAAAACATTATACATTTTTCTCCTCGATTCAAGAGTTTGGAATCCAAGTAAAAGACATTTTGAACGGTAAGAGTGATGAACCTCAACTCCATTATTACGAAACAAGTGCCGTAGAGCAAATTTTAAAAATTTCTTTTGAACGCTTTCAATTCTGCGTACATTTAAAGCAGTAGTAGAACCCCAGACATGAGACAACGCAACAATATTCCAAAACGGGGCGCACAATACTGCAAAATAATGCCTTAAGAGTGTACGGATCTTTGAAGTCTGTAGCATTCCTTTTAATGAACCCTAATAGGGAATTCGCCCTGGAGACTATATAGTTAACGTGTAAATGAAAACTTAACTTGGCTTCAAAAATTATACCAAGATCTTTAAAGTCATCAACTACTTTTATTCTATTACCATTTAAAGAATATTGTGGAAAAATACAATGAAAAGCTCTATTAAAGCTAATACAAGCACATTTGTCGAAGTTTAACATTAAATCGTTTGAACAGCACCATTCAATGAAAGTGTTCAAGTCTTTTTGTAGAAGTAAACAATCGTTTATTGTTACAATTCTCTTAAAGAACTTTATATCATCTGCGTACATAAGGCAGGAGCAGTTTTTTATTATGTCCGGTAGATCATTAATAAAAAGTAAAAATAACAACGGACCTATATGGCTTCCTTCAGGAACACCTGAAGTAACAAGGATTTCCTTCGAAAAATAGTCCCCTATAACGACATATTGTGTCCTGCCATGCAAGTAGGAATTAAACCATCGAAGTAAAGGGCCATAAAATCCATATGCACTTAATTTTTCTAAGAGAATCATTAGATTAACTCTGCTGAACGCTTTCACGAAGTCAGTGTATATCACATGAACTTGTTTATGACTTTCTAAAGACGCTATACAAAAATATGTGAATTCCACTAAGTTTGAAACAGTGGATCTGCCTTTCCAAAAACCATGTTGGTATTTACTGACTTGTTGCTTGATTGTAAAAGCGAGCTTATCTTTAACAAGTTTATCCAACATTTTCGGAATAACCGAGAGTTTAGTAATAGGTCTGTAGTTAGAAACAAGATGTCTAGTACCCGACTTATATACTGGATCTATGGTAGATACTTTCCATTCATTTAAAAAGATTCCCTTAACAAGGGATTCATTAAACAAATCTAACAACGGAAAACAAAGTGAGCTGGAACAAAAACGTAAAACGATAGGGTAAAATCCCAAAATATCTGGCTTTCTTTTTGGACCCATTACTGAGCGCACAGGCTATCACAGATCCCCGATTTTGAATTTTAAAACGTCATGTACAACGTAGACGAAGGTACACCGTCGGACGAAAAGTAAAGGGTTTTCCAATAAGAGGTGCTATTTTGGTATTCAAAGAACAATTTTTTGAGATAAATGATCGGATGTTTATTTCATAATAAAGAGGAAGGTATGCCGTTAATAATGAAAAACAACATCAGCCAAATGGCCACCACGAGCACGCATACAGGACCATATCCTTTTCATGAAATTTTCCATAACCAAATTGCAAAATGGCTGCCCTATGTCCTCGATAGCCTCACGAAAACAAGTCGCAAGGTGTTAAATCACAAGATCTCGGTGGCCAATTGTGATCACCTCTTCGAGAGATAACACGGTCCGGAAACTTTTCCCGTAAAAGATCAATGGTTTCGTTGCTTGTGTGGCACTTAGCGCCGTCTTGTTGAAAGTTAGCGTTGTCCAGATCAATACCATCCAACTCCGACCATAAAAAATCATTAATCATCGACGACCAAAAAATGCTTTAGTTTTGCGAACTGTGACTGCAAGATTTTCACCATTTTTGTATTGAATTTTAATAATTTAAATGCGTTGTTGAAGCATGTATCGTTCCATTTTTAGTAATGGCGTAGTTTCTACTTGTCAAATGTCAAAGAATAAAAGCTTCAAACGTGACAGCTACCGAAATAGCGGGTCATTGGAAAACCCTTTACATACCATCAAGAAAGCATTCAATTTTAAATAACTAACATTTATTGCAAAAAACATATCAAAAAAATTCCATGAAATAACAAAAGTTTAACTTTAAACAAACGGCAGCTTTAACGTGGTGTAAGATGGGTTTCGACTGAAGACTTTTGTTTCTTAAATTTGTAAGGCAACCATCACTATCCATACTCTGATTCATTCACTTCCGCATTCCAACGTACTTAGTCCAAATCGCTTTGTTGTCAAAATAGGGCTTATTTCTGGAGCAAATGACGGCCTGTTTAAATATGTTCGAATACGCATCGGTAATTGCGGAGTTACGAAACAAGTTGCTTAGAAATTCGTAGATCTGCAAAATGCGAAAGCAATTCGTTTAAAAAGTCATAAAAGGAAAAACCCATTTCTATACCTTGGCTTCATTGTCCTTCCAGAACACATGATCACAGAGGAATTGCAAACTCTCGGGGAAGATCTCCATTCGATCTGCGCGAGAAGTTGCAACAACATCGAGGTTTCCGAGTAGCACAGCACAACCCGATAGCACATCAACAGCCAAAATGAAGATGTCGAGCAGATAGAAGGTTTTCTCAAGCTTCTCCTTGTTAGAGGATTCCGCCAGCAGTGCTTGAATTTGCAGAAACAATTCCATAATCCAAGCGCAGGCGCATTCGTCGTTATTGAAAGCGTACAAGGTGGCGGCTAGATGTCGAAATAGGAAGCCATGTTCCTCACGCTTCTCCGCATAGGCATCGATGATGGGATTCAACCATTTGAGCGGATTTGGAAGTTTGGAATTGTAGAGCACCAAGTAGCAGCGGATGATGGTGGCCTTTTTAAGCTTACCAACTGGTTTCTCCCACCAGTTGCACGGCGATGTAAGACCGTCTATCGCATTGGGATGTAGAGTCGCCACAACTTCAGTGTACCTTTCAAAGAGCTGAAAAATAATGTGAGTCGGTATATACAAGTGTGCTGATGTGGGCTGGGCCTCACCCTAGAATCAATGTCCATGGAATCCATGTAGCGCTCGATAATTAACGTAAAGATGTCAAGTACCTCCGGTATATCACACTTGCCCATAAAAATGTACTTTGCGCTCTCTAAGAACTTCTCAAAGAGGCATCCTGCAACGAAATCATTATAACGTCGTAATTGGCACTTATACAAAGTGCACTACAAACGAAAAGCCTTTAAAAAATATATAAGCATTGTGAAGAGAAAAAGTGAACAGTGCTATAGAAGTTGCGTTCGACGTTTGGACAACCAGATGACAACATCGAAAGGAGCGAATTGGTAAACTAAAGCCTCATTCGACTGGTATACTTATGCTGTGGACAGCTTTCATAAAATCTTTTGGCCGTCAGTGTAGTAATCCAGCTATTCAGACAGCACGTACTTACCTTCCACAAAGCCGTTGAGTTGTGATTCCTTAAAGCAATACACGGCTATCTTCTCGGTGAAATTCTTTATAATCTGCAGACTCACTCCATTGGCGATTTCCGGCAACAGGTTGAACAACAGCAGCAAGTCCTTCTCGAAGCAATTCGGTTCGAATTCGGCGAGGAAATTCTCCAGCAGCCGCTTGGCCGTCCCCGAGTGTAGGACCTGATTCTTGGCAATCAAAATGCAATACTTTCGAGCTTCAAAGTTCAAATGGAAGAAACTATGTAGGAAGCACCAGTCCAGAGGTGGTATGGGTTTTGGAAACTTTTTCGAAATCGCACGAAGAGCGTTCGTAACCGCATAAGGCTCGTTGATGTGGTCGCCAAACCGCGACTGAGTCACTAAATAATTAACCACAGCCCGCAAGACGCTTTTGGAATCAAGCGCCTGTAGCTTACGGGGTTCGGGTTTCCCTTCGGGCAGACGATAAACTCCCCCACGAAAGGCATTTATTTCCTTGTAAATATAATGAGCGAGGAGATCTGCCACAGCTGGGTTGCATTCCGGACGGACCCTCTGCAGCACCTGTATCCAACATTCACCTGGCACAGCTTCGGCTTGCAGATCAATGATCTCGCGGCCAGTTTTTTCGCTGTACTCCACGGCCCCATAGATGCGATCCTTGAACAACGGTGGAATATGGCGGAGAGTCATCAAAGTGCCCACCTCGTAGTGAGTCAAGGCCTTGAAGGCTTCCCGAATCATCTCTGGATTGTCTGACAGGCAGATTGTCTTCCAAATGTGATCTAGAGCTTCGTCTACCAGCTGTTCGTACTCCATTGTGGGCGACTGCAGTTGCGGAACGTGAGCAAAAAAGCTGAATAGACTCTTCATCGATCGCGGACGTTTTTCATGACGGAACTTGCTGCTCAGCACCTTCCACGTCGATATAATGTTTACGGTGTGGCTGTCGCATAGTGAAATTATGGCGTCTATGGCCAGAGATGTTGCTAGATCGCCGTTCTCATCTGTGCACGAGTTAAGCGTGTCCGAAAGATGGGACACAAGATCGGAGCCGTATTGTGTTGGTCTGCAATTAGACAAGACTTCATCTCAATCACTGAAATGGAATGGCAATTAGAGGGCATTTCAAATTCAGAACCTTTCACAGCAAATCTCCTTAATGGTGTAGGTTTTCGCGATTTCAAACTCTGATCGGCCGGCTGAATCAGTATGCGGTTGGGATAAAAGTCGCATTAGAAAAGGATAGGTTCGTCCTTCAATGCGCCATAAACGTAGGTATAGATCCATACAGAAGGTGGGATTTTTTCCAGTCATCGCACGAATGGTGTTTAAAATCATGGGAATGTTGTCCTGTAAGATTAAAAAGTTAATGTTCCTACAATGGCTCGAAACATTTAAAGCACTCACCTTTGAGACAGCAAAATTCGGCAGACCCCTGAGTAGCTCTATCTGAATTTCTGGATTCACCTCTTCGGCCAATTTGAATATGTACGTCATCAGGAAATCATACGCAATATCTCCGTTCAACTTGATGATCTCCAAAATTGTCTCGTAAATCCTAAACCAACAGTCAATGGACGGTTCCCTCGATAGAAACAGTGCCCGGAGGAACAAATTGATCCTCTGGCAAAAGTTCGATTTCGCCTTTACGTTCAGCGTATCGATGAACGTGAATACATCCTTGAATTCCGACTCGTCGAAGCTCTCGACTAAGTTTGCCACATCGAATGCAAGCGCGATGTCCGGGTGAATATTTTTGATTTCTTTAGAAAAATCTTTTGTAGTAATTTTTGTTTGCTCGGTCACCGAGGTGGGTTGTTTGCTCAGCGAGAGTATCTGTCGTACGATCTTATGGGCCAATGCTACACCATCTGGGGGTATGAATGCAGTCTGAGACATCCACTGGATGATACCATCGAGACACATGTTCAGAATGTATTGATTCCCACAGTTTTCTTGCACAACAACGTGTGCCATGATGCGCAGCAGATCCGTCAAGTAGACTGGCGAGAGCAAGTGCACATTCTCGGCCAGTAATATCAAGAGGACGTTGTAGAAGTTATGGGTGTGCTCTCGCGTTGCGTGGAGGACGCGTAAGATGCAGTGTAGACTTGGTCTTGGATCGATTCCGTATTTAACGAGATTTTTTACAACGACCGCTTGATAGAGGGCGAGATCAATGGCTTGATCGTAGTCCTTTTGCGTGAGATAATGCTCGACGGCTTCGATGAGAAGTATACTCGTGAAGAGGCAGGTTCCCGATGAGGAGATCTAAATGAGAAAGTGAGTCAGTTGCATTGGATGTCGATTGTGAAAGTCCACCTTTGACCATAGGATGATCTCTTTCAGCAGGTCTTTCGCATCTGTCTGGGTCTTTGTTAGTGCGAGAAGGCCCGTCCAGATTGTTTTCGAATAGGGAAGTGTTTCCGGATTGCACAGTATGTAGAGAAATACCGGACGGAGGTATTCAGTGCTGTGTTTCTTGATCCTGGTAATAGAAATCGAAATTATGAACAAAATCTAGGAACAAATGAATATCGGGTACCCACTGTTTGTCTTGGTGATTGCAGATGCCATTTATTTTATTGGCAATGTCGTTCATATCGACTCCTTTATTCTGAATGAGCGTTATCAATGGGTGTTGTTGAGTTTTTAGTCCGTATGCGGATGGGAGGGACTCATTTTCGTTCAGCGCTGCTGTTTTTCGCTTCAAACTCATAAGCAAGAGGCTAATGACTCCTTCACTGATCGCCGAGTGTTGTGTCGAACTGAAATTATATATATATAACATATTTCCAAAGGTACTATAAGAAAGCCAGACAAATAACAGCTGTTTCGAGTCTATATAAGCAAAGGCTTTTACTACCCCACAGATCCTTCTTGAAAACCATTATCCACCGCGTGACACTTGGCTGGAGGCATAAGATACACCACCCCCTTAACAAAAATAGAGTAAAACACTCGACCACTCACGATATTTGGCAATTTAAAAAAGTGTGACCTACATTTGTGTATGTTCCACTAGCCTCAACATGACAGAAATATAGGCAGCAATTGTGTTCTTTGTGGGTCAGTTAGGTATGATAAATCAATTCACCAATTAAACCACAATTGCGTGGGCTTACATTGTGTTTCTTTCTGACGACCGTAACTATTTACTTTAAATAAATCAGCAAAACTGTATTATTTCCAACGTCCACGCCTACTGCCTTTCAATTAAAATGTTTTCTCGGAAGCATGTCAATTAAGTTCATAAGGTAATTTTCACCTTCTGATTGGAACGGAAGCATGTCCTTGGACTTGTCCGAGGTGACATTTTCTTCCGCGCGCCAAGTAAAGCAGGTAATTAATAATAAAGACTTAAAGTACACCGTGTGTACAAGTGAACTGGTCACTGAGAACGCATGGTTCGTTTGTGAAAGATTACAATCGTGTCGTTCACTTGGTTTACTGCAGAAGTAGGAAGTGTACAGAGATTTTATCATAAAATATGTATTTCTCATCATACCTACATGCAAGGTGGGGTAGCTGGCACTTCTGCCACACTTAGTTGGAGTATTGATTGAACTTTATGTAAATCATTTCAACCAGTCCAAGGTTAGTCGAATGCTAGACACTCTGAAGAGCTTGTTCCACACCTCCAACCCAAATAAGAAGAAAGACAAGCAACGCAATTGATATATATATGTACTCACCTCGAATTGGGCAACATTGAAATCAACATAGTTAGAACGTTGTTCACGTCCAGGACTCCAGCTTCAACTAAACGCACAAACGTCTGGCAGCTCATCAGGCTTAGCTGGACAATGTCCGATTTGCATTGGGTTTTTAGGAATTCGATTTCTTTGATATTATGCTCCAGTACTTTCTTTTCGCGACTTTCGCAAATATTCTTATAGATTTTCTCAAGTAGTGACGAAATCTTTACCACCGACGAAGTTTTGGTTAAACTCTTAAATTCATCCATTTCTTAAATTGTTTATATTTCTTGCGCAAAGATGAGAAGTTGCTTCTGATAAATTAGGTAGGAGACGAATGAAATTATGATTTGGAACACTTCTCTGTTGGATTCTCAATTGACAACTGAGGTCGAGTTGTGTTGTGTCGCGTTTGGCCAGTGGGCAAATAGGGCTGTATAAAATAACTTCAATACGCAAGTCAATAAAACCGCCAACGATTCACATTCAACTAGAAAACCCAAACAATTCGTGTTCTTTCGTAGGTAAGTTATTTGTTGATCCAAAATGCGGTACCGAACCGGGTACGGGTAACATTTCACAATTTCAAAAGGTAAACATGTGTGAAGGTAGCTGCGATTATATATAATTGTATTAAGGCGAAATTCACCTATAGATGGCATTACAGTACCAGAACACAAGAAAGCGAATATTTTTATATCTACGATTTATCATCAAAACAGAAATTTAAAAATAAAACAAGCTTTCAATACAATTCGAGAAAACAAATAAATAAAATCGGAAAACAAACAAACGTGGAAGTGGAGTTATTCATTAACATTCGGAATGAAGTGATTCAAAAGCGAATTGTTCATTATGACATGAGAATTAAATGTATTTATAGGAAGAATCGTAAAATCGTAAATCGGTGGATCTAGACTGTAGAGGTCAATCAAAAGCGTATTTTTCATTATGACATGAGAATTAAATGTATTTATAAAAAGAATCGTAAAATCTGTAAATCTGTGGATCTTGACTATAGAGATCAATCCTTCACCTGAGATACAAAATTCATCGACTTTTTGGTTTCATTTTAAAAGTCTGAATTACAAAAACCCTATTCAGCCATCATTTTACTCTTACCTACCTATAAATAATTTACTGATGATGATCAAACGTGCCTAGTATCCTGAACTCAAGAACTACTGTCCTGCACGTAGCCAATCGGCTGTCAAAATATGTGGTGAATTTTGGGTCTATCCTCATGGTCAATGCCCGGCTAACAAACGTAAACAATACCCGCGAAAACGTTTAAAAATTGTGTTTTGTTTCTTTACAGAGGTATTACTATATTCAATTATCTTACCAAAGGCTTTGTTAAAACTATTTCCTCCTTAGCTTTTATCAAAAAACAGTAAAAATGGAATCACCACCAGTGCTCAACAACAATAGTCTGTCCGAGGATTTGAACAAAAAGCCGGAAGCTACAAACGAATCAGTAAGTTTAAAGCGAAGATGTGAAAAAGATTTCACAAACTCTTCTTCAAAAAGAAGTAAAAAAGATGATAGTGATACCGCCGCAATAACAAAACCCCACCATAGTCCCAAAAAAAGGATCAACATTACCGCCAATCCAGAGTCAAAACCTAGGTTCATCTATGGTAACTACAGTCGGTACTACGGTTATAGGAACCCGAAAGACTTCCACGACGTACGGTTGGATGTATTCCAAGCCAACAAACAAGTATTTGAGGGAAAAGATATCCTTGACATCGGATGTAATAGTGGCTTCGTGACAATGGAGATAGCCAAGAACATGAGTATCAAGCACATCACAGGTATCGACATTGACAAGGGGCTGGTAAATAAGACTACAAAATTTGTTTGTAAAACCAGAAAAGCCTCTACGACAGGAAATAGAGAAGGATTCCCGTTTAATGTAACCTTTGTCCATGGAAACTACGTTCTTCGAGATGACGTTCTGCTAGAATGCGAAAGTCCTCAATTCGATTTAATACTTTGCCTGTCGGTAACTAAGTGGATACATTTGAATTTCGGCGACAATGCAGTTAAGCAAGCATTTCGAAGGATGTATGCCCAGCTGAGAGAGGGAGGAAAGCTGATTTTAGAAGCACAGCCCTGGGAGGGATATAAGAGACGAAAAAAGCTTACCGTAAGCACAGATTTTACCCACCAATATGTATCATTAATAGGAGCTTGCCTTTCTAGCCTGATATATTTAAAAATTACCAAGCGATCATTTTTAAACCAAAGGATTTTTCGGACTACCTGTTGAGCAACGAAGTTGGCTTCACTGCGTTCACCACACTCGCTGTACCTGATCACTGCGCCGAAGGATTCCGAAGACCAATTCAAATATTTTCGAAATAAAAAAAGCAGATGAATTTTTATTGAAAATGCCAGGAGTTTCTTTTGGAATTAAACCTCAGAAAGCATTTTTTCGCCCTTGAGAGCATGTAGAATGTTGCACGCGGTTATCCTTGACATCTCAATCCGTGTATTTACGTCCGCACTGCCTATGTGCGGTAATATCACGACATTATCTAGCTTTAGTAAGGGATGATCCAAGGGCAGCGGCTCTGGGGTGGTAACATCCAAACCGGCGCCCAAAATGCGCTTCTCCTGCAAAGCTTCAACCAAAGCTGGCTGATCCACAATTGGCCCACGAGCTGTGTTAACAAATATTGCATTGCGTTTCATTTTGGCAAAGGCCTCCTTATTGAATAGGCCTGCAGTATCAGGCGTCAGAGCACAGCATGCCACGATAAAGTCAGCTTCCTTCAGTACATCATCAAAAGACACTTTTTCAAAGCCCAATGCTTTGGCCTCTGCCCTCGCTGACCGATTTGAGTAGATCAGCCGGGCTGGCTTAAATGGAACTAATCTTTGAGCAATCTCATTACCAATCCGCCCAAATCCAACGAGTCCCAGTGTGGAACCCTTTAACCCCTGACCGCACATCCAACTCGGTGCCCATGATTTCCAGCCGCCATTATACACCTGCTTGTTGGCCTCAAAAAGACGACGACTTGTGGCCAATAGTAATGCTACTGTCAGCTCGGCTGTGGCATCGGTAAGGACGTCAGGTGTGTAGCCCACTCGAATACCTCTTTTCTTGCATTCCTCCACATCAATGTGCTCAAATCCAACGGAAATGGTACAGATGGTCTTTAAATCGGGTCCAGCCGCGTCAATAACCTCTTTGTCGACTTTGTCCGTTAAGGCACAGTACAGGGCATTTTTCCCAACGATATTCCTTAACAACTCATCTCGTGGCACTGGGCTAGCCTCTCTCCAGATTGATATTTCGCATCTGGGAAGACGAACTAATTCGTATTCTGTAGCGTAAGGATGCTTTATTCTATAACTTACTCAGATTTAAGAAGATCAAGACCCACGGCCGCGTAATCTGGACGTGTTACATAAACTTTGGGACGTGTTGTTGCCATTCTGGAGTAATTGAACCTGATTAATTGATGGTAGTGCGTGCGGAGTGTAGATAAAGAACTTGATGGAGCCAAGAACTTGGAAATAATTAGCATCTCGTCAAAGTTGATTTTGCACCGGTTCAACAGGTTGCACGGACAGCTGAGAATGAGATGTCGAAGCTGTCACCAAATGTCAACGATATTATCGGTTCAAATTTAACAGGAGCGGCCGCAAAATGAGACAAGAATTCTTATTAACATGAACGAAGCCAATGGTGTCGCAGTTAAATAAGAATGCGGCGTTGTCAACGTGGCATAAGCACGGAGCCAATAGAGCACATATTATAGGTTGTAAAGTTAAGTCGAATTAGTAAACCCACGAAGAGCTATTACACCCGCACAAAGTTACTGCATGGACTTATTTTTTTCAAAAACGCAGCGGACCAAACGAGTCTTTGTCAACAAGCCTCATACTCTTGAACACCTCAAAGAGAATATCAGCAAAGAATGCCGCCGGAAGTTCTGGCAAGAATTATGGAAACGCCATAAATCGGCCACTTAGCTGATATAATTTTCTCAACGTAATGGAAAAAAACTTAAGATATCAAATAACATAACCCAAAAGCACAACCAACGATTTTCATGAAAAAACAAAAAAAAATAGGTACAATCAAAGAAAACCCGGAGACGACTTTAGCGCCACTTTGCACTACTCCATTTTTTTTTAGTCAAACCTTTTATCAGGATTAGAGATCTAATAAACATGAACATGATTCCGAAGAAATTGAAGTCTGACTTTACTTCGTTGCACTCGATTTTAAACTATCAACTTTTGCATTCTTTTCAATTCGATTAACATTGCCGCATTTCAAGCACACACTTACCAATTCCTTTGTTAAATAAACAACAACGCGAAGTTCACTTTAGTTTACATGCGGTTTTATTTTGAAGTAACAAAACAAAATTATGCTTTACAAATATTTCCATCCATAGGATGAATTAGAAAAAAATGTTCATGTACTCCAAACGCTTCAAGGAATTGTAGTTATATACAAAGGACATTGGAGTTCAAACAATTTTGATGCGCGTTTTAGTTTGAAATGAGAATAACATTTCCTTGGTTATTGTTTAATGAAGGCATGGTTTTCAAAATCCCACAAACGCCGTATTCCTTAAACTCATTTTTGCCATACAATATGATGCGATCAGCAAAAACAGCTACTTTGTAAGCCGATAGGTTCCAGGGCGCCGTAGTTGTATGTGTGACGTCAGTTTTTAGGTTAGTGCTAACAATTTCACTGCTGGATATGCGGATAAGATGACCAACTCCATCTATAGATAATGTTACCATTCCTACAAACTTGCCATTGACATTTACCCACGGAGACCATGTGTTAGTATGAGAATTGTATGTAAAGGATTTATGGCCGGAATTGTTGGACATAAATTGGCCTTTAATAACACACAAAAGATCACTTTTACAGCCAACGTTAGGATAAATATCCGCCTCTGGCATTGGAGCCACAAACTCCCACGTATCTGTCAACGGGTTCCATTTTTCTACAGAATTCAAAATCGTGTTCGACTCATTAATCCCACCAACTACATAAATACAACCGTTTAGTACCGCCAGTCCACACGAGTGCTTTTTAATGACTAGACGAGACAGCTGAGTCCATTCTAATGTCCGCATGTCCAAGCAGTCAACCCGATCCGATAATTGTCCAGATGCCAGTTTACCACCAGCAATTATCAATTTGTCACCTAATGTAGTACTGCCAAAATCAACGCGGTTTTCTGGAGGTCTTGGCCACGCTCTATAGATCCATTTATCAGATCCAGAATAATACAATCCAACACTTAAAAAGTTTTCAGTGTTATTCCAACCACTTACCGCAATCATAACGTCCTTCAGGCTTCTCAATTTGACTTGATCTTGTTGAAATGATGTCGAGCTCAATCTTGGCATCAGGTGCCATTTGTATGCTTCAAAAATCAAATCCTTGCACGCATTAGATTTGCATGCTAATGGCTCTACATTATCTTCAATGAACTTGGGAAGCAGCAGCGTTAAGCGAACATAAACAAACAGTCGTTTAAAGTATTTATTCCGATTGGTGGCATCGTAGTCAATCCAAGTCATCAAACTCTGAAACACAAATTCTTCCGAGGAAACGCGTAGCTCATCGCTGGAAATGAATTTAATCAGCTGATCGACGTT
This sequence comes from Cheilosia variabilis, assembly GCA_951230905.1. Classification (NCBI taxonomy): domain Eukaryota; kingdom Metazoa; phylum Arthropoda; class Insecta; order Diptera; family Syrphidae; genus Cheilosia; species Cheilosia variabilis. Next base: position 143,922,817 of record OX579676.1, on the reverse strand, counting down.
CATCAAAAAGAACTCGCAAAAGCTGCGCAGCTTCATGAAGTTTTGTAAGGCGAATGTAAAGGAGGTTTCATACATCTCTTTATAGTTGTACTGTTCCGCCAGTAATGCAATTCCCACACAATTGCACAGATCGAGTTGATTAAGTAAATAATCACAGCAAATGGATTCTAATGCATGTAATTGAAATAGATGGGATGCTTTTAAAATATTCTCCACCGTATCTGTTTTCAGTTCGATCGACTTTGTATAAATGAAACAGATTACTGATGTTAATGTATGGCCATCTATGTGATCAAAATTTACCTCTTTAGCGTCAGCTTCTTTGAGGGATCCTTCAAACATTGCAGTGAAATATTCACTTGCGGCTGCTAAAACCATTCGATGGGCCTTCAATTGGATGCCCTCAGTTGAAGAGGTCAGAGTAACATCACAGGTTTTTTTATCCTTGAAGCAGACTACCATATTCTTAAATAGTTCGTGACCACTTGGCTCAATCGATACATGCTCGGTGTTTGTAATGTCTAACATTTTTATTTTAATCGTTTGGTAAATTTTGGCAAATTGCACTCAAATACAACTGAAGTCCTGCTGCAGCACGTCACCTATTATATTAACAATTTCCTATAGGATTGCTTTCGGTTTCAATGGTTGATCTTAATATTTGAAATAAGCGGGTAAATTCCCGACTTCCCGTACAATAGATGAAAAGGGAGATATCAAAATTCCAATTCCAAATCCATTAATAACTTTCCATTGGACTGGTCAGAAATTAATGATTAAAAGAGATAGATATTTTTCGTACTATTCCCCAGAAACCAATTTTGTACATTGTTGTTTTTGTAATTTCAATCCCTGTCTGTGAATTAGTGTGATTTTAAGAAAGAATGTGCATGGGCCGGCCACCATTCCTTTTGCTTTTATGGGCATCGAGCTGTTCAATTGTTTTATGTTTCGTATTGAACTTGTTTCGTTTTTGTTAAGGCTTCGATTAAAATAAAAAAAATAGTGGAATACACATTTCGGAAGATCCAATTCTTGCATTAAAGTCCAATTCATTAACTCACATATACTAGAAAAGAAATGAGCATTAATGCGACACTTCATTAATTTTTTCGTGAAAACATATTGTAGGCAGGCCTTTCCACTGGATTCCATCATCTTGTTCAATAAAACACGACGAATAAATTATCCTGTTGGTTAATTTATTGACAGTTTTTCGCAGTTTTGCAAAGAAAGAGTAAAATATTAAAACCGCATTTAAAAATATTTCGTTTTATTGAAATTATTTGTTCAGTACTCACGTGTCAGAAAATTAGCTGAAGGTTGACATAATATTATTTTTATTTGCTGGATGATAAGCGAGTATCGACATTTTATATCAATGTCGAACTCTAAATAAACAAATTTGGCATGTGTCGTACGAAATTTGACGTGTTGCGGTCAAAAAATATTCAACCTATGAAATTTATATAGAAACGTAATATGTAAACCAAGCCGGTTTCCTCAATTAAATGCCAATCACTCTACTCCACTAGCAATCTACTACAATCTTGTTCCTTGATCTCATATTTTTAGAACTTTAAGTCATTTTCCGACCGCCATATTGTTCGCGTCTTCATGTTCGAAATGGAGCCATGTCCGATGTGCGAAAATATTTTCACTAATTTCCCCAAAAATCGATGTGAAAACTCCAAGTAAATGTGAAAATTATAAAAAAATATTAACCCAACTAATTGTGTGTAAAACGTGTGCAGTCATTTGACACATGTTCAATACAAAATAAAGTGTTACCCAAGTGTGTGCAAGTACAAATTGTAAATTTTCACCGTTCCACCATCGCGCCTGACCTATTGGAAACTTCAAATAAAAATAAAAATACATATAAAGAATGTAATTAAAGCAACTTAAAAATCAATTCATAGCCTCCCTGTTTTAACTGATGAGAAATATATATATATTATAGAGACAAAAAGTTGAAAAAAAAACCAATCAGTGCCGCGAAACAAGTTTTTGTATTTTAGTTTTTTTTTCCTATTATTTTAGTACCCAGCCAATAAAATTGTACTAGAACTCTGAAACAGATTCGAGTCTCCCTGTCTAACCAGCAGTAAACAACAAACCCTCCGTCTCGCTTACTCTCATATAATTCTCCGCGCAAAGTACGCAAAGTCGAAGCCGAAACTAAAAAAAATCGGGGAACCATATTTTTCGGTTCTATAATCTTTTTTCTCCGTATTTCCCAAACGAAAAAACCCATTAAATACACAAGCTTTTCATGTGAAAATTTAGAAAAATTGTTTCCCAATTCATTTACTCTGTGAATATGTATAAATAAACCGTAAGTGCCACAGTGAATGTGTATAAAATTCAATAAAACTTGCAAGTGATGTGTGGAACACAAGAAAAACGTAGAATCGCCATTGCTGCTATGCCTTCTGCTGCTGCCACCAAATGTCTCGGGTGTTGGCGTTGATTATATTTTTTCTTTTCTTCCAATGAGTTTTGTTCTTTTCGTTGTTTTACAATATATTGTGCATTGTGCGTCTTGAGGCAGAAAATATACATAACATGATGAAGGAATTGTAGACAAATTTTCGGAACCACAAAAAGTGCGAAAAAGCTTAATTGGATTTTTTTCCCTCCCGCAATAATAGAGTAGAAGACATTTTCTCGTCAAGAAAATAAATAATTTGTATTTTTATTGGAGTGAGAGTGCACACAGAAGAAGAAAAACTTTCTACCTACGTGGTGTGTTCTCTGCGCCCCATCTTGTTATCCGCCGCAGTGTTAATACATATTTTCTTATTATTTGTCGATTGTCGTCGTTTCGGTTCGACGAGGAGAAAAAGTCTCCACAAAGTACTAGAATATGAAGTGACAGAGCGTAAGCATTTATATCAAATTTTCATACAAATTTGTATTCCTATTTCTGTGTTTTCTTTTTAATAAAAATTCGTTTCATTGAATATTAATTTGCAAACGAAGAAAAAAAAACAAAATTGATTTTAACGAAAAGAGGAAAGAGAGATCGCCACCGCGTGAGATAGCCACATATTTGTGGGCAGTGTGACTGAAACAGAATGAGAATCATATCGGGCATTTTGTAAAGGCAGAGTATAACAACAAAAACAACAGCACACCATCCGTATACATCTACCTACACACACAGCAATCTAGCTCTACTGCCATTCCATGGTACTGGCACTGAGCAGAGCACACCATCATCGCATCGGCCGAAGTGAAATGAAACTCATTTCATCCGAACCAACGAAACGACCAACGACGTAACGACGTCGGTCGGACGAAAGTGCGTGTGTGTGTGTTTGTGTCAGTTTGTGTAGCTATTCGATATTTTCTGTCGCGCGCGGCGGTCCGTCTGTCCTCTTGTCGCTACGACGAAGCGATTTGTAATCACTTGTTTGTGTGTATGAGTGGGATATTAACGCTCTGTGTGTGTTGTGTGTTTGTACGGTTTAGAAGGAAAACACAAAGTGAAACAGCGAATTGAAGAATTGGAATAACAAAGTGAAGAATATTCACACAACACAACAACACTGAACCACTACAATCGACGGCAAAGAAGGAGAAGGCCAAAGAGTAATGATGATGATTGCTTTTGCAGTTGTTCTGCGCCGCATCGATTGATTTTTCCTTCCCATCCAACACAAAACACACGAATAAAAAAAAACTTTAAAAAAAAATCGAAAAAAACTCTAAAAAATACGATTTTTACATTTCATAGGAGACCTCGCTTGTGCTGTACGTTTTAATAGATCTCCCTTGTGATCCCCTTGCGCCTACCGCCGCGGTACACACGATGTGTTGTCGGTTTTTGTGTGTTTTGACGCCCACTATGTACCACTCCCCCTTGTACACACAAAAAGTTTTTTTTTTTATTATTATTATTACTTATTTAGGATTTTTTTGTGTTCTTTTTTTTTAACAAAATTTTGTATCTTTCTCTAGCGAAAGCGAGATAGAAAAATATGGTAGGCGAAATGCGTGTATATATGTGTCAAGTATATAATGTGCATAGTGTAAAAAAGAACGAGTAAAAATAAAATAAAATTAAAAACCCCTTAAAAAAGGGTGCTAAAAAAACTGTTTACAAAAAGAAAAAAGAAACCGGCGACAGAATAACTAATTAACACGTGTGCATTGTGTAATATGGCCCATCAGCAATCCGCGGACAACAATTTGAATGATGTGAATGTAAATATTGCAGCAGCAGCCGCCGGAAACTCAGCCGTCACCATTGAAGAGCAGCAACAGCAACACTCGAAAAATCATTTGTTAAACTCTCAACAAAACTTTCAAAATGGATCTGATTCGAACAGCAGCAACAGTAGCAGTAGCAGTAGACATTTGCAACAGCATAATAATTCAAGAGGAATGCCGCAACAGCAGCAGCAGCATCATCAGCAACCAGGAACAATGAATGAAAAGATAAAATCACCCTCCGGTCAGGGTGGTGGCAATCCGGGTGGAGTGCCCCCAAATAATGGTGGCGAAGGACAAATTCCACAGCAGCAACCGCCACAGCATCATCCTTCCTATGTTGGAGATAGTCCAATGTCACACTATCAGCAGCAGCAACAACATCATCATCTCCATCAACAACATCAACAACTCCAGCAACAGCAACAGCAGCATCAGCAACAGCAGCATCAGCAACACCAACAGCAGCAACAACAACAACAACAACAACAGCAACAGCATCATTTGTCACAACAACAACAACCGGGCAGTATAATTGAGATGCCCACCAAAGACGAAGGACCCAATACCTATACTCCGCCGACGCCGCCCTTAGTCGGCGGAGTTGGTCCGCCTCCACCACCACCACCAGGTGGTCATCCTCCTCCTGGCCATCATCCATCTGCTTACGGAAGATATCATCATGGTGATCCCAATATGGATCCGTATCGCTATGGTCATTCGCCGATGCAGCCAATTCCCGGAGGTGGAATTGTTGGTCCAGTTGCCGGTGGTGGAGTTGGTGGTAAACCACAATCACAGCAGCAGCAACAACAACAACAGCAACAGCAACCTCAGCAGCAGCAGCAACCACCGCCACCGCCACCACCATCAGGTATATCGTCACCAAATCGACCGCCACCACAACGCTATATACCAGGTCAACCGCCACAGGGACCTACGCCAACATTGAATTCATTACTTCAATCGCATCCACCACCACCGCCGCCGCCCCAACATCGATATTCGAATAGTTATGATCCTCAGCAACAACAGCAAGGATCGCAACAGTCACAGCAACAGCAGCCGCCGCCACAACAGCAACAGCATCCACCACCACCACCTCCGCATCAGCCATACGGTGGCCAACAGGGTTGGGCGCCACCTCCAAGACCTTATAGTCCACAATTGGGGCCCTCGCAGGCGTATAGGACACCGCCACCGGTAAGTCAAAATATTTGAACTTGTATTTTATAAAATTTATTCGGCAGTACCTACATGACAAATTTTGTTTTGCTGTCAAAATACAACAAATTTCAGTGACGTGACAGTGTTAAACGTCTCTCGGTAAATTCAGTAATTTGTTAACCTATACTGGGGGTTATTCCCAAACGCGCGGTCGATCGCTTTTGATGGCGGATCTGAATTTTTCTATTTCCATTCGATCACATGGAAAGCGAAAGCACTTTCCAACGTCATTTTATGATTGCATTGAAAGCGATAGGTGTTTAGGTGACGGATTGTTTGCAGACCTAATAAAAATGTGGTCGAATGGAAATACAAAAATTCAAATCCGCCATCAAAAGCGACCCGCCGCGCATTGGGGAATAACCCCCTTGATGAACTTTCGTTCGACATAGGAATTTCTGCGAGCAAAGTCCAGTATCGACAGCATTTGCCTTTGTTTTTCTTCATGTCCTCACATTTCTGATTTTGATGCGGAACAAGTTGTAAAACATTCTACCAAAGTTTCGAAAGAATTTTTAACTTGGGTAAGTTTGATTCTCTAACCTTGACTAGATTTGTCGTAACTTTAATTTCGAAAAATGCGTTATCCAGATTTGCCGCGTCACTGTCCCTTTTTTGATTTTGGGCGCCAAATTAAGTGTTTGTTTGAGATTGACGATACATTTTAAATTGCTGTTGGACTAGAGAAAGGGTACGTTCAAAAGTCTAGCGAAATACTAGATTGGGCTTGGCAGTTCAAGTGTCAATCACGCGGTTTGACACAACTGAAAGCCAACTGAGTTTTTTTCCTGTTTTTTTTTCTCAATAAACTTAATAAAACAGGCTCTGAGTGGAATGAGTGGGGTTTTCCAATCAGCTAAATCGTGTTATTCATTTCTGAGTGTCTGATCGCTTAACAGAAACAGTGAAACCTATACGCTCTTTTCTTGTAACGCTTGGATATGACATTCAGTAGTATGATCGAGTAGCCAGGTCATAAAGATGATTCGCAACTCGAATGTTTTACTGACGTCATAAATGGCATTAAGGTTTGTCTTGCTGTTGTGCTCTTTCAGCTAAGAGACGATGCTTGTAAGACGTTTTAACAGAGCACTGAGCATGAAGCAGATACACTATCACAAACACCAGACTTTTGGGTATGAGATCATTAATTTTCAACAGAAGCCGTCGAATGGCTTGAGGCTGCTATCAAACTGAGATAGTTCATCTCTTCCATTAAGCCCGACCGTTTAGAAGTATAAAAACTGACAAGGAGTCAAAGCGGGGATAATTATATGCATATGCACGTAAGCGAAGCTATTTAAAACAGCCTTGTCCCGCGGTCCGTTAGCTTACGAAAAATAGCTCTCACTAGCTAAATCAGATCAACGTTCCAATTGGGAACTACCTACATGTACGCAAAAAGCGTGGGAAATTTCTCATGTAACGAATCAGAATTAGAACACGATTTGGGCGCTTACTTATTCTCAACTCCTGTCTGTCTGACTCTAGTGCAGTAAAAATCCCAAATTACTTATAAATACCGGTTTCGCGCCACAATTCCGACAGTGAATTAATAGTTGATCGTACTGAAAGCGGAACCAATCTTTCATGGCTGATTCCGAAGATTGGTACGTTTCATATTTCAAAGTCATTTGACTGACGTGTCGGCTTGGCATTAGCTTGCATTTCGGACTCATTAATCTCTTCAGTTGCTTAATGATCTTCTCATTGTAATTAAATAGCTTTTTATGGCTAATTTTATTGATGACCTAAGCGCGGCCCATTATAAAAAAAACGGTAGTATGAGCAAGTGTCGGTGGTGTAAAACTTCAAATCCTTTCAAAGCATGCGCTGTGACACCATTCGATAAAATAAAATTCGATTAAACTGAACGATAAGTAGTGCCATTTTGACATATCCTTTCTTTTCCCCGAATGACAGATGAATTGACTTGTGATCGGCTCAACACAACAACATTGGTGTCATAAAACACACTAAAACGAAAACGACCTTGAACCGATGAAAATAAAAAGTTACCTACCCCCCGAACATCAGCGAAAGGACTTCATATTATGAATTTCATATGACACAGCAACTTGTCACTGTCATATTAAGATTACTTGATACCAATGTATAAGTCCGAGTCCATGTATGACAGAACTTTGAAAGCAAACTTTTTTTTTTTTTGCTTCATTCCCCCGAGAATCATGATTATGAGTCACATTTTGTATCTCCCTTAAAACAACATAAATAAATGTCGCAACTTTTATTTTGTATAACCTCAAGAATATTGTACCGTAGCAAATTGAAACAACTTGATTAATGCCGCCACAACTTTCCGAAACAAGTGGTGATGTTGCTCTTGGCGGCTGCTGGCTTGGCTGGCGAAAAACTATAAAAGAACAACAACCAGAGTAGCAGCAACAAACAAAGTTCGCAAAATAAATTTTATTCTTTGCTTTTGTAGTACAATCTCCTGACATTGACATTGATGACGTTAATTTATGACCGGTCGGATTTTTGTTTGCCGCCACTGGCGCACCAACCACCACACGAGTGCGCGCCCCTTTCCTTCTTCGCCTCTTTCAGAATTTTATCATCAACATCAACCGGTGTCTTAAATTTTCATTCGTCGTTTGGTTATTTGTAAACATTGCGTTTGGATTGGATGGGATTCTTTTTTGGTATTTCTTTTCTTCTCTCCTTTTTATTAGGTTCTTTTATTATTAAAAACAAAAGAATACTCACTCACACAATTGTTTCGAGCGAAAAATTGCCGACAACACAACAAGGGGTAGAAATGATGAAAATGTTAAAAGAATTAACTTTTAATTGCTTTCAGATTGGTGTTCGAGGAGTCGCCAAAGACAAAGGTCCCTCTACACTGGGTAGTTGTGTTCTAAATGCAATGTTTTGTTGTGTGATGAGAACTATGTGAGAGGCGTTCCAATAAGACCTTTGATAATGTCTTTATTTTCTTTCTAAAATAAAATACCTGTCGTTTTAAATGGCTGACAAAAGAACTGACGTACTAAAGATTCTATTATAGGGAAATCCTCTGCCAGACGATTGCAATACTAGTTTAATAAGGTCAAGAAAATGCAATTCGAGTCTATCGTCGGGGCGTTTAACTATTTTTGACTATTTAACGCATTTTTCAGTCCTTACAACTTTTACGTAGGAAATACATGGATGCGTTCATATCTCTCTAGTTCCCGTAAGTGTCTGACAGGATATGTCACTCCATAGAGTAGCCTTCATTGCGTCACTTAAAAAGTTACGTATGCGGAGGTCTGAGCCGTCTGATCAACATACGACGCCGGTGTTCAGATTCCGCATAGATTTGGCATTGCACTGTTCGAAGGCCCATCTTTAACGCATCGAGTTTTGGCAATGAGGGAATACACGCGCCTCCTTCTTCTATGTAAACAGCAAGTTGGTGTCTTCGTCGACAGTCCGGCCGCCATTAAGGCAATCGATGCAGATTAAGACTGTCTTTCAATTTGCCGAAGACTGTATTAAGACACTGACCCGAACTGGCCGTAGAAGATCTGTGCCGTCTGGGTGGGTTTTGAGTCATAGAAGAGCCATCGAATTGTTGGCTCGGATGGTTTTCTTTTCAAAATTCCAACTGCTATTGGTACACATTAGTGGACACGAGTCTTCACTTGAATGCACCCATTTGCGTAATGTGACAAACGTCAACAAAAGAGACATCAACCTAACCTAACCTAAGACAGGTCTGTTCGACTAGTTTCACAACGCTGTCTCCTAGCGGACAAATTAAAGAGCAATACCAAGGCGACATCCAGTTTTAATGTGAAGTTATTTTTACTATTCAGAGAATAAAGTAAATTACCGCCTGCGTTCCACTAGACTTTGCGGAGTCTTATCGATGTTCACAAACCTATGAATGAAACCCTGAACTATCGCACAGTGGTACAACAAAATTCGCAGAGGTAGAAAAAAATAAATAAAAACATTTCACAGCAACTTGAACCCATTTCAAAATGCTGAAGTAGGTATATCCCACTGAATAAAACACATCAGCTGACTACGTTGTATATCTTTTTACCTTCAGATGTGAACATTGTACCGTCTGCGGGCACTTTACTTAGTTCGACCGTTTTTTTTTTATCAGACCTTCGTATTTTCCAACGGTGTAGCAGCGATATCATCGCATCACATTGTGTTTTATGTTTTCCTTTTCTGTGTGCTGCTGTTGCTCCACATAAATCCAACAAAAACTCGGTCAATCGAGAAAGAAACGAAGAAATATTACGTCACGTCAGGGACACTGACTGCCGTCGGTCGGTCGCCACCTCCTTCTCTTTGTCGTGCGGGTTGTGGCTGTATATAGGGTAAATCTCTTGATGCATTTAATACGAACATATACACCATCTGTACATCAGCGACCGTGAATCGTGATTAAAACGAAAAAAAAATCGTGTGCCTTTATTTTCTTGCATTCTGCAAAGTTTATTAACCCGCGCACGGCATACACCACCATCCGCCCCTCATCGCCATCTCCATCATCATCATCATCGGCACCGTCGACGCTATGAATCACAGTTTTATTGTTGTTATTATTGTTTACTTCAAAAATATTGGCGCGGGCTTGCAATTCACCGTTTGTTCCGGGTCGACTTCCCCCCTCCGCACACTCGGTCGAATAAAATTCCAACTTGTACGCGCGAGTATCTAAAGGTATCTATATATTTCTGACTGAATGTATATACAATATACATCATTCGTACAAAACAAGCTGATTAGAACTGCCGTCGCCGCCACCGACATCAATGTGATATCTTTTTTCGTCGTTTTGAATTGATGAATGTGCACATCAAGTGACGTGTCTGGTGTCTTTTACAAAATAGTCGGACGAACCGCCAAGGGGGCAGCAGCTCGGAACTTATAAAAACAAACACTGCTACCCCACCGTATACAGTTGGATAGGAACGCTATAGCTAAACGGTTACGTAATGCATAGAAATTATGAATATTCAAGTTCAAATTCCTCTAATGGATAGAGTGGTGTTCGGTGAACGGTGTACGGTGTATTGTGAATAAATGTCTGCCGGCTTAGTTAGTTATATAGTCTGTGACTCGTTGTGCTGCTGCTCTGGTGTTTCGAGATATACATGAGCACCAAATCCTAAACACACCACCCCACCACGTGGTGGACGAGCTACAGAGACCATAACGATGTCTAAATCTATAGCACTGTGACTGTTGTATGTGCATTGAGCACATGCAATAGCACACACATTACCTGTGCTGCAGCAGCAGATAGATTGGTTTCAACGTATGTACTCGTATGGCTCGTTTGACGCCAATCAACCAGTCCGTATCCGTCGTCGCCGTCGTCGTCGTTTTTGTAGTCAGCTGGCTTGCAATAAAAATAGCACAACAAAAATAACGAATATGTATAAAAATAACACGAAAACGAAAGAGCAAACAACAAAAACAAAAAGAAATCCAAACTTCTGACCCAGAAAAGCCATAAACACAAACACAACACATTCCTCGCATAATTCGCTCAATCAGCACACGAATGCAGTTTTTTTTTTTTCGGTCTTATTTTTTTCTTAAATCTTGACGTAGTTGAGGTTACACTATATACAAGTTTGCAACAATTTCCGAGGTATTATTTATATAAAAAGAAAGTCCTCCACACGATAATTAGTTGGGTTGTCTGACTTTTGCACCCAATTAACTTAAGTCCAACAGCAGAACAGCAAATTTATGGAATACGAAATACCCAACAGGTATTTAATGGAAATGGAAATGGACACTACTTTGTTTCTTTATATTTGAAATGGAAAGCCTTTGCTCATGAATGCTTCTCAATGATTAATATTGTCTTTCAGCGTTTGAAAGCAGTCGCATGTTTCCGTTTGCGCGGCGCAAATTTTCTGTTATTCATTCGTAAAAGTTTTTCCTTATCAAAGAGTCCTGCTTTTAGTTCTGCAATCAGATGGATGCACTGGCAATTTAGTCACAGACTAAGCTTTGCTTAAGATCAAGGAATAAGTACGAGTGTGGGCATGAAACGTGCGTGCTATGGATACTTATCTCGCTTTGCCGGAACTTGGTCCTTTTAATAGGAGAACTCTTGATTTTTAAAACGAAGTTTCAATCTTTCTTGTAGGGGATTCAGCACAAGTATCCAATCGTTCGATGTGTCCGATACTCTGAACAAATTGATTTGGAGACTGTATGCACATCTTGGAGTTCGCGGTTATGAATTCTCTAAATGTCTAACTGACCTCCTGAAGACTGACAGATTCTCTGGACATACATTTCGCCCTTCGAGAATGGAGCTTTGAACTCATCATCTGGCTTTGTAGGGTATTTCTTCGCCATATCTCCACTGTATGATGTCTTTCGTGGAGTAGATAGATAAAAGGTATATGTTTAAGACAGTAGAATGTGGGCTGAAGTTGGATTCAAAATTTAACGAGAATCCAATCTCTTGAAATGGACCACTAAACCAGAGGATATGGATGACTGATCTACTGATTCGCAATCTTTTTGGGTCGGTGGTGGACAATTGCAAATGCAATGCAGACTTCAGGAAACAACTGCTTAAGAAAAATCCCCCACCAAAATGACAACGAAATCATGAACGAGAAAAAATTCCACTCTCCTTTTTGTTTTGCAGTACGCTGCTGCGGAATGATGGCGAAAAGTGGCTAATTGTAGTAGATTGCTCGGTACAATTGTCCACTCTCTTTTCGCGCACAATTATTGTCCATGACAATAATTGCCTGTGAAAATTTGACACTTGTACTCAGCGTTACAGGCTTTTATGAGAGGTATGGAGCCAAATTGAAAAAATAGCCAAACTCAAATATGAAAATCAAAGTTGTTTTTGTTATTTTTAGGCACACTTATTCTGATTAAATTGTTTTTATAGACGACAATTTTAAATTAAAAAAAAACAACTCAAGCTCGTAATTAAGAGTTTTCTAGTTTTATTTTCAGGAACTTTTAGATAAGTCTTGTTCAGAGCTGCTGTCATTCAAACAATATTGAAAGGTTTATGATTCAGTTTAAACAGTCTATTACCGTTTGCGAATCGAATGACTTTAAATATTCGCCTCGAAACCAATCACAACAAAAAAATAAATAAAAGTAGCAAAAGACGAAGTAGACAGTGTGGGCAGTGCTTGTTTTCATATTCATGCATATCTTGTGAGATTATTTTACTGCTGAGATGTGAGAGTCTGTTCAAAAACTGTATGAAAATGCAGTTCGCTCATTTGCAGTTTATTGTATAAAAATTATTAGCTAAAAAGAGTGCGTTCGCAATAGAAGTATACATTTTTTGTTATGAATTCCTAAGGAGCCTACAAGTAGCCAAACTTTAAAGTGAATAGCCTAAATTAGGATAAATCCCAAGGACAATTTTCAGTATCCAGTGGCAAGTTCGAGTAGCCAAATCGGAGAGAAATAGCCAGTTCTGGTAACTGTCCACAATGGTCTTCAAAGAAATTAAATAATTAAAAAAGACTGGGGGCAGATTCCGTATATCAACGATCGTCTAAACGATATCGTTTTTGAAACTTTGATCACCAAAATAAGTCATATTCTGCTCGAATTGTTTTGACAAATGTCAGCTTTCATTATATTTTTGGAAAATGAACTGGATTAAGCTTTCAAACTTGTAATTTTAGCATTTAGTTGCTATTTTTGGAGGTCTATCGTTTCGACTATAATCGTCTGAAAAGTTACGGAATGAGTGCCCTGGTTTCAAGATCTTAATTCAAAAAGACACCGATCAACCATCTCCAAATTTCATTTACAACATTTTTCTGGTAGGTATATAAAAAGGCACATTTTAAGGGAAAATCTTGCTTACAATAATAGTTTTAACATTGAAATTAATTTTAAAATAATTCACAATTATTGTAGATTAAGTTTAAATTAAACATGAACTATGAACAGTAACACTGCTGCTGTGTAGCGATGGAACACTCCAAAAATTATTTTCCGCTACCTTTCCGCAGACGTTTTACTTTTCTCTTGGAGATCACTGAAAAATTTCCTTCCGAAACAAGGCTTTACAGTCGGCATTTCGCCTTTAAAACATCCAGACAACCCAGATCTGTAAAACAATTAAAAATCATAGGAATCTTTTACTCTCTAATTCTTGTTCATGGAAGAAAAATGTTTTCTTTTGTTGCTCGGCTCAACAAGTTCGAAGGCGGCTACAAAAGAATCTATAGCCATGAGAGCGGGCATTCTATCCCCAAGCAATTTGTATGTTACTCGTTGCTATGGGGATTAGACTTTGTAACTAACAAAAGCTACTAAAAGGTCCCCCGAGAAGACGCCTTCTCGGTCCTCGTTTTATTTTGGGTCTTTCGATTCCGACTTTCCCCTTGTAACTTTACTCAAAATTTCAGTTATTATTGCAGATGCCGGTTGGTAGTCTTCCAGTTCGAGGAAGGTCAGCGACAGCCTTTTTGAGAACTTGCAATCAGACAAGTAATCGTTGTTTCCGGCACCGAAATGCTTGTGTACTCGTATATAACTCGTAAGTTCAACAATTTTCGTTCGTTGAGAATCTCGCCACTTTGAATTTTCTTCCTTTCACATATTTCGGAAGAAAAACTGAAATGAAAAATCTTTTGACTGCGTACTCCGCCTAAATACACATCTTTTCTGCTGTCGAGTGCCCCTCCTCCCTTTTAGTGGATCTCCCACCAGTATAGCTACAATTTTTGTGTCCATTCATTCAATTCTCGAGGATCCGTTCGAAGAACAATTTACGAAACATCTCAAGAAACATTTTCCGATATCTGGTATTGAATCAAAGCATGTCCCCGGTTGTTAACCCGCAGTACCTACTCAGCATCCGCTGATACGGAAAAAAAGACAACATCAGGAAATGTGAGGACGAAAATCGATAAATGTCTTCCTTGCTGGAGACGATTTTAAAATCCGTTTCTGTATCCATCAACTATGCCAGTCAACACATTAGACGTCTGAGCTGCACAACTAAATGTATCTTCTAATAAAAGCATACAAGAACCGGGGGGAGAGCAAGAAAAAAAAAAGTGAAAACGCCGCCACCGCCTTAAGCGAAGCAAAAACAAAATAACACGACGACACGACAGCATCTTTTCATGTGTAGTGCACTCCGCCTTTTTGGACATGCTGAAAAGTATATCTACAGCTATCACAAGGATCATGCACTCCTCTGGGTTGTCTCTTGTTCAGCGCATTATTTATATCCTCGCTGCCGTCGACATGGTGAAAAGTAGAAAATTCACTTTTTAAAGTTTTTCTCCGAAACGAAATTATGTCATCTCGAAGGAGGGTGGTGGTTGGCTTGAAGCGACACCCCCTCTTCATGTATCGCAGAGTTGAAATCGATTTCCACTCGGAGCCACATTACCAAGCCAAAGTAATGGGCCTACTTTCAGCCTGACTTCAGTTGAGACTGAGCGAGAATGCTAATGATGAGAGGAAGACGGTGGTATTTCGTTGCGTCGCACTGAGACCGAGGCCGTTTCTATAACCACCTCGACGACTATTTACTATACGACGGCGGATGTTAGTCTGTGCTTTGCCCATTGACCTTTTTCCGCATATTTATCCCTCCAGTCGCTTTGTTTGTTTTGATTTTGTGTATATGTGCCGGCATTATTAGGCAGCGGTTTATCCTTTCCAGAGTGTATACGTCTTCTTTATTTCTCTTCTGTTTTGGATATTTTGAATTGAAGTGAAGTGACGTGTGCTAACGAGACTATACTATTCCACGGGAACCAGCAACCACGGACGACGGCAATGACGAGAGAAGGACGATGTGTATATTTGCCTCAAATGTTTTCATTCATTCACCCGCAGAAAAGGAAGCAAAATTGTACATAAGTATATGTAGTATCCGGAGAATCGGTAGGTCGGTCGTTATGTATGTAGGTATAGGTATGTAGGGAGTAGTACAAGCAACCAAGTGTTCAGGGATTCCAACCGAATGGGGTTATATGTTTATTGGGTACGTTCTCCTCGTCGTCGTCGTCGTTGTGCTGCAGCAGCGCGCAAACCTTTTGTATTCTTTTCATTTTTCCTTTCGGCGCTTCCCTCCTCGTTCCTCGTTCTATACACCGTCGTCGTCGCCGTCATCATCATCATCATCATCTGTTCTCCCTTTTTATTTTGGACATTTCGAGCAAAAGTCATTGACTTTATTTTGTCCTAATTTCAAAAGTGCGGTAATGCTACCTGTGGGTTTCCCCGTGCCGCCGGTACTCATGTTGTGTACATTTCAATTAGAATCAGAAACGACGAGCAGATTTATGGCGGAATGATGATCGGAAGGACTCATTTGCGTTTGAAGTGAAACAGAGCGGATCGATGACAGAGAACTGGGGACTAATCAGAGCAGTTGCTGTAGCGGGGTGTCAAATAAAATCACTCATGAAAATATCTGTTGATATTCAGAGCAGTGACAAATCAGCATTAGTACAACTATTTGCTTTCTATAGCGCAAGTGACAGGCGACAAATTGCTTGTTGGGTTTCTGCTCAAACGGAATTTGATTGCCGCTTCCTCGAGTGTCATCATCAATTGAGACTGTTGTGTAGGGCCAAATAGTGTTTGAAACGTGCCATCAGTTTCGAAAGGTTATGACTGTCATTTTACTAAATCTAAATCTGAGACTTATTTGTTTTGATATATTTTTATTTGAACAATTTTTTTTGATATGTGACAGACAAAAAATATTATTTTCAGATTTGTCTTATGGACGACATTAAGGTACTCCTGAAGCAGCTGTCAACTTCAGTGGCTAAAAAGATCGATACCAAACTGAGTTGATATGTTCATTGAGAGCGTATTACCGACTGCAAGAAAAAACCGTCAAGATCTGACCAGAATGCGCGTCGGAGCCAATGTGACACATCGTGTCGCTGTACCGAACATAATGATGGCGAACGTCAAATTCGTTTTCGTTTTATTTATTGCACTTTAATAAACAGCAACAAGAATTTAGTTCGCATTCCTAAGCGAAAACTTTCATTGACAAAACGTCAAGTTTGCTTTGCAAAGTGAAAATTGTGTACCACCTATCTTGGAAGTTCTCGTGGATTCGTTTTTTCTCTTTCTAATGATATTTAACAGGAAGGCATAGCAACGTGAACAAACGAAGAGGGAAATCCCTATGTAATCTGTAGATTTGATTTGATTTGTCGTACAAAAAACTTATTTAAAGTTTTTTGTACGACAACTTTATTATTATAAAGTCATATGACTTCCAATATCGTGCAATCTGCCCTAAGTTAACTACCAAACGTCAGAAAGCAAACAACATTTGAACTCTGTAATCGATAATGCGCTTGCAATTTCTAACAGGCAATTCTCCGTATTTGGTGCTACTGGAAAGAGAATGGGAACATTTAAAAACACAGTTATCTTAAATCGAATAGATTGGTTTGGACTAGATGTACCCCGAACGCAGAAACCATAGATTGGTCAGTAACGTCACTTTTCTTACGTCAGCCACATGTGCGAACGAGTAAGAAAAACGGGCTAGATGTACTAGATTTTCATACTATAATTTTGTTTCACGTTCATAGATGGCGTTAACATAATCATTCAAGAATTTCTTGAATAGATTCATCAGTTACCCCTGCATAAACGTTAACTAAAGAAAAAACTGTTCATGTGCGACCGATCTTTCGTCTACCCCTGAAATTCGTCCACTAGAAATTCCGCTGGCCATCTTTCCTTCGCCTCACTCACGTGGTATCACAAAGGACTTGTGTCTTTCTCGACAGCTACCTAACCTAACCTAACCATGAGACTTATGTTCGTCTATCTTACCGTAAATTTTGCTTCACCGGACTCTATTGCAACTGAAATACATTTCAGCGAGTATAGTCTACCAGCATAATTCTCGGGCTGTCTTACACCAAAGATGGAGTTGGTGGAAGGGCTCAGCAACCCCGCGTGCAGCTTTTGACGCATACTCTAAATCTGGCCCATCTCCAGGCACAAACTTCTCTTAACTGTGGTTTTGCGGTGAGGGTAGATAATCAGTATTCCAAATTGTCAGTCGGCGCAACGCATGTGTCACATGTTTAATTGTTTGTGCGACGATGTCGCTGTGAGGGAGATCATCAAGAAGGCCGCTGACTTGACGAACAGACGTCCTTTGGTCCCAAACGATCTATGTGACTCACTGATGCTATTGATAATAATAAGTACTCTCGGCATCATTCCCTTAGGCTTAAACTCTATTGATGTCAGAAATTAAAATGCAATGCACGCCTCAGTGCCAGTGACAGTCACAGTCAACAATCCGCAATAAACATTATTAACAGTGATTATGGTTGCTGTCAACAAATTTAAGACGAAGTTGTGTGAGATCAGTTGTAGGCTAAACCCTGGCGCCGTAGTTTTTGCCTGCCAAAAGGAGAACGGAAAACCTTCTCTTAGGATTTTGGCGCGAACAACCCGTAAGGGTTCAGGTATCTGTCAATAATTGCGTTCATAATTGCGCCGCGTTGGGAATCACCAAACATAATTGAACAGCCTTCAAAAATAAGAAGAAATACTTTCCTCCATAACAACTCGGTTCTCATCCTTTGTCCACACCCACAAGTCACAAGTCTATATCGTAACTACACACACATCTCCATTCACGGTTATGTTGAAAACTCTAAAATCATTTAACTTCCCGTCCCATCTCAGACACTGATGGCCATAATGTATGCCATTAAACTCTCCATTATAAAACACGTTTTCAGCATGTCCCTATCCTTGTGCTACGTGCTGGATGAATATAAATGTGCTGGTGCTCCTTGAAAAGGGACATAATCTCTCGGAACTCGAACACAATCCTCTTTTTTGCCATATGTCTCGGTCCGATATTAAATATCATTGCGAGCAACTTTAATGCCTGACACATTTTTTGCCAGCTTCGTCATTATTGTCGGTATCGCATTTGCCGTGTGGCCCAAGGGAATCAAATTGTTCACCGGTCCATCATTAATTTTGAAAAATCCTCCATAGGTAATAATTAATCGCTCAAAAAACTTCAACGATTGTAGTTCATAAATCTTGTTCCTTCTGTCGTCGAATCTAAACCGAATTTCCTACGCATTTAGGAGGAAGAAGTCCTCTCTCGGTTGCAGGGATTATTACGACCATAACGTCTTTTGTTGTGTTGACCAATTTAAACTTGGCCGGCAGTACGTTGTTGTCGACGTACCTTTATTCGTATTCGGCTGTAGTCAAGGAGGGCTGGGCATCTTAACAAACTTCTCAGCAATTGGAACTTCTTGGAAGTGGTGTCCCAGTCGTCGTCATCGTCATTAATGAATCTACCTCTTGCTTGCAACATGCAGCGTTTGTGGCGATGCGACTTACAAAAAGAAAAACCCGTCTCCGGGAAGGGAACGTATATTTCACAAAACATTTGCGCCCCTCGTCGTTGTACGTGGTATTTATCCTTCATCCCTGTACACACAAGAGTCTGTTATATTCCCTTGTACGAGTTTTTCTTTTTTGTTTCGTGATCCCTCTTTTAATATTCCACACCACTGGCATTGGCATGACGAAGAAGAACACACCGGGACGGCACCAGGGGTTGGGAAAATGAAAATCCTTTCATTAATGCCGCTCTTGTGCGAGAGTATATGTATATGTATGCGGCGATTACGCTGAGGGTAGTTTTGTTTCGCCCCATGGAACGAAAGCAAAACCAACGAACGTTGTGTGCTACTAAAGCGCCCGAGAACCAGAACTCCGAACTGAATACCAGTGCCAGAGCCGGAGCGCTGCTAAATTCGAAGGTAAAGCCTGCTGGCTGCTGCTGCTGCCATCCATCTATACCCATAAAGAGAATCAAGCAGGAAAGCAGAAATGTAAACGGAGGAGGACGACTACGACGATGATGATGGTAGAACGTAGAACGTAGAACCGTAGAAGGTCGGTCGGGCGGTGGTAGATGGCAGCATGGTGATGAAGAACAATCCCCCGCACATACATTTATTAAAGCAGCAAAAACCGACACTGGAATTGGAATGCTGAGCTGCCTTCCGCCTCTCCCTACGGATAGAATAGATACACACAGACACACACTCGCAGATAGTGTGTACACATCGTATGCTCTCTGCAAGGCAACTTCGGCAGCAGGCAGGCGGCAGGATTGGATGTGGAAAATCGATTAAAATACTTCCATAGGGTGGAGCAGTGCGAATAGAGTCGGTTGCCCTAATATGTGTAGCGCAGAGAACCAGAAAGAGATAGCGACAGCGACAGCAATCAAATAAAATTCTCTAAAGGCGCAGATGATAGAGCCAACCGAACCGAACCCGAATAACAAAACATACAAATTTCCCTGCTGCTGCTGCTGCTCCGACTCTGACTTCGACTTGGTTGTTGGCTCTGTGTTTGCTTCCCATCGCTTCGTTCTTCTACAACTAACCGTGTGTTTGATGGTACACGTCCCCCCTGGTGCTCACCCCCGCATTCCACTTGGTTTTTATTATTTTCCTCCATTCCACCATGGGTAATCTGATTTTAATTGTTTGCTGGAATATAAATTATGTCGTAGTTTTTGCTTTTGGCTTTTCCGTTCGTTCTCATTTCTTTTTGATTTTTTTTTCTTCTCTTCGATTCGTTGCTGTTGGTGTTTTTCATTTTTACTTAATTTTTGCCTCCTTTTCGAGGATCCAATCGATAGTGATGATGATGCGCTCGGATTTGTCGAGGATTTCTTTTTTTTTCTATTTCTCCTATGGAACAATTATGTAATTCAATTGACAAATGTTAAATCGGTAAATTTGTGTATATCTGCAACTATCGTCCTTTGGCCGTCAATTAAATTTTGCTCGCAGTTTAGCTTCCAAATAAAAAAAGAGAATGTCCTTTTTTTTTGGGGGGGGGGGGGGGGGGGGGGGGGGCGGGGGGTTGTTGAAGTGAGAATTAAGTGTTATTCTCTATCATCATCATCGTCGTCGTCGCCAGGATGATGCTGCAACTCTGAACACGGTTCATTTCACGTTGGTGTTCGATTTGGTGGGTGGTTTATATTGGCAGGAAAATGATGTGTGCATGCACATAATTGCCTACTTTGCACCGGACGGGCGGGTGTCGAGCAGGGGAGCGTTTGATGTATGCACATCAATTTCATTAAATGGAGAACACTGTGTGTACTATACATATACTGCATGTGTTTGAGAGAGAGTAAATTTGTTAATGGGGCGGCTGCCTCAAGAATGTCCGGTTTTGGGCAGCGCGCAGCCATAGATACACATTGCCACTCATACAAACATCCGTTTTAGATGTAATTAATCGATTGGACAGGACATTGTGTGTGCGTTGGGGATGATATATATACAGATAAAATCACTGTACACGTACAGATAATCTTGGTAGGACACTACGAATTTTATGGGACTGTCTCCGATCGAAGGTTGTTGTGGCACTAATCGCTTTATTGTGATGGAAGGTTTTAGTTATATGGGTTGCTGCTTCAAGTGGTGGCAGATTTGATGGAAGCGTCAAGTAAGTATTTTATAAGTCACATTTCTAGTCCTTTGTTCTGTCCAAGTTTGTTGGCTGGTTTTTATGGACCTTGCCGAAGGCACGAATATTTTAGCGAGGGACTTTTTCGGTTTGTCACTGGTGGACTTTTTTTTTATTACGAATTGTAGGTACTTGCTTGGTGCTTCACTGGGCCGTCTTTGACACCGTATTGGTGTTGAAAAACAACTAAGTAGCCGCACAAACTTTGCTTTCTGACTGCAATGGCACTTGGTTTTCGCCTTCTATAATGAGAAGGAATCCACTCTTCTTCAGCGCTGTTGTCTCAAATTTTTATGGCGTCACATCGTTTGCTGCAGATCTCTGAAGAGGGTACAACAAACGGACTGTTGCATCAGCGTTTGACGATTTCCAGTGCCCTTGGTGCATGATAGATACGTTTCCATACGTAGGCAGTACCTAAGAGCTATTCGCCTCCTTTCTGCTGAAATCAATGGAAATTCTGGTTAAGTGAGATTGCTAACTATTGCGGACGATCCAATGAAACCAAATTCAGCGGGTTTCTGCTTAACCTCAGATGGGCGGTGTTGTCACTCTATAAATTGAGTACATGAGTGAAATTACCAAAAATGTCCAAAGTTACACCATTTTAGTTGTTCCTATTGCGACTTGACAGTGAAAGTGATGCCAAATTTCATCATCTTACCGCTCTGCTTGTCGACTCAAAGAGGGCTTTTGCCATATTTTCTTTAGCGCGCATTCCTTTGTCATCGGTTTATTCCTTATCACTCCTCCAGCTCAATCCCTATTCAGTGTTTCCCTCTCTTTGCCATGGGAACAGCAGAAGGTGTATCGTGTGTACACGTTCCACCGGAAAAGGAGGAGACCAGGACAAAACCAGGTGTTTTTTATCATTTACTATCTGATCACATCCGTGTGTGGTTGCCAGTGTATTCCAAACTAGAGTCCTTTCAATCTCCTCAAAGTAATATGACTCATGGTGTTTCCCGGTATAGGTCGCTATACCTCGTCCTAGACATACATCTTCATATACAGTCAACCTTGAAATAATTTTCATTGCGGTGTTAGTTTTTTTTTCCGTTTTAGTTTTTCGTTCGCCAGTTATATTAATATAGTTATATGTACTTGTCTTTTCACGCAAGAGGATAATTATTCTGAATTATTATGTCCCTTTGTCTTGACGACAATTGCCCGACGGCATAATTTGTAATATACGTTCCGGTTGGGTGTGTTGTCGCATTTCAATTGCTCCGGTAGACGTGCTCACGCATGACGAGTCACCGCCAATAGCCATCCTCATCACTTTTTGGAAATGTTTTTTTTTTTTGTTTTTGTTTACTTTCTTTGCTGTCGTACTTGTGGCGTGCTTTTACTGTATAGTGAGCAACACTATGGGTGTCATTAGGAAGCTGGAACAGGTGGGTCATAAATCATTTCAGCCCGCAAGAGAAAGGATGCATTTTATGTTCTGTTTCTGTCCGTTCCGCGAATATTTTCGGCTTATTACAAATTTTATGACCCTCTTCATGGAGTGGCGCTAGAATCCGAAATAAATATTGGCATCATTTAGATATTAATGCAGCGGATGGGCCTAAGCTTGAATTCTCTCCACCATTCTCTGGCACTTGGACAACGGATATATAGGCATTCAAGATTAAAGGCATCAAACCGAACCTCGCGCCTATTGTTTTCGGAACGATAAACTCGATTTGCATTATTTCGTAAGAGTAACCTGAATTATGATGCAACCAAGGTGGATACTGCTTTCAAAGGACAATTCATGGCTGCGGACTGGAAAACTTGAACTTGGCAAACTGTAACACACGCTCGCGGTACTGAAAAGAGAAAAAAAAACTCAAATTTCAATTTCATTCCAAAGAGTTATAATATTCAACCCAGTTTTATCATGGAATAACCGGTCCGCTCTATTGTCGTGGGGTATATAATGCCAACCCGATTCAATACCCCAGGCATTTGCATGATAATAAGTGAGCCACCGCACAAGAACTCACTCACTTTTGCGAAAGTTGTTTCGTGTACACGTGTTTATGCATAGCTGGCCTTTGCTGGTAAGACAAGAACTGCTATTAAGTTTTATGAAGCGAATGAGCTGCCCTATTGTACATTGTACAGTGTGGACCGAAAGACCGGTGGCGACATAAATTGGCAATTGTTTATTGTGAGCTATGGGGTTGCAAGTCTTCACGGGCGTTTTATGAGACAGGAACTTTCTTTTGCCTAAAACAGACCAGAGTATTTGTCTGGCTCGTTCCTAACTCTATATCTTGTTAGATCTTTGTTACGACACGATACAGGATGCTCTGTGTAAAGGCGGGTAGGTTCGAAAATCTATTTAGAAACACGTGGAACACCACAACCTGCAGCAGAAAGGCGGTGCTGTTGATATAGCTCTAAATGGGACAGAAAGCGGCCTTAAGAGTGTTTGTTGTTAATGTCACATTGGGCACAGGTGGATTTTATGACCCTTGCCATGCTTTTTATAACGATTCGTGAGTGTTTTTTTTTGGCCCACGTGAAAGGAACCTGCAACTTTAGGTCCAATTAAGGAGCTTCCTCAATCTCAGGCCAGGTAAACTCTCGAATGTCAGATGTTCCAGGTGCATAATCTTCTGTTGCAGTGCGTTGGTGTCTAGTTACCATTTGGAAGACCTGTTTTCAACAGGTAGGAAGTATAATCCACTTCGGTTCTGCAAGAGTTGCTGTTGGTTTGTTTAGGGTTTGTTTGCCACCACATCTTTCAGACTTTGTACTGACAAAACATAATGACCTCAGTTCTTAATAAGGATTTTTCCAGCTCTAAATAAAGGTTTTTCATAAGAACGGGTCGATTATGAAATAGAAAACAACAAGCTGGTGGTATTTAAGAAATTCTTTTTTTATTTGACAGGCCCATGTATGTATGCATGAAATATTAGGTACATCGTGCAAATGTCCGCCACGGCTTCTTCAGGTGACACGGATCCGAGTGGTCCAGTTGTTAATCAGTGGTCCAGTTTTTAATGACTGCCCCTGAGATTTGGCTGAATTTGAACGATGGGATTGATTATGTTGGCCTAAAGGCTTTTTGGCATAAACCTGCGACTTTGTTAGGTAACGCCATAAGCAAAATTCTACCGTATTCTTGGTGGCAAATGCGCACGTCACCTACCTCTGCGAGAGATAACCATCCCGTCAAATCGTTTATGCAGAGTGTCAATCGTGGCGTCTGCTTTGTGACAGATGTCCTGATGGAACCAATTAAAGTCTACCTCCATAACGTTCAATAAGGGGTAAAAGAAATCAATTAGCATAACTCTGTAGCGGTCGCCGTTGATGGCCTCACCGATGTCATTTTCATAAAAATACAGGTTAATGAAGCCGCCGGCCCAATAGCCGCACCAAAAAGTAACTTTTTGAGGATGCACTGCCATCTTCTGAGCCTCGTGTGAGTTGGCGCTGTTCATTAAAAAAATGCGATGATTTTTCGGCCGAAATTGGGGTCCTCTTCCAAACGCTCCGAAGCCCATAGTCGAGGAACAAACGGCGTTGTCTATAGTCATTTAATTTGAGCACCTTTTGAATCTTATATACGGTTGTAGGCCCAATTCTCGACGCAACATTCACCAAGTTGAAGTGTGCGAAAGGCCGACTTCTTCTGAAGACATCAACTCCAAATATTACAGTAGTAACTCACAAAAGGCACCAGCCATCCTTGGCTGTTGATGACAACATTAGGTCTGTTTTTTTGAGCTTCGAACTCAGCAAAGCAAAATAAAGTTGGATTTTCTGCTTGACACTTCGAGGACTCACAGTAGTTGTTGTAATTGTGTGATGAAAATCCTACTGAGATCGAAGCTAAAAAAAACACTCATATTGATTTATTGAGTTCATCAGCAGTACGTCCCACTTCTGACGAGCTTATTCTCGTGCTAAAGTTCTGAGACTTTTACCTTTGGACATAAAATGTACCACCAGTATACCAACTAAACTGTGACATAAAAACAAACCCCCTGGACACTATTGCGACACACGACTCTACTGTAATTCGACTTTGATTTCCCAACAGATATGGCCGCTCGTCGGATTCCCAAGTTAAATTTTCTCATCATAACCACAAAATGCCTCGAAGAGTTTTCCGCAAATTTAAAACTTTACTCAGTGTCATGTAACAATTGGCCATTTTTGATTATTTTAATTCAAATTTCATTAGAAAATATTAAATTCCTTATCCTTATCTATTTCTTGCAGTCAAATACTTCCAGAGGTCAATCACCTTATCCCCCAACGCATGGGCAAAATTCAGGTTCCTATCCAAGTTCACCCCAACAACAGCCAGGTGGACCGCCACCACCACCACCCCAGTCAACGGCACAGGGCTCTGGTACATCTCAATATTCACCATACCCGCAACGATATCCCACACCACCAGGCCCGGCGACAGGACCAAATCACAGGACTGCCTATTCAACGCATCAGGTAATTAGACAGCTTTTACCGTTATGTGCATATATACGCAGTCTAATATATTCGACTTATAATGCAAAATTTATAATTTATCTATACATGCGAAGATAATGAGCATCTGTATATGCAATGTATATGTAAATCTGTGCGCGCCGCACCACATAATCCGCTCCGCACACACCACCGTCCACTAATGCATTCATATATAACAATAATTATCGCTGATCTGCCCTTCTTACTCGGATACCGTGATTAAGTGGATTGCAATTTGTGGCGACATACCTGCACAGAAAATAGACACGACCGACGACCGTGTTGTATAGAGAGTGTAGTGTTGCAGATTGTCATTGCAAATCGATGGTTAATGGGGTCAATGTCCAGTTGTAGCGTGCGTTTTCTTCAGCCGATAAGATGTTGGGTGCGGGGATGGCAAAAAGTGGTTTACCACGCCAAGTCCACGAGTGCTGTCAACATTTTTTTTTTCGATTTTTGTTTACTCTTAATCTCTCATGAGGTGGGTTTTTTTTGTTCCCCCTTCGGCTCTGAGCTATCGATTTTTGTTTGTTGAGGAAGTAGAAAAGTGTGCTTTGGTTACGAGGAAATCGAAGTATGAGCAGGAGCACTGCTGCCGGGGGCAATGAAAACGATTTTAAGGGTTAAACAGTGGCCCGCCTTTTCCTTTTGTGTCCTTGAAGCTTTGATAGCTTCACCTTTTGACGCAGTACAATATTGCTGTCTATGGATGCCGCTCCGGTAGCTGTGCGTAAACTATAAAGTCCTCTGCAACGAAGGCGGTGTGAAACAGGAGCTTGTGGGATTCCTTACTGTAAGTTTACTTCCAGGAGAGGAGCGGACTTACGCTTTAATAGTTGAATATGGTAGACACTTTGATCTGAGTTAATCGATGGCGTGCCGTCAATTGGTGTCATTTCCCACTTTGCTGGGTTTTCAAGGCTCAGCAACTGTGACACTTTTCTGATCGCATATAGTAGTAGTACGCTTAAGAAAATATATCGCACAGATTTCATTGCAATATAGTTTACGTCTCGGGGGGGTTTTCAAGTCCGTGTGTTACAGAAGGGCCAGGAGTGGTATAAAATCTTTATGCTCTTCCTTTTGTTTACGGGAAGTCATTTGAAGGACCATTTGTGTTTGAGCATAACTCAAAAATGTTTAAAAGAATCCACAAAGTCGGTTTTTTTTTTTTTTAAACATCGTGACAGAATGCATCATTTGGCAGAAGAGGACGTACCAAGCTTAACCTTGAAAAAGCGTGCGATAGATTTCTCGTTTGTTCGGTTTTCTGAATATATGACAGTTCATTTGGAATCAGGGCCACTTCCGTTCAATGTCTGATGTCCTGAAGACTAAAGTAATCTTTCTATCGCTCTTTCTAAGAGCGACTGTCAGGGGCTCTTGCTCTTGCGTGTGAGTTTTATTTATATTTTTGTCAAGTACCATGCATGCAGTCAGTGATATTTTTTTTAAACGTTGGAACAACAAAAACTACCATAATTGGGGAGGTATTCCATAAGCTATAGGAGTTGAAGGGTACCTACTTATTTCTGAAATGCTGACTTAGATGTCACCTCAGATCTCCAATTATGGATAGGGGATGTTGATAAATATGTACAGTCTCTTAATTGCATCATTTAGCTGTGCCACTGTGAAAACCGAGTCAATTTCATCCATCAGTTTGGAAAACTATTCCGGCTAAACACCTTACAGTCGGAAAAAATGTACAATTTTATTATTGCGCTAATTTTACCATAACAGTGCTTGACATACAAGATACTGCATCAATTTGATATTTTTTAATCAACAATCTTTAATCTCCTTCCGGTTAAAAGAAGCCACCAATAGAGGTCGTGCAAAGTAGTTTGCAAATGGCTGCGCCCTCACAATGTGCATGAAATTTAGTTGCGATCAATCATGGCCTAGGAGCGTTGCTGAACCTACAGCCCTTCGAGCTATGTGATAAGAACGTGACAGCCAAAGGTGATCTCAGAGAAAGAGTGAACAAAATTTGGAGGTCCAATTCTTTCTGTCACTTGCGCAAACTTGATTTCTTTGATCAGTGCAGCCACTTACGGACTGGGAAATCACTGCAGCGTTTGCCAGGTAGAGATCTACTCGGTTAAGAAAACGGCTCAAATTGTCTTGTGAACTATATATATATATATTTCGAGAGATAATCGAATCAGACCACCATTGTCGGGTCTCTTTTCGTCTCTCTACCACTGTAAATCTTACTCAGAGAGACTCTCTGGATTTCTCCACAGTTCTTCTCTGGGCTCAATTCCTAGTGTTAACGCTAGCATCTGTTTATGGGAGATCCGTTTCATCGACTGGGTCTCGACCCATTGATGTCCCAAGATCCTCATTCTTCTGCCAGCCAATGCCGGGCATTGACACAGTATATAAAATCACTATTTCACCATTTCTTTTTTCTGGAAGTAATCCGTTCTCAATACGAGTTTTATGATTTCTTTCCATAATACGCACCCTTGTTATTCGATCCATAGGCATGTTTAGCTCCCTAATCTCGTCTTTAACAAGTTCCAGGATCTTCCTATGTCCATAGATCGTACCACGATGGTGCCATTTCGCATCTCGATGCAAGCGAAGTGCCGTTTGGGCCGCTGTTTTCTTAATAAATAAGTCTAGCGGTAATATCCCCATGATGACTTCCAATGCGCATGTTGGGGTTGTACGTATTGCACCTGTAATTCCCATACATGCTAAACGCTGAACCCTATCCAGGTGCTTCCTCACAGTTTTCTGAGAGGCTTTCGCCCACCATACAACCGAGGCGTACGTGATAATGGGTCTAGTTATCATCGTATACATCCAGTATGCTGACCTAGGCGAGAGTCCCCACCTCTGTCCACATACACGTTTGCACTGATGTAGTACCCTCTTTGCCTTCCGGACCTTCTCCTCAACATGGTAATTCCAAGTAAGTCCAGTATCTAGATAGACTCCCAGATACTTAACCTTCTTAGTCATTGTTAGTTCCGATCCGAAAAGTGTTAAGGGCCGAAATTCCAGATTTTTCCTCTTCCTAGTGAAGACTATTAGATCTGTTTTCGCCGCATTAATGGAGAGCCCTTGTTCCAGACACCACCGCTCAACCACTCTGAGTGCATTCCTCATGATATCTGCTGTGACGTCCATGAATTTGCCTCTGGCCATTATTGCTATGTCGTCGGCATATCCCACTGTGTGAATGCCCGTCGCCTCGAGTCTGTCGAGAAGAGAGTCCACAGTGATATTCCACAGTGTAGGTGAGAGAACACCTCCTTGTGGGCAACCTCTGCTAACCCTTCCTCTGAGTTTTGAGGTTCCCGTCTGAATATTAATCGCCCTCGTATTCAACATATTGTCCACCCATCTTACCACCAGTGGGTTAACCCTACGTTTTTCCAAGGCTTGTTTCAGACTTTCAAAGCATATCTTATCGAAGGCACCTTCAATGTCCATTATAGTGGTCATCGCAATGCCCCCGGTATTTAGCTCTTCCTCCGCAACGCGTACTACTTGGTGTAGCGCTGTTTCTGTAGACATACCTACCCTGTATGCATGCTGTCTACTATTTAAAGGATACATCTTAAGCGCAGTACTCTCCATATAGTCCACCATCACCCTTTCCATTATTTTTAACAGGAAGGATGTTAGGCTGACTGGTCTGAATGACTTTGCTTCGGTGTAGTCCTTTTTTCCCGGTTTTGGAAGGAAGACCACATTTGCTTCCCTCCATGTTATCGGGATATAGCCTATTGCTAGGCATGCAACGTATATATTCCTGAGCCTTGGTGCAATTAGGTCTATACCCCATTGCATTAGACCTGGAAATATACCATCCGGCCCCGCAGTTTTGAAGGGTGAGAATGTTGCTATCGCACCCTTGACCGCTTTTGGTGTCACGATCCGTTCTGCTTCCGTCCTATCCATCCTGTTCGCTCCTTGTTTCCTTGGAGCCCAGGGCTGAGCTGACTTATAGCTTCCTGGAAAGTGTACCTCCATTAGGACCTCATTTGTGTGATCCAGTGTTTCCACCATCTCCCCCGCTCTATTACGAATGAGTCCGATCTTAGAAACTGGATCTCTCGAGACAATCTTTTGTAGTCTACTGACTTCAGATGTACTCCTCATACTCGAGCAAAAGTCCCTCCATGACTCCCTTTTACGTCGTCGCAGAGTAACGTTTAGCTCTTTCTTTTTCGCCTTATATTCATCCCATGCTTCGGGTTCTCCCCTCCTCATGGCGTGATTGAAGGCCTTCCTCGCAGCCTTTTTTAGCTTTTCAAGTTCCCGGCACCACCAAGGCGCAGGATCTTGTTTTTCCACTAAAGTAGGTGTACAAGCCACTCGGTACGCAACTTCAACAGCTGATTGCAGATGCTTCAACTGTGATTCTACATGCCAAGTGTTTTTCGGTATTCCGAATGTCATTACATTCAGTTTTTCCTCCAACACTTCAAGGTATTTTATCCTATCTGTGTTCTTCGGAATTCTGATGTATTTCCGATCTTTTTTCCTTTTAGATCCATAGCGAACATCAAATGAAATGGCTCTGTGATCCGACAATGTAGCCTGATCCATTACCCTCCAATTTGATATTCTTTCAATTATCTGGCTACTGCACAGGGTAACATCGATCACTTCCATTCGTCTCACATCGACGAAGGTTGGCTCTGTTCCCCGGTTTAAGATAGCTAGATCCTTGCATGATACAAATTCGAATAAGGCTTCTCCTCTGTAATTATCGTTGGTGCTGCCCCACACTGTATTATGTGCATTGGCATCACAACCAATTATTAGATCCTCGTTCCTGTTCCTGCATGCATTCACCAAAGACTCTAACTCTCTTGTCGGAGGAGGTTCTGGAGAATCATACGGCAGGTATGCAGATGCTATGACAAAACTTCCCGCACCTGATCCTACTCGTACTGTTGCAAGGTCTGGGGCACACAGATCCGGCAATTTATATGCTTGAACTCCGTGCCTCACCAAGATACAGGACCTAATTCTTCCGCTAGTTTGTGCATAATGCAACTCAGCCATGCTATTTGGGAGTCCTCTAATCTTTCCTCTAAAGATCCAAGGCTCCTGTATCAGGGCTATATCAAACGAATCCTCATCAAAACACTTAGTCATCATTGCCGATGCTGCTTTGCTGTGATGAAGGTTCAATTGAATCACCCTCAGCTTTTCCCGGTACGGGCCCACCTCCCGCCCGACTTGTGTTGATCCCATCTCCATGGTGTCTATCACTTCGTCGCCCTACCGGGTGGCTTTCCAGGTTGAGTCTTTTCCGATGATCTTTGGAACTTCACGAATGCTATGTCCAACCCGCAAAAGAGTCTATCTCCTGCTTGTCTAACCAGCCTCGCTTCCTCCCTCGGACACCAGATCGTCAGCTTGGTTCCACCAATTTTTTTGTCATCATATCTTCCCACATGAATAACCCTCCATTTCGAAGTGTCCTTCACACAGGAATTTTGACGACAAAGTCTGGCAAGGATGACATCCTTGCTCACGGGTTCACCGGGAACGAAGATTATCAACCTTTCCACATCCTTTAGTATGTGAAGCCTGTCTATTTTAAGGTTGATTCCCTCCCATAGGTCGGTCATCTTCCCTACAGTCTCACATAGCCACCCTTTGGTTTCTTGGTTTACGCATTTTATTGCTATAATCCCTTCCTCCAAGGTTATCTCCTTTACACCGATATCACCTGCATTTGTCGGAAGTAAGTCAAGAGCCCTCAGCAGAGCATTCTTGAAAATACTCAACTGTGAAGCTTCTATCCCCCCCTCTCGACTCATGTCGGCAACACCCATTTGGAGATCGTTCGCCGCTGTCTGAGCAAAGGTTTTTACACCCCTGTCAACTTTGGCTCTCTCACTCCTAGCGTAAGGCTTTGCAGCATCTGA
The DNA here is from genome assembly GCA_951230905.1 of Cheilosia variabilis. Classification (NCBI taxonomy): domain Eukaryota; kingdom Metazoa; phylum Arthropoda; class Insecta; order Diptera; family Syrphidae; genus Cheilosia; species Cheilosia variabilis. Next base: position 143,891,465 of record OX579676.1, on the reverse strand, counting down.
TGCTTGCTTTGCTCTCCTTCCCATAGCTTGGCTCAGCTTTCGCTTTACCTTGCTTGGTCCAGGTTGCTCGGCCTTGCACGATTTCTGCTTTCCGGGTTGACTAATAGTCCGTTGTAAATGTTGTCCATCCACATAACCACTGGAGTGTGGTACCTGTAGACTGACCCCATATTGTACAGACTGTCCGTCTTCCCTTCCGCCTTCCGTCCCCTTCTTCACAGTTTTAGGTGGATTCATGGTCCCGGAACATTTGAACCGTTTCCTAGATCCACCGTCTTCTGGAGAGGTTTCGGTCGACGTCAAGTTGGCAACCATTTCAGTCAACTCCTCAACCGACTTACTTATGCCTTTCGCCGAGACAGATTTGGCCAAGGCCAATCTTTGCCTCCTTCTGACCCTCTTCATTCTTTGCTTCAGTTGCTGGTGCAACTTCCGCTCGGAGTCGGGACTTCTCTCCTCTTCCAATCCGGCTTCCGCAGTTCCGGCTGACCTCTTGGCGCATTTCTGCCCCGCATTGTCCACCTCCACTGACGATTGGTCTGCTAACTCTTTTGGTTTCCCATCAGAGTCCACTGACCCCTCGAGCTTATTCGGGTTCATGTCAGCACTTTCCAGCGCCTTCTCGACCCCTCCTAAGCCTTCCACCTCGTTTTCCGAAGGAATATTATTTTTATTATTTAAATTTAGGTCCATATATGTACCCACGAGTAGGGGAGAATTAAACGGACCGAATAGGCAGAGATCCCCAATACCTATCCTACTCAACTAAATTACAACAGAGGATTGAGCTGCCCCTGAGGAGTCTCCATTAGCGGTTCAATTACCCCTGAACCCTGTGAACAAGTAGTTTTACCTACCTCATCACAGCTCCCTCGACATTGCAGACTAGTCATCTTGGAGTTTAAGGGTTGATCGATTGATCGGATTGAGTCTTGGTTCTTCAATTCACATTCAGCTCTACCAGAGGAGTTGGGCCACTACCCTGGTCTAGCATCCTGTTAATCTACTTAAGCCGCCCCACCACGACAAGGTGCCCAATCTTCGGATAAAGGTAGATGAACTTACCGGCGGTAAGTAACTTACTTGTGAACTATAAATCTGTAGGTCAATACCTTTCAGCATTGAGAACTTTAAACCACTACTTCACTATTGCTGGCCAATGTCACTTGATAATGTCACTTTAATTTTTGACTAAAGAACGATGGAACAACACTAACGGTTGTACCATACAGCGTGTTGCCCGTAATTGACACAAAAAGGTCAAAGTTTCTAGCATCTTTTGATAGAATCCAAATCCGAGTGCTCGTCGGGGTAATAACCGGACGCTGCATCATTGGAAACATGGCGAAAAGGGTGCGTATCTTTACAAATGGATGAAGATTAAATATAATTTTAAGAGGATCTCCTGCCCAGCCCAAGCACGCCGCTACTCCTGTATGGAAGCACGGTTTTTTGACGGCTTGGAAGATCTAGCAACGATGTCTCTAATGTCGTTTTCCATTTGGCAAAAAGAAGCGTCCAGGAGAGTCCGGAATCGAAAAGATCACTTCTGAAACCGTTCCATTGGCACAAATAAATACTCTTCTGGTGATCTGAGAAGAGAATTTCGCTTCTCGATTTGAAGTCAGAATCCACTCAAGAAGCACTCACACAGGTGTAATTTATGTATTTTATACAAGTCAGCTGACAGCGTGAAACCAATGGAAAACGACATTAGAAGATTCAACAACAGATCCGAATCGTTTTGTTAGGTGCATGTCCTATCATGTCCTAAAGAAACGATAATCAGAATGTGCCTCTAAGGCTTCTGAGTGAAAATTGCGTATAATGCAAACCTAACCGAACCTAATCATATTTTTTATCATTCGGCTTTCTTAATGATTTCCGCCCATTATTTCCATACGAGCGACAATTCCGTCCTTCATATAATTGTAACGCCGTCTCCCCGTACACGTTTCCATTTGTGCAGCAATTTAAAAAACGGATTCATTTGCGTCACATCCCAATTGAATAAAATAAATCCAATTATGTGTTCCAGCAGAAATTCCCTACGCAGTTTTCATTTTTCACATATTCATTACGAAATCATTTCATGCCATACATTGAAATTAAAAAAAAAAAAAAAAAACGGATGAAAAAAATACGCAAACCTTTCCTGTTCGACCATTATGTCCAATGTGCGCCTATATGTGTGCATTTTATTTCAAACAAATTCCAATTAAAATTGAATTATTTAACAAAAATGCATACATGCATTCGTCGGAACTATCATCCTCCGAGCAGCGCTATATATTTTACGTCCTTCCACAGAGCTGCGCTTCCGAAAAAATAAAAAAAAAGCATCCTATCCCCGACCAACAATTTCATTTTTTGTGCAATGGCCGCCTAATGAAATTTATATTATTTTATTTTCTACATCCGCATTGCGTAAAAATGCTGAAAATGCTCGTGTGTACTATAACCATAAAAAAAACGACACCAACATAAAAACGCACCAAAACGAATGCAAATAAGTACACAGGACAAAAAATGAAATGGACATATCTGCTCGTGATGCATATATACACTTTTTTAATTACACATCCACGGCGAGTGTGTTAGGTACGCGTACAAGTTATAAACAAAAATACATCCTGTGCGCTAGTATTTGCAGCACCTCTCCCACAGCCACCCATCATCAATCAAAATTTCAAAAACAGATAAAAAAAAAACAATTGCAACGAAAACAAAAACCCAACAAGAAACCCGCATTGAAAAACTGATTTAATATGTTTTGTGTGTGTGTGTCCATTTCAGTATCCTGAACCAAATCGACCTTGGCCAGGTGGATCCTCGCCTGCTGCTAGTCCCGGACCCGGTGGTCATCCGCATCCTCCAGCATCTCCACATCAACCACAACACGGTGGACCACCACCCAATAGTCCTGGACATGCTGCACCTAGCCCATCGCCTCAACCATCGCAGGCGTCCCCATCACCCCATCAGGTAATTAATTTTTAACGAATTTTAATTTATCGACCGTATTACGGAGCGAGGTCCGCACCGTTCGTATATGTGCATAGAGTGTAATAGGTGTGTGCGCGCCAGTGCAGTGCACCTTCCGAACAGAAAATGCTGAAATTGAAAAACAAAAACAAAAAAAAAAAAAAATGCAAAGCAAAAAATAAAACTCACCTTACCGTCGGTGTTCAGTTTCAGCTTCAGTTCTGAGTTTTGAGTTCCTGAGCGCGCGGTTGCACTGCAAATATCATTCCAGAGATTATAATCTGTCAGTGGACGGATGGGTGGGTGGTTATTCAGACAGAAAACCCACCCACAAGGAATTTTCCAAACGCCAGCGTTGTGTGTGCGTCCTTGTCGGAGGGAATTTTTGTCATATGTCCGGTAAAGTCGAACAATTTACTGCACACACAAACAGCCCACCCTCGTGGAGCGGTGACTGCACTCTCGTGCTTGCTTTCATTATGCAGATAGATAGTAGAAAAGGTCCTGTTTGTGTGTCCTCGTACTCGGATAAAAATGAGCACCGGCAAAACGGTTTCATACGGCATACACAAAGAGGGCTTTGGAATGCATGCATGCGAATTTGCCGCCGCCGCCGCCCGATGATTTGTAGTTTCACATTGAGCCAATTGCTGATTGCAGTCCTTTTGGGGTGGTCTTTCTTCCTTCTTTTTTTTTTTGGTTCTTTTTTGTTCTACCATGACTCGGTTTTTTCGCCATTTTTGTGTGTGTATACTTGATGTACTACAACTTATTGTTCAAATTAATTAATTTTTCGCAGTGGGGTGGTACACGCCTCTTATCGCAGCAGGGAAAACAAAAACCAAAAAAAAATCCTTCGCATTAAAATAATGAGCGAATTTAAATTAATCCGCGCAAATATTGTGCGTACATACTGACGTGCTTTTTCCGGGAAACATTCTTCTTTTTTTTTTGTGTGTGTTTGCGTGCACAACATGCGTGTGGTGTTAAGGGAATGCGTGTGTGTATTTAAATAAATGGGGGCCAAGTGGCAAGGGGCGCCGCTCTCAACAAGGATACATTTTTTCGCACTAATTTTTGATTGAGTTGCAGCAGCAGCAGCATTACCGCCAGCGCCCTGGCCCGGGCATTGGCTAATTAAAATTCAAAATCAATACAACGACGAATTGCAAATTTTTGCAATACATTATCATTACAATCCATTTGGGGCCTTAATCATGCTTGCCGGCGACGCGGGGGAAGGTGGGAAAATAAAAAAAGTCCACGGCTTATTTTGCAATTTCAGTAATCAGGGCTGCGATATTGCAGCACCCAATGTCCTTTAGCTGCGTCTATAGGTTGAGGTTTCCATATATAGACTAACTTACTAATATGATGGGCAATGGCATGTCTATTTGTAAATGTAACGTTGGGTTAAATTCAATTACAAGCTATCTGCTCGATTGGCGCAGTGCAATTGCAGCATCGATTGTAGTCAGCTGCAGTTTGGTGTGCGTTTTCCGAGTTCAAGGTGTAAATCAAAAGGCATCTGTCTTTGGGGGGTGTAGTTCTGGATTAATATTGGCTTAAGCTTCCATTTTAAAAACACCTTGGCAAATGCATCGCTGCAGACTTTTTTAAGAAAAGTTGTCAAAGGCAGAGTCGGCTGAAAGTTTTACTCCAAATCATTTCAATCACATGACTTTGTTTTAATTTTTAGAATTTCGTCGAAAATAATACCTAACATCCTTCTGCTTCTGCTTGAAAAATCCACAAATCTCCGGAAACACTGTAGAAAACCACAAAAAGGATGCTGGCTATAAGCTCATGATGTACTAAAGACACAGAAATTTGCTGACGAGTTTCCATCTTGTGTATCTGTTCAAAGAAGTACATAGGTCTGGTAGGTTTTTGCGAACAGGAGGCAGAATCGCCACATCTGTGAACGAGCTATACATTCACCAGATTTAAGCCCTACATGCAAAACAAAAACAAATTCCATCACGAACTGCTTCACGGATGACGAGCCATTCTTACAGGAAGGCTGTAAAAGTCTGCCAGGTTTTTTTTTTTTCAATTCCATTATATCGTCGGTGAGTCAAAAATTTAAACATATTTATTGAAATGCCGAAAGAATGTGTTTTCTTAATATTGTCGTTAAATTAAGTCTGGTAACAAATTCGACAGAATCATAAATTTTCCTTGTCACTTTGGCCAACGCCAAAAGAAACGAATAACAAGTGGAAGACATCGACAACCACGTAGGTTTTTTTATTCAGATTTACTTTTCCGTAAATTTGAATCGAATTACCTGAATTCAATAACTTTTTGATCGAAATTTCGAAAATTTTCGAAGATTCGTATTCCTTAGTATTTAGTTTTCACAACAAAAACCATCCCACTCCGTAGCATTTGTCAGTAACTTTCATTGATTTGCCAATGATTTTCCAAGTCTGTACTTTTTCGTAGAAAGATTAGTAAAACAAACATTTCCATCCCTTATTCGCATTTGTATTCATTCGTCAAAATTTCGTACATATTCGAAGTCAGCTTAAAAATCGCGCGCTCTCTTTATGTTGTATTTATACCATCACGCACGCTTATTTTCGCACGAGAGGGGACAGAGAGATCGTTTTGTCCGCAGTCAATGCTAATAAAGGCATAAGAATGAGATCACAAATCAGACGCCTAAAGTGTCATGGATGTTCTACCCATAATTATAGATGCGTGAAGACGCGACAAGCTCCGGCGAACAGCATCTCTACAATCACTTGAAAACATTTCTATTTCTGATTTAAATCAACACTTCATCAATCAGTTATACGAAATAAATAAATAATTGTCCGTTCATCACTTCCGGAAGCTATTTTGTTTTATAGGAAAGCGAAATTACATAAGCCATTGCTTTAAAAATAACAACATGCATAGCTTTCCCATAATTCCTAGCATGAAAACAAGATGGCCGACCAGGTTAGGTTATGCTGTCCCTTTCCAGTCACACGGCTATTTAGTATTTAGCATCCCTTTAATCTTCCGTGTTAGGAATGTGTGACCGTGTAAATGCGGCATAATTCGAAATTATGTTCTACACAAGGAAACATTTTCTGGTTATCACTTTCGATAACTCAAAAACTCGATAGCTAAAAAAACATTTATTTTTACAATTATCTGATTATTTTGTGAGTGATTAGATTAAGGTTCGAAATTGACTTCAATTGATACTAGTAGTATGCGTTCTAAGCATATTGCCTTAGTCAATAAGAATTGGTATCCACATTCAGTTGCGTTTAGTTCGCATTTTAAAAATCCATATTTGTGCTTGTTTTCTTTTTTTTAACGTTTTGCTAGCCAACAAAATAAATGTATAAACGTCGTGGTAAAACAATCCAACCCAAATTTTTGCTAAAAATTAAAGACATTTTCATTTTAATCATTGTAATACCAGCATTTTGAACATTTTCGAACTTTGTGCATTGTTTTCGAGGTCTCCTAAAAGGTACGTGTTCTAGCAATCTAAACCGACTACTGACATAATATTTATATTAAACGCCGTAGTGGACATATTTTTTAGTGTATAAGTTATGTTAATCTTTTATTAAACCGTGTTTTGCTTGTAAAGTCCACAATATTCAGTGACGTATGGCGCTCACGAATGCGGTAATTCGACCCAGACTTTAATGTTTAAATAGCCTGAAACTTGGAGTTGTTGGTCATTGAAACCCAGCTCCAACCTTTTGTTAAAGCACAACGTTTTTGCCATTTAGTCTGTAACTGCGACTTTAGATTGCAAAACCATTCGCTCTAGTTCGTCTAGCCATCTGTGTGTCAGTTAATGAAGCAATCAGAAAAATGCATACGTTCGAACAAGGGACTTCCGAAAATGCAATGCGTGCGTTTTAACGTCGATATAGCCGGCAACTAATTTGCATTTTTCTGACTCCCTGAATTTATTTGAAGACAACATTTCTCTGGCGACTGTGCTATATTTAGCACAAAAAATATTTCTGTCAGGCGATGACATTCTCGCATTTAAAGCAGTCACGTGTCCCAAACAATTTATTTCGTAAATACGGTTACTAAACCGTCAATCAAATATATTCTCAAACCGTTCTTAACAGTGACCCAATTTTATTTTATATACCTACAAGTCGTTCTGTGGATAAATGACAGTTAAAAAGTCAAGTTCATTCCCAAACAACAAAACACATTTTAATGACTCATTTTGCTTGAACAAAAAGTAAACAATCCGGCATTCCGACACCGATGCGGTCTCGCTGTCTTTCTCGTGCTGTGTGCCCATTAAAAGGAGGATCTTACGCAATTAAGCGTGCTTTAGACCCCTCGCACGTTCGTTTCTTTTGAAGTGCATATCTGGATATATCTACGAGTACTAGTTACAAACTTATAATTTGTGACAGCAAACTCCGAGCTTTGTACGGCATACAGGGTACGGCTACGGTGAAGCGAACAATTAATGCACTCCCGGGACCGAGGCGCTCAATGTCTTTATATTTTACTGTCAATGACATCACCGCATCGACTGCAATAAATTGTTGGTGATTCTGGCGGTCTATTCGCCAATCATTGGAGGTAAGTCCAATGGATACAAGTAGTGCGGGCTCGGGCTTTGAATGCGTTTGCTTTTGCTTTCCCCGTCAACTATTTTGCGAATTTCTCACCTACCGCAGTGGAATATAGCAGCGCGCCGCAGGCTCAACGTTGTGGTGTCATTGTAACACCCTCTCGCAAAACCGGTAACGTAAAGTCGTCGTCTTCGAAATGCACTCCTTTGGGCGCCAACAACTGCGAGCCAGCTCAAGAAATAAATTAATATACGAAACCGCATGGCTCGTTCGTTCGGGTACCTTTTTAAGCGCATTATAAATTCAACTCCACTGAATCCGGAGGGGGGCCTCTTCTCTTCTCTGTGTTTTTCTTCTTCTACTTCTGTTTCGGCTTTTAGCCGAGCTATTTGTTTCTTTTTCTTGCTCTGTGTTTGTATTTGGATAGGTTGGCGGTAGTGCCAGTCATGGCGTTGCGAAAGGCCAATGCAGCAGCAATGGCGCACGGCAGCAGCAGAAGACGGAGTTTTAAAACGATAAAACCACCATCGCACCACTACCCAACCCATACCAATGGCAATGCGAAAGCCCCAGCACGGCAGTAGCAGCAACCAGCACTCTAGTTCCAGCAAAAGAACTCGAACTCGGGTATCTCGACGAAGCACAAGCACGTTGCTGCCGCTGCCGCCACGTTTATGTCTTCATCCTTAAATTTTATTATTCAAAACGAAGAAGAAGTGCACGGCAGTTGGCAGCAGTGCTGAGTTGAGAGTTGGATTGCCGTCGTCGTCGTTGCTGTTGCTCCGGTTCGGGGTTAACTCCGCTTGTGTGCGTGATGTGGCGAAACTCAAAGGGTGGCTGACGTAAGGCAACGGAAAAAGCAAAAGCAATGGCAAAACTGCGCACACATGTATGGGTGGAAGTTATGCGCTCTTTTGAAGTTCCCACACACGTACTGGGTTACGACCGTGAAGGAATTTTAACGCGCGCGAATGTCAAATTCAATAAGGAATGCCCTAAACTATCCGAGATTATAGTGACATTTACAAGTGGCTCTCGGTGCTGGTTGTTTTCTGTTTCGTCTTCCTTTTTGCACTCGCAGTCGTATAGTCGTTGTCGTATACGTGTTCTTCTTCTTCTTCGCCTTGCTGTTGATGGTTTTGGATTTGGGTTTTTATATGCGGCGCTCTCGGTGCATTGAGTGTATGCTCTGACTCGAATATTTATGCGCTTGAAATTTATTGGCCTGGTTTTCGGATGATGCATCCCATTGGAAAGAGATTATCAGTGATTGTGTATGTTGATCACTAGAAATACTGGTTGTGTGAGACGAAACGACAACAAAAATGGGTTATCTGCAGTCAATTATTCAAATAGACGTTGAAGCTGCATGCAAATGCGGTGGATGGGTGGACTGGCTGACTAGAACCTTAAATGGTTTCACTTTGAAGCGAGATTTGAGGGGTTCGAAACGTTGGATTGGATGCAGGGTGGCATAGAATTCTAGGATACAAGATAATAACCGTCCATTCGAAGGGTGGATTATACGAAATGAAAGGGACTGACCCTTCTTCAAATTTGTAATTGCTTTTTGACAAAGAACGTCCAACTGGTATTGTGTTTTGCAGAGTGACTTTGGTTTTTGACAAATTATTCGTTTTCTCAAATTCCTTTCTTTTGCAGGCGGACAGATTTGTTGGCCTTTGAACTAGAGTGGAATACGGTTTAAAAGAACGGAATAATTTGGTGGTTAAACGCAACCGCTGTACATTATTTTGTTCAATCGGTTGTTGCAGTAGACGCAACCGATGTCGTTGTAGCGAACTTTTAATATTTTTTAATCTTGTTTAGGACCTGTGGCTGAACCACATCTCCTTCTCTTGTTTTCGCCGGTGACTCGGGTGACTCGATATTTTGCACAATTCCGAGGGAATGCTATTTGTTTAGTGAATATTTTCTGGAAAATAACGAGTTATTTGAGGAGAACAATTTGTAATTTTTCGCCAGTTAAATGTGGCTTCGTTTTAAAATAACTACACTTTTTTAAAGCGCCAGTCTCCACAAATGACATTTAGCGAAACGGTGGTCGTTTTCTGGTTAGCAATTCCGCCATTTTGTATAAAAAAAACCCACGAATAGGCTATTCGTTCTAAATAATTTGATGATGTACGCCATTTCGTACGGTCATATCCCTCTAAAAGGTCAATAGGGAACATCAAATTTCGCCACCAATGTTGGACTGGATTGCATTCGGGCGATGACTTGGTCTACTTACTGATTACAAGGCCGCATAGCCCTGAGCCTCCACAAACTGCGCTGAACAACCAAAAAAGAAGACAATTTTTGGAACTCCGTATTTCTAACTTCAGCCTCCACAAACTGCGCTGAACAACCAAAAAAGAAGACAATTTTTGGAACTCCGTATTTCTAACTTCACTCAGCCAATCAATTGTGGGAGTTATTATTTTTGTGGCAAATGGAAGCGACCTACAATTTTTAAGCCGCATCTGCCTGCTGATGCAACTCATTCAACTTTTGGGTGAATGTCAGACGTTCGTAACAGATGGCGCTGTTGAAAAAAGGTGAAAAATTCTTTTTCGCACGCTAAACAACTGTGTTCACAAGCTTTTTAGTAGAAATGTATAATGCAAGTTGCAGTGTTTAGTGTCCTCTATGTCAACGAATAGTTCTGGTTGCACATCACATCACTGGAGACTTTGCAGAACAACTTTGAGCGCTTAAAGTTTCACAAGACTGATCGACAGAAAATTCTTTGGCAAAGAAGCAGGTATATCCTCATCAGTTTTTGGCATGAGAGCAAATTTCACATTTTGCCCGGTGGGGAGATTCGGTAAATATAAGAATCAGTGTACAGCTCAGTTGAAGTTGGTGTCAACGTTGAAAGTATTTGCTTGTATATCGCTATTAGCAACGGTCAACTTTTAGCTATGAAAGGAGGCAATGACAGCTTCATAAGTCACACATACCGTTTGTTTTCGTAAGTAAATCTATTTTGTTCTCAGCTCAACGGCTTTCGCTTTCGATTCCGGCTTGAGTGGTTTTTTTACGTTTTTAAGATGCCTACCAACCAACAGGCCAGTTTAAAAAATGATTGATGATGTCAAAGTCTTTTCGTATGCATATTCAGTATCATAAAGAAAATTAGTTTAACAAGCCAATAAAGTGAAAAACAAAAAGCCAGCTTTGGGACGTTAGTGCACCAGAGGTATTAGTTCTCACGAGCTTTCATTTAACTCTGCTAAAATATATGCAACACAAGTGTACGAGATGAGGCAAGCTATTTCATTATAAGTTGCCAATTGCAATTTATGTACCTGTCTTTCTTTGTTTCTATTTGAACGCATTTACAGATAAGTGCATATCATATACATAATGCTAAACAATATAATCAATTTAGAACCTACAAAGTAAATTCTTGCATCGCTTTGCCGTCGGCATTTCATCGAAATTGATTTTCTAGAGATGTGCGTAATTTAAGCTTTCTATTGAAGTAGATAGTCAAAATAATTCAAGCAGAATATAACTTGCTATGGTCACCGATATTTCAAAAACGACATCGTCCACAGACGATTATTGTTAAACGGAATCTGCCGCCTGGTGTGTATATCTATCTTAATAAATACGAATTCACTTCAAGTAGAAAAGAAATAATTGGCAGCCTCTAATGAGGTGAAGTTTTCACTAAATTAAATGCAGTTTTGAAACGAACTTGAGCTGATATTAAATTTATATATTTTTGGTGAACCTCTAAAGAGATTTCGAACGATTCGTCCACAAGTGGTCGTTTTTTTGACCGCGGGTGCGTTCACAGATTCTAAATATGAAGACTTCGAATGCAGAAATTGTGAAATAAAACGGTTTTTAAAAGATTTTAACTGTCAGTGCAATGCACAGCTGTGCCTGGTGGAAAGATAGTCTGTACATGGCTGTCAGCTTTTGATCAAGGAAAAAAAAGTGTTTCTTTATACAACGTAAGAGATAAAACTATTCATTCGCAGAGTACAGAGGTTTCGGTTGCTTTCATGTGCATAGACGACATTCGGACTTTGAAGTGACACTTATTCTGTGTCCCGTATAAGGAAACTCACTTCACCCTTTCAAGTTTAAAGTTCCCCTTGCCATAGATCAATAGTCCACACAACCTGTTGGCATATTCATATGAGATAAATCTAGCCGGGTGTTGAAGCACTGCCAGGACTGATTTGTAGCAAAGACCCCTTATTTCTAATTCTAGAATGATGCTTGCACTTCTTGTAATTGTTTTACACCGTGTATGTGTTTTGTGTATGGCTTTACTAGGGTTGAATGCGAATGAGTTTTTTTTCCATCAAGGCACTAGTCTGACGTTACCCGCAAGACTTTTAGTATTTTTTTTTAACTTTTTGCTCTTGTTGGCCATTTCTTTGTCATCATTTGCCTTGCGGCTAAAATCATTAAGTCAAGTCTGGTGACTGCGACAGTGTACGTTTTAGTAGAATTTTCTTTCAGTTTTGAGTACAATTGAGAAAATTCGATTTCATCCCTGAACTGAGGTCTGGCGCAAAAAGGGGAGATTTTTTCTTTCAATCATTCAGCGCGGCTCATTCCTAAATTGTTTTCTTTTGATCCGAATTTTAAATCTTTATCTTTAGGACAGCTCCTTGCTTTCGCTTATTGCCTTTGTTATGGACCACAATTTTTTAGGACTTCAAATATTTTTTTTAATAATTTCCTCGCTTTTCGGATTCGTGGCGATTATTATGCTTTCATTAAGTTAACTCCATCCATTGTTCCCGGCTGTGCCCCAGTACACCGCCGACTTGATTTGTCTACCTAAAACTGACTGTGGCATCAATTGATTGGCGGCAACTTATTTACGAATACAGTCGAGCCGAAAAACAATGCACTAACTTGAATCGGCCATCTCCATTCCATCAGCTGATTTGTGTTTACCAACACAGGGCTTCGTCATCATCGTCGGCTGCAACCCACCCCACCTTGTTGCGTGCACCACGTACCCATCACAGTTTCATGTCATTCCTTTATACGTAATTGTTGTCGTCATCGAAGCGTCCACTATCCGTACGCCGGAATGCGGAAGAGGAGAAGGTATAAAGGACCTCTACTCTACGCAGAGAGGAACAGAAAACACAAAAAAAATAAAACAAGGGAAAGTAAAACTTAAAACAATATTCATTCATTTATGCTGCTGGAATGCTGGAGCTGGAGTGGTGCGGCATAGTATCTACACCGGACATCATTCATTCTTGATGAACGTGCAAACACACACAAAAACAACAACAATAACGAAATCCAAAAGCAAAACAAACTCCAAAGCTGAATGGAATCAAAATTCCATTCCACCGTCGGTCGGTGGTACTCCTGCGAAAAGTCGGAACCACCAGCAGCAGCAGCCTACACAGATGTCTTCTTTGAGGCTTTGATTTGATGCATCTATACTAGTGGCCGTTCAATAGATGCTACTGCTGGGATGATGGCGACGAGACGTTTGGGAGGAGGTGCGCCAGTAGTACATACATATTTGATTTTCCTTTCGTTTTAGAGAATCGCATCCGAAACTGGATTCGAAAGGGGGAGGTGCGGTTGGTGGAGGCCAACACGAGCCAGACAATCCACTAGTAGCGTGGAGACGATGCGGCAACATCACAGCAACGTCTGCTGCGATGCTGCTGCTGCCGATGCATTTCCTCATGAAATTTGTTCCATTTACCAATTTTGCCTCGTGCCCTGCTGCACCATACACAGTACTGTAGAGAACAACGACGCCGATACAAAAACAAACAGGTTGCAATACGAATAAGTGGATGCAGAGCACATCCGTGCTTAGCCAGTGATCGGTAGGTATAGTTTTAGTATATATAGTGTGTGCCACTAGAGAACATAATAAATGTGCTTCTAAAATTAGACCGATTCTTCATGCGTCTGCCGTCTCGTGCTGCGATGCGCTGCGTGTATTGCCTCCTTCTTGTTGGTAGAGTCATGCAGTCATCGTCATCGTCATCGTCATCGTCATCGTCGTGGTGGTCTACTGTAATAGTATTATGCTATTCTATGGCATGAGCACACTTTGCTACATATTAAGAACACTCGGTCGTGTATTTCGCTCGCAGCTAACATCTACCACCGCTATATCACAGATTCTACTCCTACCTACGTGACGTACACACTTGCACTTATATCGGTTGGAAAGTGTTTTATATATATGCGAGCGAGTGTGTGCGATATACCTAGAGACACACTTTCGGATTTAGTGCATAACCTATAATAGTGCAAGTCTATAGTTGATTCGTATCACCCGCCAACACTCCTCCGTATAGGCTATCTAAGCACATGGTGATAATGCCGGCATATGCTGCCGCTGCTAGACAAAAGGAAAATCTAATGTTTTCATGCAATCGAGGGGAATGCATGGTTGTTCGTCGGGTGGATAAGTGTGTCTCAATTTGTGACGTCAACAGTCATCGCGCTGTTTGCCTCACCAAATCAATTAAGAGTGTCTGAAAATGTTCTTTGTACAAATGGCTCACATTAGCATTTTTTGAGGTTCTGTTGACACTTGCAAGTTGAAAGGTCAATTTTACGTTTATTTCTGTGTTTGGCTTCAGAGTTACTTACTGAAGAAAGTAGGTGGGGTTACAGTGCGACTGACGTTTGCAGTTAGTTTGGTCTGTAGCCGACCGCCTCCAAAGTTATCATTCACTTTCTTTCTCGTCTACATTGCCCCTCTTAGCTGGCATTAAAAACTGCGGTAACGATTGTTGAGCTTAACATGTCCTAGGCATCTTTAACGTCCAGTGCCTCATTTCTCTGTCCATTTATATTAAGGTCGGTGTTGTTTTTCAGCTTGTACAGTTTCGCAGAATCGGCTTTTCCGGCATCGAATAGCTGAATGAGTCCATGTTACAGATTAATGCGGTAGAACTGGAAGTTCTTATACAAAGTCCCCTTGGTTGTTCAGGGCCCTTCAACAGCGGTTGTAAAGAGATATCAATCAGTGGCAGAGCTCCATTTACAGCACAAATAGTCGACGTTGAGGCCGTTTTCTTGTTGACAAAGTATAGATGGTTTTTTCCTCGTTAAGAGTTCAATCCATTTCACTGACAGCGCGTTGTGTCCTACCAAATATGTGGACAGGTTTGTTAAGCTAAGCAAAGTAGACAAACAACAAATAAAACAAGTCAGAGTGGGTGCTGAATCAATCTGAATCAGCCTTAAGGTATGCAATCACTTGTGATAAAGTTGTATAAGCTGGTATATTCTGCTGCACGTATCGCCTCTTGCAAATCGTATTACACGCAGTGGCAGTGTCATCGATACCAGAAAAGTGTCAACATCAACTATACCTACATCTGTCGCTAAAAGTTGAGTTGCTCCCAAGTCACAAGTAACTTATAAATACTTATGAGTAATAGCTGAAGGTGAAGCTGTTTTAACTGGGGTGCTGAAAATTCTTGATCGGTATTCTGTAAGACGGAAACATTCAAAAGTTTTCATATGCACGAACGATTTGCTTCTGTAACGTAAAGCAAATCATTCGTGCACACGAAAACGTTTGAACGTTTTCGCCCTATATAGAAAGTCGACCCTGGTTTACTTTGCACAACCGCTACCTCGGCGCACCATCGTCTTTACCTAGTATCGACGTGAAAGATCGACCGACTTTTCTGATGTAAGGAAAATGTCACTAACAATGCGCTTGGTTAGTTCGTTGTCGACCTTAATTCAAGCTCTTGCCGTCCTACCAAAACAGTCAAATTTGGCAGAGATGGCTCGCAGTGTAGTTCGTCATATACCGGCTTCGAAGTTCGGTGTAAGTATTTGGACTATCGATTTCTACGTGTTTAGTTCTTCTTTCTTTCCTTTTGCAGGATCTGCCGGAGTATGCCACTCCGAGCAATAACGCGTGGTGGGGCTTTCGGCGCTGATAGGCATTAATAAGGTTGTTTCCGAAGAGTTGCCGCAACATGACTGATAAGATCTTGTGCGCGATTTTAAGAATACGGGAACCTTTGCAATAAGTTGGCACAGTTGGATTGGTTTCCTTGTCACGAATCGGGCATTGGAGACGGAATTGCATTTGTCCATAATCTGCTTATCGCTCTTTGACTGATATCCTTAGCTGAAGCTCGGGTTGCGACTTATACAACTGCTCGTTTGTAGAAAATGCTGAAGCTTCTCCGGACAGCCAATTTTCGTATTGCTCCTGTCTTTTCTGTTGCGAGTTCAAGTCTCTAAATCAATCAGAAGGTGTAGTTTGTGTCTCGACCGAATGCATTCAGTGCTGATTCTTTGTATTTATCAAATGCACTTGGAACTGTTTGGGTCTTTGAACTGAATCCTCGGTTTGCTGCTTTCGAGTGGCAGTCAACCATTTGAAGGAGCAGTCTCAACCACAGTCAGAGCGAGGAAGTGAAGTGTCACACGGTGCAACATGTGCCAAATGACTCGCAGAGTTGGCTCACTATTAATTAGTGCAAATCGGCTGCTATGCAGTACACAAACACACACATGAGAAGCATGCTTTCCTTCCTCGGTGCCGCAGAGTTTCTATGTAGCCACCGTTGGGTGGCTGTTGCTATATAACTTTTCATTCATTAAACAAAATTGCATCCTGCTTAGTTTGTGTAGTGTGCGCAAATTATATGTACGGGCAAGAGCACGACGAACGTGCATTGACATGAAAGCCGATGATTCCTGAGCTGCTCGTTAGAAGGAGGTCACATCGCCATTCAAGTTTACTGTGTATAAACATATTCTCGAACTCGGACCGAAACTGGTCTTCGCACCTCCAAGGTATTGGATAATGTTCCGGCGAATAACTACCAACAAACATGTCTGCTGCTTCTGGCTGCGACGTCGACCATTTTCCTGCACTGCATCAAATGAAGTCTATTGAAACACCGAGTGTTCTCGCTCTCTGTGTGTATGTGCATAGTTTCGGAATTCCCCCGTGAATTGAATTCAGCTCGCTGCTATACAGTAGATGTAGTGATACATATCTTTGAATGGGAATGCCACTGTGCTGTTGTCGTCGTCGTCACTGGATTGCCTCAGCGAAATTGAGAGTTAATCAACGACATGGATGACATTGAACACAATACACACGGGCATTGTGTGTTGTCGTTAGTTTGGCTTAGATGCAGAGCGTCGAACCCCCTTCGCAAAATCCATTGTGATCCGCCGTAGCAGTATGTACGTGTGTCGAGGTAGACCACCGTCATCGTAGTCCCGATAACAGCCAGCAATAGTTTGCCCATAGTTTGTGCAATATATGTGCGAGAGTAGGAATAGTGCACCCAATTTTATAAGCCGCCTGCCATCGCCTGCTGCCGCTGCTGTTGCTGCTGCTTGATGTTTACAATTTATAGTGCCAGACGACGACGCAGAAAGAGAACAGCAGCATCAATGGAGGCGCAGAGGAATGTGGTGGCGAGCCAGATATACAGAGATACAGCCAGACATACGTACCAACAGCATGTATCGTCGTCGTCGCCGTTGACGTTGTACATATATATGCGCATCGTCGGGGTGTATAGTGTGTTTACGTAACATTCTTTCGATTTTACATCTTCTCTCTCTCGAGTCGAGCCCCTTTTTCTCCCACAAAAACCGACGAAAAAAAATAAAATAAAAATGCGGCAAGTACCACCGATAACACAGCAACAACAACAACAAGAAGGGAACCATCCACTAGCTGTTAACCAGCAGCAGCACGGCATTAAATCGACGACGACGACGACTACGACGGAAACCAGGAAACGGAAAACTGAAAACCGAAAACGGCCTTGACATTGACCCATTGTGATGAATGGGATTTTTGTGTGTTTAGAACAACGTCGACGACGAGGGGTGTGTGTGTTCCACACTAGCTCGCCGATAGGTGGCAGCATGGAGGGGTTAGTACAAAACGACCCATATAAGTTTTCATCGGTGGTACATACAGCTGGCTAGATACTAAACCGTAGATACGTGCGGCAAAATTGATACGAAGTGGAAGAGAAGTCGGTACGGTATGCAACAACGATATTAATAAACCATGCGAGGCGGTGGTGAGTGGCGAGGGGGGCTTTTGGGTAAGACCGGCTATGTCCATGTGGTGTAGGTATTATCGCGGCGCTATCACACGCCTTCTCGTTGTTTATAGCCGCCGCCGTCGTCTTTTACCGGTGACGGCGTCCATCGCACGTTCTTGTGCGCCGAAATATGTTTGATGTTGTTTTTGCCGGCACCGCCTGCCCTCCGTCATCATCATTCTGATATCGTGGTCTACATACATATTTCCTTCGGTACGTATGGCGGCAGCATTTTTTTTAGGTCATTAACCCTCCACGCGATTTTACATCTTTTTTTCCTTTCCTTTGATTTTCATTTTTATTATGTCTCTCATTGTTTTTTTTTTTTGTTTGTATGTTCTCTTGTTCATGACTTGTTTATGTTTTCTTTTTTTCTGCATTTGAATTGGTGCCACTGGCCCAGATTGCTTTTGTTATCAAATCGCCTACATACGGATTGATGATGAATAGTGTGATGAAGGGAACAACAAGAGAGAGAGGGGAGGAGAACGGCAGGCCGACGACGAATTGTCTGCAGTTTGTTATCTAATAGGAGAAGTTTACCTGATTTTTGTTTTGCATTTGCAATATTTTTGTTCTTTTGTCTTTCTTTCTCTTTTGATTCGTAACTCAATTTGAATTGAAATTAATCTCGCACAGTGTTGACATAGATGTATAGATATAGATATTGAGCGTTATAGTTTTGTTTTGTAAATATATATGTATACTCCGGATGGGATTGTCATTCATATAATGACTTAACCTAGGTCGTGGTTACTCTGTTGATGACTCGGATTTTTTTTCTTCGTCATATGAATTTTGTATCAGCTGTTGACATTGGCCGCGTTCCATTGACCACAAGATATCTAACGACCTAGCGTACAAATGTGACAGATGGAGGAATGCACGAAAGGGAACAAAAATTACATTTAGTTTTGATTGCTGAATTTGGGGACGTTCAAGTATCTAGTTTAGTAAGTCTGACAGCTCTCTCACTAGATGAAACTCGGCTCTGATAGGGGGAAATCGGTCGTGAGAGCAGATGTTTCACTTGACGTTTATGGAGGGGTAGCCGACGAATCTAGTCGAGAAATTCGTGACTGAGTATGTACTAAGTTGACAGTTCTCATATGTGGCTGACGTAGAAAACGTGACGTTCCCGACCAATCTAGTTTTTGCGTTCAGGTTACATCTCATCCAGACCAATCTAGTCGACTTAAGATAACTAGATTCTTGAATGTGCCCTTTGTTAAACTACATGCCCTCTTTTGGTTCACTTTGCAAACATGTTGACGTTTAGTAATTCATATAGCGCTGGACGCGTTCAATCGCAAGTTGACTAGTTCAGTGCGTAATAAATTCATTGAATCATTTGCTCTAGAGCTCCATATCTATAAAAGTATAACTTAAAAGTGTGGAAATGATGGATGCGACACTGCAAACCCTACTACAGGTGGAACGGATGTGCAGAGGATCAGTTTGACAGGCTTCGAATCACCTGTCAATGTGGGACAAATTACCAGAGCGAGAAAGAGATAAAAGCGATTGATTTTTTTTTTCTCTCATTTATGCATCAGTAGCTAAATTACAAAATCCGATGCTGCCAAATTCCTTTAATTTAAGTCACTTGAGTTGATTAAGGTAAAAGCCAACTAGCGTGGCTGCACTGCTTGCTTCAAACACATGCGACTTGTGTATTGCATTGATGTGTGGTAAAACCACATCACATTAGAAATCACGAGTTACACTTGCCAATAGCCGTTTCTTTGGCGTAAGAAGGGCTATGTGGAAACACTTCGGAGCACCACCTATTGCATTTCATTCAAACTACTCCCTTAACTCTGCAGGTACTAAAAGCAATAAAAACAGTCTTTTTTTTTAGAAAAATCTGTCCAATAGTTTTTGAATTTATAGACAACACACGAACATGCAGTGCCTTTTCTTTTAATAGATTTTAGAAGATAAGGACGGGTTAAAACATCTCTGTCAAGCTGGCTTTTTTGCTTTTCGCACGAATTTCATTTGCTACTACCATTAAACGTATTAACCGTATCGAGTGGATCATTAATACCTACTGTCAACGTGCGATCCGAGCTGTGATTTAAATGCCAACAAATTGAACCTTACAGGGTAATTTCCTTCCAGAAAACGTATGTGCGAACTAAAAGCTTGTTAACTACACATAGTTCGGGTAGATAACGTGGCCTAAAAAGCTAGTCTTGCCCGGGTGGGGCTGGAAACGTAGCTTTACTTCATTTCATTTTGTTGGTGTGTATTTAATCATGTTATGTCCTGTGATAATACCTACAAGAAAGGATAACGATTGCCAATGTGCCTGTTAAGCACATTTTCCTGGTTATGACACAGGATTCAAGTTTGCTTCATCTATCGCTGGTTTAATTTTTTTCACCATTCACTGTCGGCTAGATAACGCGGCGTAAAAAGCTAGCCCAACTCTAGCCCGAGATGGGCTTGAAATGTCTCTGTAATTTTGTTTTCTTTTACTCACTTATCGCAAGCAGCTTTGCCATTTAATTGGTTAGTAGATCTGGTGGGGCGGTTGTCAAAATTCGCAAATAACTTGCTGGGACCAACATAAATTGAATGAAATTAAAACTTAAGCTGTTTTAAATTAATAATTATTGCCATCCCTGCTAGAGTGTACGAGTACCTACACAAACTACTCAAAAGCGGTCAAGTTGCAGCAATGTAAAGCACGGAATCATGTGCTTAACGGTTAGTAGGCACGACCGAAGCTCGGTAGAGTAAAGTGGCGTAAACCAACTCATCAAGATAAAAAAAAAACAAAATCTACTTACTCTTTTTCATCTCTTTTTCACTGTAAGACATTTTTGGAATCGCCTTCCCGCCAATTGTTCTTATGAAACTTTATAACAAGTTTCTGAAGAGGACGACACAAACACGTACGAAAAAGAAAAATTGCCGCGTGTATCTTTTCCCTCCGCACTACTGACTCGGTTCACAGTCCCATGGCCTAGTTGGCGCCATATCGTTGATATCGCATATCAATGGGCGCTCTCACGACACCGCACAGCAATATCAGTCACAGACTTTTATTTGTTTTTTGTTCTTCTCCTTTTTTATATTTTATCAATGAAAAAGAATACAAAAAAAAAACATATATTGAGAACATAATGTGGATGCCGGTTGGTCTGTGGTGCTGCAGATTGACTTACATTCAAACATGTAGAATGTGTCTATTTTTAGAACCACCTTGTGCTGGGATGATGTTGTTTTCTCATTTTTTTTTTTCGAGCATTTAAATCACCCGAAATAAGAATAATGAATGAAACGTAGAAACTTCCATCACTCCTTCAGCGCCCCCCCAGTTTATCTATAGATACATCAGCCATATCAATCTCGTCCCGAGTTGTTGGTTTCGTTTTTTTGTTGTTGTTTCCTTTCATTTATTTTTCTTCTTGTTTTTTTTTCTCATGTTAAATTTACATTCACACAACAAACAAGAAAAAAAATAAAGGTTTGAACAATTCCCAACAACAATTTATGGGTAAATGGCGCTAAGAAAATTGGGGTAGGTAAATGTAAATAGGCATCGCGGGATAACCACGGCGACCGAGTTGTTGTGATAGGGGGTGTGGGGGACACCAGATTTTACGGAAACAAGTTGCCGGTTTTTTTTTTTTTTTAAATGCACGGTGCTGGGGGGTACTTAATTCATGCCACCAGCAGCAGGCATAATAACAACGTGTGTATTCAGAATACATATCTATATAAATGTAGGTCGAACTTGAGAAAAGACTGGCGCTGTGACTGTGAGCTTATATATATATATCTTTTCAATTGGGTGTAATGACTTTGGCTGCGGTGCTACTGCAGTCGGGTTTATGAGGGAATCCCTTTTATCGTCCTCCTCCTCCTGCCGTTCTTGTCGTCCCGTCTCTGGATTGTTGGTATTTTCCGCCGACCTTTCTGTATTTACTTTGGCCCCGTATTTGGTGTGTTCTTTTCAAAAAACGACAAATCAACAAGTTTTTAAGTTCAAGTGGTTTAAGTTCTAACCCTTTAATATTTGTATATGAGTATGTCTGTATAGCTCTTTGGTGTGGGCAAACACGGAACGAGTGTTGTTTGCATTGCGAGGGAGAGTTGACTTAATTTTGAAATTGATGCGATATGAATTTAATTGTTTATATTTACATATGAGTTTCCTAACAGATGCTTTGGAATTGGTTTTGATACCACTAATGGTGGGGAGAATAAGACGTCTTAAATGCGTCGGATGTGACAACTGTCAGGTGTTTGTTTAAAAGGGCGTTTTTTGATTCATATGCGGTGTTTGCTGTCTGTAAGATTAGAGGGCTGAATTTCTAAAATGTCAATGGATCACAACTTCCAATATTCTATGGAAACGGACGAGTCGCGGGTACATGATGCCCAAGTGCACCGTCCTTAACTCACATGATTTAGCGGAAACGTAAGCAAATAATACTCGTCATTGTTACGAGTATAGCTAAATTAGGCATCTTTTTGGAGCTTGTGGTGACGTTTTTTTAATACTGCGCCTTCGCACGCTGTTGTGTTTTTTGCAATTTTTTATACCCGACTTTTGCTGTAGTAGTTCTGAATTCGAATCGCCGCATCTGTAAATGTGCTGTACGATTCCGAAATGAAGTCAATTTTATATACGAAACAAACATATTGCTCGTTTACGGATAACGCGATTGGCCCTTGGTTACTTTTGATATTGCTGGATAGTATGTCCCTTCAAAAAATATCCAGAAAGGACTTGAACGCTTTAACTTCGAAGTAGATTGGGACTTTAACTACCGCGGATCCGCTATTAACATTGAAAATGACATCACATCAGAAATCAAGCGAATAAGTTACACTTGCCAATCGAAGTTTAATTTTTCTTCGGCCACGCAGTGAGCGACTAGCGGCAGAGTGATTCAGAGGCAACAAATGATCAAAAGGCCTATTTAAGTCATCGGCGTTCAAACAGATACCATCTGTGACTTTGATGTTTTCGAATTTGTTTTAACTCTGTTCCAGCATTAAAACAGCGAAGAAACTTCAAGGTAGATCATATTTCACTGCTTGTCACAAGTTCTTTCTTATACACCCTGTTGACATTGTGGTAGGTCAAAGAAGAATAAAAATACCACGTATTCTGGTACAATGCCATGCGGCTCATTATACGTTCGTTTCCGAGCTGTCAACGCAATACAACATCATTTCCATGTACGATGTTCGGGTGTTTGTTTCCTATCTGACACAATTCTTGAACCCACCAACCCACAATCATGCCATTTACGCCAATGTCAACAGCAATACTTCACTGTTTGCGCTCCCAACAATAACTGAAACAATGAAACATTTCCTTAAACGAAACAAATCTACGTCATCTATTTATATCTCTTCGCTGGCAATTGGAAATTGAACCCAGTGCTAACAAGACGAAAACAAATATTTTTTTAACAGCAATTTTGCATCCGCAAACCATCTTAGTCATCACAATATCCCAACACATACAACGAAAGTCAATCTAAACCGCAATCGTTATAATAAACGATACAACGGAAAAAAAATACGAAAAATAATTCGCAACAAAAAACCCACTGCCTCTATTCCAATAAATAAACTTTTAGAAGCGAGCTGAAGCACTGTTTTCCATTTTTACCCTACTCATGTTGCTTTTCTTATCAATGACTCAATTTCAAGTTCCAGTGAATATAGGTTTTTTTTTTATTAATTTTTTTTACTTCATTTAGCGAAATCAGCTAAACAAGAAATGGCCAGCCATTGCGCACTCACATAAGAACGCATGGCAGGCATTCGGGCAATTGGAATGGAATGACGGCGGACAAACGGGCTCATGCTACATTTTGTGTTTGTTTTTCGTTCGAGAGTGAGGCCCGACGGTATCATTCATTTCCAGCGAAGTGTTGCTGATAAGGTTTAACTTTTAACACAAACAGGCGCGCCAATTGAGAGTCCGGACGCGAAAATTATGCATTCTCAGCGGGCCACAGCCAAAGTGTTTTTTTGTTTTCTTTTCTGTTTTGCAAGTCTTTATGCCTACTTTCCTTTTATCGCAAACGAAGGCTGTTTTTTTTAAATAAAAATAATATTCCCGACACACACTCACTAACACAATCACTGTATGCTGAGGAAATGGACACTGGAGGGGCGAGAACGAAGTTTATACAAAAGCTAACCGCTGACATTGTCGAGCACTACTCACTCAAATTGAGTGTAACATGTGCGCAAATGTTTAACATTTCTTATCTTAATCTCTTTGGTCTGTGTTCTTAGATTTTTTACTTGTTTCGAGGTTTTTTGTTTGTTTGTTGTTGTTTTCGTCATATTCTTTTGTGAAATTCACAAGAAATACACTTTGTAGATTTATTTTGATTATTTAAATATTCTTAGACGTGTAATGGAAGAATGTGTAGAAGTTATGGCAACTTAGCCTGTTGAGTGCTATTGGGTCTGAGACATAGAAATTCGTATAACTACTTCGAAATTTTATTACACCTATTGTCACTTTGGATAATTAGGTATCGACATCGCGACAATGAAACTGATCGGGCTTTTAAGACTACCGGATTACGAGCGACTAAACCTGGAATCACATTTCACAGGTGATATGTTTGCGGATGGTCACGTTAGGTACAATCTTGTGCAACAACACATGTGACAGTTCTGGGAAGTGCATCTGAGCCCATTTTAGATCCATCGTAAGACGTTTTTGACTGACAGTCTGGTGCCAACTCATGCTTCTCTGTTTGTGATCTTCATTGAGAACCGTTTGTTGAAGCATGTTTGGAGACAGTTTGTAATCGTGCAGATCTAGTCAAGTTCAGAGAAGAGGGTGATCAGTTAGATTTCAGTATCAAACATGCTGAAATGTGTATTTCAACTTTACTAAATATGAATATTCGGAAGGATGTACTAGTGCTAAGGGAGTTTTGCGACATAGGGAGCGATACCTGAAGAAGTGAGGTGCGCACTGCCAAGCAACTACTTCTTCCAAGGGGGCAGTCCATATGCTTTATTAAAACGCAAGTCTCTATCTCTGGGGTCGAATCGCCACATATAGCTTGTTAAGTTGAATTAAGTTGATTTTACATGTGAAACAGAAACAAATTCCGTCACGTAATGCTCGTTCACGGACGACGCGATTCCTGCGAAGGTGCTGAGGTGCCATTAGGTAGGCGGCCCAAGTTGAACTTGTTGATGGACTCGACTGTACAAATTAATTTCCTTATCTCTGGTAAATATATTCGTAAATTAGACTAAATCTCTCTACAAAGGCCAAACGGTAACAACGGATACAGCTTCCACCGAAAATCTAAACGTCTTCATTTCGCACTTGCCTTATCCCTTTGAGGTCTGCATCAGAGTTTTTATTCTTTCGTACTCCGAAATTTTATTTGATTTCACTTCAAAGTTTAAAAGTCTTGTGTGCTTTCCATCTGTCAGAGCCTGCAGCTTTTTCGTGTCAGTCACGTACCTTTGGGTATTTAAACTCTCTGGGACTGTTGCGATTGCGACTTCTCGAAATCGACGAACAACAAGTGAAGTAAGTGCTGACAATCTGGCACTCCGCTTTGGCATCGTGCAATTCAGTCCGTGTCGCTGAGGAATACTTAATGCAAGCCCGTAGCAAAGAACTTCTAAACCTTACACCGGGCGTTGATTAGCGCTGTGACAACTGGCCACCTAACAGTTGTTTGATGATTGTACAGACTCTGATGTCGTATGCCTTTACTTGCTTTGATTCTGTAACAAGAGCATTGAAACGTTGTTCAATTAGCTGTTGAATTAGCGCAATCCAAAATATCTTCCATTGATCTGTCAAAAAACCAAGCGCAATTGTAAATTGTATATATAATTTCTCTTTCTTAACTACTTTTTTTCTAAAAAAAAAAAAAAAAACAATAAATCTAAATCTAATCCAATCTAAATATAAAAATATAACTCCTTCGGGGTGAAACGCGATGAAGTTATAACTCCATAACCGCTGGGCCGATTTTAATGATTCTCTTTGATGTTTTTTCGTATTGCTGTATTTCGAGTTTAGACAGAAATAAAACTTCGGATAATCGATTTATTCGCAATATTCAGGCAAAACGGAGCTATGTCGAGTCCAGTTAGTATTTGATAGATGAGCTTAATTCCTGAAATATAAAACTATATACATAAACCTTCCCTATATGCGCACCCACTTCTACCAAAGCGATTAGGCCACTTCTTACATCTTTACCATGACCTTTGCGATTATGAATGGTTGGCCAAACGTTATCCACTGCTTATCAGAGCTTAACCATACTTAGACCGTTTCGGATTCACCCCTAAATCATCAATTTGCCCCCAATATTACGTGACGGCAAATAAATCAAATGGCTTATAGCGTAAATCTACTGCAGACCCTCTAGAGCTATACCTCTTTTTTTTTTTTTTTTGTTTATTATTATTACCCCAACCATCCAATGACCTTCGCGAGAACGCACGAACGAAAGTGCATGAAAAAAAAAAGAAAACTACTTACGCTACTTTCACTTTTTACTATTTAAACAGAAGAAAAAGAAAAATAAAACCGAGCTTACATTGGATATGTACGTTCACCTACATACATACCTACAGTGCTGTTGTTGCAGTTGTGTTTGTATATGTAGCAGAAGATATCCAGCCGAACCGTATTCCATATGTACTCGGGGGTGTACTATGATATTTTGTGAGCCAGCAGCGTGTAGTCAACCAAATCAAGTGCACTCTCGTTCTCTTTCTCTGGCTTTGTCATATCGCGAGGGGTGGCTCCGACTATATGTCACAATCACAACTCACCCCCCGTTGTTCTAGTATCTAATCGCTATAATCGCAATCGAGTTGAGGGTTCGCTCTCGTTTTTCTCTCTTTTATTTTTCATGGATGACGTTGTGTTCCGATTCAAATGGCTGCTGCGGGCCAAAGGATCCATTAGAAAATGAGGAAAGGCCAAGTAAAGTTCAAACTTTGCCGATCTCACAAATGTGTGTCGTTTTTGTCGCTTTATCAACTACCACCATACCACGATGAACACCATCATCAGCAAAACACGAAAAATCGTTTGCTAGCGAAAAGTGGTAGAACTCAGCCAAATATGTATAATACAAACGACAAAAAAGAGAAAAAAAAATCCTTCAAAAAGCAGAAGAAGCCAATGGTTGGTGAAATGAGGACAGGGAGGGGGATTGAGGAACGTTCTAAGCTGAAAAATGTATGTGATTAATGTCTTCTGTGCTATTTCTTCGTTTTTATTCTTTCCACCTCTCTGCTTTATCATCCCACTGTCCGCCATACCAACGACATCAGCCACAGCAACCCCCTTGGAATTCTACTTTACTATCACACAGAGTCGTATAGTTGTCGTCATTTTCTTTTGTGCTTCTCGTTCCTATGCTGTGTGCCAGTGCTGCTGCTGCAAAAGCTTTTTAGAAGAATTTCTATAGTCGGTTGGCGGTGAGAGGTTATAATGTTGTTTTTGTTGTAGGTACGTTTCTGCTAGATATTCCCTTCTTCTTGAGTTTTTGCCGACAATTTATTTGGATTTTTTTTTTGCGCCTCTTGTTGGTGCTCTTCGTCGTGGATAGAGCAAATATCTACCACAGCACACCACAACCGCTTCAGCAACAACAAAAAGTAACAAAGCGAACCCACTGTCGAAACGTGGAAGAAGATATCTGTTCTTCCTCCAGCAGGGTACCCTGCTTCCAACACTCTGTGCCCAGCACAGAGATGAAGTTAGGTATAGAGAAGACGAACAAGGCGAAGGAGGCGAGTGGGGGTGAGACACACTGGAGTGAGTAAAATCTATTTGAAACTGTCATGTGAGTTGGTTGCATATCCCAGCGATTTTTAGTGGGAGTGTCACTGTGTGTATCTGTGTTTTTGGTAATAGTGTTGCTGATGTTTTCAAGTGCGGACTTATAAGAAGGAGACTTTTTGCTGACAAAACGAGGCTCAGGCAGGAGGCAGGGGCAGCAGCAGCGCGCTATCCTCTGTCTTAACGTTGTTGGTAAACATCGCAACATGGACGAATGTTTTCGAAGCGAAAAGGGATTTGTATACGTATATACGAAAATGTTTTTCACAAAGTGCTTTGTTTTGTTGAAATATAATGAATGAGCCCGAGAAGTACAAGTAGTAGAAGAAAAGCCGGAAGTTTGCTCATCTTAGGTGTAGCTGGCAGAAGTACAACATCCATCACCACCAACACAACAGCAACCATCGCACCGGCAACAACAGTCCACAGTATGGGTCCGGCAAAAGGGCACAGGCGGCGGCAGTCAGGATAACAACTTTGGATATCACAAAGAAAATCAAAATGAATTTTCGTTTAGGGAGCACAAGGATAGGGCATTTATATTAATAACGTTGTATCTGTTTTCGTTTCATTTTATTTCATCTTTTGCTGCTGCTGCCACTGCCCTTGCTGGGTGTGCAGGCAGAGTATAGTTGGAGAAGGTTGCTTTTTAGTGATGCCATTTCGAGGAGATAATAGGTTTCGTGTTTAATTATGGGAGGGTTTTTTCCTTCGCTTTCCTCGAGGTGGGAAGTTTTCGAGTAAGGATCAAATGTTTACATTCGTATTTACGTAATAAAATTAATTGGATTTGCGTAAGTTTTCTACAGGTTTAAGCAGTACAATCATACAGGTGTTTTGTAGACGGGTTTTGCCCGTCAGTCAAACATATACCTCTTTGTGGTATGTACCTATGTACTTATTGAATGTCACTTGAGTCTTGGAAACCCTATTGCTTTCCGCTAATCAATTCATGTTTCGAAAGTTAAATAGGTGACAGGCAAAGTTAAGGGTCGGGAGTTATCCGAACTGGGTTAAAGTGCAATTTATTTTTTGACAGTGTATGCAAGTAAAAAAGATAATGCTCTGAGGCTCACATATATCTTATAACCTTTACCGTCAACAAAATTACCCCATTGTGAGTTCCCAAAATTTAACCTGGAGAATAAAACAAAAAAGTTATTATTTAATTTCTGTGATGTGTGTAATGTGCAAGCGACTTTCGATTTGTAACTGAATTGTCGTGTGAAAGTTGTCGCATATGGCCGTTAATTTCGTTAGATAAATAAAAATCCATAAATTTTCCGATACAATAGTGTTGAATGAATTTCAGACATTATTACTAATTCCAAAAATTGCACAGTTGGTTTGTTTTGACATTTTCTTTCGCTTGTTATTAACGAAATGCGGTAGGTAGCACCTATCTGCAAGGGCGCTGTTAAATCGTTTTATATTATATTATTTAAGTTTCTCCACTCACGTTCTTTTACAAACTGGACAGTAAAGATCTCGAAATTCAATGAAATGTATGCAGTTACATTCATAGACAGACCAAAGGATGATCAATCAGCTGGTTTCTTTTTAAAATTGAAATGCCTATGTAGTTAACACTTTTTTTGACGTTTCATTGCATCGTAAAGGGTTAAAAGGATTTCCCCCTTCGAGTAAGCCCTTAATATTTATCGTTGAAACTCATGAAAGAAACTTTTATAAGGAATTATGAGAAAACGCTGCATAAAATTCAACTGGTTACGCCGCAGTTTAGTTGACTAACTTTCTTTATCTGTATATAAATAATAGAAGAAGTATTCAAACTAAGCCCGCTATACTATACGGAGATAGAGGGCATGTGGTTTGTTTAATCAGCTGTCAAAAAAATACAAATTTAATGGTCTGAATGCACTCACCTTTTAGGTGGCGCGCTGGTGGCAGCTAGCTAGGGATCGAGTTTGCTGGATTGACTTTTTGTACCTACCACGTATTGTAATCTCCACCTAAAGTAACGAACGTACCCATAGAACTTTTTTAATATACATATAAGAACTACACCACTGCGGCTGTTTTCTATTTGATAAGTCGAATACTATAAAAATTGTGCAACTGTTTTCTTAAAATTGTTTCTCATTGGAAATCAGACAGAATAAATCATAGCGTTGTAACTTTTGTTATGGTCTAAATTGGACATAAGCCCTTCAGCGATTGGTCCAACTGAACGGAGACATTTGTCCGACAAAATACTAGAGATTTCTGTTCGGTTGTGTCAAGTGAAGAAAATGCAGATGCAGAGTACAAGTTTCCCTCCATTTAAATCTAAGCGCTTCACTTCAAATTGGCCGTCTTGGCTATGTTGAGAGTTGAAACTTCAAACATTATACCCATACAACTGCAACAACTGCACTCACTTCGTAAGCAAATGTGCAGTGCTATCCTGTGTAGACTAAGTATAATCCCTTCTGCCAACGAATACACTGATCGCACTTCTCTTTTTTCTGTTTCGCATAACACTATTGTCTCACAAACCCCTTTTTTTAATCCGTCAATTGTGACAAATAGATAGATGCCTGCGCCCTACTGCTTTCCTACTAGAAATTTCAGCTTTTATTTGGTTTTGTGTCCTCTTAATGACCATTAATCCTTAGCTAAAATAAAAATAGATGTTGGCTTATTTGAAGTAACCCTCTCATCTGTACACAAGTGTAACGTGTTTCAAACGTTCGTTCAGGTTGCATTATATCGAAGCGAACTAACACTCAAATTACCCATTGCCACATCATTGGCAATGGCAACACTAAAATCCGCTCAAAGCCGACACGAATTCATTCCATTTATTATTTTTGTGTTGTTGACTCCCTGCGCGCCGCCCCGTAAACATTCGCTTCTCCTATCGACGACTACACCACCATTCTTCAATTCATTACGAAACTAGGAGCAGCAGCGCGGCATGGCGACGTCGGTCGGCGGCATCAAGCAAAAAGATACCAAATCACCCAACAACGCAACCATCCAATATACTATACTATATCACATTAAATGTGGTTGGCATTCGGTGCTTTTTTGCTTTCACTGTGCGTTTTCCTGTTTTTTATTCGTAGTCGTTGTTGTTGGCGTTCCTCCACTTCCAACCACCCAACGAACCAACTACCTATATCTCGTCTATCAGGCAGAGCCAGCAACGGAGCAGCAGCTAAACAACCAGCTCTGTGCCCTGGCACTCCATAGAATCGAGCAAACATATACCTACACATCCACATCTCGTCATGACATTAAGATCTCGACCTGATCCGATCCGACATAGCATGAACAACAAACACAGCACAGCACAGCGTTTCTACTCACTACGGCAGTACGGCAACGGCAACGGCAGTCAGGGTAGAGAATATATTTAAACGACATGGAGGCCAGGCCAGAACAGCACTGAGAAACAGCAGCACCAGCACAAAACCCCAACCAGCTCTCATTCCACTTCCACCATGAACCATCCAACCATCCATCCATTCTATCCATTGCCGTCCATCCCTCATTACGTCGCTGCTATCCACATCCTCCGCCAACAGCCACCACCTCGACGTTCTATACAATTCCCTGCTCTGTGTAATAATAATTCTGTATCTCTCCGAATAAGCTCTTTGTGCTGTGGCTGTGGGGGCTGTTGGCTTGCCTGCCTGCCATCCATCCATTCTACCATTTTCGTCGTTCTATAGTCATCGTCGTGCCACTGGCAGGCCGGCGGAGTCGTTCAGAACAGAGAAAATTGCTAAAACTGAAATTATATTGTGCTCTGTGTGTGCTTGGCTCGTTGTAGTCGTCGTCGTCGTCGTCGTCGTCGTCGTATAATGTGGGACATCAGCTGAAGCAGCATGAACGACGACGAGCCACAGCGGCAAAAGCATTAGCAGAGCACCAGCACACAGCACAGCCATCATCATCATCAGAAGCGGTAGCTACAGCAACCAGGAGGAATTCGGGCAGGGCAGAAGTAAGTCGGTCGCTGAAAATGCTTGCCTCCCGTACACCAGTGTTATTTGCGCTGTTGGCGTTCTCTTGGACTGATAGAGCTGCTCTGCTGTGCTGCTTATGCCATTTGTGCGCGCGGTTCGCACACATACAGAAGAAGACATAGAAAAACCGAACCGGCGATGACTACAGCTCTGTGAATTTTACGAAATGACTGGGTTAGGTTTTTATACATTTGCGCTACCGAACCGAACCGTACAGTGGTGGTTGGAAATTTGTGTGCACGTCAGCTGTAAATTGTTTGTTTTAAAAAAACTAGGGTGGTGGAAATGGTTGTCTGTTTTCTAGCTGATAATTTTTCTAAATTCAAAACGTAGCAGATGAAAAATTAACTTAAGCATTCTAAACAATTAATTTTCCATCTGCTACATGTTCGAAAATTCGAGGTCACTTGTTTTTTGTTAAAACTCCAAATTACAGACTTATTTCTTAAATGGAACACATTTTTTGATTTTATTTGTTCAAAAATGTGTGTTCGTAATACAATAAGCTTGTAAAGCAACTGACTAAACAGTCGATTTTGTTTGTAATGTTTTTCGAGCATTCCAGGCATGTGAAAAGACAAGGACTCATATTAAGACTTGTCTCACGCGTAGCCGTTAGAGTGTTACGGACTTGGAACAACGGCGTTGCTTGAAACTTGCACCTCGACTAGGCTCTCTCTGAAAACAGAAATTGACTAGTTTATGGGTAAATCATTAAATCCCGATATCCATTTCAGTTTCGAAGTTCAGAGTCCGGTCGGAATTCATACAGACAATGGAGACCGTTTTGCAATTTTGAAAAGGTTCTCTGCGAACGCATGTGGATTTCCGCTCGGCACATTCGATTTTCATTTCAGATCTGAGATTATTTTTGGAAAACCACAAAAAGCTTTTTCCCGCGAACTGTCAGATTTTCTTCTTAAATCGCACACGTCCGTCTATGCTCGAATTTAGTCACAATCTAAAAATTGCTGCTGAGAAATTATGAGATGAAACATGAGAATAAAACTTCATGCCAATGATTCGTCTAAATAGCAAGTCGCAGTTTAAAATGCAGTTTTATTACACCCAGACTCTAACAATTTCTTTAGAGTTGTACCTAGTTGTATTATAGCCAGTCCCAGTTGACAA
This sequence comes from Cheilosia variabilis, assembly GCA_951230905.1. Lineage (NCBI taxonomy): Eukaryota > Metazoa > Arthropoda > Insecta > Diptera > Syrphidae > Cheilosia > Cheilosia variabilis. The sequence goes on along the minus strand of OX579676.1, from coordinate 143,858,908 downwards.
TGCGCTTTTACAACCGGGCACAAAACTAAAAAAAATCGCTCGAAATTAATCATTTAGTCTAAGCTTTAATATGTCAACATTTTGAAATATCATATGAGTGGTCATTTAAAATATGTAAACTTCTGTCGTTGACATTGACTGTAAGAATATTTAATACAATCTGACTGACAAAAGCCATAAAAACATTTTCGACAGTTCAAAGAAGTTGACCTCTGAATGAGTTTAAATCGACTCAGAATGAGTTTAAATCAACCTAAAATGACAATTCACTTTTAAATCATCTGTGAGTTCATGTCATTTGTGGGTAATAATTGTGACAAGCGCAGAACCGTTATTTAAAATTCGACTTCGCACTTGACTCGTCTGCCAAAATATGAGTTTTCAACTGCTTCGTTTGGGAATAGAGTAAATGACATCCATCCAATTTAATTTGTCACCTCATTTTCATTTGGGATCTTGGGAATACAAGACAATGAGAATAGGAGCGATTACTGTGCTTCACGAGTGTTTTTCTACATCAAAAGAGCCACACAGACAGTCTACTAATTATGTTTGTTATTCCACTTTGTTGTTCGCCTTATAAAACCGTAATAAGCTTACGAAATAAGATCTCTCCCTCTCTCTCTATCCCTGTGTGTGCTGTGCAGTATACGCTGCTAGCTGAACAACAAGATACGCCTATTTCAAAACTTTCACCCACAACTGTTGTCATTTTATATCTCAGTTGGGGCCCCAGAGTGTTCAGGGTATGACTCGGCGAAAACCAACTCAAATTGTATGTAGTTAGTCAAGCAACGAAGCAAGCAAGCTGAGCCAACAACTGATGGTCGTCGTCGTCATCATCATCGTCGTCGTCGTCGTCGTATTCGTCGTATTCGAGTTTCTTAAAAGTTTATAGCGCACAGCTCGATTCGTGTGTGCTGCTGCAGTGTAATATTCACTCGAGGCAATCCATATCCCTGTCGTTTTTCCATTCTACAAAGTCTTTGGTCGTGTGTCTGTCTGTCGTTGTCGTCGACGTTTGGCGAGTCGGTTGAACGAAAGGTTTAGTTGGTTCACTTCACTTAAACTCAGAGTTCAGGCAGAGATTCGAGTGGATGGATAGGGGATTTTAACGTTCGAAAAGCAGCAGCAAAATATACGTACCTATACAAAAAAAAAAAAAAAAATACATATCCAAAGTGTAGAAATTTTATACGAAGAACTCTGCTGCGGTGCGGTGTACCCGGTTTTCTTGTGCCCCTGCTGCAACTGTCGTCGTTCGTCTTATATTTTATTTTTCTGCTTCCATTATATTTTGAGTGTGTAATCATTCGGTGGAGACGACGGGTATATGCAGTCATTGTCATCATGATGATGATGTGATGTGTGCTGTGAAGTAGTACTGTGTAGTGTAGTAAGCGAGGAAGAAGTTCTCCAGAGGTGTACCACCTTCTGATTCGCCCCTCATCCGTCCCGTACATATTTCGTCGAGTAGTAGTGTTTCTGGTCGTCGTCGGTCCTACTTTGTCGTTTTCATTTGACGTTTCCTTCCAACATCGACATGGTTGACTATGGCAAGCAAGCACTTGGCCACAGTCGTCGGCACTAACTAACTTGCTAGAGCGCGCGCCCTTATAGTGCCGTAGTCCATGAACTGCAATCGGTTTTTCGCCTTTTTGGATCCTGTCGTCGTACGTTTGTCGTTTGCTTCGTTGGATATTATTCTCTTGGATACAAAATATAAGGATTCAGCTGCCCACCCTCCTATATAACGACAGCTCAAGGTACGTTGGTAACTATCCGTATCTTTACAGAAAAATCCCCTTATTGATTCATTTAATTTATCTCTAAAGCTGGAACGGCACACTAGGAGAGTGTAGAGTCATTTTGCCATTTAAAACGCTCAACTGGATAGGATAGTGTGCTCAGAGCTCCAGAGGACATAGATTTGATTTTGTAACTCTTGCGAAGGAGAGAGATTGTCGTTGCGCGTCCCCCTTTTACTCCACATAAAGGTAGCTTTGAACCACGATGCGGCGGCGGGTGGTGTTATTCCATGGGTGTCGCCTCAATTTAGTATTCGATTCACGTTTTCCAGTTCACCTCCTGGTCGATGGTGGTGACTGCTGAAGGTGGTTGTATAGTATACTGCGATGGCGTTGCGGCTTAAGGGCTTTAACTTTCGTAATAAGGTCAAGTCAGTTGTTGTGTTGCTGGGTTTTTTTTTCTTTATTCACATTCATCGCGGAGTCACATTTCATTCGCGAGTGGATTTTATTTGTTTTTTCTTACTTTCGTCATAATCGGTTTCGTCGTCGCCGCAATATATCCAAGTCCAAGAAAGAGAACAGAAACAAAACAACACTGAAAAAACCGGCACATTATTTGTCAATGTATTGTTTTGATTAATTTGGATTCCGGGGATTACTACAGGTGAAGGGGTTTATTATTTATTTTATCTGTAATTTCGATTTTGTTGTTGTTATTGTTGTTGTTGGTTCGCCTAAAACAACGTGCGCAAGCGAATTAATTATCGCTGATTTCCTTTCGCCTTGTGATTGCGTTTATGATTGATTGCGATAGTGCTCAGAACATTGGTGCACAATTCACCGAGACAGGGGGATTTATTTAATTGATTAAATTTACCTATTCTAAGGAATCGTCATAAACATAGAAACGAAGTGAAACTGTTTTAAAACCAATTAAATTTTCCCGCTCTATTATTTGTTTGAGTGGCAGGTTATATTGCAACCAATTATGTTTTTAAGTTTCCCAAATGTGTACTTGCCTAAACTGTTTCCACGATTTTATTCTGAACGTGCTCGGACATTTAAGTCAGATTCGGATCAAGCTCTGTTCCTGCAAAAGTTGGGCGAGAGAGAGCCACAAAAAGGGCGCAACACACTTTTCCATAAAAGTGTCCGCCAACTTCAGTCCAAGAAACTTAGTGTGTTGTAAATGACAAATGTGAATGGCCATTTAATTCATTTATTCATTTCTATTTTTTGCATTGAGTTAAGCCAGCACCCAAAAACAGTTGAATTAAAGTTGTACCGACTTTGTTTCACTGATATCTGCACATTCCCGCCAAAGTAACTTGCACGTTTTGGAAAATTGTGGTTGAACGCGTTGTAAAATAGATTGTGTTGTACTGAAAAAATTCAAAATTTACTCAAATTGGAAAAGAGAAACCCGGGGAACAGACCTACTTTGTCAAATCTACAACATATTTACGTACAAATCCATTCAGACAAACAATCGCAAATAGAAAACTAATGAATGTCTGACATCTGACTTCAAGATGATTCAGTCTGTGTAGCTACTTTAAAGAATCAAGTTTGGTGGATTTTCAAATGAGTAAGTAAGCCTTTGTCGAGTGTATGTGGTCTGTTAAAGAGGTTGCAGGCTTGTTTTAGTTTCAGGACCGATACATGACGTAAGAATGGCTTTTACTTTCAATCGCCTTTCAGGGATTCAAAACGAATTGGTGGGTAGATCTAGAGTAACTAATCGCTTAAACAGCTGTACGTTTATTCTACAGACATTTCCCTAAGATCGACTCTTTGATGTTTCAATTTAATCAAAGCAGTCTGGTCTGACTATAGACGTGTTTTTTTTGAGCTTCGATCACAGCAAAGCAAAGTAAAGTAGGACTTTCATCACGCGATTATAACAACTACAACCGAGTCTCGAAGTGTCAAGTAGAGCGTAGTTGTTGTAATTGCATGATGCAAATCCTACTTTACTCTGCTTTACTGAGATCGAAGCTCAAAAAAACACGGCTTATTTCTATAAGTTTTTGATGCCTCGATCCACTCTGCAAATTAATTTTATTTTCTACGCCAGCAACCGGCGGAAGTCGCATTCATCCATTTCCATAGCAACCCGTCAGCCTGTCAAACATCTCAAACAATTTCAGATTTCACCACTTTATTAGATTACATTGCCAACGAACTATCGTTCCAAGTAAACATTCTAATGGAAAACTATTCAATTCCCTCTTTCCAGGAACTAATTGGTCAAAATAGCAACGACAGCTCATCGGGTGGTGGCGTAAGTGGCATGGGCTCTGGCCCCCCTGGTACACCAAATCCTCAACAAGTGATGCGACCTACCCCATCGCCAACTGGTTCGTCAGGCTCAAGATCCATGTCCCCTGCAGTGGGTAAGTAAAAACAAACAAAAAAAGAGTCTTCTCACTCACTAATGTGTAAAATTTCAGCGCAAAATCTTCCAATATCGCGACCATCGAGTAATCAATCTCAATCGGGCCAACAAATGCCACCAACAACAGCGAGTCACATGTCACATAGTAGTAGTGCATCAATTGCCGCCGCACAACAGCAACAACAACAGCAATCTCAGCCACCCGGCCAGCCGCCAATTACTTCCGTTGGCAGTGCGCAACAGCAACAATCACCCGCGTCGCAACAGCAACAACAAACGCCGCCAAATCAATCTGTGAACAATATGCCAACACAAGGTAGCTATCAAACACAACCGCCACCAATATCTCATATGCATGGTTACAAGATGGGACCGGGTTCGGGGCAAAGCCCTGGGCCAGGTCCACAGAATATGCCTCCATATCCACCACCTCCACAGTCGCAACAATATTCCCAAGGTAAATGTTTGTGTGTGTGTTTGTCTATAACTAGAAACAGTTCATTGCATTTTTACTAAAACATCATCACTAACCACGCATTTCGTGGGTGTCGAGAGGACAATCACTAATCGCACGTCTGATCTGTTTTATTGTAGGAAACTACCCGCCTCGTCCACAATACCCAAGCAGCTATGCACCAACACCACCAACAAATCAACCGTCATCTGCCAACAGTATGCCACCTGGGCCGAACCAGTATCCCGGTCGACCTTTGCCCAATCACAGTGGCACGCCACACGCGCAATTCCCGCCATATCAGCAGAATTGGGTGGCGCCATCGCCGCAGGGTCATGCCGCGATGATGGGAAATCACGTGCAAGGCAAAGGTACTCCACCACCACCTCCACAGGCGAATGTTGTCGGCTCTCCACGACCTCTCAACTACCTGAAGCAGCACTTACAGCACAAGGGCAGCTACGTGGGAGGTTCTAGTCCAACACCGCCCCAGGGTTACGGCAATGGACCGGCGGGTATGCATTTACCAATGGGTCCGCCACATCATATGGGTCCACCACACGGTCCAACGAATATGGGACCGCCAACATCGGGCCCACAGCAAGTTGCTGGCGGTGTGCCGCCTTCGGCACAAATACCCACAGACGGCAGCTCGACACCGGATCACGGTGTCATATCACAAGACAATGGCATCACGTCTTCGGGCCCGTCAACGCCCAGCACTCATCCCGTGACTTCTGTTGTGACGACGGGTCCCGATGGAGCACCGATGGACGAAGCCAGTCAACAAAGTACTCTGTCGAATGCGTCAGCAGGTAAATAACCCAACACGCTTCAGACTGCTCTTTAATGCTCCAACGGCAATGTTTTTCCCTTTCAGCCTCCGGGGAAGACCCACAATGTACAACGCCGAAATCACGGAAGAATGATCCATACAGCCAAAGTCATTTAGCGCCACCGAGCACATCGCCCGGTGGCCATCCTCACAACGAGGATTTCGAAATGAATTCACCACCAAATTGGTCACGAACGCCAGCTAGTCCGGTTAGTTGCGACACAGGGCTCCTCAACACACGCATTCCTAACCGCTTTTATATTTTATAGCAGGTTTTCAATAGCCACGTTCCTCAAGAATCCTACCGGACCTCATCGAAGAAATCCGATAGCCTGTGCAAGCTCTACGATATGGACGACAATCCAGATCGTCGCGGTTGGCTGGACAAACTGCTCAGCTTCATGGAGGAACGGCGATCACCGATCACAGCGTGTCCAACCATCTCAAAGCAGCCCTTAGATTTATATAGGTTATATATTTATGTAAAAGAACGAGGAGGATTCGTCGAGGTATGCAAGGTGCCGTAGTAATTCCTTTTACTAACTTTTTTAGAACTCAAACTAGCCAACCAAACAAAAAAAAATCTAAAAACCAAACCACCACCACAATCTTGCAACCTATATCAGTAAAACAAAACAAATTCATAATAACTGAGCATTTAAGTAAAATTAAAACGAGATTCTTTGACATGAATTTTCCAAAGTTTATCGAATGCATGCACATTTTCGAAAGAACTCTCTTTTGGACTCTCTTTCGCGTTCTTGCTCTGCTTTTAGTTTTACTTTTCTTCTCTCAAACATATTCATAGAGTTTTTATATGGCTTTTCAAAATGTATTCTTATGTAGAACATTTTTGTTTATTTTCGTTTCGTTATTGTGATGCAACATGGTTGACAGTGATAGAGTGTTAATTCGATTATGGACGGTCGACACAGAAAATATGTCACTTGCGCACATCAAGTTTCGTTATTGCTACATTGCAGTACCTTCTTTCTTATCACTTTGGCTTGGTGAATTCAGCAAATAGAGGCTCATGCTCCAACTTTGCCTATACCTGTCCTAAAAGAGTAAAGAGATTGAGTTGGGCAGGTTACCTGCAAAACATATAACGCCACCTAACGTGGCTTATTTGACCTATAATAAATTTCCAGCATTATGATGGTCTATCACCAACACTGTCATCATTTATTTGCATCGCAATCACTGTAGAAGAAATCATTGCAATCCATCATCACCTACCCCGTATTGATCCCATCCTAAACCCCATTATTGTAGAAAATATTTTGTTGTTTTCTTTAAGTGTTGTATGTGTACTTGTGTATTGTTAACTAATATATGTTTTTGTACATCTATTTTTCAATTTTTGAATGCGCGTGTGTGTTCAATAAATGAGAACATTCGCAAAACAGTTTGCATCAATGATTTTCTCAGTTCATTGCTTGCTTTTGTTTTAGCAGGTGTTTATATTACATATCGATAGCTGACCGACATCGCTTTCTCTCTAATTGTGTGTTTCAATTCTCCCATCACGCTCGTGTCTAGGTTACCAAAAGTAAAACATGGAAAGATATTGCTGGCCTACTAGGAATCGGAGCGAGTAGTAGTGCAGCATATACCCTGCGCAAACACTACACCAAAAACCTGCTAGCATTCGAGTGTCATTTCGATCGTGGTGATATCGATCCGTTGCCAATCATTCAACAAGTGGAGGCCGGCTCAAAGAAGAAATCTGCCAAAGCGACATCAGTCCCTTCACCAGGTAAATGTGAGAACCAAAGAACATTATATATTTTTTTAATACTGCTACGCTAAATTGATAATGATGAAACATTAAAAATATTTTCCATCTCTCTTCTCTCTTTTTTCCCTTTTCATATACACAAAAACACACACACAAATACATATTTAAACACCACCACCACCATTCATAACATTTTTCTTACAAACAACTGGTTCGGCAACAGCTGGCTCATCGAATTCCCAGGATTCGTTCCCGGCACCAGTGGCGGCGAACACATCCATTGATGGCTATCCGGGTTATCCGAGCGGTTATCCGGCTGGAGCGCAGCCCGACTATAATGCAGGTGCTCAAATCCAAAGGCCACCATCACAAACTAACGCACAAACCCCGCATGCAGGTGACTAATTATGCTTTCAATTCATATTAACTCGCTCATTATCATTTAATTGTTTGTTCTTTTTTAAAAACAAAGGCAATAACAAAACTTTGTACATACATTTCTTGTAACAAACAAATTCATAATCATTAGTTTTGAACGTGTAAAGTTTCCGTCTCCCCACCCCTTAACCCCTATTAACACTTCATAAGAACTTCGCCTCATTTGCCTATTTGTCTCTTCTGTTACTAATATATTATTGCGTGTCCTTTTGTTTTTTCTTTTGTTGTTGTTGAATGAGAAGGATCAAACTGTTTATGTTTTTCTTATTGTTTTTGGCTTTTTAATTTTCTTTACCTCGTGAAAAAAAAAACAGCAACAATTTGAAGCTTTTCTCGTACATACCCGGCGCGTGCGCGACAAACTTGAAACATACTCGTAGTTGCTTCCTTTTTGCTCTTTCTATTTTTGTTGATAAAGAATAAAGTATTCGGAATTTTTTTTAGTGTTGTTGTATAATTTGTTTAAATATTATTGCTCAAAGAAAATGTATTTTGCTCTCTCTCTCTCTTTGTGATTATTGACTAAGTTAATCGTGTATGTTTGTATATGTTACAATTGTAATAAATAGGAAATACTCAAGCAACAGCTGGTGATAATATTAGTGTCAGCAATCCTTTTGATGACCCGGTAGGTGCACCGCCTCGTGCCCCTTATCAACAGGGTAGTACATATCCTCCGGTGTCTAGATCGCAAGGTATTAATTAATTCTCTTTTTTGTTTTTTGTTTGTTTGTTCTTCTTCTCTCTCTCTCTCTCTCTCTGTCTTTCGCTCTCTGCCTACATACATAAAATATTGAATTCTAATTTGCAATTTGTTTGTTTTGATTTTTACTTTTAATTGGTATGCAAAGCAGCCGACTTTTCTTTTATGCTTTGCCGAATTCTGTTCTGTTCTGTTCTCTTTCATTTTTCATTTCATTTTGTGTGTGCATGCTAAATGTGATTTTTAGTTTTTCTCTCTCTTTTTTTCTGTACAAATTATCGTTTTCATGTTATGCCTTCTGGTGGAGAAAGGGATTAAAAGCTAGGGATCAATGTTTACTAACACTTTGCATTTGCTCATACATGAATTGTGCTTTTTTTTCTGTCTGCGATGCGTGCATGAATGTGTTTTCAGGTTGTCTATGCTTTTAATGGGTAGGAGGTGTGTCAAACTAATTTAGGGAGACTGTCAATAATCCAGACTGGCTGCTGGCTGCAGTTCACGCAATTCTTTTTTTTTGCATTTCACCAACCTTGTGAGGCTTTTCAGTGTTGTTGGTGGTAGACTAATAATCACACTTCGTCAGCAGGAATCTGGGAGTGTAAATGGTTAACAAAACAGGTCCTGGGCCCTAATCGCATAACTTTTCAGACGACTAGACCCCAAAACAAGTAACAAGGTGTAAAAATTACAAGAGCTTTATTCTGTACGTACTCCACAAATGTAATAAAAGCTGACAATAACCAACAAACTTCGGCAAAATAAAACTTATTATGGTTGTCAAAATTTCAAAGACGATATCGTCCATGCGATCATTGCTATACCTGGCAGTGCCGTGGCTTGTGCTAGAGTTAAATCGAATGCCAATCCACGAAATCTCCGTCAAAGGCTTGGAATGTTCGACTTATTCTAGCATGTTTACAAGATACGATTCCTTTATAACCGCACATTGACGCTTTAGTCATATTCCACGTTGACAATGTAAGAATACTTACGGAATAGTTGATTCTGGTCGACAAGCTAAATTCCACGTAGTCATTTTATGGTTAACCTTTGAGAGCGTGTGGCAAATGCTCGGCGTACATCCTTAACTTAGATTCCTAGACTTGCCATGGAAACCGTCTGATCTGGCAGAATTCCTATAGGTAGGCCCATTGAGAAATAGATAGCCCAAGTCAGCTTAAGTCCACATAATCCTATTATGGTTCAACCTAAGTCTGAGTCACAATCACATATTGTTCGTTCGTTACGAATGGAGTCTATTTACTTTTACTATCATATTCAATATCTGGTATCCATTTTTAAGAAATCGTGACTCGTGACCTTAAGCACCCATAACTAAGATCGGATTTTGGTAGTATTTCTAGTAATTTCTAGGCAGTCGGAAAGCGCCAAACGCTTCGTGGTGAAGTCGCAAGCTGTACCGAATATTTTGACACCAAAAATGTATTGAAAATAAATTACAATTACAAATGAGACTAATTAAAAACTTCTTCAAAACCTCTTATTTAAACAGGAGTAATCATGTCTTCCGTAAACGATGATTACGTGACGGAATTTGGTTTTGTTTCGCATGTAAAATCAACTTAATTTCGTGAACGTATACCTCGTTCGAGGAAGTGGCGATTCGACCCCAGCTTTTGAAATAAATAGTGAAAGAAATTCTACCATTATAGTGACCTGGCTTATAACGAACATTATAGGCAAACCAATTAAACACAGCATTTCATCTCTGCAAAATCTTCCCAGAACAAACGTCACCTCTCGCGAACGTCTGACAAACATCCGAGAGTATAACTGTCATGAAGGAGCTTCTCAATTAGCCGTTTGGACCCGGCATAAAATTGTAGATCTATTCGTCCCAAAAATTAAAAAGTCACACGAAACGCGTGGTTGTGAGAAGCTAGGCCTAGGGTCCCTACAACTATTTATTTATTTGTGCTATTGAGCTGGCGAGGAGTAATTCCTGCCACACTCAGGTCAATTCTAACCCATTGTGATACCTGTCGAGGGAAATAATGTTTTATTAATTAATTAAATACTTCCTGCGCTATTGTGCATACAACCCATCCTGAGAGTTAGATAAAGTTCATAATTTTGTCTGTGGGTGTTCTAGATAGCTCGTTCAAGTTATTTAAGAAGAATCTTCCAAGGAATTTGTTTCATTCCGTTGGAGAACTGGGCAGTGGCATAGGAGTGGCATCACCGCAAAGTTCTTCTTACATCAGTCGCATTTTCTTCATGTGGTGCCGCAGGGTGTTGTGTACCATAAATATACCTACAAAATATAGAAAGGCAGTTTTGGCCATTCCGCATGATTCTCTTTGTTGTGGCTTCACAGAAAGATGAACCTAGTTTCCTTGTTGTAGCACACGTATCCATGGTTGTCCATGTCGCTGCGTTCGCCTCTCCTGTGACCTTTTCCTCGCTTCGAGGGACATGTTTGTTCTAGAACACTAGCCGAGCTAGAATGCCTTAATGTCCAGGGACCCCGTACATCAATACCTTTTGCTGTGTTCTAATAGCCTTGAGCCCTTCGGGACAACACTTCAGATGCTTCGATTTTATTACTAGGACAGTGAAGGCCTTTAAATCTGACTGTCAATTAAAATTGCGATGCCTTCCCGAAATATTGCACTTATCACAGACTTACTCTTGCTCAGGGAAGATGCCCGCTTATTGGATGTTAAAATTGTCAACAAATACCTGATTCTTCGCCAACTAAACATCGGCTAAATCAATATAAATATCATATCATTACGCAGACGAAGATGGTACTAAAACTGAAGCGCGTTCACTACATCTTGTTGTTTGATGTTTGTACTGCAGTTGTAACATATTGCTTCGTTCAACATCCCAACGAAATCTCGAACACCGTATTATTTTTAAATACTAGTCCTACACTAACTTCTAGGTTGGCTTATCAAATGAGGGATATTCATATTTGTTTACATGGCTCCTTTAACAGTTTGAATTTGTTCATTAAATTTTTACCTAAAACTTTTAAAGAGCGATGGCTGAAACCTTACAAAACAAGTACTTCCGTTGAAATTGCGTATTATTGGTAGTTTCATTTGACACTACTTTAAAATGAAACACGTACCCAAACTCCATTCATTAACATGTACATCCTACATCTGCATCAACTGTTTATGCAAACTTTCCTAGTTCGTAACTTACATGGTGGAATCAAGCTCTTTTTTTCTCTTCAATATCATCGATGAACCCACAAAGCTGGACTCTGTCTTTGGTAGCAAGCTGCAGCATAATGTTCGAACGATTAGGACCCAATAATAGTTTCCAAGTTGTTAGGAAGAGAATTGCAAGTCATTACACGAAGAAGGAACCTACTAGAAACGCCTTTGTATGCCGTGCCACGCCCGCCCTATATCACATAAGGAAATACTTAAGTCCAGATTATTTATTAATAAGTCTAGAGATTTTTTTGTATGTAGCAGCAATTAAGTATAACGTTTTAGTTTTTCTTAAATTTAGTTTTTTTTAAATTTTTACTCTGCTTCTCTGCTTTCATTTTCTCCAAGGAACCGCTTTTTTTTGTTATTGTTTTTGATTGCTTACGAATGTGTTGATTTGCAAATTCATATTTTAACTTTTTTCATTCTCATTATACCGAATTTAAGTTGACTTTGATACTGTCGTTCCCGAGAATTTTGTTTGCTAATTTTTGATTTAATTTGCTTTTAGGTGCCCCATATCCAGGCCAACCAGGCTACAACCAGTACGGGTCCAGCGATCAATATAATTCATCAGGACCGCCTGGTCAGTTTACTCAAAGTCAAGGCCAGTTTCCACCGCAAAATCGCCCCATGTATCCTCCCTATGGACCGGAGGGAGAAGCGTGAGTCCAACCACCCACTCATTCACCAATAATTTTCCATTTCGATTTTAATTTCTCATTCTGTTGCGTTTGTTGTCAATTCTTTTGTTAATTTTGGGATTCATTTCGCCGACCAAATATTATAGGTTTTTTTTTTTTGTATTTTAACAGCCCTCCACCGGCGACAAATACTTACGGTCCATATGGCAGTCGGCCCTATACTCAACCACCACCTGGTGCTGCACAAGCGACGGCACCACCTGGCGGTGGACCTGCAGCAACACCTGCCGGTCCGCCAACGGGACCAGCTGGAGCGACTCCGAATACATATCCTCCGACGGCCCCACAACAGCCCGACTATTATCGGCCACCCGAACAGGTAAGGATTTTTAACAGCAGTTTACTTGGATGGGTTTTCAATTTTGTAAACGTATTCCAGAGTCCGCAGCCAAGGAGGCACCCAGATTTTGTAAAAGATTCTCAAGGCTATGCTGGCTACAATCAGCGCCCGCAGATATATGGTAAGGATCTCAGCGGTTAAAGCCTAACCAGATGCTAATAAAACTTTTCCGCACTTGTAGGTGGATGGCAAGGTGGTGCCGGGCAGTATCGTGGCCAATACCCTTCGTCGCCGACGCCGCAAGGATGGTGCAATGCCCCCCGAACCTCAGGTCCGCCACCGCCTCCCAATCAGCAAGGCGGGGCGCAGTGGGATCAACATCGTTACCCCCCACAGTCTCAGCCACCGTATCCATCAAATCAGCAGCAGCCGTGGACGAACATGTCCTCGCCACAACAAAATCCCGGTTCACCACTACGTCCACCGCCACAACGAATGCCAGGCGGCAATGTTGTTGGACCTTCGGGTGTGCCCACCAGTGGAGGTAAACCACCATTCAGTATGCCACCACCTCAGCCGAACGCCGGCGGGGGTATACCTCCGCCCGGCCCACCAGCTGGTGCTCCACCCGGAGTAGTTGTTAGCGGCCCATCTGTGTTGCCAGGCCCAAATGTGATGGCTGTCGGCAGTAAAGCAACGCCTCCGCCACCACAACCAGGGCCATTCCCGCCCACAGCCCAAATGCAGAAGAAAGACATTGTGTTCCCTCCGGATAGCGTAGAGTCCACCACCCCAGTCCTATACCGACGAAAACGTTTAATCAAAAGCGACGTTTGCCCTATCGACCCCTGGCGGATTTTCATGTCGCTACGCTCTGGTCTGCTCTCCGAGAGTACATGGGCGCTGGACATACTTAACATTCTATTGTACGACGATTCCACGATTCAGTACTTTGGCCTCGCTCATTTACCTGGTCTGCTGAGCCTGCTGTTGGAGCATTTCCAAAAGAGCCTCGCCGAGATGTTCGACAACGAGAACACTGCCTGCGTCACTAGTATCAGTAGTCATAGCAAGTCGCGGCACTATGAGAACAACGCCGACGAGGACTGCAACTACACCGTGGACTTGGGCCAATTGATGGCGCCCACGAATCCCGAAGAGAAGGTGCTCCTACTGTCGAACACACCCAACTACACGATGGTGTCGCGCAAAAACATGCCCGTGCGGATACAAAACGCCGAAGATGACATATTCGTGTCGGAGCAGCTGAAGCCATGGGACTACGACTCGAACAGGAACTACCAGCTGACGGTGCCAATTGGTAGTGATGCCTGGACGTATGGTCACATCGAACGTGATCCGCATGACAGCGTTATCGACGTATTTAAGTCTGAGATTATTGACATTCCATTTGCTCGATATATTGGCGGCGGCGGAAGAGTTAATAGCAGAAAAGACAAAACCAATCGCGTGGACGAACCCCTCGAGCACGATGAAGACGAAGCTGAAGCTGTCGGTGGAGGCGACGAAGACGACGAGAACAGCAGCAGCAAAGTGCTAGCGTTCAACAAAAAACGAAGACACATCAGCATGTCCAGCAACACAAGCAGCAATAACAACAAGAACGGACTCAGCAGCAGCCTAGCCGGGGCTAAGAAGTCGAAAATGAATTTCCTCGAGGCTGCCGCCGCAGCTTCGGCAGCAACTATTATAACCCCCGTCAAGAAGGAAGAGCCCGACGAATTGATCTCTGAACAGAGCAGTGATAGTCTTACCAAACCGAAGGAGAACCTCTTGCTGGACAGCGATTGTCGCGAAGTCGACATGGACATTGAGCACCCGCGAGTCCTGCCGAATGGGGCCGGCACACGTGTGCTTTTCGATCCAAAATCGAGCGTCCGCGATCCAGCAATGGTGCTGCAGCGACGTCGTATGAGCGGCTTTGAGGACGAGTGCTATACCCGCGATGAGGCCAGTCTCTATCTGGTAAACGAAAGTCAGGACTCGCTGGCTCGTCGGTGCATCTGCCTCTCGAACATATTCCGCAACTTGACCTTTGTTCCTGGCAACGAGACAATTCTTGCAAAATCTTCGAAATTCCTTGCTCTCCTCGGCAAGTTGCTTCTGCTCAACCACGAGCATTTGTTGCGGACGCCCAAAACGCGCAACTACGACCGCGAGGAGGACACCGATTTCTCGGACTCGTGCAGCTCCCTGCATGGCGAGAAGGAATGGTGGTGGGACTATCTCATTACAATACGCGAGAATATGCTGGTAGCTGTGGCCAATATTGCCGGCCATCTGGAGTTGTCACGTTACGAAGAGATTATTACACGGCCCGTTCTCGATGGGCTGCTGCACTGGGCCGTCTGCCCTTCGGCGCATGGTCAGGATCCGTTCCCGTCGTGCGGTCCCAATTCGGCGCTGTCGCCCCAACGTCTCGCCTTGGAGGCTCTCTGCAAACTGTGCGTTACTGACGCGAATGTTGATTTGGTCATTGCCACGCCGCCTCATTCGCGACTGGAAAAGCTGTGCGCTGTGCTAACACGTCACTTATGTCGAAACGAAGATCAAGTGTTGCGCGAGTTTTCCGTTAATTTGTTGCATTACCTCGCAGCGGCCGATAGCGCTATGGCACGTACAGTTGCCCTGCAATCGCCGTGCATCTCCTATCTGGTGGCTTTCATTGAGCAGGCCGAACAGACCGCCCTTGGCGTGGCCAACCAACACGGCATCAATTACCTCCGTGAAAACCCAGATTCCATGGGCACAAGTTTGGATATGTTGCGGCGTGCCGCCGGAACTTTGTTGCATCTCTCTAGGCATCCGGATAATAGGTCGCTGTTCATGCAACAGGAACAAAGACTGCTCGGCCTCGTCATGAGTCACATACTCGATCAGCAGGTAGCCTTGATTATATCGAGGGTGTTGTTTCAAGTCTCTCGTGGTCCAGGCCCCATGCCATCGATGGAGTACCGCCTCCAACAGCGCCAACAGCATCAGCAGCAACAGCAGGACAACAAAGCGGGCGAGGTTAGAAATCAGCAACTGCAGTTACAGCAGCAACAGCAACAACAACAACAGCAGCAGCTGCATCAGCCACCACCGGCGATAGTTGTCGACGATGTGGCCGCAACAGCCGCCGGAATTGGTGATTCAAGTACAAATGCAACCCAAGCAGCAGCAAACTTCTCATCATCCAATGTTCATAGTAGTAATAGTAACAGCAGCAGCAGTAGCAGCAGCAACAGCAGTCTCACCTGCAACAAATCCGAGGAAATACTAGCACCACCATCGGCAACCCTCAACGATATTAGCAACAGCAGCAACAGCAGTTGTGGCAGCAGTAACAGCAGCAACATCACTGCCCCAATAGGCGCCACCGTTGCGTCCTCCTCCGTAGCATCACCATCGTCATCATCCACAGCCTCCTCCTCAGCTGGTGCCACAGCTGCAACGACACCGGCCACAACAGCGCCCAACAGCATTGAGAATCTAACAGCAACACAGCCACAGGCGCAACAGACTGCCGCCGGTGGCAATAATAATAAAAATAGTAATATTAGTACAACAACAGCAACAATAACAGGAAATAGTAGTAGTAGCAGTAGCAATAATAATAGTAGTAGTCTAACGGCGACAACTACAACTACGGCCGCTGTTGCGTAGTAGACAAGATGTCGACGTGGTCGTTCCCAGAACAGAATCTGGGAATGAATTTGTATAAAAATCGGGGGGAATATCCGTTTTAAAAAATGTAGTGCTAGTAGATTTTGTTTATTTTTTTTTAATTTGTTTTGTGTATGTACAGTGGAGTCAACCAACAGCAGCAGCAGAAATAAGATTCGTCGTTTATTGTGTTTTTGTCTTTGAGTATAATTTTTATTTTTTTTTATTTTTCCTGTTTAACTTTAATTTCTTTGTTAACGATGCTGTGATTGATAATGATGATGATAATGGTGATGATGATGATGATAATGGTGATGATGATGATGATGGTGAAAAAGAAAGAGAGAGAAACGGAAGACGATCGGGGACATATTGTTTTCTTTTTCTACATAAACAAAAAAAAAAAACATTTGAGACTGCGCCAGCGATGTATACGTGACGCAACAATAAGAAGTAACACTTAATTTGCACTCTATATAATAAATAATAATAATAATAAAACAAAAACAATTTAATATAGAAACTATATATAGTATATATAATAAAACCAAGTGTATGTACATGAAAAATAAGTATTTTTCTATTTGTTATAATAAAAAAACAAAAACACAACTCGATTAAATGATGCAGAAATCAGCCAAAAAATAAACATTTGATTAGGGTGTTTAATCAATGATTAACGACTGATTAACAAACAAAAATAACCCCAACAAAAAATTTAAAAATTGTATAAAGAACAAACAATGATGATTGCTTGCAAAGTTTAAACCGCAAAGAGTTCAGCAGCAGATTGTAACTTAATTAGCGTTTAAGTAAGGATTAAACCACAATTTAAACACACTTTAAATATTTAAACTATATATTAAAACTTTCCTTAATTCTATTTAAATAAGATGTTTAAACACAATGCGCTCGCTGATGGTGGATTTTTGCGGATGACTGTCTGTTTTTGTCTTGTACTTTCTTTTTCCTGTGTAATTATATATATATATATATCTATATAAATTTAGTTTTTGTTTTATATTAAATCGTTTTCTTTATATAACAAATGTTTCTCTTTAGTGTTTAGAAATTCTTAATATAGACGTACGTATATACAAAATAGAAATAAATGTAAAACACTTCTGCTGTACGACGACGACGGGTTTGTTTAAATGGAACACAAACAATTTCGGAAACCTCTTAGTTTCTCTTTAATTTTAGCGAAAACCACTAGTAAGGTAACTGTAAGAATTTTCAAGTTTTGACATACATAATTGAAGACGTGTGGTGTCACATTGCAATTAATGTTATTCTTATTACAAAAAAAAAAAAAAAAAAAACAAACAAACAAGAACAACTTAAGGTAAACATGCATATTTCGTTTTACATTTTTATATAATATAATAATTATAAAATAAATAAACACACAACAACTATATATATATATATAAAAATAATGACGACGATGATGAATATATTTTAAATATATAAATGTATGTATGTAATGTATATGAATAGATATTTTTTTAATTTGCGAAACAAGAATGAAATCATTGAATATAGAAACACAACAAACTATATAAATATTTAAACATACAGAAAAAAAAGTCTATACACACTCTCATACATCATAAACAACACACACATTTTGTAGCTGTAGAGTTGTACATTTCGTTTTTGTTGTTTTGTTTCTACATACACGCTCCTCCCTCTTACAGAGTTAATAAACAAGACCCACACAAATGGTGGACATTAAAGTAAAAAAAAAGGAACATAAACATTTTCAAACCAATGAGAACTTCTTGTTTTTGGTTGACTATTTTCATTTTTTACCTTTCAATGATTTTCTATTGAGTAAATAAAATAAATGCATGAGGTACATTAAAAAAAAAGTATTCAATAACAAACAAGAACAGAAACAAAACGACAAACCGACGATAAAAACAAAAAAAAAACTGCGACATAACCTTGATCACAGTTGATAAAATGATCATAAGAAGGCAACAACAAATCTGAGCTCACTTTCAAGACGAAAGTTTGAATTAAATTATGAACAACAAACCATGATGTGTAATTTATTAATGAGTAGAACTTAAACATACAAAAAAAAAAAAGCTAAAATTAAGAGAAAAATAAAACATGAAACAAAAATAAAAATTTTAAATGGATGCGTAAATTAATTAAACAAAAATTAAATCCCTTAAAAAAAGAATATTCTAGCAAATAAATGGTGGATACTATTATTATTATTATTAATAAATAATAAACAAAAAAAATTATATATAATTAAGAAGTAATATTTAAAAAAAAAAACATGCACGAGAAATAATAATATGAAAGCAAAAAAACAAAAAAAATATTAAATACAAAAGAAAACTTATTAAGAAAAAAAGCAAAATGAATGATTGTAGTAATATATATAATATACATATAAATAAATTATGTAAAAACAAAAAAAAGGAATGAAAAACCATATTTAAGAATAAATATAAAAATAAAAATTACAAAAAATATATATAAAAAAAAACGGCTCTTTGTGTTGTTTTTTTAATGTGATCCAACAGTAGTCTTCGCCAAAACGGGTTCGTTAACAACCATTCACAATGGAACTATGTATGTAGTTCCGCTGGCGCGTTTCCAGGAACTAGTTCCATTTCAAAAACGAATCGTTCCATCAATGGAACTATTTCGCACAACTCTAGATTGATTGACGGGAAAGGGAAGGAAGCCAAGTCTGTGTTCTGGCATTCGTATCCAGATGACATGTTGTTCAAAATGACTATTGGGAACACTCGTGACCCTATACCATGCTTGAGAAAATTGTTCAAAGCCCGCAAGCAAATTTCTATTGAACGACAGCAAATATAAAAATAGAGGTGGTGACTGAAAATTGTTACTTGAAGGCCTAGCTTCTCACTACCATTCATTTTCATTTTTGGGAATGGAAGGGAACTACAATTTCATGCCGAGTCCAAACGGCTAATTGAGAAGCTCTTTCATGACAGTTATACTCTCGGATGTTTGTTAGACGTTCGCGAGAGCTGGCGTAGTGGAAAAAAGCCTTAAGTTGGAATTTTTTATTTTTTTGGGAAATGTAACCTGGGACCCCTCATTTAGTAGTCCAACACACTAACCACTAAGCCACTGCGCCTAGTTTGAAGTTGCTAGTGGAGTTTGTTAAGGTTTTCGTTAAATTTATTCATAGATGCAACGCTGTGTATAAGCCAAGTAGAATTTCTACCCATGGGCGAAGTATTTTTAAAAGCTTATTGGCAGCTTAACCCCGTTTCTAGAGATCCGCATTATGCAGCTAGCTTCACGAAACGGCTCAGTGTGGTGGTATACGGGTTCAAGTAATAATAATTACAATTATTTCGTCAATCTTTTATTAAACCAAAGTGTAAATATGGCATAAACTGTGCATCGCATAAGCATCGCAAATAAGCAGTGATGCCGCATCACTGCGCAAATGTTTGACGTTTCTGAATTTACACAAAGTGTTTCATTTAATTTGAGTGGAACCGTAAATATTTCTCGCCACACGACCACGGTCTCTGGATAAGCAATGTGAAAAGAAGTTCGTCTTGCTATGAGAAACATGCCATTTAACCTCAGAGAGTAAACTGGCGCCGACTCCAACGTCCATCTCTTATCCTTACGTATACGTTCAGTAGAATCCGGATATGGGATGTTCGTTAATAGCAATTTATATGTTGTACCTCGCGATTAACGGTTAGTCGTTATCGTTATAAAGGAGTTCCACTGAATATGGACATCTGTTTTCTTTGCATGCATTTGTTGAATTATCTATTTTTAGGTCCCTTCCTTGTCGTATCTTCTCGTTAAATATAGACCAATAATTGGTACTTACTCACGCCCGCTAACAGAGAAACTACAGTATACAATGCATACTGCATTGAAAAAAAGAACACGAGTTTTCTTATAAAAATATGTATTTTATTAAAATGCATAACAGAGCGCTTTGAGATTATAATAAAAAGCAGTTACAGAGATTTCTACTTCCGATTGATTATTTATTCTTTCGGCCTCCGGCTTTACGCGATGATACTTGCTCTACTACCGATGCAGCTCCTCCTGTGCTGTGAAACTTCTGGGAGATTTTGTTCAAGAAAAACAATCCAATAATTGAAAAGAGTATGCTTGAGAGAAAATGAGAAACCAATTGTAAAATCTGTGGCTATCCACATTATAAAGTAAGTACTTACCAAGTCGTTGCACAAACTCGATGTACAACACCACAAGCTATTACTGAGGTTACCAAGCAAAAGGCAATCTCTGGGATGAATTTCGCTTGGAAATTGCTACCAAAGACAACCATTTCTACATTCGATACCGATGTTAGGGTGAATATGAACAGCCAGGATCCCAGGAAACCACCGACTACTGTGTTTTGCGGAGCAGCATTGAACCAAGAGTTATAAAAGCGCAACGTGGCCAGTAATACAACAACAATTATGGATGAAACAACAAAGGAAACAATCGATCCTTGTGCAACTGCAAAAATTAAAACAATACGAAGTAGCTGTTAAGCGATTTGTTTAGAGCAGTGTTGTGTAATGCTGAAGTTGGAAATATACGCCTTCGCACAAAATAAAATACATATGTGTCATGTCAAATTGGAAGCGGCTAAAATACACCCTCGCTGTAGTTACTTTTCTTGCATGGAATCATAAATAATGTCTATTCTTAGTTATGTAGTGTTTCTTTTATAGGAATTATGTAGATCTTTCCATTTCGGTTTTAAAGACGGTTATCGTTCACTTGTAGTTTAGAGTACAATCAATGAATGGGTATCGGACTAGCCGCATATTTGAAGGTAAAAACATCTTTTATTAAAAAGAAACGGAAATAGTTCACATTTCTCAGCTTAAACTTACCCATTTTCGAATTAATTTGATTTCACAAAATAAATATAAACTACACTCTTGCCGACACAACAAAATTGCATGTTACTGTCAAAATGAAAAAAGAAAAGGTAGCAAATCAAATGCAGGGATGGTACATCGTACTCGTCCATGGATGCGTTACGTTCTGCTAAGTGCAAGGTATTATAGACAACTTCTATGCGCTAGATAATCGTCGAAACGATCATCGTTTAATGTTGCTAATGTCGTTTTCGATTTTGCAAAAAGATAATTTTTTTTGAGAAAAATATACATTTTTTTTTTGATCGGGATTTTGATCTGAGGCTCTTTTGAGAAATCTCGTTTTTTTCTCAGATTTATACATATACCAATATATATGACACACAGCTGTCGGTTATTATAAATGTGTGAAAATCAATTGAAAAAGAAGAAGCACTGGAAGAGTGCAAGTGAAAAACAAAATTTGTTTGTTCAGTATTATGTTGCATTTACACCATCACGTACGCGTATTTTCGCACGAGACGGGACAGAGAGATCCGTTTGTCCGCAGTCAATGCTAATAAAGGCGTAAGAATGAGAACACAAATCAGACGCCTAGACGTGTCATGGATGTTCAACCCATAATTATAGATACGTAAAACGGAAATAAATACAATTTCCGGCGAACAACATCTCTACAATCACTTGAAAACATTTCTATTTCTGATTTAAAACATGTGAAATAAGAGTGGTTATTAGTTTCAGTAAATCAAACCAACAATACATCAATCAGTTATACGAAATAAATAAATAATTGTCTGTTCATCAATTCGGAAGCCATTTAGTTTTATAGGAAAGCCAAATTTCGTAGGCCATAGCTATAAAAATATCAACATGCATAGCTTTCCCATAATTCCTAACACGTAAGCAAGATGGCCGACCAAAAAACGTGTCACGTTTTTTTGCGTGTTAGGTAATGTCGTCCCTTTCAGTCACACGGCTATTTAGTATTTAGCATCCCTTTAATCTTCCGTGTTAGGAATGTGTGACCGTGTAAATGAAACATAAGGAAGAACTAATTAAATTCGGATTTAATGTTCGATTTGGCAGCAGAAATCTGAAAGTCTCAACTTTAGTAAGCCTGAGAGTTAGCTGACTTAAATGAACAGTTTTGCACTTAAGGAACCTTAACCGAAGTTCAGAGAGGCACATAATGATCAACCAATGGCTAAACACTTTGGACTGCATCCTGCACAGATAAAACAAATTTAACGGTCCTTACAAGAAATAACACCGAGCCAGCAAGCAATCTGTCATTACAACAGTTTACCGCCGTCAAATTATATAAAAAAAAAACTATCATCTCCCAATCAAATCAACACAATAGTTTTTCCCATTCTGCTCTGTCGTCTCATCCCACTTGCTCTCACGTACAACCAACAAACTGAAATTTTGTTGCTGTCGCTCTCTGCGCACGCAATTATGTTCGACGACGACGAATAGCAGTGGCAGTGCCATGCCAGTGTTTTTATCCCAAGATGCGTGGTAATTTTTCTCTTTTTTCCCTTTTCACCGTACTCAAATTCCCTTTTAAAATCCCACGATGCTTTTTTGCGTCAAAATCCAGTTTTTATTAGTAAAATTTGTATTACACGGAAAGAAAAACACGTTAAATTAACTTTTAGTATAAAAACCGCAGTTTGTAACACTGCTATGATTATTTTTTGGTACTAGAAAATATTAATAAAAGACGATTTGCATGAGCTGTTTTTATGGACATTCAATGTGTTGATAATCATGGTGAAAAGTAGGTGTTTTGATAGAATTTCTTAAAAAACTGTTTAAATGTTTTTTTTTTTATTAGATTTCTGAAATTCCCACGAAAAGGGATAAATCCCACGACATAGGAACACTGGTAGCAGCAGAGCTGCTATAATATAGTTCCGGATTTAGGCAAGAAACTCTTCTGTAAATTTTATAGACAACAATATCATGAAAGTTGCGTAAGGGCTTTTCAAAATGCAACACTATATTTATTTGGCGCAAACTTTTGCATTCGGAAAACCAAACTTAAATGTTCTTATTTCAAATTCGAAATTCCTTCTTTTAAGTCGTACAAAAACATGTTAAAAATATAATTGGGGTTTTTTTCTTTTTTTTAAATAGTCAAATCAAGGAAGTTATTAAGATTTATTTGGGGGGGAAATATTTTCTCCATATGGCAACGCTGCTGTATCTGTAGCAGAGCGATAAAATTCTCTTCATAAATAAATTCAATTTCATTTTTTTCATGAGAGTGGAGTGGAAAATTCGTTGCCCAGTTTCAGTCAAAGAAAGGTAGTGCGCAACGCAGGAAAGGAAATCCGATTTGAGTGGCTATCTTTTTCGCCGTCGTATTTGTATATCGTCGGGGTGCATTTTCTTTTCAAATCATTCTCTCAGTGGAGTTTCTGATCGAATTCGGGCAACAGTGCGAAGTGCGAAATAAAATTTCTCAATTGAGTGCGTGTGTGGAAAAATCATTAAAATCCGAAAAAGAAAATTTATAATCAAAAGTAGTTTGTGTCTTAATAAAAAAAAGAGTTTCCAAAACCTAAACTCTACTCTGACGTGCAATATTAGTGGACAGTGATCTCCCGACAAGAAATTAAGAAAATTGTTTATTAGTTAGGTAAGTACCTACTAGCTGGAGAAAAATGGAAAGAAAAATGTATATAACGTTAACTTCATGGTGTAACGAACACACCCCTTTTATGGTGGAGTGAAAAAACAGTTAACACGAACTCCATTTGTTGTTCGTATGGCCAACGGCGGATGTTGTTCTATCCATATTAAACCGAAAAATGCACAAGTGCTCCAAAATGTTAGTGACAGGTATATTCTTCGCTGAAATGACAGGCGGAAAATTAGAAAACTTTGAGGATGACCTGTCGTTTCGCGTTTTTTGTTAGCGGTACCGCTGCTTTTAGCCGCCCGCTAACAGATGGTATGTTTATATTTAGTAACATTGTGAAAACCGGCGAATCAGTCGTTTAATTTTTTCTTTCGAAAATTGTGTCTAAAATTAGAAAATATTTAGCGCACCTACTCGACAAAAAGTGCCGCATAGTAGAAGAGGAACCAAATCGTACTTGCTTGGGAATAAATCAATATTTTCGGCGATTATTTGGTATACCGACAATATTGATAAAATTCAAAATTCGAACTGATAAAGTAGAGAAGCCTGCTCCCAGCAACTGTGCCAAAACTACGATAATGATTATGATTCATTAACTGGAATCATTTTGCGCATTCGACCCTCTTGAATCGTTGAAGCTGGCAATTGATCCATTCCAGTTGAAAAGGGGGAGGGAATTCTGAAATTGGGGCAACTATTCTCACTGCGCTGCGCCAATGTAGTATAGACACTGAGACGATTCGTTTTGTTGTTGTTCCTGGTGGTGGGATTATGTTTTTATTGATTTATATTGTAGGGATTATGCCGAGCCGACGACACATACTTAGTCACTTAACTGAAGCTATGAATTAAGAATTAAGTTTTTTCCTTAAGAGTGAGGGATGATACCCTACCCGTTGGCTTGGCGCTGACTGCGTTATGTAAGGGGTTAGGTAAGGTCATTCAGGGAGTGCAGTAGCTGTCTGGTGATTATTGGAACGTGACTCGTTTCACTATGAAGTTCTTATTGTATTTTTCGTTTTGTTATCTCTGCAGTAAAAAAGCATTATGAGCACATTCACTTGTTCTTTTGGGTGTTCTTGCGCACGAATCTTACTTTGGAGGGTTATGTCGAATAGGCATGTCCGTGATTGTGATGTGTAGTTAGATAGATTCTGTATAAACTGGCAACATACTCAAGTTTGTTTAACTTTACAAAACTCTGTTGAAGAATTTTTGGATTAGAATTACTTTACGACACTGTTTCGAACCAATTTAGGGACAATATTCCATTGTGATTCCATTGTTAAAATTACAAGCATTTTGTAAGCGGATGTTTAAAGCTGATTTTTCAAAAGCTTGTGATTTAAGAGCAACAAGTCCAATTGCTTATAAAATATTTTTTTTTAGAGCTCGCATAAAATTTGTTTTCAACTACAAAAGTGTAATTTTTCGATCAGTACTATTCCACTAGTTGAGTAAGCAAGTGAATCCTTTTAATATTGACTACAAATCTTCCACCTCTGCCGATAGTCTTAGAAGAATTTAAAAGCTTACCAAGTATTAAAAAGCCGCTACTTAATTCAGCATAATACAATTTTATTAGTTGTGGTACTATTTCGTTATAAGCTTTGGTACGCAGTTCGCAGCTAGCTCCATCTGTTGCAAACTTCTTGGATTTGATTAAACTGAAGACATCGTAAATAGTATTATTATTAATTATAACTTTATTGTTTCATAAATAAATTTTACAAACAACAATAAAAAATTATAGCACTAGCTACCAGGGCTTTAGGCTAACATCGTAAATATTTATTTTG
Organism: Cheilosia variabilis; assembly: GCA_951230905.1. NCBI lineage: Eukaryota > Metazoa > Arthropoda > Insecta > Diptera > Syrphidae > Cheilosia > Cheilosia variabilis. The sequence continues at coordinate 143,833,418 of OX579676.1, read as the reverse complement.
GCTGAATATATTGTAATAGTGGGTGCAAAACAAGATATAAATCAAGATCTACGAAAATGCAGGTCCACTGGTAGTGCTCACTTTTCTTAAGACACCGACTAAAAGAATGCGCCGAATTCGTATGCCACTGAATTAAGTGCGCGCCTGTTGCTGAATTATTCATGATCTGTTGATCAGTACACATAAATATTCGAATCAGCAGGCATTCTTTTTGCAGTTGAATAATCAAAATATATATTTGACGAAGAGTTTCACACCTCAAATAAATTCGCATGTGTAAAATATATTTTCGTAAATAATTTATGAATTTCTCAAACAAACGTGAGGACGATATCAGCAATCAGCTAAAGGCAACTAATTTGGTAATCAATTCCCAAACCAGACGAACTTCCGGTTGAATCAACCCATCAATGCTGAAATATAATTTATAAATTCGACGCGGAGATCTCCATCAATGAAGTGTGAATTAGAGTTAAGAGCCAAAAAAGCGCCAACTCTATTCCCATTTCGTTTACTCATTTTATTTGCAGATCTCGGCTCAAAGAACAGAACTGTGTATAATTTGTGTTTCTTAATTATCAAGTCGTTCGTTATATATATGGGTTAATTGACCCCCATGCCCCATAACTTCAAAGAGCGTGCAATTTTCTTTATCTGGTGTGCCGCCTGCTTTCGGACTCTGTCTGTTGAATAATGCGCGTCACTTTTCATTCAAGTTAATTTAACTTATTTTCTTTCTATTTTTTTAAAATGCGGATTGCTCTTTACAGCTTAAGTGTTTTTGTAACACGAGTACCTATACCTACGACAAGATGTAAACAAATATCGTTGGATCAAAACCTGAAATAAGACGCTTTTTGTTTATCTGCCCTGATCTGTATCGGCAATTTAAAGCCACTTTGAGCTTGTTTCGATTTATGCATAATGTACAAATTCGATTTGCGTCCATTTTCCGCTTGCTCCCATTTGCGGAGGGCAAAGTCAAAGTTACGTCTGGGAGAGGGTGCAAAATTCGCGGTCACTTGTGAGTCAGTCTTGATTCATAATAATGTTGAAAAACGTTGTTGTTTTATTTCTGAAACAGTAATCGTTGCTTGTAGTGCGCTTATTGATTTTTTGTTCTATTTGGGTAGTTATGGTGGCCAGGAATTTGTTTGGTGAAAATATGTCGTTCATAAATCAGTTGGAAATGCCTTGCCCTTGGAGGTTTCTTCTTTCTGGCTAAACGATTAACTGCGAATGTGTTTTATAATAAATCAACTTATACTTAGGTACCTTGAATTTCTCCGTCAATATGCTCCTTTTGGGTTCTTACAAATTTTGTTACGTTATAGGAACATAGACTGCCTTTTTGTTGCTTTTAGATGTGATAAGTCCGCGTGTCAATTACCTAGGTAAATTAATTTTCAACCAATTTTCTGAGCTGTCAAGAGTAAATAAGGTATCGAATTGTCCCATCACGCAAGTGTTTTTGGTTTACGAAACATCATTCTTAGAACATGGATATCTTTAATTTTGGTAATTTCGTTTAATTTGCTCCAAACGTTGAACTGTCAAAACTAGCAAGCTTTTAGCGAATAGGGTGAAAGAAGCATTGGAGAGGGGCTTGAATTTAGATTTTCTGTAACAGTATATGTACTAGGCTTGATTTACAATTTTATCTGCACATATCAAGTTAAATTTTGACATCCAATTATCACAATATGTATGACGGTGTTTACATTGTTTCTGTCATTTTTGGACAGATCTGTAGGGCAGTGTGGGATGGCAGGTATATGTTAAGTTCTTATATGAAGACGCATTTTATTTTATTTTGATGCCTGTGAATGTGTCACTTATGAAAAGTGCAAATTGATGCTGATGTTGAGTAAGGCCTTTCGTGCACGAAGCTATATAGATTTGTGATTGCAGTCAATGTTGAAAATTTTAAATATAAAATTCACAAAGCAACAGATTCTACAGTCATATACCAAATGCCACATTTTACCATATGCTTTTTTCCTTGTGATGCAAATATTCAAAATAGTGGCACTACTATCAAAGTTTAAGGAAAACCTCAAAAGGTGTGCGCACACTCCTAGTCCTGACATACTCATCGCCATCAAAAATACTCATCGCCAGTTTTCCCAGACTTTGAAGACGGGTTTCCCCTTTTTTTAATCATCAAAAAGGTTAGTTTTCCCCTAAATGAAAAAAAAAAAATCCCCTCTTTTAGCCCTGAGTGAAATTTGCACTTATTTTCATATACAAAAATTTAGCCGTTCTTATTATTAATCTGAAAATAAGCATACAACATGAAAATATACAACAGGAATTTCCTTTTCTTTTAGACATAATCCGCGATACCGCTAGAAGTTACATTCTGCCCGAATTTGTTTGACTATCGCCAGCTTTCATTACATTTTTGTAAAAAATGAACTGCATTAAGGTCTCAATTCGTAATTTTGGCACTTAGTTGCTACTTTTAGAGGTCTATCGTTGCGACGATAATCGTCTGAAAAACTATGGAATGCATCAAAATTGGCGCCTTTCCCATCAACCTGGGACAAGAGACAATACTGAGACCACCAACTTCGGCCGATTTCCCGTTACTTGCCTACAAGCTATATTTTTATGGGGTGGCAAATGCTAAATGCGCTAGTATTGTTACATAGAAATTCGTATTGACAAATGTCACGTACCTTCAAAAATTCCGGCTCACCAACTCATTCGCACCTTGCATAATTCCACTTCCGCTGTGGGCAAAGCTGCTGGTAGCGTTCATAGAATTTTATCCGTTAAATTTGAAATTATTATATACATGTGGATAGTATTTTTTTGTAGGAATAAGTTGCTTGAAATATTTATGAAAAATTGTCAATGTTGGCAGCATTTTTTTTTGTATTTTTTGTATGTTTTTGCATGTCACACGGATTCTTTTTTGACATAACACCGATAGGAATACAAAATGGCGAATTTGAAAAAAAAATTGAGGGGGCCAGCGGCAAGAAGATTGTGAGTTGGGCCACTGCTCATCACCATTTAGTAAGCGCCCAGTCTACGTGTAGCCTGAAGAAGATAAATAGGAGCAAGAATAAATATTTTTTCGTGTCTAGCCACTGGTTCCAGAAAGGATTTTTTTCCTAGCAACAAAAAGAAAAAACAGAAACAACTTTCCCTTTTGCTTAGAGTAACTCACCACAAATTATCATATTTAAATTGCGTGTTCAGTTGCGCCCCCAAAACTAAATTGGCGCCGGCAATTGCAACCAAGTAAAAGAGACACCCCTGTGCAGAACTGACATGTCAAGTAAATCGAAAACTTTAAGAAGCGAACTCCTTTTCCTGACAAGTCAGCTCGTCTCTTTTTTTGACATTGCATCATGTTTTACAACAAGTTCTGCAAGACGAGAAGTCCCATGGCAGCTTACAGCACAAAAAATGTTTTGGTAACAACTTGTAGCAACAGTTCCATGTTAAGTCGCTAGCCTCCTAGATATGGAAACATATACGTGTCTGAGTCGGACCAAGAGGAAAACGGAGAAAGAGTGAGAGTCAGGTTTTTTTTTGTTCTGCCGGTCCCGGGGGATAACTTCTACATTATAGTAGGTGGGGAAATGGGACTGGGAGCTGCTTTGGCTGGAAATGGCATTGCCCTCTCGCTGCGGCATTGATTTTGATGTTGTGTACGAAACTAGAATCCATCTACTCGTATGTGTGTAAATATGAAATTAAATTTGACGAAGGCATTGAACCCGCTCATGTGAACCTTTTTTAATGTGAGACGGAAAAGGAAATAATTAAACTTGGGTTCTAGGTATAGGTGTATGTACAAGTGTGTGCAGAAGAGTTTCAATTTCTTGATTGTGAATGTACTATGTGAATTCATACAATAGGCAGGGAAGACAAATTAACGTGTGACAACCAAGCAGATAATGATCCAAAATAAATAACAAAGCACAGAAGGTTGATGAAGCAATTTGAAATTAAATTGCGGGCGGTATCTCGTATATCACTTTGTTGGGTGAAACCATTTTTATCAGTGAAATAGATATCAGATCAAAGTGGAGCACTTGCTATGTGAAGCAAGATAACATATGCGGCATTTTTTTTGTAGTTCTAAGACCAAAAATAAATCGAAAGTTAAAAATTCAGCGCCTGGATTTCGTCTAGAGCCAAAAATACAGCTCTGTAAAGATACCAGCGACCACTTTCGTGAAGAGAGGTTTAAGGCAAGAAAACTAAGAAATCCTTCGAGTGTCCCTGTTTTCTATATCATGCAGGCAGTGCCTACAAATAGGTCAGAATTTGTTAACATATCAGCCGTCGAATAAGCAAAACTTCTATGAGCTGAAGTTATGCCACAGTTGTGAAGGATCATCAGACACATTTTGACCTCTCGGATAATAAAGGGTTCGTCTGTGTAATCTCTTTCTCACTCACTCTCTCAAGGTTCAAACGAAGTGGTTTAATCTTTGCTTGAATCATACCTCCTATTATCTGCCATCCCAAGCAATATGGAAATTACTTCCCCCGTCCCTCGCGTCAGATGCCACAATTAACCTATTTATGGTCCAATAACGAGACTGTAGACATCCAGCTGTCACCAAGAATGGCAAGCACAGGTACGTCTGTTATAACTCGTATTGCAAAAGAAGAGCAAAGTGAAACTCTGCCTTTAGCTGATTGTCAATTGTATCCTCTCTGGAATTTTTACTCTTCATACCAACGTTGCTTAAGGAGTTTAAGTGTCTGTTTTCACCTTCGTCATTTGTCTCGCTATATCTTTGCGTCGCCTTAACTGAAGTAGTCATAGGCTTTCCGCCGTATAAGCAAAAACAGTAAAAAAAAAACTCGTTGAAAACCACATCAACTTGTAGTAATAGTAGAAGTTCATTATCTTTGCGCAAAGCTCACACAAAAACATAAACAGCCGGGTGAATAAACCCCAACACACTTAAGCTTAGTGCAACTGAACGCGTTTCACAACTTATCTGCCCGCATAAAGTGCCTACCTTAGATAGTCGAAGCAGTCAACATTTTTATGTTTATTAGTTATCTAGAAAGTAAAAATGCATTTGTTGTTTCAGGCAGTCGCCGCACTGGCTAGAAATACACTTCTACCACATGCATGATGTACTCAAAATGTTCATTTCACGCAACTCGTCGCGGTTCCATAGCGCTTTCAACAACTAGTCCATATGGCTTCAATCGATCACCATTAAATGGAGAACAACTGTATAATGTTAATGATTGTCTGCGTTTACCTTTCAAGAGAATCTTCTTCCACTTAGTATGCCCTATATGAAAATTATGTTTTTCCCGCAAAGACACAGCCGCCCTACGCTGTGCGTCTTAATGGTTCCCCCTCGGTGACTTTGACGCTTGAAAAACGATTCATTATTCCTCGCTCGGCATCCTCATGCATATGGTTACACCACATGTACCTAGTTCCCATTAAATTTAAAATGCAAATAAAGCTGAGAAAATGGGGAAAAAAGTATCTAGGAACACCGCAAGTGACCTACTCCCCGAGCAATTGTTCGTTAATATCTTGTTGGCGCTTCAAGAGCGATGGGGAGTGGAGCCATTGCCACTGCCACACTCGTCAGTGTTGACGCTCCACTGCTGCTGGTAGTTTGTTTTCAATTTACGCGCGCGTACCGTACTGTGTAAGACACAAGTATCTGGCACATTTTGTTTTGTTTTTTGAACAAAAATAAAGAAATTTTGTGAAATTCGTATCTCGTAAACTTTTGGCTGACACATTGCATTTAATTAGTTGTGAACTCGAACTCGCACACTGCGAATACATCTGCCTCCGAGTGACGCTATTAATGAGAACATCCGCAGGCGCAGTGAATTCTTTAATTGCAATAGAAACTGACTCAGTTCTCAGTTGACAGAAACAGAATGTGCACTGATGAGAGACGTGTTTTGGGTTACTGAATTACACAACGCGAGCTGTACTAAATAAATTAGTTGAACTGGTATGTGTCGGTTAATTTTAAATTAAGTTTAGCTGGTATTCGTATTGTTGCGTGCTGATGGACTTGCCAGACGAGATGGGGTTACGTCAACGTCAGTCACACTCTTACAGTTGTGTGGATGGAGAGTAGTTTTACTTTCAATACCTAACTATGGCGTGGGTGCGAAATCAAATGAGTTCATCTGGTTGGAGTTTATGGTGGTTTCCAATTTTTCATATTGGAAACTGCATAAATTAGTTGGCTGGATCTGTATGAAGCTAAGTAAAACATAGGTAAATAGATAGGCTGTAACACTTGACGTAAAGGGGTTTCCAAGATTCCGTGGTGTTACATTGTGTGAATAGGACAATTTTTTTTTTACAAATTGCAGGGTATCTACTTGACAGTTTAAGCCTTGAGCTCACGTTAGTCACAGCAAAAGCCCACAAATGTGGTTAACTACATACTAACGCATAGTATGACCATTTTGCTATCTAATTGCAACAAAGCAATACAGGCAGGTGTGGCAAACTTACGAAAACTGTGAGATCATCCACACGTAACCGGGTCTTAAAAGCTGTTTTATGTTACCCAACTGTTTTGCTAACGTTAGCGCATGTTTAGTCTACGTAACTGTCAATTATCGCGATGACAGGAGACCCGCAAAACTCGCAAAAATCATAGAAACTTTATAGATAGGCATATGGTCATACATTTTTCGTTCTCTCGTATATGTTCGCTCTCTTGGAAAGGTGTTTCGATTGGAAAGGTGCCCCCGTTTTTTCTTAAACTGACAAAAGTCGCTAAAATTTGACTGATAAAGTGGGTGAGCATTTAAGAACTCATAGCAGAGCGTAATGCTGTCGAGAAAATTTCGAGATTTTGTATTAGCTTAGTCACATCTCTTTATACGTGTTAGAATCACCATGCTGTTTTATAAAAAATTGACGTAAGAATTAATTTGTTGACATATCGACAATAATTGTCTGCTTCATAGAATTATACTTCAAATTTGTATAAAACATTTGTTTATGCTATAGTAAAAACTTACAAATTGTATGTAATTTTGTAAAATTATCTATATCAGAGATAATATTGACATGCGATTGAGGTTAGGTCAAAACGTGTTGATATTAAAGTCACAAATTGTTACTCCAACTTTGTGATATTTGTTTATAAAATTTTCTCCTTCCACTTTCTGCTCAACCTATACATGGTCGTTTTTATGATTAAGACAGCGTTTGTACATAATTCACCGTTCTTTAGATCTAACTCCATCTGTCAAACTTCTGATGGCTTTAAAATTACCTTAAATCCAATAAACTTTACATTTTCTAAAGACCTTTATGCCATATTTTTCATATAATAAGCCATAATCTACGCTGACAGTTCGCTGCTTCCATAAACATTGAAATCTAATTCTAATGCCAAGCTGATCAATTACCTAATTATTATCAAAAAAACCTCTAAGCTCTTCCAGATGTTAAGCAGATTGAGGCACCCACTAATAGAATTAACAAAGCCATTCCATTTTCCATCACCGTCACCCCCTTAAATTTCTCTAAAACCATAATTCACACATAATCATCAAAGAGCACTCTTCATTCTCCAATCGGTCGCCGCCATTCATAGCCACATCACACACGAATACATCACTCATTACGAAAATGACTGTAATGAGACTACCTACCTACATATCTATCTATGGGTAAAAGCTGGACAGAAATAGCAACAACAACAGAGAATACACTAACACGGTTTTGTTTATTGAATTATTATTTTGTGTATTAAATACAGTGTCATCATTTCCTGTGCAAGAGTATGGCTCTTCCGGTAGTGGCGGTTGTTGTTTTGCGGACATTCAAATTACGCAATAGGTGCTAAACGTAGGTACAGGCACACCCAATTATAATGCCATCGAGAAGAACACACGGGAAAGCAGAACGACGCTGAAGTGGGCTCCATTGTGGTGTAGGTATTTGTAATTGTATTCATTTTCTTAAAGTTGACGTTTTGTTTTTGAGGTTATTGTGAATGGGGTCTTGACGTTTGCACAAAGCCGATAGATCGTTGCAATTGTAATGGCAAACATGGCGTACGGAGTTTATTGGATTGATGTAGAAAGTTCACTGATGCGGTACTTTCCAAAGCTTACTTGCTCCTATCTATTGAACCGCTATATGGCCGGCGCAAGACTTGCATCAGGGCCTCAATGAAGAACAATAGATAATAAGAGTATTCCATCGAAATAGTTCAATATTTGATTAGTGACCCTCTTTAAATGTTTGACAGAATGTCACATTGACTTCAGACAATTATTTCGGAAGCTTAAGATTCAAATATAATGACCAGAGCAATTACTTCTGTCATCATAACTAATCATTGCATTTACAACAGAAAACACTCCGTTTAACTTGGTTGAAGTCACTCCTTTTTGCAAGAGCTTAATCTGGACATATTTTGTAGTGTACCTACTTCGTTACGTGCGCAATTGATCCAATCAACTGGGTCTGATTCTCTAATCAATTTTTTTTTTTAGTCTGAGCAGACCTAAATCGCACTTAACAAAATTAAGCAGCTCTGTCCAATGACCCGTAACGAGTACTTTTAACTTGTTTGTTTGAATCGAGCATAAACTAAGTATTAAAAAGACCATCAGCTTAGGCAGCTTAAAAGAATTTGCCTACAAGCCGTTTGTTTTTCGTGTTACTATTTGTGAAAGCATGTGCGCCATGTTGAAGTAAATTAGCCGCACGCATACACTTGCACATAGTAAACTGACAGTTTATTTCTTGTTTTTCTTTTATTACAAATCCCGCCATTAAGAATATTATTTTTCATGCTTCACATGTATATGATAAGAAATTTAAGAGAGAATTCTGTTTTCAAAATTTGAGTGGGGAATCGGGTAGTTGCGCGGAAGCTGAGTTACTAAGTTTATGGTTAAGAGCCTCTGTGCTGTGTTTACGTTTCTATAAAGATTAAAATCGAATGTATGACCTGACCGGCATCAAAATCATGGAAGAAAACATTTGACGTAAGCTGCGAGATTAATAAGTGGAGTACATATCTACTTAAATGCGTAAAAGCCTCTTAAACTGAGTAAACGTCAAAAATTTACCACCTCGTAAACGAAATGTCAGATTTTGTACTTTATACAGCCTACGCAGTTGTCATTATTTTTCGTGATAATTTAGGCTTACAAACAAAATTTTAAATTTTTATAGGCGCCTTATGCTCCCTGATTGAACGTCATTCTCTAACCACTATGTTTAAAACGTATGCAGTCATTGCCGTGCCTAAATCAAATTTCGTCTTCCCCATTTTGTAATCGCTTATTTGCAGTAAGCTGCACATGAATATTGCCATTGTAATGTCTGCGTTATAATTGCGTTGAGACATGTCCACCGCTACATATGACACATGTCACTTCAGACTTCTCCGAAAGAAAGCGTGGCCCAAGTAATTTCTTCAACATCGCCTGTTAAATTGAGTGAAATTAAGGATAACTATAGGTTCAACCTCGCATCAATACTTAGTTTGCCACCATTTTTAGTGTCCAAATCTAAAGCATATTACTTTATTTAAGCTTCTACACATTAAATATAAAAAAAATGCAAGGTGACTCATCGTACAAAACGTATAATGACGCAATAAAGCATTGCCTTAACTACACTTCACAAATTATTACAGCCGAGTGTGGGGGCTTTTTTACGGTTTTTTTTTGTATATTTCTGGGGATGAATGGCACGTTTTCTCCCTTCTGCGAAGAGGAATAAAATTGATTTCTACATGGCGACAGGCGAGTTGTTGTCAAAAAGAAAACAAGCCAAATTGCTAAGGGTGTCTCGACAATACAAGCACTTGACTCATTCGTTCTACCTCAATTTGCATGCATATAACAGACATCCCCTTTTGTCTGACCAATGAAGGAATTATCTCTGTGGTTTGTTAGTCATCCACACTCTGGGTGCGAAAAATTCCTTAGGGTAAAAAGCTAGACCGGAAATCCTGAAACAATTAGGAACAAATTTAAAAAGGAAAATCGATGCAACGTCGCAGATGCAGTATTATCCATCTACATCTAACACACGACACTCCGCACGCAAGGCACTAAAGAACGAACATGAAAATTAAATAACCTACGGCATTGAGGTCGTTTTAAGAGCGTTAGAGAGGCTCTTTTGCATTCTTTGCATGGGTTAAAAAAAACAGCAGCATTCGTAGACATGTCCTGTGGGGGTTGCTTGACGATTTATATTTGGATCAGATAAACGAGTTTGTTGGAGGGAGGGGGTAGCATTCGCTGCGTATTTAATAGTTCAGTTTCAGATCTAACTTTGAAAACCAATACCATCGTCAAACGAATAATTCGCAGTGTGTGATACAAATAACATGTTGATTGTCCACAAAATTGTTGATAGCCACAAAAATGATAATTACCACATTAACCTTACCTCACATTATAAGTAAACGATATTTAATTAGAGCTAAAGTACGTGGGTATAGGTATAGGTACTTGTGTAGTACGTCAGTTATCTGTGATTTCACTTTCGTGTTGAATTAAACAAAAATCGGAAAAGTTTGCATGATAATCCCAGAACACGAAATATACGGACGCGGCAAGTCTACTTGTCGGCATTAATCAAGTTCGAGGTCGAGTTTATTGACCAAGATTGATGACTGCCAAATCAGGTCACGCAACTTAGTTTATTTACAGTCTGTCAACTGAAAAATTGCCTGTTGTGTAGCGCTATATCTCTTACACAGTTGCACTAATCACGATCTCATATTTATTCTTGGCATAGCGTGTCATGCACGTTGGAATCTAAATATAAACTGTTCTACATATTCGGCGGATTAATAAAAAGTCATTTGCTGGCGTTTGTGTTGCCGGTGGAATTAGTCTAGTTGCATTATGTAATATGTACAAGTGCATGCATACACATGCTTGAAATGTTATTAAAGCCGCCCGATCAACTCAAGAAAGTCGCACGCCACTCGCTCTTCGCATTCGCATATGGACACTTAAGTGTACCACGTTTTTGTTTTTCGCAAATGATCTTTAATTTTCTTAGTTATATGGATTGCGTTCAGTTAAAAAAAGGAAGTAGGTACTCGATTGGGGCAATTCTGTAGTGCGATTTTCATTTGAAAGATGTTGCGCAAGTCCATAATCATACAAACTCCATCTTTCTAGGTTAGGAAACATCGAACATTTCGAACATAGCATTCAGATTTAGGCTATCGTAAAAATTTTAAGTCAAGAGCTGTTGTTCATACAATGCAGTATACATATTACTGCTTTTGCATGAGAGACAAATTTGTAAAAGCGAAAACTATGGTGTTACCTGAGACACAAAATTTAGCGCGCAGGAAAATAATGTTCCCACTGTAGTGCGATGGCAACATTGGACAGTCAAGTTGCCAATTTGCCATGTTGCCACTCATTCAAATTCAGAAAATCGCTCATAAGGTACATGCATGGCATGAGATTTTCTTTCACTCTGCAAGTGTCGTGAGACAAGATTTTGCTTAGAATTAAATTCGAGTTCTATTGATAAAATAGAAAGCTCGAACAAGTTTTAAATTATGCCCTTGGTGGGAGAGGAACGAGTTTTCATTGTTTCTTTGAGTCTAGTTAGTGGGCAGGTCATATTTCAAGTCTGTAATCAAATTCTTATTTCAAAAGTCGCGCACAGTGATGTCAAACCTGTTCAAAGTAATGATTATATTCTATGTATTCGTATTTGCATGTATTTCTATGAATCTTAAGTGACTCTTCCACCAACGAATCCAAAGCATCAGGAAGTGAATCCTATTTATATAAATATGTCTATATAATTATTTATAAAGACAAAGCGTACTAATAACAAACTTTTGTTTTGACTTCAAATTGTACGGAAGCTCACAATTGCAAAATTTCTATAAAATATATTGCCATTTTGAACTACATATGTACTACAATTTAAAGTCTAAGCTAAAAATGTTTATTGGTAAGGCCGAATGGGTCCTATACTAATAATAATCTTTAGCCTTCAATCTAAATATTTTGTAGGTCACAATGGGTAATTTTATATAGAAAATTTCGCCATTGCGAGTTCTTAAAATCTATATACCTACCCTGAACATTAAAATATGAATATTAATATCGCGCAATATACCTATAAAGCGAAATACACAATTTAATTTGCGCAATCAATCCTCTTAAGAGGATCTTATAATGAGTTTGAGGTAGATAACCAACGTTTTTGCTTACAATTTTTATTGATATGTATACATAAATAATTTATTTAGTTCCTTTCCCTGGCTACAATTTAACTTGAAATTGTGAAAACACACAGGGCCTTACTAATAATCATTTTTAACCTTCACACTAAATATTTTGAAGGTCACAATATGCATTTTTGTATTGAAAATTTCGCCATTGTGAGTTCGAAAAATTTAGTCTGGACACTAAAAATGATTATTAATATCGCGGACACAGACAAAAACTTAACGAGCTGTCAAACTCAATTGTAGGTCACAATAAACTCTGAAAATAAATAAGATTCGAAAGATTGCTCCAATTCAGAAAAGGTTTTATTTTCTTCGAATGATAGACTACAACAATCCGAATAGGTTCCTGTTATTTTTCGGCAGGTATTTTAACAAAACTCTGTAGGCATAGCTCGCTCCCGGAAAGCTACACAAATCAAAATGTGAAAATTGCTCTCAAAAGTCGATCGGTGAAAAAAGCCCTAAGTGCATAATTATTTTGACTTTTGTGTATATTTCGGTCCAGTACCACTAACCTTCGTTGTTTATTTTTATTTTACCCAACAAAATAAGGTACCTACCTATACATACAATCACAAATTATATTTTATACTTTTTATTGACACATTTGCGATAAGAATCGTGCCTACGATGTGTTCACCGCGAACGAACATCTGACTTTAAATTTGAGGCAAACCTCAGTTTAGGCGGCAGTCAAGCACAAACCATTCGATCAGCAGGTTTTACGGTGCACTAATATTCACATAGTAAAATCAAAACAAAATTAGTGTAAACAGAGTTTTCATTTCGTGAAACTATTTGCAGTAAATGGTGTTTAATCGGTAAATGTTTTTCTTTTCAGATTCTCGTTAAGCCTCAATTTATTTCTAAAATAGTATTAACTAATTAAAAAGCATAGATAAAATGGCAACCAGCCCCAAACCAGTCAAGAAGGTGCCCATTCATTTGCAGGTGAGTTGAGTATATTTTCTTTTTAATTATAAGCGAAAGTGATATCGGTGCTGCTCAGACAATTCAATCCAATTAGAAGTCACTGTTCGAACTCATTCATCAATTGAATGACATATAGCATATAGCTGTCTGTTCAGAGAGTTGTTTTTATATGTGATGGCACAGTGGAACTAGAGGCGAGCATATACATCAACAACAAGCTTTCTGATTGTTTATCATTTTCACTTTTCTGGGGTGTTTTTATCTATAAATTTGTGGAACCACCTGAAAGCTATCAATAAACAAATCCAAAGCACTGACTTTTCAAAGTCCGAAATTGAATATCTTTTCGTTTGGTCAAGTTCGAAATTTCTGTACACAGATTAGGGTATCAGTGAAAGACTTATAAACACTTGTTATCTATTAGGAAAACATATAGGCAAACTGTTCTCAGTTTGTTTTCTGAATGTTTGGCATTTGAATATAAAAAACTGCTATAAATTATATTGTTTCTTGTGGCTTATGGAGAATCAGATTAATGAACGAAATAAGTATGTTTGTCAATTGAGCATAAACTTAGAGTTTTTCTAAACCGTTCCCAAAGCGGTTTTTTGTGTATTCTGTTTTTTTTTTTTACAATCGATCTATACAACGTTTTAATTCCAAAAGTACCTTTTGCCATAATCCACAAGTGTTTGTTTGCTTTCGAACTGAAAGTATCAATAAAAATGATAGAACTTAACGAAACTTTATAATAAACCACCACTCACGTGGAATTTTATTTTATTTTCCGTACAAAAATGTTATCGAGCTAGAAATCAGCATGCAGTTCACGCGTTTAATTAATGGAGACAAAATGTGTTCTCGGCTTAAGAGTCTCCACAAATATCGTTCAATTTATTGATTTCGATCTGAAATTTGACAAGTTGGTATTATTTTTAGCAAAATTTCTTTAAAAATGTTAGCTGGACATTCATTTTCGTTGTATTACTAATTTATAGATACATATTTCCTACATATCTGTAAAATCGAAAGAGATTTTTGTTTTTCTTAAAGCGGAACCCTGTTATGGCACTCCGTGAGAACTACATACAAGGTGTTATGATCGAACAACACAAATAATATCTTGTATTATTCACTGTTGCGGACGCCTTAAGTTAACTTCTAGAAACCAGTTCAAGGAAAAGCTAAATGTCATTCGAGAAAGTAGAACGCCTTTTGCACGTACTTCGTTTATGTCACAAACTACTAATTTTTTTAAGTGCTATAAGAAAAAAGTAGTTGTTAGACATTATAAGGATACAATTAAAAAATTCAGTTTAAATAAATCTTAGAACTAATTTCAGTTTCATTAGCTCTGCTGCTAATGTTTATTCAACGGATGATATTTATCGTGGCACTGTTAATTTTGAGAAGCCAAGCCACACGCGATTTGTCAGAACAATCTACTCGCATTTTACACAAATCGATCTGACAATTATTGCAATAAAACGCTGCATATTAATAGGATTCAAAATACGACGTTTTACTGACAGTTGATCATTTCCGTTTATTCTTCCATTTGAAATAACCAATCTTGAATTATATTTTCAGAGCGCTCAAAACCGGGTTTACATAAAAAATGGCCAAGTGGTCAATCATGACAAAACCTTTAAGGCTGACGTCTACATCGAAGATGGCATCATCAAGTGAGTTCAATCAAATTCCATTCCGCCCACCACACAAATCACTAAATTCAAATTCAATTCTAGGTTTGTTGGTCCGGCCTCTGAAATTGGTGTACCCGGCGGAGTTCGCACCATTGACGCTACCGGCAAATTAATCATTCCCGGTGGCATTGATCCACATACTCACTTCCAACTGAAATTTGGTGGCGCCGTGGCTGTTGATGATTTCTACCATGGGACGAAAGCAGCTGTTGCTGGTGGCACAACCACTATTAGTAAGATATAACCGTCAACATGTAATGCTGCCAATCTATTTCTATGTTTTCCACGTTTAGTCGACTTCGTTTTGCCCGATAAAGGCGAATCCCTTGTGGAGGCATACGACAAGTGGCGTGCCTGGGCCGATCCAAAAGTTTGCTGTGATTACGGTCTGCATGTGGGTATCACTTGGTGGTCGAAATCGGTTTCCGATGAAATGAAAATCATGTGCGATGAACTGGGGGTGAATTCATTCAAAATGTTCATGGCCTATAAGGGACTGTATCAATTAAGTGATACCGAGTTGTTGGAGGCGTTCGAGAGGATCCGTTCGTTGGGCGCCATTGCACAAGTTTGTTTAGAATCTATATTTGTCTCCAATTTTGATTTCTATACATTCATTGATTTGTTTTATAGGTGCATGCAGAGAATGGAGATATAATAGCGAAAAACGTGACGAAACTTCTTGCGGCGGGAGTTACGGGACCAGAGGGACATGAACTCTCCCGCCAAGAGGAAGTGGAGGCCGAGGCTGTAAATCGTGCCTGCATTTTAGCTCATCAGGTAATTTTTTTGCTTTCGTTTCTGAATAAGTGACGTTCTGTGTAAATAAGTTCACTGTACATCCTAGGTTTTAAGGAATTGTACAAATTTTGGTTTTGACATTAAGTAGTTTGCTTATTTGTAGGAGTTTTGTTTTTATTTACCTTTCCCAAAGCCCTTCAACATGAATGTACCTACTTATCGTATCAATCTAGAGAGTGATCCTTGTAAATGTCCCTTCGGGGTTTATAGTACCTACACATACTTCACGATTTTACCAACGGATCAGGTTTCTTCAAGACCGCACTGTGGAAAACTATGCAAGCACTCCAAATCTATAGCCAAAATGTGCTTGGTGCAGTGAAAGTCGTACAACTTTTCTAGTTGAGGAGTGGTATTTTTTCCTCCTTGCGAAGGCAATCCTTTTGAATGCCGGAATTATATTCATTCTAGATTGAACAATAGTGGGGTTGAGGCCGCCCTCTCAGAAAAATAAAACAGAATTGGTCCAAAGCACTTCCAAATGACCTCTGACATTTGCTACGAATGATTTGGCGAAGTGGGCATCGTACCGTATTTACGAGAGGATTCTACTCAAGGTTAGGCAATGGTAATTTTGTTCTTGAGCTATTTTATGGCCGTTGATTTATTTCCTAATTACCTCTCTGGTCAGTGCAACTGGAAACGCTAATAAAATTGTCACTATACCTAAGAGCATCTAAACTGTCAGCCATCTTTTTTGGAATCACTCATTCGTCACATCGTTGACCGCGGTTTAATAAGCGATTCTAGCATTGACCTTTATAGGACATACCAGTCATCACTTTTGCTGCTACCGTGAAATATAGTTGGTTTGCTGTGTCGTTTGTTAGATGAAAATCAATAACGCCTCGTTTTCATGGAATTTATGTATGCTATACCTACACATACATATCTTTTGCGTCTTTTTCTTTATAAAGTCATCCATCAGTGATGAGTAATCTAGTTAAGTTGTTTTTGGCTTCCTTTCTTTAGTGTATGTGGATGGTGGGTAACGCAATAATATGGCAAGCAACCATCTTGCCATAGATCTCTTACTTAATTAAATTTTGTTTGTTTGATTGGTTCTGTCGTATGGGTTGGTTGAACAATTTAAAATGTTAATTTTAACTAAAAGTAACAGTTCGTGTTTTCTTTTCCTCATATCTAATTATCAAAAATAAAGCTCCCAAAAAGCAGAATGGTTTCTTGATAGGTTAGCTTTTCACGGCCTTACATTCAAATTTGTGGTGCACATCTTCATAAGGGCTAGAATTTTGCCATTCTTAACCAATTTTTTTTAAAAGTACATCTTGTCTTATTTAATTATTTATGTAAGTTCCCGTTTGACACTCCGTAGTTTTTTTCCGTTTTGTTATTTTTTAAATTATTTTTAATTTAATTTTAACAGATTTTATTTTCCCTTATGTTCTTATTTTTATTTGTTATATATTGTTTCTGCACCATATGTAAATACAAAGGTCGATTGCCCACTGTACGTAGTGCATGTGATGAGTAAAGCTGCTGGCATTGAGCTAGCACGAGCTAGATTCCGCTACAAGAATCGCGGCATCTATGGTGAAACACTAGCAGCAACACTTGGTACAGATGGCACACATTGTCAACACGAATGTTGGCATCATGCGGCAGCTCATATTATGAGTCCGCCATTGCGGTCTGATCCAAGCACTCCTGAATATATGATGAAACTGTTGGCGAAGTAAGTATTCAACAACGAGACATGATCGAGGCTATGCGTCAGACCACTTTTTTTGTAGTTGGTATTGTTTTTGTATTTGTTCGTCCTGTAGAATAACCCAGAAAGGCATCACACAACATATTAGTGTTTTTAAATGTATTATTAACTAATTTTCACTGCTATTAACCATTCAATTGGCTTTTACCATCAATGTTCCATTTTTCTTGGTTTTTTTTCTTTATATTTCTAACCTAAAAAAATTAAAAAAAACAGATGAAAGCTCCGCTTTACGTAACCTGTGTTACTTGCAAATCATCGGCCGAAATAATTGGCCGTGCTCGTCGTAGTGGATACTGTGTGTTCGGTGAGACTCTGGCCAGTTCGATGGGACGATCTATGCATGGTGTGAAAAAGGCCGAAAGTCCTTACTATGTAACAAGTCCACCGATTCGAGAGCCGGCCGAAACGCCAAGGCAACTGATGAAGTCATTGGCGTAGTAAGTACATTATTTTGTCCTTCTATATCATACATAAAACTGCTATATATATATATCTTCATTCGTTCGTTTGTTATTGTCTTGTCCTCGTCATATCGTATACTTGGAATGTAATTGACATTAGAAAATGCTTGTTGCCATAATGGAAATTTTGTCGAAAATGAGAATTCACTTTATAATTTATTTAGTTATAACTTTGGTTGTAAAATTTAGTTTGGGCAATTACATTTTGCTGGGCACAGTTCTAAGAACAAACTAAAACGTCAACATTTTACTTCATTCATTCGTTCACTTTTTGTTAGGGAAATAGTTAGCTTATTATCAAAATAAAACTCAATTTAAAGCAAAATTAATTAGAATTCAAAGTCCATTCATTCGGTTTGGAAGTTACGCAATTAAATGTCAACTGAACTGAGCAATCACCTAAAGTCAATAAATTCTTAACAAGACTTGTCGATTACACCATCGTATAATGTCAAATGGAAAACAGCTCGATAAAAAAACTCAGAAAAATTGCGTCAATTATCTGTCAGAGTCAGACGTAACTACTAACCGAGCGTTTTGAACGTATGCTCTCAAACTCTCAAGAAAAAGCTTTTATTGTATAAATTCTGTTCAGACACTTGATTGCAAATGTTAATTAAACTTTACTTAGAAACAGGTTGTACACAATGGGTAGTTTTATATGGAAATGTTCTCCATTGTGAGTTCGTAAAATCTAAAGTTTTTTCAGATTTTTCAATTCAATTTTTTTTGCGGATGACATGCGCTTTTCTTAAAACTGACAGATTCATTCCCTGATTTTTGAGATAAGACATTGGGTACGTTCGGATATCTAGTTTATGTAAAATGTCAACAGGGTTTTCTGGACTAGGTATACGAATTAGCAACTGGGGTAAAATTTCAGGTTGAGTATTAGCTGGAATATAAAATAGCCCCCGGATTAATAAACACTGCACAAAAGTTATTAACTCGTTCCTCAGAAGTTACGTCAAATTTTTGTGTGCCATCTGACGTCTACTATAGATAACTTATTTTTGCACGTTTCTTAATTAATACGGGGGTGTTCATTTAGATATTTAGAGCATGTCCATTTATTAGAGCTATTAGTAGATACGATTGCATTATATCAATAACGAAAAGTCGCACAACTCCGTAACATTGTTAAACTTGGTCGCCTGAGGTTTAGTTTGTTTTCCGCTGAAATACAATGGCGTGTCTGTATTTTTGCAACATGCGTGAAGTTGGCTACTAGCGGTCCATAATATATATATATTATATGATCCGCGATACCAATAATCATTTTTAGTGTCCAGACAACATTTTTCGAACTCATAATAACGAAATATTCCATACAAAATTGCATATTGTGACCTAAATTGTGTTAAGTGTGAAGGTGAATGATTATTAGTAAGGCCCAATAAGTCAATGGTCAGTCATTAACTGTCAAATCCTAGCAATTAAATTAATTAACAACCAGCGCTTGGAACGGCGCATTTATGTGAAATTTGAAATGTCAACTGAATTGTCAGACAGGATTTGAATATAGATTGGTTGGCTAGGCGTCCGCGAATTGGTCATGTGGTCAATCTAGACCAACCAAAAGGGAGACAAACACTGTCAGATCGCTGTCAGACCTACTAAACTACAAATATCATTTTTCATTCTTTTATTCTGAAAGTACCCGAATGAACCTTTCATTTTGCTGAAATCTGCTTCCTGGATTAATTATTAGTTTTCTGTAGAAACTAAACCCGAAAAATCTTTGCAATAATGAAAAACTAATCCCAAGGTGCAGCTATGAAGGAGACGGTGTTATTATTATTGCTTGTTCTGGGGGTGAAATTGAGAACATATCGTTTAGTAGTTCAATACGATATAATGAAGTGGAGCATTTTCGCCCGAATTAAAATTTTGACAAAATTGTCCAAGTATGTACTGCTTGAAATACGGACTATTACGAAGCGATTTTGACAGCAGCAAAAACGTATTTGAATGGAGGGGGAAAGAAATTTTTCAGTTTACTGTGAAAGACATTTTTAACACTTGTTTCATTTCACATAATAACTTTAGATATAAACAAATATGGCCTTAGCAATAAACATTTTTAGTCTCAACTTTAAATTTACAAAAGCTCACAATTGCAAAATTTGTATGAAAAATATAGCCACAGTGAACTACGAAAATTTAGAGTCGAGACTAAAAATGTTTATTGCTAAGGCCCATAAGCTTTACAAATTGGGAAATGCAAACTCATAGGTTTTCGGGCAATTATTCTAAAGATGGTATGACGTAAAACAAAAAAACACACAAACTTCATACTAAGCATTCTTTTTATGTATATCACCAAATCAGTGACTATCTTCAAACGACCGCAACAGACAATTGCACTTTTAATCGTGATCAGAAGGCTCTCGGCAAGGGCGATTTCACAAAGATTCCAAACGGTGTTAATGGCGTCGAGGATCGCATGTCAATTTGCTGGGAACGTGGCGTACATGCTGGTATATTGGACGCCTGTCGATTTGTAGCCATAACCAGTACAAATGCAGCAAAAATCTTCAATCTCTATCCGAAGAAAGGTGTCATTGCTGTTGGTTCAGATGCGGATATTGTCATTTGGAATCCTGAGGCAACGAGAACCATATCGAAGGACACCCATCATCATGCTTGTGATTTTAACATTTTCGAAGGTTTAGTTTGTCATGGAGTGCCAGAAGTTGTAATGGTTCGCGGTAGGATTTGCTATGAGAGTGGAATCTTACAGGTCGACCGGGGATTTGGTGAATTTATACCAACTCCTGCGAACTGTGGGTATGTTTATGATGCGTTGAATGCTGAACCTCCGACTGAGATGAACATAACCTTCCAAGAGATGGAATTGGAACTACCAGCCGGCGAGGCATTGAGTCGTGCATTAAAGAATGGAAATGTTAAAAAGTCGAGGGATTATAAATATTTGGTTTAAAAATAAATGTAAACTAATTGCTAAAGGGGGAGGTTTGCGTTGTTGTTATTATTATTAACGATTGTTGCACACAGCACTTCAAGGGTACCGTATAAAATATGATGACTTTCAAGATGCTGCTAGTAGTTATTTTTATGACAACTCGTTTACCAGAAATGGCGGTCACGAACATAAAGTTTTAGTGATGTGAAAAAGTGATAGCTAAGACATACTTGAAAGTTAGTCTAGGTAGAAAAAGTCTACCATATCCATTTTAAATTCATAATGCAGGCAAGTTCACCCCCGCTGAATGCAATAACCGCCCAATCACAAACTTGTATACAGAAAATTTTATCCGATGGAAGAAAACTTGAAAATTAGTTCTAAGATGAGATTAACACCCAAACGGCAACAAAAATAAGCGGTGGGTGCATAGTTCCATAGCCAGGTAAATGTTGCCTGTATATAAATCTGGTAAAGTTGGTGGTTGAATCTCCATACCCATACCCATATGTATCGAGAACGTCGAAAAATTCTTCGCTCGAAGACTTCAGAGATCCGATTTTGACAAGCTCCAGGATTGGAAACTGTCTTTTAGTATATAATATGCCCTTTGGAAAATAGATTAAGCGGCAAGTTTTATACGCCGACCGTTTGAGCTCTACGCAGATGCCATTAGCTGAAAAAAAAAAAACACAACTTTACTCTGACAACGTGAAGGTTTAGCATTTTATTAGGATCGGTTGAATTGCGGAAAGCCGTTTTTCACGTGTTACGTTTGAATTTCAATAAAATTTTCCTTAATACAGTCAAAGACAAATGGTATTTAGAAAAAGTTTTTATATCATAAAGGTACATCTCTCTAAACTGAACGTACCTATTCATAAAAGCTGGAAGACCTTAATCAATAAATAAACCTTATGCTTTGAGGAATATCTTTCGGTTATCTACTTATTCACGTACATTGTTTGGTAGACTCTAAGAAAGTTGTTATAACTAACAAAACAACACTATGGCGATACTAATAATCATATTTAGTGTCCAGGTTGGATTTTACGAACTCACAATTGCTAAACTTTCCACACACCCATTGTGACCCGCAAAATATTAAGTGAGAAGGCTTAAAATGCTTATTAGTAAAGCCCAATGATACAAAGCACAAATGTTCACAATGTCACCCCACAAAGTCCTTCAGATTTCGTGTAACTTATTCCAAGGTAGCACCCCATTTTTAAACAAATTCCCAAGGCACTGACCAGTGACTTATATACAAGGCTAACAAAAGATATTGAAATCACATCAGCACCTATAGTTTTTGTTTTGTGTTTCCCATAAATAATCGAACCAATTGCATACCTATAACAAAAATGTTTGTTTAAACCTTTATTTACCAACATCAGTAAAGATTAACAAACTTGTCATCTCCCTCTCTGCAGTGACGACCTCCAGACCACTGGTAGTGATAACTGCACTTTCAACAAGAGCCAAAAAGAAATCGGCAAAGGTGACTTCTCGAAAATTCCCAACGGCGTGAATGGCGTCGAAGATCGTATGTCCATTGTTTGGGAGAAAGGTGTCCATGCTGGTCTGCTCGATCCGTGTCGATTTGTCGCCGTCACCAGTACCAATGCAGCGAAAATATTCAACTTGTATCCGCAGAAGGGTCGCATTGCCGCCGGTTCTGATGCTGACGTTGTCATCTGGGATCCAAATATGACACGTAAAATCTCCAAAGACACTCACCACCAGGCGTGTGATTTCAATATCTTCGAAGGCATGGTCTGCCATGGTGTTCCCGAGGTGGTCATTGTTCGTGGCCGCGTTTGCGTCGAAAACGACAATGTCCGAGTGGCTGAAGGCTACGGCAAGTACCTCAACACTGATACACGTCCCGCATTTGTTTATGACATCCTCGACGGCAAGGTAAAGCCGGAAGAAGTCGAGCACGAAGAGGAAATGGTCAATGGAACTAAAAAGATGAATCTGTGCGATGCTCTAGAAATTGAGATTCCATATCAAGAACCGATTACCCGGGCAATGATATCGGCTAACGTGCAGATGCCTGGCGAGGGCTCGTTAGCCAGCACTCCATCGTGCCGTGGACAGCGTGTCGAGGGCCAGAGAAATATGCAAGAATCTACCTTCTCGATTAGTGGTGAGTGCGGTTTGTGGCTAAAATTTCATAAAATCGTATATTTAATCACACATTATTGTTTGTTTTAATTTACAGAGGAATTGGACAAAATGGGTCAGCGAGCATGCATCAAAGTACGAAATCCTCCAGGTGGCAAATCGTCGGGCTTCTGGTAAAGGCTAAACCATAGCACACCGCACAACATAGCAACATAGATGCTTCTGATTTGTAACCATTAAATTTAATAATTATTAACTAACTTAAAAGATTAAATGAATTATATTCCCAAAATCTAAGAAATACAAGATTTTTTCATATTTATAAACAAATGAATACCAAAATCCCCGTAATACCTGCGCAAAGAGCATTACATTCTTAAAGATGCTAGTACGAGTAAGAGTATATATACATTATTTATTTATATTTGTTTAATGAATAGTTTCTCAAGAGATCGTCATTTTAATTGTTATTAAAAACAAAAGTAATTAACTAGACGTATAGGAGAATTTGTAAGTCATTTTGAGACGTATTTATTTAAATAAAAACGATTACCGTTGTACGCTAAATCAAAATACATATATTCATCTTGGTTAATGTTTATTTTTTTATACAAGTTTCTTTCAGGCAAAAACAAGATTGGTCTCTAACGTCACTTTTCCTACGTCAGTCACATATGCGAACTGTTTAATGAATTTCTTGACTAGATTCGACGGCTACCCATATCCATAAACGTAAACTGAAAAACCTGTTCATGCGACTAATCTATGCCAAACAAACTGAGACACAGCAAGTCAACCAGCTCTCAGACTTACTAAACTAGATACTTTAACGTCCCCGTTGTTTCAATGATAAACCGCACAAGGATAAACCAATATAATCACAAAAATCAGTGCCTTGATTTTGTGCGGTGATTCCTGAATGTGTGACTGATATCGAGAACGAACTGACAACTTCCAGAGTGTTGCCAGATCGTGAGTAATTACCCATTTCGTGGGCATTGCCTTTCAAAATGAGCTAAAAGGGCGAAAAATTGCGTTTTCTTATCTCTTGGAACAAGAAAAAATTGTGTATTTTGTTGTTTTTTTAACGTCGGCATGGGCAAAAAGGGCATTTTTGGGTGTTTTTGACGTGCATCTTGGGCAATTCGGTCCGAAAAGTCAGGCATCACGTTCCACATTTCCTGTTCTAATATAGAAGTGTTCCTGGAAATTCCAGGCGAGTTTTCCCTTACTATATTTAGGTTGCGAAAACGATGTCGACTGATAACAACTGACAACAGCGTAACCGTTGTGCGACAATTTTATACTAATTTTTCGAGGACCCTGATTAATCAAACATCGGCTGTAAATATATCAACTCATTTTTGTATCTACTTTTTAATATCTTGTTTAATTTAGTCGCAAAAAATGAGCGGTGAAAGAAAAAAGTGTCATTTCTAAAGCTACTCTGAAAATTCAAAATTTTCGATCGATATTTAGCAAGCATTGGCTCGAATTTTAAACGTGATAATAACTATTATTGACAAATTTGCGACGTGCCTTTTCTAATCAAAAAAAAAAAAAATAGCAACAAATTGTGTCAGGGTTCTCGAAAAAGAGCCAAATTGTTGCACAACGGTCACGCTGGTCACAGCGCGCGGCTTATGCCGTTTTCCATTGGTTTCACTCGGGGATCCACTCATTCTGAAAACCAATGGAACAACAAAACTGCTTCCGAAAGAATCCACAAAAGTAATGGTGAAATGCCAAAAAATAATCTTCGGCAGCTGTAAGCTGACTTGTATAAAATACATAAATTTCACTTGTGTGAGTGCTTCTTGAGTGGATTCTGACTTAAAATTCAGATGCGAAATTCTCTCCTCAGAATCACCAGAAGAGTATTTTTTGTGCCAATGGAACGGTTTCAGAAGTGATTTTTTCGATTCCGGACTCTCCCGGATGCTTCTTTTTGCCCAATGGAAAACGACATTACTCTCACATTCAAATCCAATTCGGAACGTTCCCTACCGACATTGCGGAGAAAACCGCACAAAATCAAGGCACATATAGATGGGCTATGGGCTCAGTATGACTTGGGTGCGGATGCACTTGCACTTCTGGCCTGCCAATGTAGCCTAACCTAACCTAAATAGTTCATTTTCGACTCTGCAAATAACTGCTAGACTAAGACTAGCGGTAGGTTCGTTCCATTTATAGAAAACATATTTTAAAATCTGATTTTTTATTTTTTTACCAAGGTATTGTCGCATATAATTTTGCTACCTATATCTAGGTACCTAATGAAGTTCACAACGCGTTCATTTTCGCTTTAATCTAAACCAATTAACGTCTATTTATAACAACCTTAAGCTAATATTTACAAGAGTTGTTTGTTTACCTAGTGTAAGAGTGCATAATAATAACAACCAAGCCAAACTATAATATTATATATTTACCTAAGCAAACCGAAGTGCCTTTGTGACATGCACTATTTATTTACTTTTAAATTAGTCAAAATATCACATGAGGCAATTTGATGCTTTGCACGCCACGATTACGAATATGTCTTTTGCTCCTAAACTATAAACCTATAAATAACTCAGAGTATTGTTTTACATTACATGAGATGTTTGTACTTCATTTAATAAATAATAACTGAGTGGCGAATACAAGACGTTTCTATTTGGATTTGATGTATTGATGTAAAACAGACTTTGAATTTGAGCCTAAGCTAACAGTAACGGAGAGCCCAATTGTGTATGTTTAAATTGTATTTATTTCTCCAGACAATTAGGCTTACCTAAACCTGTTCAGTCTGTATAATACCTGCACCCTACAGTGATAACGTTCAACTATATCCGCTCATTATTTATTCAGCTTTAATCTTTTAATCTATCTTAAAATTACGTTCAAATATATATATATATATATGCAAATATTGAAGACAATTTAAATTAAGCAAAACACAGCATTAGCCACCAGTCAAATCTAAACCACCTTAAGGGCAACAAGTGGCCCCAAAATCGTTAACCTCCTCCGTTCATAAGGCAAAGTGTAAACAAATTAAGTAATGGTACCTATGTTGTATGTAAGTTAGAGATTTTTTCTATTTGACAAGTGATTACTGAAGTGTGGAGTGTGGACAATGTGTAGATAATATTATGAGAGTTTAGTGAAAGGGTAAATCTGACTTTTGGTACACACCTATAGGTTGTTGTGCGGCGTTTTTATTTGTTTCTGCCTTAAGTTTATATTCGATAGTGACGATGATTTTACAATCGGATAGCAAGATTCGTCACTTTTGGTTTATCTCAGCACCGTTTTCATATGTCATAAACAAAGGTTTCGCACGGAAACGCTAGTTTGACAATAATTTATGAAGTCTATATGACGGCCTTATTTTTATTTATAAGGTCTGCCATTTTATTTTTGGTTTTTTGCTCCACCGGACGTACTCGTAATTTTTCTCGGTTCAGTGCAATTAGGCGTTGACATGGCCTGCATTCGATTTTAGTGTTTTTCATCAGAGTCCTTTGCTGTTTCATCAATTCAAAATTCCCCTAAGACCTCGACCGTTGATTTCCTGCTGAAAGGCTTAACACCAAATCACTAAACTGAATACCGATTTCCTTTTCCAGAAAGCTTCCCAAAACACAGTCTACATAGCGAATGGCCAAGTTGTCAATCATGATCAAACGTTCAAAGCTGACGTTTACGTAGAGGATGGAATTATCAAGTAAGTTCTTTCAACTGCAATGCAATGCTGATAGTAATAAATGAAAATCAATTCAAGGTTCATTGGTCAAGCTTCTCAGATCAGTATCCCCGATGGAGTGCGGACAATTGATGCTACTGGTAAATTGGTCATTCCCGGTGGAATTGATCCACACACTCACTTTCAATTGATATTCAACGGAAGTGTTACCGTTGATGATTTTTATCACGGAACAAAGGCAGCAGTTGCCGGTGGCACAACAACTATTAGTAAGTAATTACCTTTTGCACACACTTCTTCAGCTGTGATATTTTCGACAATAATGCTGTTTCGATGTCAAGGTCGTTTGTCAATGTCGTAAAATGATTCGCCTCGGCTTATTCTAGAAATTGAAAAGGTTTTTAGATTTATGAGTTAGAGGGAGCGTGAAATTAAAATAAAAAAATCTGTAAAACTAGAAATTGATGAATTGGGATATTTATCGAACACGTTTGACACACGGCCGAAGGTTAACTTAATTGTTTACATACGCTTCAACGCAGATCGACGCCAATCGATAGCGTTTTTCATTTATGAAACTCTGTTTGTTTTTAATATTTATAGTCGACTTTTGTTTACCTGGCAAAGGCGAATCCCTTGTTGACGCCTATAACAAATATCGTTCCTGGGCTGATCCCAAAGTTTGCTGTGACTATGGTCTGCATGTGGGCTTAACTTGGTGGTCGGAATCGGTTTCCGAAGAGATGAAAATCATTTGTGATGAGATGGGTGTGAATTCTTTCAAAATCTACATGGCTTACAAGGGCATCTGTCAATTGAATGATACAGAAATGTTGGACGCATTCGAGAGGATACGATCACTGGGCGCTTTGGCACAAGTTCGTTTAAATTTATTTCTAAATCGATAGAATTTTACTAACGTCCTACTGTTTTATGTAGGTACATGCGGAAAATGGTGACATAATTGCGAGAAATGAGGAAAAGCTACTTGCAGCTGGAGTCACGGGACCAGAAGGTCATGAACTTTCCCGTCAAGAGGAAGTTGAGGCAGAGGCTGTTAATCGAGCATGCATATTAGCTCACCAGGTATGTGTTTAGTACAAAATTTACGCAATAAAAATAGAACGGTTTTAAAATTTTATGTTAAATAATTAAAATTTGAGACAGGGGCGTAACAAACTGATATTTTCACCAAAAATAGTTTTTGTTACAATCTTCAGTTCAACAATTACTACTGATCTTAGGCAGCCCCAATTTTTCCATTTATCTCTATAACCAGCACTAACTTCACATCGTGCATATTACAAGCAACTTCACACTTAATCTTTGTCTTTCTGTTTCCCTTTGATCTACTAGGCTGATTGTCCTCTGTATGTTGTGCATATTATGAGTAAAGCCGCTGGCATTGAACTAACACGAGCCAGATTCCGCTACAGGAACCGCGGCATCTATGGGGAAACTCTAGCAGCAGCACTTGGAACAGATGGCAGAAACTATCAACATAAATGTTTCCATCATGCGGCAGCTCATGTTATGAGTCCACCGCTACGTTCCGACTTTACTACTCCTGCGTTTATGATGAAATTACTGGCAAAGTAAGTAGGCATACACTGAAACAATAATAAAGATTGAAATTTGTATGGCGCGTTTGGTGTAGGTGCAAAATATAATGCTTTCATAAATATAATTCTTCTACAGCGATTATCTGCAAACCACAGGAAGCGACAACTGCACGTTTAGTCGCGAGGACAAGGCCCTCGGCAAAGGCGATTTCACCAAGATACCGAACGGTGTTAATGGCGTCGAGGATCGCATGTCTGTTTGCTGGGAGCGTGGTGTTCATGCAGGTGTCATTGATCCGTGTCGATTTGTGGCTATAACCAGCACAAATGCAGCAAAAATCTTCAATCTTTACCCGAGGAAGGGTGTCATTGCTGTTGGTTCGGATGCGGATATTGTAGTCTGGAATCCTAATGCAACGAGGAAAATCTCTAAGGACACCCATCACCACGCTTGTGATTTTAACATTTTCGAAGGCATGGTATGTCACGGAGTACCCGAAATTGTAATGGTTCGCGGAAGAATCTCTTATGAGAATGGAAATTTGCAAGTTCAACGGGGTTATGGTGAATTCTTACCAACTCCTGTTAATTGTGGTCATGTTTATGATACGTTAAACTCTGAGCTACCGTGTGAGGTGAATACTACTTTCCAAAAGATGGAGCTGGAAGTACCAGCATGTGAGGCAATATCGCGTGCATTGACGAATGGAAATATTAAGAAATCCAAGGAGTATAAATATTTGATATAAGCTAATAAGTTATTTTTAGAATTTGTTTGCACTGAAAAAAGGTGCAAATTGATTAGCAACTAACTTGGAAGAATGTATTTCACGAATATTTACCTATTGAATATCTGTACTTAATTAATAAATAAATAAATAACTAGAGAAATGTAATTGTTGTTATAGCAATCCAAATAATGATGGATTGCTATTTTTAACTATAAGCGAATTGAAACAAATTTTACGGAGGTACGAAACAATTTTACCACTTTAATCTATAAATCTGGTTCATTATATAAGGTCAAGAAGTAAGTAATAAAGTTTTTTCACCGCGTTACGTCAAACATCTGACAAAGAACCTAGGGCTTATAACTGTAATAAATGCTGTGAGAAAGCTTCTAAATATATAGCCGTTTGGGTTCGTCGTTACGGACGGAAAAGCTGAGTTTGACAGCAGATCTTCATCTTTTGGATAAAATAAAGAAATCAAGATCATTGCGAACGAGTTAGAAACGGTTTGATTTTAAAAACGTAATAAGACACCATACATAAAGTCACACAGGGGTGTTATAAACGCACAATCCGACCATCGTGTAAGAGAAAGATCTATAGTTGAAATATCATTAGAAACGAAGCACCAGATCTCATACGAGTATATGCAATAACTACCGATCGCAATCAATTTATGCAAGAAGTTTGCCTTTTTAAATGCTCAAGCAAATCTTTCGCTCAAATAACAAAAATCAAAAAAAAAAAAAACCCTGAGCCCTGCACAGCAGTCAGTCTACACTCTGTGCGCATGAAACATTCCTTGGCAACAAAACGCGAGGCCAAACAAATGAAACAACCATACAGGGAAATTTTTAGTAGTGTACGTTCACAAAAGAGTTTAACTTGATGCAATACTAAAATGCTTCACCAGGGAATTATTCTTCGAGAAGGACACGTTACCAGAACAATCTACAATTTGGTAAACAAGTTCTCATTTCATGAACAAATCGAAAACACTTGATTCCTTTATCCAATAGATAAAAGATAAACGATTCGACGACGTAATCGAATGCATTATCAACTTTAATGAAGCGTCCACAACAAGAGCCGGCCTATCCACCCTTGGCTACTGCTACTACCACTCACAGAAGTACGAAGAATCTGCAACGTGTTATGAGCAACTGTGTGCCTTGATTCCAAAGGAACCCAAGTACAAGTAAGTCGTCTTTTCTAACGCTGAAAAGAACGTAAATCCATAACTGCTATTCCATAGGTTCTATTACGCGCAGTCCTTGTATCAAGCTGGCATTTTTCCGGATGCATTGAAAGCACTCAAGCAGATTATTGATAACGACGAGCTAAGGGAACAAATCCTGCAGTTGCAGAGTGCGATTTTGTATTCAAGTGAGGACTTTGCGGGAGCACAAGGTATTCTAAACCAACGATTGAGCGGCAATGCTGAAACTCTGAATGATGAAGGATGTTTGCTGTATCAAGCAGACCAGTACGAGAATGGAGTTCAACGATTTAACTCCGCTCTTCAAATTGGAGGATTCAATCCATTGGTGGCGTACAATTTAGCGTTGTGCCACTTTCGCAAAAAGGAGAAAGCACAGGCTTTGGATTTTACAGGTACCTATTTTCGGGGGAAAGTTCTAGGGACCTTTTCAGGGAACATTTTGACAGATTGTAGTACATTTTGCACAATTATTGGTAAAAAAGTTATCCACCGTCATTTACTGTGGGGAGTGACACTGCACACTGATCGTATCTAGTTTAGTAGGTCTAACAGATGGCTGATTGGCCTAGATCGATCACATGAACACTTTTCTTAGTTGACGTTTATGGACGTTTATGGAATCTAGTCAAGATTTTCATGACTGAGTACTAAGCTGACAGTTCGCATATATTTAACATCCAATATACAGTTTTTCCCTTCAGGTTACATCTTGACCAAGCCAATTAAGTCGACTGAGAAATGAGGATATCTAGATTTTTTAATGTGGCCGCCCACTGTCCTATAAGAATATTGAATTTAGGAAATGCACATTAAACCACTGTCAATTCAACATCGCCAGTCAGGTGAATTAAAACCTACCAAATATAATCTACTCGTATATTATTTCAGCTGAGATAATAGAACGTGGGATCCGAAACCACCCGGAGCTGGGAATCGGAGCCCAAATGGAAACCGAAGGCAATGCACGCAGTGTCGGCAACCCAGTTAATATGGCTCTTTCCGGAATAACTCAAGCATTGAACCTTAAGGCTGCCATTGAGTATCAGGACAGAAATATAGAAGCAGCTCGTGAAGCACTTTTAGATCTACCTCCAAGGGCTGAGAGTGAACTAGATCCAGTGACTTTACACAATATGGCTCTAACCGAACCCAGCGGTCCAGTAGCTGGCTTCAGAAAGTTGGAATTTCTGTTGGAATTGGGGCCACCTGCCTGTCCTAAAGAGACATTTGCAAACATCTTGTTGCTGTGTTGTAAGCACGAGATGTATGATACCGCAGCTGACATTTTGGCTCAGCACACTGATCTTACCTATAAGTACTTATCGCAGGTATGCTTCCAGCAAACCGCTACAAATCTATATGTAGAAAAATTATTTGTTTTCCAGTACCTGTATGAACTTTTGGATGCTTTGATTACAGCACAGACATCGTCAGAGCTGGCTGAGAAAAAACTTGGCACGTTAGCTTCAAGTTTAGCTGCTAAACTGAGGGGACTTGCAGCAAAAGTGCAAGAAGTTCGAACAACTACGGATCAGAATGCCCTGAGGCAGGCTTTGAAGGATTACGAGAGCTCTTTGGAGTAGTAAGTTGAAATTATTTGAATATGTTCCATTATTGACTTTGTGAAATATTTTCCTGTCAGCTATCTCCCAGTGGTAATGTCGAGAGCTTGGCTATCGTGGCGAGATGACGATGTTGTTGGAGCTGAACGTGAATTCCGCTCGAGTGCAGAATTTTGTTCAGAGAATCCAGTGTGGCGATTGAATGCCGGACATGTCTTGTTCATGCAAGGCGACAAGTACAAGGAAGCGGCAGCGTTTTATGAGCCTATTGTAAGGCAGCACTCGGAAGATGTAAGCTATTCTTTTTTATATTTTGAAAAAGCCATTTCAGCTTTCCATTTGCGAGAGAAGTAGTGATCAATTTCTGAAGCAGTGGTTTCTGGGCAAAACGGCACCTTACGTTTTCCTGCGACATTCGATTTTTTCTTTTAGTTTATCGGGTAGAATGTCGTGCTTTAAAAGCTCTTCGTATCTACCCACCTTCCCAGTAAATGCACTTTTCCACCAGCAAGTTGGGGCTTTAAATAAATTTAAATGTGATATCAACGGTGCTTATACATGTTCCACTGTTCCGACAGATAATGACCGTATCAGCTGCGGTTTTGGCGAACTTATGCGCCTCCTACATTATGACATTTCAAAATGACGAAGCTGAAGAGCTGATGCGTAAAGTGGAAAAGGCCGAAGAACAAAAGGAGAATTTGGGCAAACAATATCATCATTTGTGCATCGTTAATCTTGTTGTTGGGTAAATTTTTAAATCAACCAAAGAAAACTTTCACAAAAAACACTTCTATTTTTAAAATCTATTGCAGCACCCTCTATTGTGCAAAATCTAACTACGAATTTGGGCTATCACGCATTGCCCATGCGCTTGAAGGTGGGTCTGGATCGAGATTGTACGCAGATACATGGTTGCATGTGAAACGCTGCGTTCTGGGACTACTAACTGGCATGGCTAAGCAGAATATAATTTTGAAATATCCAGCTGTACAGGAGGTTTTAAACTTTTTAAAGTCATGTGAAGGTGGTGGTTGCATAGGACGTTATTTGAATGGTTGCTATAATGAACTGATTTTACTTTTAGTCTACGGACTCTTAACACCAGCTAATATCTATGCAGCAGGAGAAGAGGTACCAGAAAAGCCCTTAACAATTGGACTGGAGGCTCGAAAATTAAGGGTTCTCCTGATTAAGTTAAGTGAATATGAAATTTAGAGAATTCAATAAACACAGATTTGGTAATCATAAGAATATGATTTCACTGAGTCTTACTTCCTCACCAGTTCAAATTAAGCCTTTTGTGAGACTACTGAGCAAGGGGTGTCAGTTGAACTTCGGAAAGAACATGATAAGGCTTTTTTCACTGCGCGACCTCTCACAAACATCTGGCACCCTTCCGAGAGCATGATTACCTTATATAATCTATGATATAAGGTGCTTAAAAAATGCTTTGAAAAAATGGATCTCTTCCCGTACTT
Source organism: Cheilosia variabilis (assembly GCA_951230905.1). NCBI lineage: Eukaryota > Metazoa > Arthropoda > Insecta > Diptera > Syrphidae > Cheilosia > Cheilosia variabilis. Next base: position 143,800,247 of record OX579676.1, on the reverse strand, counting down.
TTGTCTGTTTGTTAAATGTGAATGTGGGACCAGAGTTTGAATTTTAAACCGATCCATATTATTCACTCCAGGTGTAACTCAGGTTTAAGTTAATTTTACAATTAAAACCTGTGCCCATATTATTCACTGAAAAACATGCATTAAGTCCGCTGGATTAAAGATAGATTTAAATGCGGATTTAAAACAATTTAAACAGTTTTTATTCGATTTTAAACCAACGTAATGTCAAATTTGACAAAAAAAATAAGTCCATCCATTTTACGAATGAAATTCTTTTTTTTGCATCTTGCTATTTTTTTATTTTCTATTTCACTTATACTTTTCTTTTTTCTGTCATAATATTGAGTTTTAACCCGAGTTAAAGTACTTAAACTAGTCTCCGGAGTGTAGTTTAAATCCAATCGGAATACATGTAGTCAAGTTTAAAAAAAACTGGGTTTAACGACTGAATATTATCGTTTAATTTTTGGGTTAAACTCACTTAAATGTGGATGTAACCTTTAACCCGGATTAAAGGGAGTGAATAAAGTGGCCGTTAAAGTCAATTTATTTGATGACTTCTATGCTAGGTGCATTGCTAGTATTACCGTGGTATACCCTGACCCTGGCAGGCTAATCATCCCCATACCATGGTATCTATACCATATGTGTGGTTAAATTCTTTTCACGTACTTACGGGGCAGTTGTGTCCAAAACACATTCTGCTGGGCCCTCCATGTATTTCTAGAATATTAAGGGAATAACATGAACATTGCATGAAATTTTTATATACATATTTTCTAAAATGGCATAATCTTTTCTTATGAATCAGAAATCTAGATTCTTAATATTTTTTGGCGAGAAAATCAACTTGGCCACACTTTTTGTTTTAACAAACCCGACAAATAAAAGTTATCAAATCGAACAGGTCCGAAAGAAAATGTCAACAATTAATCAAAGTGCTCAGAAGCACCCCTCGACTTTACACGAAAAGACTTCTGCATAAATATTATCACACAAATTTCATTAACATCATGTCAACGTTTTATCTAAAAAACGAACAACGAGAGCATCTCAAACTTGTACGTGATAAATCCCCTGAAGATGTAGTAGAACTCTGCAAATCGGCCTTTGATTATCTCACTAATGGACCTAACAGCTCGAAATACGATTTATTGGCCAAGAAATACGCCTCAAGTCCAGATAAAATTCGTTCCGCCATTGAAGCGCTTATATGCCTCTTAATCGATGCAACCAAAGCCAATGTGACCGATGAAGATTTCGAAAACTTGAAGAAGGATGGATTCTCGTCGGACCATATATCCATACTTACGCAGTTTGTTATGAGTAAACGAGCATTTGTCGAGGGATCTATCAAATGGGCCAACATCAAGGCGTATCGTTTGATTAACTTGGAATGGAGACTAGAAGTAAAAATTGCTTCCAGAAGCCTACTGAGCCAAACGACAGTATTGGTAACGATGAAGTTGAACCTACATACGGAGCCGAAAAGCGAAAATCGAGAATTAATAAATTTTGGCAACAGTAAGCAAGTGCATGAGAACGAAGCAAAGAATCGGAAGGATATTCTAGTTCAGACAGATGTTAACAATCTTATACACATTATTGATGTACTGGAACAGGCAATGTTGGAATCGAAAAGCAGACGCATTAGAAATCTAGCTGGAGCAATTCATTAGGTAGTACGTAGGTACATACATTATGTATAGTTTGTTAGAAGAAATGAGTGTGAATATGTACGATATAGTATAGTAGCTAATAAAATGTATTCCATAGGTAATAAGAATTGGGAATTGCTACTTCACATAACTTTAAACCACTCGAGGCCAAAGGTATGAAGGATTTAATTCCCGAATTTTGGTGCGGTTAGCGTTTCTTAAGTTCATAAGAGTAAGTTGTCCATCCGTTATACAATGAACTTTAGCTTTTATGAGATTACGATTCTTAGTTCTTGTGTGAATTGAAACGCGATAAAACCAAGTTCTGGACCCCCAGCCCTCCACAATTGTAAGCGTATCTTTTCCAATTAACATAAAAAGATGTTTCCGAAGTCCTCTCACGAATTTGATTCATTTTCAGACATCTGACTTTGGCAGGACAAAAAACAAAACCATTTTTGGTTGTAAAAGTATATTCATATATTTAGTTCGTCGTTATAGTCCCCTAAGTACATACATATTAATCATAATCCTACACTTCTGCTGACGCTGATGCCGCTGCTTTAGCCTTTGCCGTGATCTTCTTTTTCTGACGATCCGCCTTCCTCTCCTCGGCGGTCTTCTTGAGACCTTTCACGCGTCGTGTCTGAATCTTTGTCACATTTTGACGACCAAGATGCACACGTCCATGTGTATTACCCAGCCCATCTCTAGTAATATTCTTCTTCTTGGTAACTTTCAACTCCTTGGGCTGCCTTCTAGCCTGTTTGTACAAGTCCTCAGAGGCAATTCTAGTCCGCCGTATAGAGAAATCAGCTGACGGCCCAATCTCTACCAGTTCAATGCGAGGTGTCTTCTGTCCCGATTTTTTCAGTAATATCTTGTACGATCGCAAAAGTATGGTGAGATCTTCTGTGCACGTGAAACTCATTACGTGTTCAATACCTTGCAGACGGATCGCATCCACTTTGTCCTTGTGGTAAGTATCAATTAAAAGGCTCCTCAACCGCCGCAACTCTTCAGTTTGATTCCATTTGGGACCGTTGAAAACAAGGCACGGCTTAACGCAGGTACCTATCTTTTCATTTTTGAACTCAGACATACTCATGTATCGTTTGATTCCCAGCTCAATCATGTCGAGAACCTCGTTTTCAAAGATACGACCCAAAACCAAATTGTTTGGACGTTTCTTCGATGTCGACCCAAACACAAAGAGCGAACAATCGTTTTTCATTGTTAAACTGTAAGAAAGAATACATGTTTAGTAAATGTCCTCCAGAACCAATGATCGCTTCAAAGATGATCACAAAAGTAACCAACTAGTGGCATAGCAGCATTCACGTTTAATTCCGACTGTTATGAATTTATGCAACAAAGAAATTTTAGTTGAGGCTAACTTGTGTGGAACTAGAATAACTACACACGCAACGGAATCAAACGTTAATGGCAATTTCATTTACCCAATAAAGTGAAATTTCATCCAGTAGGTACTTACAATTCCAGTGATGATGGATCTTCAAAAGGTGTAATGTCATTGTTACGGTTTAGAACTTTAACGAGCGGCTTCTTTAGTTGGTGCAAATCCTTCATCGCCAGCTTAACATCACCAGTGCACTTGCGTCCATCCACGAATAGCATGCTGCGAGCGGCTTCGATAAGCTGTGGTTCCCTCGCAAGGAGTACCTTTTTTCCCTTGCGAGTTTTTGGTTTCCTAGTATAGTATAATAAAGTTAAAATGTCGCAAATAATTAATTGCTAGCACAATTTACCTTATTCTCATTAGTGACATGATTGGTTTTGATATTCCTTAGAAAAATGAAATAATTTACGAAACACGAATTGCGGCTAGCTAGCAAAAATTTGTTGAAGTTTTACACGTGCGTCCCGCCGCTGTCAAAACACAGAATTTTTAGTTCTGTTTGTTTCAAGTGAAATGTCTATTGGAAGGACGCGTTCATCTTTTTATTAAAAAGTATCATCTGAAAAACTACTCTACCTATGTAGGTACAAATATTTTGTCACGCTAAAAAATTATAATAATTATCAACTCATTTGCATATTTCAAAATTGGTTGTCTATGCCCATGGTTAGGAAGGATAAGTAATCCGATTTTGCGATACTCTGTACGGAGAAAATGCAATGTTTGGGCCCGCTTTTACTCAATTTAAATTTAATGTATTATTTCCTTCTAAACACTTCGGCGAATCCCGAGGAAAACAGAGTCACACAATTAGCCAGCAATTTATTACCTAGTTCCAGAGCACGATACTCCTTTGACAGTCTACTTACACAGAGTGCAAAAAAAGTAGAGAAAGATAGGTAGGTAGGTAGTACCAGAATTATTGAAAAAAATTCACAAGCGTTGTTCTCCAGTTCCTTGGTTTGTAAATGAAACAGTACTTTTAGCGCATTTGACAATACGGTCAAACAAACAAACTCCGTGGCCGTGCTCGTGCATACTGCATACACAATTTTCACTTCAGACAAATCCAAAGTATATTTTCAAGCAAATTCTATTAAAATCCTCATAAAGATGGGAAAAACTTCTAAAGACAAACGTGATATCTACTATCGACTTGCCAAGGAAGAAGGTTGGCGTGCACGAAGCGCATTTAAGCTGTTACACATCGACGAGAAGTTTCACATACTTAAAGGTAGGTGCAAGTGGAATTTACCTATCCTCAAACCACAATAACCGAAATGTTGATTCTTCAACTCCTCTGTAGATGTGACTAGGGCTGTTGACCTTTGTGCAGCACCAGGCAGCTGGAGTCAGGTTCTCTCAAAACGCCTCTACGAAGACGGCAACAAGGAAGATGTAAAAATCATTGCCGTGGACTTGCAGGCTATGGCTCCATTGCCAGGCGTAATTCAGATTCAAGGCGACATCACGAAACTCAGCACCGCCAATGCTATAATTGAACATTTCGGAGAAAACAAAGCTCAGTTAGTTGTATGCGATGGGGCTCCCGATGTCACTGGTCTGCATGACATCGATGAATACATTCAATCTCAACTGTTGCTCGCCGCATTAAGCATAACAACCCACGTCCTTATGCCGGGAGGTAATTTCGTGGCAAAAATATTTCGCGGAAAGGACACGAGCTTACTATATTCTCAATTGAGAATATTTTTCGAAACTGTCTCTATTGCTAAGCCTCACAGTTCGAGAAACTCGAGCATTGAAGCCTTTGTCGTCTGTCAGAATTACAAATGCCCAGATGGGTATATCCCGCAGATGATCAACCCAATGGTTGACGACGTGAAGCTAATTGCAAGCGCAACTGAATCTGAGGTTAACAAGCAGATCATTCCGTTCGTCGTGTGTGGTGACCTCAGGGGATTCGATTCGGACATGTCCTACAGCTTAAATGTAAGTTGTCCCACAAAATGTGTTTTCCTTGGTTTCAATCAATTCTCCCCCACAGCTGGATCCTGACAGTACGTACACATACCGCGAGGTAGTACAAAAACCAATTTCACCTGCTTATAAGGAGATCCTGGAAAAATTAAAATCATGCTCAATTAAGCATTCGGCTATAACTGTAGACCATCAGCCACCAGAGAGCTAAACACCCGACTTAAATAAGACTATCTGAATTTTATTACCCATAATCTAAAATAATAACCATTCTCTAACTATTTACATGAGCAAGGACTGGCTTGTGGTTTTACTCTTGGGTGAGGGGATTTTGGACATTTTGACACCATAGCGATGAACTTTGCCGCTTTCTGGGAAGTCGGGTAAAATATTATGGAAGTTTTCCACCTGTACCGTATGTTGCTCCGTCCATATGCCATCACCGGTAAAGTGAAACTCGCTTTCAATGAGATACAAGATTAAGGCCAGCATTTCACTGCTGGTAATCTCGTCTACTTTTCGTTTAACATTCAGCTCTTGTAATGTCTCCGGCCTGTGAATATTCAAATACTTCTCCTCTATGCGCTTGCTGGAATCGGACCAAAATATAATGAATGTGATGGAACCATCCGAGGCAACCAAACTTACATTGGGTACAAGAGTATGTACAAATTCTTGTAAATGTCTTCTTTGGAAAATTTTTTAGCTGTTAGGTGCTCGTAACACTGTTTGACTTGAACGAGTGGTATGTGACACCAGTTTGGATGACGGCTTAGTACTTCACGGGTTTCATTTTCGTCTTCGTTCAAAATGTTTGCGAGGAAAATAACAACATCGCGTCCCTTTGTTCGATCTGAACCTTCACGTGCAAATCTATGAGTGAAAGGTTTTGTGGAGGCTACTCATATAAACAAAATAGATTTACTCACCTGGCAAAAGCCACTGATCCACATGACAAAACATGCAAAGACGCACATCGTACCTTCAGCTGATTCAGGTAGTCCAGTCTTAGCCGCGCCTTATTCTGATAGTGTACCAGACGCAGAACTCTCGGGTTCGTGCATAGTACCTGAAACTCCTCGACCTCTTGCAAGTCCTTAAGTCTCGCTAGCACTGTGTCTGGACTCAAGGTGAATATTTCCAAACATCTCAGTATCGCATCTTCCTTTATATTAAACGACTTTATGTGGCTTATAATCTTGACCAAATTTTCGGTTGGGGACATAAGAATTTTTGGCATTTTGTAGAGGACTTCGCGAAAGTCCTGCCCATTGATGGTCTTTATTTGCTCAAGCATCCGCTTTACATTATCTGGATCACCATACAGAACAAATGCATTCTTTGTAATACGTTCAGTACTGAATTGCAAATCGTTCTGTAAAATCTCGACCATTCGCTGAATGGAATGAAAACTTCTGTGTCGAATACGAGAGTAGACCTTCCACACTTTGGTCAATTCTTTGTCGTTCATTCCTAAGCGCTGCATAAGGTACAAGTTCAGTATATGCATACGCAAAGTTTTAAGTTTAAGCTCTTCTCCGTACTTAGTTGATGAGTTTAGATCAATGTCTGTAAACTTTGTGCGAAGATGTTCTTCCACATCAACAGCAAAGGGGATATAGCCATGACCTTTGAGTGTGGTAACATTTTTATTCATCACAGTCACAAACTTGACGAGAACCGACACCGAAATTGATTCACAGCCACATTCCTTGAGAACATTGTAGCGATTCTGTATTGTCAATGGGTTAAGATACAGAAGCATTGGTTTCTTTAGAATTTCATCAATGCTGTAGTCAAGGGATTTGAGGGTATTCGCAGAACTGATAAGCTCTTCACGTTTGACATAATGTAGTTCCTTATGATTATTTAGAGTCGCCGTCCAATGACGATGAGTTGAACCTATGGAATGAGCAGTTACAATTGACTTTGCTGATCATGGTAGTATGAGAACTTACCGAGTACTTTGGATAGGTAGCCAGCAGTAAGCGGATGATCGGTGGTGTAAATTTCATCGCCTTTCGAGCCACTCACAAAACGTACCAGAACATTTAATTGATTCCTGTTAAGGAGAAAAGTCTTTCGGCTCCATAGCATGGTTTATTTGTTTTTCTACTGCAAGCTCAAAATTGGTAATATGTTGACACTGACAGTGATAATGACAGTACACCGGCCATAGCGTTTTTTCTTGAGATCTCGAACTCCCGAAAATGTAGGAAAATGTGTTGAATATTCGAAATTGGGACTGTCACTGCGTTCAGATTTTCAGGTTACAAGGAGCACAACTTTTATAGGGAATACAGTTTTGTTTTGGCTCTAGATTACTTTGATGCGATTTATTTTGAAAGTTGCTCTAGATTTACCAATAACGCGTTGAAACGCTTTGCATTGGGTCGGTTAGGTATAACTAAATATAAAATTTAATTAACTATAAATTATGTGAATACCAACAATAAAAAGAACAATTTGGGTGTATAATTTCGATTGGAATTATTTTTTCAAAACACATTTGAGCACAAGCTGTTAAAATGAATAGCAACATTTGTGTGAATAGCAGATTTTCTACATTTAGGTCGTTCTTAACCACATTTTCTTTCACTGTCTTAATTTCAATGAGTATTCTTGAACTTTTTGAATAATTATGTATTGACGTTGATATTCCTGAAAACCTATCATGAAATGTAACATCTATTACCCTCAATTTTATATTAGTTCTATGTCGTGATTCTGTGTCCGTTTGTCACTTTTTTAGATAGGTACAGCATTTGTTCCCATTCCCAGTGTTCAGCTTGACCTTTATTAGTTTTACTGAAAATTATGTAAAGGCATGGTTAATTATTATATTGGTACAAATTAGTTCACTAGCAGAGTTCGTTAGCATACAAAATTTGACGTAACTTTGGTGTTTGATTGAATTGATTTAAGCAGCTTTTATTAATTCGGAGGTACCTACACAATTTCTTTTAATTTGTATTAACCAAACGCAAAAATAGAGGCACGAATGTTTTAGCCAGATCTGCCATGAACTAGAAAAAAAAACACCTAAATGGAGTGGCTCGAAAAAAATTATTCTACTACAATATTTCTGTATGAAACTGCGAGCTTGAACCTGATTTGTCTTCGATTGTCTAGTCGATTGTGCTCAGTGCTGCCTAAAGTACACCCATAGGAGTATTGTACTACTTTCAACAACTGCGTACTACTCCCGTACTCCTCCTTTCACATTCGTGCTCCTATTTTTTTTAAAACCTTAAATATCGTACACTTGCAGCAATCAACCTTAATAAATTTAATTCACTTCAAATTTAATGCAAATTTGTCAGCACTTTTGTCTTCCAAACTGTCGTCAAAAAGGAAATTTCCCTTGAGTTTTTTAAAGCTGATACACCTACCACACCTTCAAAAAAAAAAGAAGCAAAAAATTCCACGGAAATGTTTCACCAAGGATGGTTTTGCCTTTCTTAAGGAAATCGTCAAAAAGCTATTAACCGATTTTTTTTTTAAATAGGTACCTAAAGTTAAAAAATAAATATTGTACCCACATTTATTTTCGAGTGTACTACTATATTTTCCAAAACAGTCCCCTTTTTTGGCTGCAGTACTACCTTTTAATATTTCTCTTCGGCAGCACTGATTGTGCTTCTCAAGTTGATACGTCAACGTCAGACAAACTGACAGCAAAATTGTAATTTTTCCTAAAAAATATTTACAGACCTACTTGCATTAGAAATCTGATTTTAATTTTAAGTAAAAAAGAACTAGTTAAAAACTTTTTAGAAAAGCATTTGGGTGTTTGCTCGTAAACTTGCATCTACGCCGTTCAATAATTCTAGTTGTTAACTGGTATCTGCATTAATTTATATTTCCACATCTTTTGCCATAACGATACATAATTTACTTCTGAAACCTCGAATAAACGACTGTTATTTGTTTATAATTTTTTATACGGCTATCATCAGTCAGTGAGCTTTTCTATAGCAATTGCGACCGAGAACACTTTAATGCTGATTAGTTAAATTGATTGCAAACATACTTACTTGAGTTTGAACAATTTTGCATTTATTTGCTCGATTCTAAGGAGAGTCTATCGTGTGTTTTCCAACTAGTCGCCCGTTTTTAATTACACATGGGCTGTTGCGTGTAAAGTTTACCCACCTAAAATACATAATACGCTACCTATAATTTCCTAGGGCTATTTTCGTGCTATCTTAGTTCCGCTTAACCAGTAGTTTTCTTGTATCGCATCCATTGATTTATGCCTTCAAATATGACTAGTACGGAGACAAAAACCAGTTGCGGGGAATCCGACACTCTGTCTTATATGAGGAACTTCCAAAATATCTTAGAGAAAGGCAAAGAGCCTGATATGACAAAAGCGTACAATCCCAAGATGGCGCAACAATTCGAGAGATACCTTAATCCAACATCCCTGAAGCGTCATGTGTTTCAAAGTGAAAAGATACAGAAATTGATTGATTTATATGCGAAAAATGAGAATCGACCACGACCTGATGTTGAGCGTCAGGTAAAACGTATTCTAGATGAGATCGGTTTGGATCGAAATATGGCTGTTATACGATGGTGTGGGATTGCTATCACTGCGATTGGAAAACGAATTACATCGGGCATTTACGTGAATGAGAAGAACTTGGGTAAAGTTAAGGACGGTCTTGGAAAAAATCCGGTGCTGTATTTACCCAGTCATCGAAGTTACTGTGATTTTATCCTTATGTCATATATATGCTTTCACTACGACATTGAAATACCAGGAATTGCTGCTGGAATGGGTAAGTGTAAAATAATTTTGATTGTGCCATTGACATTTTTAGTATAGTCCTCCATCAGCCTCTTGTTAGCGCTAATATACAACCAAGAATCATATTATTCAACTTCCTTAATAGCAACAAACTATAAAGTGTTGCGATTCACAAACGCCATCCGATGAACAGGAATCCGCTTAATACGAATTTATTTGAAAACCCGGGTATTCTGCTTCCTTTTGATTAGCATTTCCTTGTTTCTATCACATCCACGTTATAAAAGAACTAAACCAAACATAATATCAAACGAAGTTATTGGCTATTTGTGTGTATTATAGAATAAATTCTATAAGCTTACTTGAATTATAGCCTATATCCACTTATAATAAGAGACAGCCAGAACAATTAAGCCGCCTTTATATACCTACTTCGTCTGCACATTCGTATCATAAATGCAAGGCACACAAAAACACCCATTTTAAGTCACAAAAGACTTGCAGAACAGAATTTTGGCACTAGCGACCAATTAACTAAGACTGGTTACACGTGCTTGCCATAAATGTATAGACAAAAACGACCTCTAATCTCTTTATAACACACATATTCAAGAGCTTCGGTCACTGACTTGAATCACAACTTAGCTTACAAATAATTCTTGTATCTTTTCATGGAGCTGCGTTGCTTAAGCCCATCATTTTTGATTTGATAAACTGGATGCAGACGATTCCTGTTGAGTTATTGGTGAACACCCTTGCAGCCTATGATTTAAGATTGCGCCTTGCCCTTGAACTATTAAAAAAAAATCATAATAGTAAGAAGAGAAGTATGATAATATGTGTATATAAATGTTGTTCAAGTCCATGCTGCTTATTATCATTCTCCTCGTCCTTGTCATGATAATGTTTTCTCTCAATAGCTCTTGCATCTCATTCCAGATTTCCATGAAATGTTCGGCATGGGTAAAATGCTGCGGAAGACCGGCGCATTCTTTATGCGACGATCATTTTCTGGTGACGAATTGTACTGGGACGTGTTTCGCGAGTATATGTACGCCCTCGTGTCATCCTATCATATAGGTGCTGAGTTCTTTATCGAAGGAACACGTAGTAGAAATTTCAAAGCCCTTGTTCCTAAGGTTGGCCTTTTGTCGATGGCTTTGTTGCCGTTCTTCACTGGTGAAGTGGCCGACATTACAATTGTGCCCGTAAGTGTGTCATATGATAGAGTGCTCGAAGAACAGCTCTTTGTGTATGAGTTGCTGGGCGTGCCAAAACCAAAGGAGACAACGAAAGGATTTTTCAAAGCTCTGAAGATAATAGAAGAACGTTTCGGTAGAATGTACATGGATTTTGGTGAACCTATATCGGCGAAGGAATTCTTCGGCGATGATACAGTTCGAATTCAACGCGCAAGCCTTGCCGGCCATTTACAAAAGCTGAATAAAGACGAAGTGAGACTAATCAAAGAGCTGGCTAATGAAGTTGTCTACCAACAGCAGAGAAGAATAGTCATATCCACGTTCAATCTAGTGGTTCTGTTCTACACGTATTGTTTGAATTGTGAACGACCGGTAAATATAGACGAACTCTCCAGGGGTGTGCTTACATTGAAGTCCATATTCGAGAAGCTTGGTGCTAATGTAGACACCAACGAAAATGCCATTAAATCAGAAATCATTAAGACTGTTGAAATCCATTCCAATGTCGTGACATTCCATAAGGCCAACTTGAAATTGGTCCCACCAACCGGTGTCGACATGAAAAACATCGATGTTAAGAGACTTAAGGGGCATGCACTGTCCCAACAAACTATGACCCTAGCCGTTCCTGTCTTGCACATGCAGATCTATATTAATCCTTGCATGTTCTGGCTGGCTAAGCCATCGTTTGCTGTTCTGGCGGCAATGAAAATGAACGCGAATGGCTGTCAAAGTTCTTCGTCTGTTGAGCAACTTGAAGAGAACTTTGCTGAATTGTGCAATATATTTAAACACGAGTTTATCACTGAACGAAGAACGAATGAAAATGCAAGTACATCGACGCAGCAATCTGTGGTGTAGATGAGTTATAAAAAGATTTTTGTTTGCAGGAACTTCTACAGATTCTCACTATGTTACGGAGTGTGGGCGTTCTCAATAGAATGGACTTCTCGACGAATGATTCATCGCGGTTGCTGCTCAGTGCGATCGCGCCATTCCTCTGCATATACTTTCAACTGGCTGTAACGCTGATTGAAGTAAGCATGACTTTGGCCTTTTGTTTGGAGCCGGTTTATCATGCTATATTTGTAGCCCCGAAACCTACTTATAATTTTGTCTCTTTTTTCAGCATTCCTCTGAGGAGTTTACGGCTAAGGAAGCCCTAGTGCAGACCCAAAAGCGGATTGAAGATCTTCTTTCGTCGAAAAATCAGCAGTATGTGCATCCATATTGCCTGGCGTTGGATAATTTAAATATCGCTCTGCAATCATTTGTCCAAGGTGGCTATTTGGCAAAAACGAAAGACGCCACAACTTTTAGTAAAGTTCCAGACAGTCTGCAACATTTGCGGACGACCCTGCAACGATATTGTGAGCTGTTACCATTTAGAAGACTCTACGAAGATACTCCAGATAGATTTCCATCGAAATTGTAGTATAATCGGAAGAAAGCGATTGCGCGGCTGTCTGCGTGTATCTCGATTGTATTTGGTGTGTGTTCGTTTGTGTTTTCTAATCGGATTAGGCATCTCGTAGTTCAATTACCTTCTAGGCTAACTTGCTTTTGGATAACAAAGCTTTTTCTAAAAGGATAAGCAACTGTGCAAGATTTATCTTTGTTTATATTCTTTTGTATTACGGCTAGAAAGCCGATGACCGGGTATTGATTCATCGCTTCGTATGAATAATTTTTAAGATAATAAAAATAATTTAACCCAATATAGAACTTTATTGTTGTTCTAGTTGGTAGCGGATAAGATTAGGAGATTTATGATGCTAAATAACATAACTTATGTGCGATAAGATACGGTGCTAATATGAAGAATCTAATTCTGTTTGCAGGTACTGATGACTTGTTGCTGGGTCAAGAATATATTTACGCCCTTGATACTGTAAAACATACAAACGGACACATTTCATAATAATTTATTATTATAAATACATTTACACATGTTATTCAAATACTACACACTCATTATAAATTCAAATAGAATTGACTCCGTTCTCAGCCTGATGCTCCCAGTTGGTACCATTAAAAAATGCGTGGGCACCTATTTGATCGTAATCAAATCTCGAATCAGGTGCTACTTGCAGAAGTCCTTCCAGTAGGTCAACAGCTTCATTGGATATCTCCACGTGGGGATACTGGATTGCGCTGTAGAGATCCATGTTGCCGGGATGACACAGTTTGAAGGGCTGCGAGAGAAATATTGTAGAAATCGTAGTCAACCCATTTGACTGTGAAAACTCACCACACCCAAAAGTAATTGAAATAATACGACACCACAACTCCACCAGTCCGATTTAGTGGTTAACGGTCGCTCGGGAGCAACAAAATGTCCAGCTAATGCCCTTGGATTGCAAACCACCTGAACACCATCGGTGATGGCTTCATTTTGATAGAAGTATGATAGCAGCAATTGACCTTGTGAGCCTAGAAGCAGATTATCTGCATACAGATCGCTAAAAATGTATTACAGGTGTCAAATTTAAGGCGAAATACAGATGCGATCATGTAACTCACCCCAAAATCACTCCTTTGGAATGTAAAGCATGCACAGCGGTTATTAGTTCCCTAGCCCATTGTTTGACACTTGCTTCTGGCAGGGATTGTTTTTTCTTTGGTGACTTTGGGAATTTCGACGGCGTTATTGGCAAGCGATTTAAAGTGTCTGCAGTTAGCACATCCTCAGACTTGGCCTGAACCACTTTCAGAGTGTTAGACACGGATTCGAGGAGTTTTTGAGAACAAACAACGATTTCAGCGAAATCCATGTTCTCGGTTGGAATGTCGGGAGGCTCAACGAATCCAGAATCGTGTGTAGTCGATTTTGCCAAATCGTCTATTAAGCTGCTTTTATCGGGATCCACATTGGTGAAGATTTGATTTAGCGAAACACTCTTCACAGATGTTGGCGTGTACGTCTTTACGTAGTCAAAAAGCTTCCCGCCCTTGGCTTGCTGAAGTAGAAGGAATATTTTCTGTTCCGATTGAAAGAAAGCCATCAAGTTGACCATGAAGGGTACACCCTGTGGTAAGAATACTGATTGCGCTGGTGAATTACTTGACGGTTTTTCAATGCCCTTCATTACGAAGACAGTCTTATCGGTGACATTTTGTACTAGCATAACGGTGTCGATGATACGAAGAACTTTATATTTGGCTAGATGATTCCATGGACGTTCTAGATACAGAGCAATTGATTTCGAGTCTGGATTATCTGTCATATCGACAGATAGTTGGAAGTTGAGCTGTGCGTATGCAATGAGATCGTTATTAAAGGATTTTGAGCAACGCTGAAGGAAATCAGCCAGGAGCCTAGATAATTGTGAATACAAGACTCCCACAAGTTCCTCAACAAGACCCCAAGGCTCTAGTTTACTTTGACCCCAGAATCATTTAAGTACATCAAGAGATTTTGCAAATTGTCAAAGAAATACCACTCACGCCAAATACATAAAATAGGTTAAAGCAAAAAAAGGAGTAACCGCTTATTTCAGCGTCCACATAAATCCATTGAAAGGGTTTACTTTAAAATTCTAATCGATATCTCGGATTTTTTGTCTTTTGTGTGAACTAATTTATTGTCTTAAACTTACTTTGCTATTATCCTCGAGATTCCGCAAAAACTTTTCATATATGTCCTCTGCTCTGGCCATGTACTTGTTTACTTTAGCTTTGGCAATGAATTTGCGTTCATCATTACAGTCATCTGTCGACACCAATTACTCCAATAAACAATATGAAAACACACGCAAAGAATCAACTTTACCTTTGGCTCCAGATAAGAGCGCATCAACGCCCTTTTTATACCCCTTGTACGCCTCCTCATATTCCATGTTAACCTCTGCCTGAACGGCTCGGCTAAACTCTAGCGCTGCCTCGTATATATAATCATTATCTTCCCCCTCGAACGAAACCATTGGCGTTAGTATCTTTGAAAAATCTCTCACACCTGGCTTCGGCTCAAATTTGCATTTGTCCACTTCATCAGGCACCACCTCCTTTTGCGGCAGTATGATCTCCTCGGCGAATGACTGTACGATGTTTTTATCTTTTTTCGGGTCAACCAGACTAAGATTATCATCATATAGAAGATCGAGGTTATCACATATCGCCTGTATGTTTCCTTTTGCATTGAGATTATGATGTCGTGGCGAATTGTCCACTGAATGGCCATCATCAAAAAAATGCATAAATGCATGAGATTTATATAATGCTGGGTGTTGAGCCACAAAATCAAGTAATTGCAAGATGTACTCTTTCCGGCTTTGAATAATTTTGGCATCGAAACGTTTGAAGTAGCTGTGATCAGATGGCTCGGGAATTGCACCGCTCAGGTGCATAGACTTGTGACGACGAGTTATCTCCCGATGGAGACGCTTAACGTCGTGAAATCTTTTCCATACCGTGATGCAAGTCAAAGCTTCAGGAACAGACCGTGGAAAGACCTAGAAAATAGGAAAAATCTATTTTCAACATCTGGGAGGTGAATTTATTTCCAATTTTACTCACGATTGATGTAATTTTGTAGACGGTGTAGCCCTTTTTGTGGGTTATTGTATCAGTTACAGTAAAACTGTGTATCCAGCCTCCCAGATTTTGGGTCATGTTTGCTGAGAAATATTTACATTGTCTGTGGAAAAAATCGGTTGTTTTGTAAATAACTCAAAAAATCGAATGAAAATATTTTGGCATTTTGTTTATTGCTCACGATAATACGTTCACAATGGTTATTTTCATTTATGGTAATGCAGGTTATAAAGTATTGTTCGCTTTGAATTAATATTTCTAAATTGAGGGCCTGTGAGCAATAAAAATACATAGCTGCCATTATAATGTAGGTAGGTATTTAAACAAAAAAAATCATGCTTTCAAGCCATACAATACAATAGGACAGGACAGTGTTTTGATAACATATTGTTATATGCTGCAGGTTACTTAGTTTTATCAGCTTTATATTTTTAATGAACATTGTATAGAATTTAGTTTTTCTCCAACACTTTCACTACCTAATCGACATTGGCTGAATGCGCTCTTTGAGCAGGAAAGACGTCAAAATCGGAGATATGTCAAAATTTCATAATATTTTTTATATTTATCGTATGTCCAAGTCCATGTAAATTTATATTTCCCTGTTATTCGCTGCCGGTTTCCAACGTGTAATTAGCATGAATGATATAAAACGCCTCAAGGATCAGCAGAGAGCAGCCCACCCTGGATTTGATTCGTATATGGAGTGCATGACAAGATCCCTGTTTTCCGGCTTGGCTACGTTTTGTTTGGGTAACGCCGGTGCAGTTCCTTTTGTTTGTCAAATTATATAACTGTTTGGCCTTTGTTTAGGATTTTCCGGTCTATATTTTGCGCAAAAGGTTGTGCAATCAAAATTAGCATACCCTCGGCAGTGGAATATCTTAGTGTCATCACTTGGTGCTGTTGCTCTTTCCTATAAACTCACTAGTGATCGAACGAAGTCGTGCCAAGCTGCCTGGATGGCCGCTGAAGATAAGCATACAATTCTTAAGACAGACTCATACTAGTGTTTTTGTTTTGCGTAGTTTAAGTAGAAGGTAGATAGCGTAATAATGTTTAGCTGTAGGCGGTTTGTGTGTTTAGGTGTTCTGGCGGTTCGGCAGAGGTGGGCTCCAGTAATGAGTGTTAATGTCTTTGCGGCACGACCTAAGTACACGCAATTCACTGGAGTTAAAGGTATCCGAAGTCGAAAGAGTATGTTTGAATCGCATTCCGGCGGTGGCGATGATGAGGACGGTGAACGAAAGCCAGATTTCGGATTAAATTTAGAGGACAGAGACTACGAAGAGGTGGCTAACACCGCGATGAACATCTCCCGAAACCATAACATAGAACAGAATGTTTTTGTGCTACAGCCGTACATCAAGTGGGGCGCTAAAAAATCAGGTGTTAAGCCAGAGTTGCAGCTGAAAGAGGCCGAAGCACTGGTCCATTCTCTGCCCAATTGGAACGTTCAGCTTAGTATGAAAGTTCCACTTGAATCGCTAGAGAGGCGTACGCTTTTCGGTACCGGCAAGCTGGAAGAACTTAAAAAAATCGTCAACAATGCTCGTTCAGGACCGAAGCCACTTTCATGCCTCTTCATCAGCAAAGGAACTATCAGCTTTGCTCAGAAGCGTACACTGGAAGCTGAATTTGGAATTCCAATATTAGATCGCTACTCAGTGGTTATTCAGATCCTTAGACTGCATGCTACCACCGCCGAAGCAAAGCTGCAGGTTGCAATGGCAGAGATTCCATACATTTGGGGACAGATGAAAGATGCCAATTTGACGACATCGCGTAAGCAGGGATACTCGCTATCGGACATCCAGAGAGAGATGCTTAAAACGCGTGAACGCAAGCTTAAGGATCAATTGGACAGCATTCGGGCGCACAGAAAGCTCCTCCGCAGCAAGAGGAAACAAAAGAATTTTCCTATTATCGCAGTTGTCGGATACACCAACGCTGGTAAAACGTCTCTAATCAAAGCATTGACCAACGAACAGACAATGCAGCCACGTGATCAACTTTTTGCTACCCTCGATGTAACGGCACATGCTGGTATGCTACCATGCAATCTCGAGGTCATTTACATGGACACTGTGGGATTTATGTCAGATCTGCCAACGGGGCTAATCGAGTGCTTTATTGCTACGCTTGAGGATGCAATGATGGCGGTAAGTAATCATTTTTAATGGTTCTATAGAAGCAACTAACTTGCATTTGCTTTCAGGATGTTATCATTCATGTCCAGGATTTGTCGCACGAAAGCTGGCTGGAGCAAAGACTCCATGTGGAGAAAACATTGGAATCATTGGCTGCAAATCTATCGCATATCGAAAATCTGGAACTTCCGCCGATTGTTAATGTAGGCAACAAGATTGACCTCGTTCCGGACGTCACTGAGTTTGCTAGTGACGATCTAAAGCTGGTTTCTTCCAAGAAGTTTAGTGGGATTCAGGATTTGGTTGAAGATGTAGAGAGGAAAGTTCTGGAGACAACCGGACGAAAGAAGATTACAATGAGGGTAAAGAATGGAGGTTCCGAAATGCCATGGTTATACAAAAACGCCGCTGTGGTGCGGGCCAGAGCTGATCCCAAAGACGACGAGAGTATCCTTATCGATGTGATCATAACGGATAGCAAGATGCAGCAGTTCAAGCATTGTTTCTGTAAAAGATAAGATTTGGTTAAGTCTTTTAATAAATGTTATTTCCTAACTACGTGTTGTTCGATGATTGGGTCTATGTTTGTATGTTCCACAGGTTAAATCTTTTCAGTTTATCTGCGCGCTGTGTCCAAACCTAAGCAAAAGATGCCTTTCCAAGAAGGGCAAATAATCTTAATTAATCATTCCTCCTCCTTCATTTTGGCTTTAAAATTACCAAGGTTGATATGTTTTCCCGGCAAATTTGTAGAAACACCTCTAAAAGTTTATGCCTGCTTAGTATGTGCACCGTCATGAAACTAAGGCACATTT
Source organism: Cheilosia variabilis (assembly GCA_951230905.1). Lineage (NCBI taxonomy): Eukaryota > Metazoa > Arthropoda > Insecta > Diptera > Syrphidae > Cheilosia > Cheilosia variabilis. Next base: position 143,781,772 of record OX579676.1, on the reverse strand, counting down.
TTTGTCATTCTAATTAATGAATTAGTTCCATTTGGCTATTCCTTTGAAGATTCAGTTAAAGAAATGCATTAACCACTGGTGTGAGATGATGGCTTCGCTTAAATAATTCGAGCCATCGTTGCTGAAAGGTGGAAGCATATCGATGGGTTGCATTAAAGATACCATTTTAGCATCTTCTTAAACATTGAGCTTCACAAATAAATGCTTTGTAAAGGATGATTTTTTAGCTGGTTTGGTTTTGGCAACACTGGTTTTGACAGCTGACGTGTGTTTAGTACCTTGTGTCACTGTCAAACAGCTTCAGTTTGGTTTGCAATTTAACCATGGATCGTCTTACAAATGAACAACGCTTGCAAATTATTGAATTTTACTATCAAAATTCGTGCTCGGTTCGAAATGTTCATCGCGCGCTGCTTCCATTTTATGATCGGCATTCTCGACCTTCTGAGCAGTCTATTCGGAAGATTGTGACCAAATTTCGCACCAAATTTACTTTGTTGGACATTAAACCACCAACACGTTTACGTACTGTGCATAGTGAAGAAAATATTGCGGCCGTATCAGCTAGTGTGACAGAAGACCGCGAAATGTCGATTCGGCGCCGTTCCCAGCAGTTAGGCCTTTGTTACAGCACTACGTGGAAAATTTTGCGGAAGGATTTGGGCGTAAAGCCTTTTTAAGATACAGCTGGTGCAAGAACTAAAGCCAGCCGACCTACCACAACGCCGAATTTTTGGTGAATGGGCTCTTGGAAAGCTGGCCGAGGATCCGCTTTTTTATCGAAAAATTGTGTTCAGCGATGAGGCTCATTTTTGGTTGAATGGGTACGTAAATAAGCAAAATTGCCGCATTTGGAGTGAAGATCAGCCAGAAGCATTGCAACAGCTACCAATGCATCCCGAAAAAGCCACTGTTTGGTGCGGTTTATGGGCCGGCGGCATTATTGGGCCATATTTCTTCAAAGATGATGCGAATCGCAGCGTTACTGTCAATGGTGAACGCTACCGAGCGATGATAACAAACTTTTTTTTTACCCGAAATGGAAGTTCTTGACTTGCATGATATGTGGTTTCAACAAGACGGTGCCACATGCCACACAGCACGCGAAACAATGGCGCAATTGCGAGGCGAGTTTGGTGAACAGTTAATTTGACGTTTCGGGCCGGTCAATTGGCCGCCTAGATCGTGCGATTTGACACCATTAGATTATTTTTTGTGGGGGTATGCCAAGGCTAATGTGTATAGGGACAAGCCCGCTTCGATTGACGCACTGGAAGCCAACATCCATGCATTCATTCGTGAGATACCGGCCGATATGTGTGAAAGAGTATGCCAAAATTGGACTCAGCGGATGGGCTACCTTGAGACGCAGCCGCGGTCAACATTTGCATGAAATTATCTTTAAACATTAAATTGCAAGGTTCAAACTATCGATTCAAATAAATATTTCATTCATTTTTTCGAATTTTTTGTGTTTTTTTTTAAAAAAAAGTTCTAAACCTCTTAAAAAATCACCCTTTAGTTCACAATGGGTAATATCATATCGCCGTTAGGAATTCGTATAAACTAGCCTGGACACTAAGTATGATCATTGGAATCACACAAAGTTGTCGGCGCTATAATAAATACTATAAATACGCTTTAAAAACATAAAATTGCGGAACTTTCTCACAATTTCTACCAAGTAAACAAGATGTGTCCAATTGCGTTGGTATTTATATTTATGCTTTCCGTTTTAGTCTACTTCTATTTATTATTGTGCATCCCTTTAATCTTGAGTCATACTTCTGCGTGACGTTGTATGTAAATGCACCATAATACTAAATTTACACCATCACGTACGGGCATTTTTGTACGAGACGGGACAGAGAGATCCGTTTGTCCGTAGCCAATGCTAATAAAGGTATAAGAATGAGATCACAAAACCGCCTAAGAGCCTAAAGTGTCATATATGTAAAATTCAATAATAATATACGTAAAACGGAAATAAATACAAGTTCTGGCGATCAACATTTCTGCAATTACTTGAAAGCATTTCTATTTCTGATTTAAAACAATCAAACAATCCATTTTGTTTTAAAGGAAACCGGAATTTCGTTAGCCATCGCTATTAAAATATCGACATGCTGAGTTCTGGACGACCAAAATACGTGTTATGTATTTTTACGTGTTAGGTATTGCTGTCCCTTTCAGTCACACGGCTATTTAGTATAGGGCTTCCTCTTAATCTTCTTTGTTAGAAATGTGTGATATTGTAAATGCGGGATTATGTTACACTCAAAAATGTACTTATCTTAAGTCCTCTGGATTGGTGTTTATGAGATGCACCCTTAGTCCCTGAATGCACAAATTATGGCTTTAACGATTGAAGAAAAGAAAGATCAAACCGAGAAGTTTAATTTTAGTATTTATTTATTTATTTATCTATTTATTTATTATAATAATAATTGTTTCACATTAAGATTGCATCTCATAGACTGTGAAGGCTTTGCAATTGTAGTTTAAGAGCTTACAAATATAAATAAGTATTATGAAAACTAATCACATGTATTAAATGGAAAACTTACCTACGTTACATAAATTAAACAAATTAAACAAATTATTAACTTTTATAAAACTGCATCTCTTTGACATGATCATAACAGTTTATTGTTAAAATAGTTTGTAGTGAAAAAGAAAGTGCATTTCATTTCTTAATATGTACATATTTCTCTCGGAAACGAAGAACATACTGCTCTTCAGTTCTGCCCGAATTATTTTGCTTGCTTGTCATATTCATGTAGCCAAAGAAGTTTTAAGTCCCTTAGAATACCTGTCTAGGTAGTAGGTGCCTGTTCCCGTAGGTCAGCGTTTGTGTGCCGAGCTCAAATATGGGACCAATGTTTAAACACTGGTCGAACCTGTGCTTGGCCATTTTTAGGCGACAGAGAAGAGTTGTTTTGCTTTCCTGATGGTGGTGCTGTACTGCCTAAATTGTGCTCATAAACAAAGTGCAATTTGAAGTTCATTGTTGAAACAAAAACAATTTTCTTTTTAAAAAATAATTTTATTTATATTTGTTCTATAACTGTACATAATAGCGTTAAATATTTTAATATTTCGGTATGCAAAGATTTAGCAATTTAAGAAGAAATTAATTTAAACACAAAACAAAACAAACAAATTATTACATTATCCACAATCGCAACTTAACAATATTTGATAACAATAACTAAAAAGTAGCAAAAATGTAAATCCGAAAAGAAAACTTTTAAATTATTGTCGCATTTCACAACAGTTATTTGGACATTGTAATTTAAATGTAAAACTATAGTAAAAATTTTATAATTTAAAAAAAAAAATTCTTAAACTGCCTATAAACTTACTTTCTAAATAAGGCACATTTGGAATGCGGTCTTTTGTTGTTCAATTATTTTCTTGTATTTACAATAAACAACTAAATATCTCCTCTTTTCAAATTTGGCTTAATCTGTATTCAAAACACATCGATGTGGTGAAGGAATGAAACTAAATAGGAATCCTAAAAACTAAAGTAAAAAGTTACACGACAACTTAAACGATACTTTTTGGCAAGACATGGATTTTGTTGTTTTCAACACGGAGAAAGTTTCTCCTACTATTCAGTTGCTTCGATATATATATGTATGTACGTTTTTTTTTTTTTTATTATTCTACGGGACTAAAGTTAAAAAAAAAAAAACAGTTACTACTTAATAAAATAATCCTGTAAATTGCTGTGCCACAGAGAGAATGAGCAAACCAAACGACTTAATACACTCGGAAAGCAAACCGAACCATAAATGAACGAAACGGAAGAGGATTTGTATAGCTGATGCTGAACGTAAAAATAACAAAACGAAGAACTCACTTGAAAGTATGTCAGTTTGGTTTTTGTTTCCTGACAAAAAATTTGTACAACAGCGACTGTTTAAGGTGTTGTAGGTAGGAGCAGTAAGAGAGTAAGCAGGATACAATCAGGGGAGTATTTAAGGGACAAAATAAGACGATAAAGGGCGCCAATTAAAGGTATATATTAGCGCCTGTTCATGTTCATATGAGAGCGACCAACTATGTACATACGAACGAAGGGATATTTAACAGTTCATTAAGATGAAATATTTTATATATCTACCCTTGAATTCAATGACAGTTGGTTTATATTGTGTATATGAACAACAAGTGCGAAAATGGGAGAAGTCCCAATATGCGATCGAAAAAACAACTCTTTGTGAACGAGAAAAAAAACAACATTTTGTTGTTTAACAAATAATAAGCAACGACATTTCCATTTTCTGGTTAAGTTCGAACAAATTTCTTGTTCGTCGGTTTGTGGAAAGTGTATGTTGTGGAATGTGAATAAGCTTTGGCATTTGTTTGTTTTCGGCAAAAACCTTAGAATTCAAAATTGTGTTATAAAAACTTTATTGTTTTCTTTAATAGAGGAAGTGTACCGATTACGGAATACGCTCCTAATATGGAATAGTGCAATATCTCAGAACCAAAGTAACGTAGGCGTATTTAAATTTCACGAATAGCTTTTCCTTTAGGCGCATATTAACTGTCAAAACCCTTGTGCATGGCGATAACAGCAGACGTGAGTATATATATATACATATATATATATATATTTTCAAACGTTTTTTTTTCGTGTATTTCAAGTTCAATTTAATTTTATTCAATCATTATTTTACTCATTATTAGAAAAAACATTAAGCTTTTAAACTAAGTACTGTGAATATTTAAGTTAGCTGTGTAAAATAGTGAAGGTAATTTTAACTTTATCTGGTGCTACCTTGTTCCTAATATGGAATATCAGTGTGTTCCTAATATGAAAAAGTATTCCATATTGGGAACCAGCTAAAAAGTTTGTTAAAATTTGTGTACTTAGGTAATCGTAAAATTTTCAGATGACGCCAAAACAGAATAAGCGCAAGGTCTGGGACAAATCGAGCATGCTGAAAGCTATCGCAGCCGTCAAGTCGAAAGAAATGGGCTTTAAGAAAGCAGCACAAATTTTTAATGTTCCTCGTACTACACTCTTCAGACTTTTTAGTTCGCCTTCCAATGAAGGTATCAGCGTACCACTTGGCAGAAAAACGGTTCAGAGTACAGGCTTAGAGAAGCAACTTGTCCAGTACGTCCTTGGAATGGAAAAACGGTATTTCGGCTTAACACGACGGGACATTATCTTAAAAATCAGTGATATTCCATATTAGGGTCACTAGTGGTCCATATTAGGATCACTTTTTTCAATGTGTTCATTTTGTGTTTTTTTTCGTTTTTGTTTATTTAATGAAGTGTTATATGTATTTAAGTTTTGTTTTTGTTTTTTTAATTAATAAATACTATTTTCAATCATTTCCATAAAAAATATTGAAAAAATAATAATGTTTTAGTATTCAAGGACGAGTTCTTCCTTACCTACGTATTCCATAATCGGTACACTTCCTCTATCTAAATTGTAAGATTTGTAAAATAAAACTTTAAGTGATGTTAAAGCCTTGTTTACAATATAAATCTAAATGATATGCGGTGATTTTCGTTGAATGCAAACTTTTAAACTGGATAAAACCTCGCTACCTAGGGCTGTTTATAAGTTCTAAGAGATGTCAAGTATTACCAAAACTACTAATAAGGCGCACACATATCGAAATCCATCCATGTAGCATCACTAATGACTCAATTAGAAACGTATACTAGTTATGGAGTATGCACACTGTTTTCTCAAACGGGGATACCAAGTAAGTACAAGGTAACAAACCGAGAAAATGAATAAAAGTGCTGAACAAAATAAAAGAAAAATGTTTCCTTTGGATTTTGGATTCTGTTGCGATATAGTTGTTTTTTTCTCCCACCACCTCATCTCTTTGGTTTGGCTTTTATTTTTTGATAATGTGTTCCTACCTTTACTCGTAGTTGTACAAATTCTTGTTTTTCTTCAAAAGAAAGAGGAAACTTAAACGACCAGGTATTAACAACTCCCCGTAGAAATGTAAGACATGCCAACAAAAAAAGAATCTAGTTTGAAGGAAACGAATCTGCCTGCAATTAGCAGAGGAAACATAGGTATACTCTCGCAAGTTAAACCCATTACCACAAAAGAAAAAGGGGGCGCCACCGTGTACATTCCTTCACTTTTAGTAGCGAACGAGTAAAAACGTTGCAACTACCCTCCAAGTAACTGAATGACAACAAACAGTAATGAAAAAAGTGATTCAGAAAATGAGTATATCCTTCTAATGGGTCCAAAGAGCGAAAATATCTAGTATCTACAAATACATTATCTACACAGCATGTACGATTGTTAGGACTCGGGATAGAGGAAGTTGTAACCGAGCCATCATACCAACGGAATACCAGTAGCTGATTTTGTTTCGGCTGACTCTGTTTTCACTTCTGTTTCCGTTATTTCTTTCGTCCCAGGTCTTACACAGTTTGCCGGATTATCCCTTAAGCTTATTAAGTAGTAGAGTCTCAGGAATTAGGAGAGACTTCAAAAAAAGGTCTCTGAGGTAGGGGATTTTTTTCTTTTCTTTTTGTTTGTGACTTCAATGTAGTTTTCTTGTGCATGTTGCGGTTTATGCATTTTAAATTGTGTTGTGAGATTGTGCAGTGTAATCTCTGTCATAATTGTGTCAGCCAGAGACAATCTGTGTTGGCAGTTGGGAGGAAGTTTTACAATTTTTATTTTCTGGTACTTACTCCTTGTGACACGATAGATGCCAGATATAATTTATTGTGGTCGTTTGCCATACACAATTTCTTGTGGTATAGAATGAAAAAAAACTTTTCTAAAGTCGCAGAGCGAATCGCCGCACAAGTATTTTAAGAATTATACCAGAAATATATTTAAGCCTTGCAATAGTTTATAAGATCACTATTATCTTAATGTGTAAGCTCAATAAATAAATGAACTATGAACTATGAACTACCACAGGCTATAAAAAGGCAACTCAAATGCGATTTTAGAACTCGCTCTGTTCGACAAGGCCTTGAGCTGGCAAATCTTTGTCCTTAGCAAGTGTCAAAAAATAAGAATTGGACAAAAGTACATCGACTGAGTACTTATGTCGTTTTCCATTGGGACCACCAAAAATCTTTTTCAGATCTCAGATTTATCGCGGCTCATGGAACATTCAACGAAATTGATCTGCTTTTGTCAGCGTTATTTGACAGCAATATCAGCTGTTCAAATTGCATTCGTTTTTGAAAAAATCAACTATGGATATCGACTTGAAAAATGTCTCCCTTGTTGTAGATATAAATGGAGTAGTTTCGGCGATTCTTAGTCTTCAGGTGATGAGGAAGAAGATGAAGATAATAATTCCTCCAAAGTTATATCCATTGCTATTTATGTATATCTTTATTTTGCTTTTCACGAAACTTTGCGCATTTGTTTGAAAGCAAACTTCTTAAGATGACGTAAATCAGCTGTGCAAAGTATACTGGTATTTGTGGTAGTATGTGTAAATCTGAAAAAATCTCAAGATCTGCAAAAAGTGATCCGAATCGAAAAAAAGATAGATTTTTTTGCCCAATGGAACATGAAAAGTGATTTAGATAAAAAAAAAGATTGATTTTTTGTCCCAATGGAAAACGACATAAGTTGACATGTCGCATGTCTGACTGACGTAGTAAAAGTGATGATTCAGTACAAATCTTGTACAAAGAATTTTAGTTGACTTAAGACGACTAGAGTTTTAAATGTGCCAATGGCAGTTACTGTATCTTGCCTGCTTATCACTTCTGATCACTTTCCACACGGGAATATTCACTGTTTATTGTAAACAGGTACGGGGATAAGCTTTGAGTATAAAGACCACCTTCAATCATGTTCATCTCTCATAGCACTCTAATGCAATTGGTTTCACTGCATATAATCAATAAAAGGGTGAAAGAAAATTAGAAACGGAAAATGAGTATTAGCACGTAACAAATTTGTCAATTTATACTTAAACTAAAAGGAAATTTCTTGGAAACAATTCCCTCCAAGAAAATGACGTTCCTCTTAAGCATCAGCAATCCAACATACGGTGACATTTAGAATTCGAAATTGAGTTGACTTGACAGAATTTAAAATTTAAATAACATCTATATCTATCTTACAAATAAAGTTGACCCTCGCTCTTGCTTCATTCCATTTCATTCCAGACTCAGAATTTAATAATAGAAATGCTCTCCGCCCACTCTCTGCGTTGGCTTTCTTGGTGCTGCTCCTGTTTTTGTTCTGTTACTGACTGATAATGATCGCCACAGGCGACCAACTACTTCACTTCCAATACCACGAGCTCTAGTTAAACCAACGCCAGGCATCATCGCTTTCTTTCTTCGGCAGAGCATCTCTTTCAATGCAGAAAAGGGGGCAACACATAGCTATGGGTGACAGTGGTGGAATCCTCGCTCTTAATTACCGTTGACATAGCATCGGTGGGATCATCGTTGCCCGTCGCACCGGCAGCGTTTGTTGGATGACATCCCGATGGGGGTCCTTGCTGTTGATGCTGCTGTTGCTGTTGTTGCTGCTGCTGGGATGATGATTGTGATTGTTGCGTTTGGTGTGATGATGGTGGCGGCGGTGCACCTCCGCCACCAACGTAGTGAGTTTGTTGATGCTGCTGCTTAAGGTCCGGGTGCTGTTGTTGCTGTTGTTGGTTGTGCGGATCCATGTGACAACTGCCCGGGTATTTAGCTGACTCGTCTAAGCTGCTAATTGAATGTACGTACTTTGGTTCATCGAGATACTTTCCATTCTGTTGCTGTTGATGGGATACACTGCAAGAAGAGACGCAAATATATTGAGATTGCTGGCGAGCAATAGAGACAGCTATAGAAGTTAGAAAGAAAGATGTTTTAACTAACAAACAATGAAGTGCAAAGATGTTGTTGGGAGGGGGCGGCAGTAATGATGATGATGATGATGATGACCAATTAGCATCGGAGTAGAAAGATTTAACTGTCATTTGTCTATGAGAACGATGGGATGGGGTGACTAACTATTGTGGGTCAACCCTCTGTCGCACTTGGGACAGAAAAGGGCGGCGGTCTTATGTAATTTGTTATAATTGAGTGAGAAAGAACAACAAAAGGGTTAGGGAACTGGATTTTCACTATATCTTGCATTTGCTGCGAAGAGCTTTAAAAGTTTCGCAAAACTTTTGAGGACCCAATCTTAATGGTATTGCAGAAATGGTTTCTGCGGAAAATGATGGATTAGGATTATTTCCGAAGAAACTGTTTAATAGCTTTTGCGGAAATAGCATTGTCACTTAGTAGTTTCCGTTATGATTAATAATCTGAGTGGATGGCGTATTCGTTATGTATGGATTGTTTGTGCTAATAAACAGAGATAGTCATATTGAAGCTGTTGACAACCATACTTGCAGTATGACAGTATGCATATCCATAATATTAAATTATGGAAATCAGTTATAGTAAGCTATGTGCCAATTTTTGTTTAGTAAAATCCTTTAGCAAAGGAGCATTGGGCGCCAATTAATTGCGAATATTATCTGGCCTCGCCACAAAGCGGATGGACATCGATGTCGTCGATTCTAGCCCTATAGCGTAAGCAAAGTGCATAACTGGAGGCAGTTTGCAAGTTAAGAGCGCCACCCTGTATCTTTACATTTTATTACCCTGCAGCCAGGTTGTGCGTATAGCTTCTTGTTACCCCTGTACTGGCGGTCTATTTAGTAAGTTTGTGGACCAAGCCTGCTTCGTAACTTCAAGTCATATTTTAGACAAAATTTTCAATTTTCGACTTTCAACAGACATAAAGCATGAGAGGGCGGTAACGAGAGAGAACAAAATACTCCGGGAAAGTGCATTAAGTTGGTTGTTTTTAATTTATCCAGTTACACCCTAAGCAAGCATCTTGCATATCCAAATATTGCCCCCCTCTATGGGCGCGACCTAGTTCACAGTCCGTCAAAGGAAGCCGATTTCGACTACTCTTAAGAGGTTTCTCCAACTAAAATTTAATAGAAAATGCATTTAAGGGACACGATAAACCTAATTTATTCACAAGTCAAAGCAGCGACGCCAACATCAACTAATCCGTTTACACTCATGCATTCATTGCTAATTGGAAATTGGATAGGCAGAAAGGAAAGGTATTTTTTTGTTCTGTGACTCACCTCTCACTCAAATGTCCACCGTCGTCCAGATTGCCATAGCTCTCGACAACCTTATGATGCACTACACCGCCATCATCGCCGCCCATCTCTATCCGTGGCGGACTGCCATACTCGAAATGCTGTCGCGATACGGGAAATAATTGGCTCTCATGCACATAAGTTCCATATTGACCGGTGCTAAATGTACCATAAGGACTAGCCGCTGGTGATAGTAAATTAAAATGCGGACTTAGTTCATACGGTGGCTGATAACTGGTCCAACTGTCGACACTACCAGGAGGGGTTACCGTTGTCGTTTGCGGGAATGTCGCGAATGGCGGTCCCAGTGTTGCTGTACCACCCAACGCACCCGTCGACGGGCTGCTCGTATTGATGTAGCCCGTCTTTCGTGGCGGCTCACGTTTACGCCACTTTGCACGACGATTCTGGAACCAAACCTGCACTCGCGATTCGCTCAAATTCAATTTCAATGCTAATTCCTCTCGTGCAAACACATCGGGATATGGGGCACGTTCGAATGCACGTTCCAGCTCCTCCAGTTGGTACGCAGTGAAGGTGGTTCTGCAAAAAAAAAAAAACAAGAAATGGCGCCAATTAAATGGAAATGTCCTCACCAAATTGACACATATCAATAATTGCTCGTGAACCAACAAGAAAACACAAATGAAAAAAAAAAAGAAATACAATTTAAATTCGCACCGTTTGTGTGCAGGTATATATGGTGAAAGGACAACAAGGATGCTGTTCTTGGACTGCGAGGCCCAATATATTCACGTGCCCACGCACATTCACCGAGGACATGCAGATTTAAATTAAATTTAACAAAACGTATTTACATTCGGTCGTTCGTTTCGCCCAAAAAAAACACAGCATTGACCAGGATCTGGTGCAGCAAAAGGATAAACCAGAACCAAACTCACGTAGCTGTGAGCAACCTCCTTTGTGTATATTAATGGTTTTTCGGTTACGGAACATAATGTATTGGTAAGTAACTGGGTTTTAATATTTTAAACAGTGGCCCTGGCCACTATGCTGCTCAAGGACACACGCCAATCAAAGGGTATTCCGGACGAGGTCATAATTAATTACTGATTAATGCTATACATTCCGAAGGGACACAACAATGTAGACAAAAAAAGAATGCAGCTTTAAAAAATACTTTTTGTTCATCGAAATAGTACAAAAACAATTTTGTGTCAATAGGGAAACAAGCGACAGTTTAGAGGAAAAAATAGGAAACAGCCGTAAAGGGAAAAGCTGTAAACAGCACGATGTAGACTGTTACTTTTTGCGTCCCTAAATTCCACACTTCATGGTTGTTATAGTGTGGGTGACCCGATGTCAAATCATGTGTGCTTGAAAGGGGGTGGCTGGAACAAGGATCTGGACACATTATATAGAACGGAAATGATGTGTGCATAGGAAGTGGCCGTTTTTTGACAGCTTTTCTGATGGACACATGGTTCAGATAAACGCAATACTTTAAATGCGGTGCCAGAAAAAACTCTGGGTGTTTAAGGGGAGTTAATTGGGCTGCATTTTCAAAGCCACAAATAAAGCCCATTTTTAAAGCATAAAGTGCTTACAAACAACGTTGGGTGGGTCATCTATTGGTGTTCTTTTAAATTACATTCGACACTGAAAGGACAATGGCTGAAAAAGTAATAGAGACACACAATCCAGTTCTTAGCAGTAAGAAATGGATTGCTTTTCGCTTAAACAGCATTCAAAATACTGTCAACTTGTTTAAAAAATCTATGAGCGTTGCCGAGACAGTTGAATTTTTGAAAATAAGTTTTCGGTCAAAATAATGCACCAACTGAGACAAATGCATTCAAGTTTTTAAATAATATTTCTGAGATTGGCACGTTTGTCGCTTATAACGGGTCCGCCAAATAACTTTTTTTTTTTTTGAAAATGCTATAAAAAAAAACTACTGAATATTTTCTTAAATTTCTTTTTTTATTTGAAAGTACAATCCTTCCGGTTAATAATGGAAAATAATTTCATTCAAATGGCTGCCTCGGCTGGCCATGCAGTAGCCTACACGAAGATGCCGATTTTGCCAAAAAAATCATCTTTTCAGATGAAGCTCATTTTCATCTTGGCGGGTATGTAAACAAGCAAAATTGTCGCATTTGGGGCACAGAAAACCCGCACGCATACATTGAAAAGCCGATATACACAAAATGAGTCACTGTTTGGTGCGGAATTTGGTCCAGAGGCATAATTGGGCCATTTTTCTTCGAAAATGAGCAAGGAGTGGCCGTTACAGTCAATGGCGATCGTTATTGGGCCATGCTGAACGAATTTTTTTTCACAAAAATTGAAGAGGAGGATACTGGCAACATTTGGTTTCAACAGGACGGCGCTACGTGCCGAAGCTACACAGCCGAAGCTACACTCGATGTTTTGCGCCCTGTTTTTGAAGATCGCATTATCAGCCACCTCGGAACTGCGATTTGACACCGTTGGACTATTATTTGTGGGGTGCCGTAAAAGATAAGTGTTAAGCCGACAAGCCAGAGACAATTGATGCTTTAAAGGACAATATTCGTGAAGCCATTGGTGAAATACAGCTGCACACAATCGATAATGTGCTTAAAAATTGGACCGATCGTGTAGGCTACTGCATGGCCAGCCGATGAAATTATTTTCCATTATTAACCGGAAGGATTGAACTTTCAAATAAAAAAAGAAATTTGAGAAAATATTCAGTAGTTTTTTTTTATAGCATTTTCAAAAAAAAAAAGAAGTTATTTGGCGGACCCTGTATCTATTTAAGCTTCTAGTGAATCGATGAAAAACAAAAACTTTGAAAAGCTGAGCTCGCTTTCCTCTTGTCGTTTTATTATTTTTGTGTTAGGTTAGACAAATAGAAAGTGAAAAGAGCAAAATCTGACAGCGCAAGTCTATACTGACAATTTGCATGAAGCCAAATTGACAAATAATTCATCCAACATTAAAGCAATTCCTTTGAAAGTGTAAAATAAAGTGAATGCTTAGTAAATTTGATTGAAAATGACAGAGCGAAACGGATGCAGGTAGCCATTTTATTTTCAAAGTCACAAGCTCTTGTGAGGTTGATTCCTTGTGAGGTTTGTTGTGATTCGATAACATTTTTCGTACCCTGCGATAATTGTGAGCAAACCTCACAAAAATACACCTCATAATGGTAAGATTTGAATTACTCAAAACTCTTGTTTTTTGAAAGCGAATTTATAGCACAATTTTTTAATAATGAAAAACAGTACTTTTTTTTTGACAAAATACGCGAATTTCCGACTACAAATATGTTTTTTTAAGAACGAAAATATAGTATTACGACCTCTGACAGAAATAAAATTCCCCACGTCCCTTAGTTAAATATAATAATCTATTTTTTCCGAAATAAATGCATTAAATAATGTGTAAACGTATAAATGGCAAACGTATAAATAAGGAAACAGTGTCATCACATGAAATCATTATCACTTTTTGTCAGCCTTTACGAATTATGACTGATTTTGAGTGTTGTGACCTGTTCCATATGAGTTCACATTTTCGATTGTTTTTGTCAGCCTCAAAAGTTGTGAGTTTGCTGCCAGAATACGAAAATCTCAGGAAATCAATTTCACCTCACGTTGTGAGGGTTTTGTGACTTGTGAGGTAGCAGTGAGGTTTGCCAGAATCGGGTTGTACGATTCGGGGCAGGATATTTCATTTGTTTTCAAGGTTCAATTTTAATGCGATCCTTAAATTATTTGCTATTATTATTTCATTCTAATTGTCATTCCGCGATCCTCATAATAATTTTTAGCTTCCAGGCAAAATTTTTCAAACTCACAATGGCGAAATTTTCCATACAAAACGCCTTCCATCCAATGCCAATGAAAACAAATTGAACATTTTTTGATTTCTTTCCTTTGGGATGCCATCTGACAGTTTATCATCATTCATTGTGTCAAAATGGCAAATTCTGAGAGTAAAAGATAGCAACGAATTCATGCACAAGGAGAGGCGTGATTTTGCTATTGTTGAGTATTCGTTAACACACCCATTTGCATAAGTGGAAATGATCTGGAAATTCAACTTCATCTAACTGTTTACGATCTTCTTGAAGTAATGAAATAAACTGTAACTATAGGGGTCTATACATTGAATGACAGAAGCTGTCACTTCACTGGGAATTCACTATGAAAATGTTCTAAATCTAGTGCAATTTTAGCGATATGGTGTGATTTTCTTGACGAAAACTAAACGTATTCTGTAAATTGGTATCTATCGCAGCTAAATGTAGCTGAACAAGTTCTGGTTCACATGTCTATATTTAAATACAAACGCGGCTGGCATTCTCAAGCAATCTCCATCTCAAACACCAATAGTCCGCAAGATAAAAAAAAGCAATGAAACTCCATTAGCCTGACAAAATATTCAGATAAGTAAAAGCACTGTATAGGTACCTACATAAATGTGAAAATGATCCCACCTAAAAGCTAAAAACATCTGACATCTGCCAAATGTGCTATTGAACGTATACTCCCAACAATAAAAGTCTTCCAATGCTTCTTCTCTTTCTTGCCTCACTCTCTAAAGGTCTGCTTCTAAAACTGCATGACCAAAACTCGATATAGTGCTCTTACTTAAGTAAGATTAATTACGGTATTTAACACACACTTAGGTCCCTCTATAACATTGTCCCTCCATTAAGTTGTGTTTCTTCTTTTTCTCTTATATATATTTACTGCAGCCGTTTGTTGTAAAACTTTAGAAAACATTCCGGGAAAAAAAATCAAAACGGAATCAACAACGAACATCCCAGGAAAAAAAGAAACCGAAAAACGTGCAACGCATTCCCACGTTAAATACTTAACAACGTGGCGGCTCACCAAAAAGGAAAAGAGAATAAAATGGAGCCCGAAGAAACGTCAAATGAACAAAACACTAACTGTACAGAAAAAAGCTGAAACTGAGCAGCACCAGTTTAGCTGTTCTTTTTTTCCTCTTATTTTTCTGCCGGAAGGACATTCACACACATGACTGCTAGTCACCGTTAGAATTTTTATTACCGCCATATTATGGCATATTCAAAAACTACCTTGAGATGGTGAAGGCTCGGCAAGGAGAAGCGTCAGAAAGAGGCCATTGTCGGCAAGCAATAATTTTTGCTTTTTGCTTTTGTTGTGCGCGCACATAAAACATGAAGTACAACGACAACGACGACGACGAATACGATTGTAGGAGGACGACTATGAGAGCATCAACATGTAGGCGAATAACGTAAATAACAGTAAACACAACAATACACTAAACACGAACATACACTAAGGAGGACAACACTAGACGTAGGCCATACACTATACACCAGAGTTGGAGAAAAGAATAAGAAAAACCGTCGAAGGATAATGGCTACATGTGTACGCGCCTTGTATAAGTTGTGAAGTAGTTGCTTTTGCTAGAACGTGAGTAGAAAATGAATGAATGAGTGGCGCGGTGTGAGAATCGAAAAGTCAAGTAGCGTGGGGAGATTTTAACTTGTTGTTTGGTAGTTTGACTTAAATTATTACACCCAACAACAATAGGGTGTGTTACTTTTGCCAGATAATTTCAGTTTGTTGAGCAGGAAAACTACTGAAATAGGATTTAGTACAGTAATAAAAATGTTTATATTTTTCATATAAGTTGCGTCTAGTGTGGGGCTTCTTAAGATTTTCCGGAACTGAACTTGGAGTAAATTTGGTATAATGGATATGGTCACAGAATTATGAAGGCAAGATTGTGGTTAAGTGAATGGCGCCCAATGCAAGGTCACTGCCGGCCGGAACTGCACGTGTTTTGTGAATATAATCAAATAAAGTTTACACTATCAAGAAATGGCAGTAAAAATCCAGAGATATTTGATTGCAGTCTGAGGGATTTCGTAAAACGTGCATTCTTTATTCTATAGTAGATTACGCGAGGAAACTTTTTGAATTGACCATCATGGCAGACGGTCAGATAAGTGCATTTTTACTTAGTTTGCTTAGGGCTTTAAAGTAGAATACTTAGGTATTTGTTGAAGGCATTTAAATGGCGCCCAACAATGGTCCAATTTAGAACCAGTTCCCCTTCCTGACACGTAACGGCGGACTCAACTGTTTTTTTTTTTACTTCAGGTAAGGTCTATCTGTATATTCCCTGTATGTTTTCTTTCCTACTACTTTTTTTTTGGCCGATCCACATCTATACATAAATACTCCAAAAGGACGCTATAAGTTCTTAAACCGATGGTATTCCTTGATTGAGTTGAATATAACTTTATTTTGCACAACACAATAGAATGGGGAAAAAACAACGTACTAAATAAGACGACGCTGCGAAGATGAACGCGAAAAGGAACGAGGGCAGAGAATAAAAATAGAAAAATAAAAACAAATTCAACTGAGCTTAACTTTTTACAAATGTTCTGTTCTTTGTTGTGAATGAATCACTGTGCAATAGACAGGACCCAAACGGAAGTGGATTGTAAAAGGATTTTCCTTCACCCAATCCCAATAGTCCATAAATAAGATTTTTACGGCCAAAGACGAAAAAATGGTCTAATACAATTGAAAAGTGAAATGTCACAAAAAAAAAAGAAAAGTAATTTAACCAATGAGGCATGAAATAAGGGTCTACAAGGTTGTCAACCGTTTAGGAGGTAATTTCAAAAGGTTCTTACAAATTAATAAATTATTTTTAGATCGGGTCGAGTTAAATAACGTCCTTTGATTGTATAAATGGAGGGCTGGTTTCACTTTGTTTCTCTTCAAAGTTGAAACGGTATAAATGAGGTCTTGATCAGAGCTGATAAGTTATACAACTGCATCCGTGGTAGGATGTTTTAGATTTCAATAAAATTCACATAATTATTTTATTCGTTAATTCGTAAAACAAAACAAGATGCAGCCAGTCAAATGGTATTTTTTGATTGTAATAAAATTGTTTTTAGTAAAGCTATATGGATGCGTTCGTGAAACTGTTTTTTTTTACGATAAACGATGTAAGGACATAGATATGATTGAATGTTAACGATAGTTCGACCTAATTCTGAAGAACATTAGGTCAATATTTTTGGTTTTTTAATAATACGTTAGAGTGGAGTAGTGACGTCTGCCGAACTGACAGCCAATTGATAAAAAACAAATTCACGACTCTTCAATACTTCTTGGATTGTGTAGACAAGTCCGACGACAGAGAACTATAAGAGCCTGAACTGTCAAAACAAGGTCGTGCTTTGTTTTGTGCTCAGAAACATCAGCGATAGGTACTCTGAATTTGTGTTTATTTTTTCGTCCAGAGCGTGATCAGAATGCATATATCTGTGGCCACAAAGCATAGCTGCTAAAGTCGACTTTAGACTGGCCACAATTTCAAAAAAAACCCAACAGCTTAAGTCACTAAAGTCACTTGGAACTTCACGCGTTTGTGAAAAACTTTAAACTGCTCTCCTGAAAAATGAGTAAAACATCAGACTTTAGCGGTTTTTCCTTGTGACCACATATTATGTGATCAGAAAAAATTTTACGGAGCAGTCTGGTCAAAAATCTGTTTACTTTGACGCTAATCACATGATTGCTGATCTAAAATGCGAACCCTTGCAGAGAAAGGAGAGTAGGTTGTGAGAGAATGTACTAGATCGACAAAAAGTATATCAGACTAACTCAATATAACAAACACTGTTTGCATGACATATTTTTGCAGTCATACGACAGCTTGTGCTGAAATGTGTTGAATAAATCAGCTTCTTTTGAATACGTTCGATTTATAGCATACATTTATGTCGTTTTCCATTGATTTCACTCGGGGATCCACTCATTCTGAAATCCAATGGAACAACAAAACTGCTTCTGAAAGTATTTCAATTTCAATTTCAATTTATTATATAGAATTCGCAAAAGTATTGGTGAAATGCCAAAAAATAATCTACGGCTGCAGTCAGCTGACCTGTATAAAATACAAAAATTACACTTGTGTGAGTGCTTATTGAGCGGAAGAATCACCAGAAGAGTATTTTTTGTGCCAATGGAACGGTTTCAGTAGTGATTCTTTCGATTCCGGACTCTCCCGGACTCTTCTTTTTGCCCAATGGAAAACGACATTAGAGTTCTACTCTGAACGAGAATGGAAAAAATGGCTGTTGCACTTTATATCAGATTCGTAGATGTCATTGGACACGTTCAAAGATCTATCTTAAGTTGAATAGATTGGTCTGAACTAGAACGCACCTTATAACTGAACGCAAAAATCTAAGTCAGCGACATATATACGAAATGTCAACTTGTTACTTATTTACAAATTTGTTTGTCGGCTGTACTTCCATAAAAGTAAAAAAAAAAAACTGTTCACGTGTTTAATAAAAACTGAAACAGAAGTTAGTTTAGTAAGTCAACGAGTTGTCAGACTTACAACATTATTTCGAAATCGAAACTACGCAATATTTCTAAATGCACACTTTTATTTATTAAGTTTTGGCGTCGGCTGCTGACAGTATTATATATCGTGGCAAAAAAGACAAAGTCAAGCTAGCTGTTGAATGTTGTACCGTATTCAAAGATAAGTAGATGTGATTTTACAAAAGTTGACTGCAGAGTATTCGTGAACGCACCCATTTTGATAACTACTTTCATTTCACTAGCAGAACTATTTGTTTGTTTACCTCCGCTCCGCGTAAAACCAAGTCAAACAGTTCCGTTGCCTGTCAAATATTACAATAGTCTCTTTCAAATTGGAGTGAGATGGTTTGTACACCATTTAAACTAAACTACTCATCGTTAAAGTTTCAGTCAATCCACTATATGTAAATAAAAACAGTCAATCACCCCTACTGCCATAAATCGGCGAACGACAATTGCGTTCCTAAATAAAAAAAAATACAAAAATTTATATCCAATCTTGAGCTAAAATGTTATTGGAAACCTCTAAAATCCTCCAGAGAGCAAATCATGCAAATTTGTAAAAGAATGTAAAAACTAGGTCCCCTTTATTGAATCCATTTCTTAGATATATGTCAGATTTATGTGTACCTATTCCCCAACTCATTCCAAGATGAAAATCACAATTTTTACGATGATTTATACACCCGAGGATAACTCTTCCAGTGATAGATACAAATGTGTTAGATGTGCGAATATATATTATGTATTACGAAAACAAATCGAATCGATAAACCCATTCTCTTATGCATATCTCGGCAGATATTCACCACAGACACCCACTCCGAAATGTTAGTCCAAAGCACTTGACAATTCGCTCGTGAATATACGCAAATACAAAACAAAACGCTGCTGCCAAGAAAACTCATATGTTTCAGGGATACTGCCGTTTACAGGGGATTTACTACCCCAACAAAAGCCGTCGACGTCTTTCTAGCCTTGCTGTCGCTGTGGTGCTTGTCACAGTTTATTACACAACAACTGCGGGTGTTTTATGTAGCAGAAATATTGATTTATAACTGTTAACACTACATATACTCTCAATAGCGTAGCAGCAAAAACACAGCAGCACCAGCAGAAAAAAAAACAGAAAATGTATGAAGCGAGCGAGAAGGTTTTGAATTGAACTCCCTCCCTTTGTAGGAAAAAATAAAATCCTCCTACAATAGGGAATTACACAAAAAGAAGGAAAACAGAATAAACTAAAGTCTCCTTCGAGTGTGTGTCAGTTGGCAAAATGTGTGCGGTAAAACGTGTGAGGGATAATAATTATATTTGTGCTTTGAGCCACTATTGCTACTATAGTTCTCTGACGTATTTTCTCCTTGTTGGCTCATAAATCTTCACAAACGTCATTATCATTTCTAATTCCATTAACAAGTTGCAGTGCAGTCGTCGTTGTCGTAGTCGTCGTTCTCCTAAATGGCAGTCACATACATCACATCAGTAACAGATGGTGTATATGATTGTGAACGCCCCCCGAAACCCCCAGACTCATATAGGTACATATGGGGATGCATTTGTGTCCTTAAATGTGACATTCGACGCTTCCGGGTGAAATTAAATAGATTTCGAAGTTTAAATTCGAGCAAATGTCGCACAGGTGATGTAATTTGTTCTACCGGAGGGAAGATGTGCTTAAATTAGCAAATTAGCAAATTGGCTGGAATTAGAAGTTGAGTTACGAAGATTACATTGAAAGCTTATAAAGGGTGATTTTTTAAGAGGTTTAGAACTTTTTTAAAAAAAAAAACACAAAAAATTCGAAAAAATGAATGAAATATTTATTTGAATCGATAGTTTGAACCTTGCAATTTAATGTTTAAAGATAATTTCATGCAAATGTTGACCGCGGCTGCGTCTCAGGTAGCCCATCCGCTGAGTCCAATTTTGGCATACTCTTTCACACATATCGGCCGGTATCTCACGAATGAATGCATGGATGTTGGCTTCCAGTGCGTCAATCGAAGCGGGCTTGTCCCTATACACATTAGCCTTGGCATACCCCCACAAAAAATAATCTAATGGTGTCAAATCGCACGATCTAGGCGGCCAATTGACCGTCCCGAAACGTGAAATTAACTGTTCACCAAACTCGCCTCGCAATTGCGCCATTGTTTCGCGTGCTGTGTGGCATGTGGCACCGTCTTGTTGAAACCACATATCATGCAAGTCAAGAACTTCCATTTCGGGCAAAAAAAAGTTTGTTATCATCGCTCGGTAGCGTTCACCATTGACAGTAACGCTGCGATTCGCATCATCTTTGAAGAAATATGGCCCAATAATGCCGCCGGCCCATAAACCGCACCAAACAGTGGCTTTTTCGGGATGCATTGGTAGCTGTTGCAATGCTTCTGGCTGATCTTCACTCCAAATGCGGCAATTTTGCTTATTTACGTACCCATTCAACCAAAAATGAGCCTCATCGCTGAACACAATTTTTCGATAAAAAAGCGGATCCTCGGCCAGCTTTCCAAGAGCCCATTCACCAAAAATTCGGCGTTGTGGTAGGTCGGCTGGCTTTAGTTCTTGCACCAGCTGTATCTTAAAAGGCTTTACGCCCAAATCCTTCCGCAAAATTTTCCACGTAGTGTTGTAACAAAGGCCTAACTGCTGGGAACGGCGCCGAATCGACATTTCGCGGTCTTCTGTCACACTAGCTGATACGGCCGCAATATTTTCTTCACTACGCACAGTACGTAAACGTGTTGGTGGTTTAATGTCCAACAAAGTAAATTTGGTGCGAAATTTGGTCACAATCTTCCGAATAGACTGCTCAGAAGGTCGAGAATGCCGATCATAAAATGGAAGCAGCGCGCGATGAACATTTCGAACCGAGCACGAATTTTGATAGTAAAATTCAATAATTTGCAAGCGTTGTTCATTTGTAAGACGATCCATGGTTAAATTGCAAACCAAACTGAAGCTGTTTGACAGTGACACAAGGTACTAAACACACGTCAGCTGTCAAAACCAGTGTTGCCAAAACCAAACCAGCTAAAAAATCACCCTTTATAATAGGTTCAGGTATAGGCACTTGCATTATAGGAGGAGTAGGAGTTTGAGCTTGCAGATGTGAAGCATTTTTATTCCATCGTAATCGGCCAACTCAAGCAGAAGATATTAATTTGGTCAATAAACCAGTGACAAAAATTGCCATTAGTGGAGACCACGTCCTTCTTTAAATGGTGATAGATAAGAAAACGCCTAAAATAGTTGATGACATTTTATGGGCGAGTGGAAGCGACCAACAATTTGATATCGATTCCAAACGCCGGAGCTAAGAACCTTTCTGATTATAATATATATCATGTGTTTTTCTGGGAGTTGAACGAGAGACCACTAGCGCCCACTAATATCTAGCGATTCGAGTATTTCGAGGAGACATTTATTACTAGATTATTATAGTAAATGTGCGCGTGGAATGTATTTGGCATATTTGGCACTTGACACAAATGAAACTTGACGTATTGCCACTTGGCAAACGAATTATATTTTGACATTTAGTTCACATGAACACTTTTTTTGGTCGCAGCCATCAGTTTCTATCAGGAATTCATTCACCAACAAGCTGCAATAATTACTATAACCATTTGTTTCTATTCAACTGTTGTCATTGATTAATTAAAGTATCAATATCCACCACGAAATCAGAAGTTAATCCGTCAAATTACTAACCACTTGCTCGTTAATAACAGTATAAAATACACCAAACAACTACACAACAATAGGTACTCAAAATAATCCACATAAATAATCCTCCCCCAATAAAGAAAATAATTGAAAACAAATAATTAAAACCAATTCTTTTTAATTACAAAAACATATTAAGCACTAATCCCCAATTATAAAAAAATTTGCATTACAAATTCATCCACAAAGTGTGTGTTAACTATGATCGTGGACATGGTCAACTTTACCCGTGGAATAAATCTGATAGGAATTAAAAAAAAATCACAATCAGTTGAAACTCCCCTTTGAAACAAAATCTAGCTGCAGCCTAACGTTATAGCACCAACAAGTTCACATACAAAAAAAACAACAACATGTGGCTGGTATCATTTATCACAAACAAACGGGATAACTGTAATAATGTTAATCATTCTTCTCTCCCACCCGAGGACTATACAACGCATACTGAACAAGGACAAAAAAAAAATTACTCTCGCTTATTATTATTATTGCTGGCAGTTTCCACTCAATTAATTAAACCAAAACAAATGTGTATTACAGTTTCGTTTTATTATATAGCCTCAGTGACATTTTATTGGGATACATTTTATCTCGTTTCACTGGAAATGTAACAAGTTGTGTTCAATGTTCAATTGTTATATTTGGACCCGCTATCCGAGAAGGCCTTTCTGTTCAGATTTGTTCTAGCGACTTTGCTAGCACAATTTCGAGTATCATACGAAATTGCATATTGTGACTTACAAAATATTTAGTTTGAAGGTTAAAAATGATGATTAGTATGTCCCTATTTTTATATCGAGTATACCTATTGCAAAGCAATGCAAAAACTGTGCAAAGGAATTTGACAGCAGACATTTAGAAAAATTTACAGCTTTTGGAAGTTCTCTATGTCAAAAGTGGTACATTTCGTAAATTGACAGTTTGGATAGATGTCTGTTCACATTCTCATTTGAAAAAGAGAAAGTTATCAAAGTAACGAGTAACTACCTAGTCTAGTTCCTAGCGTTGCCAAATGTTCCGATTTACCCGACATTACTTATGTTGCTCCGCTTTTTTCCTTGGGTTGCAATTCAAATTCCCTCAAAATGATTGTGTAAATATTTTTCATGATTTAGAAACACTGACTGCATTGGAATTTGACTCCGTTGTGTAAAGTCTTAGTCTCGACTTTAAATTAACGGAAGCTCACAATTGCGAAATTCGTATGGAAAATATAGCCACTGTGAACTACTAGAATTTAGAGTCGAACCTAAAAATGGTTATTGGTAAGTCCCTTAATCCTTGGAATCGGTCGTGTCCGCATCGGCAATGTATTTAACTAACTGATGGATAGTTCACTCTCCGCTTTCTTTATTTGTACTTTTCTATCCGTTGAATCCTTTTCACAAGTTGAAATAAATCACATTGATTGGAGTGGAACATTTTAAGGGAATGGGAGAAGCTCTCATGGCCGTTGAATGAATTAAGACAAAGCACACTCATGGGTGGAAATTTTAAAATACCTATGACAGTTCAATCGGCAAACATTGTGCGACGCATTAATAATCAATTTTATCGACTTTAACTTTACTTGGTGAAATTTGTATGTTAAATATAGCCACTGTGAACTACTAAAATTGAAACTACAAATGTTTATTGGTAAGGCCATCTGTCTGTGGAATTATTCTCCGGGAAATAGTTTGTTTAACGGATGTTATGGGAATGTTGGGTACGTTTACGCTAACATATCCGTGGTTGACTCATTGGATGCTACGAAGTCTATGGGTTCGGGCCTTAAGAATAACATATGCAAATTGATATCTAAGTTATTGAGAAGAAAATACATATTTTGGGAAT
Organism: Cheilosia variabilis; assembly: GCA_951230905.1. Taxonomy (NCBI): domain Eukaryota; kingdom Metazoa; phylum Arthropoda; class Insecta; order Diptera; family Syrphidae; genus Cheilosia; species Cheilosia variabilis. The sequence continues at coordinate 143,757,675 of OX579676.1, read as the reverse complement.
TTATTCCGTCGAACTCCGAGAAAAATCTGTCAATACTGAGAGTTCCCACTTTAGCTCGATATTCATTTTGCATCTACTGAAAAATTTGTCAAATTCAAGAGTTGACAGATGGAATTGAATCAGATTCAAAGCCCTTGGGTCAAGATCACGATTCAACTGAAAGAACTAAGGAAAATCCCAAAAAAACACCAATAGAAAAACAAATTTTAGTAAATTTTAATTCAAAGTGAAACAATATTTTCGAACGAACTGTTATTGTCTCACTTACTATACTTGGTCAGTGGAATGAAAACTTGCAACAGCAATGTGTCATGTTCATCAGTGAAAAGGTATGCCCCGGCCATGGATTGTAGATGGCTTGTAAACCAATGAGCAAATTAAAACCCATATACAAAAAGGGTGGGTAAATAAATTCACAATTCGATTGTTTTTAATAATAAATCAGTTAATGTGGTGTTGGCAAAAAAAAAAAAAACAACATCAACAACAACAAAATGGTCACAAATTGTTTGTTGCTTTTATATTAATTGCAGGATTTGTATGTTTGTGCCTTATTATTTGTGGGTCCACTGTGTTTGATTTAAATTCTTTTTGTTTTATTTTTTGAATTAAAATCCCAACGAAATGTGCGGGCGAACACGTATCCTGTGGTTTTCACGGTTCGATTGTCAACCATACAACGTGAGCATTGTAATTTATTCATAAATTACCTGTGTAAAAAAAAGGATTTGTTTTATGATTGCCACAAAATTTATCATGTCCTTTTGGATGTGCGTAATTTATTTTTACAAACATATAGTTTAAAATTTTCTACTTAATTTTATCTAAAGCTGAGGGAATTTTGGGATTAAGAGAGAGAGAGAGAGAGTTGGCATCGGTGCGATTATCCCAGTATTTTGTAGATACAACAAGTCGCAACAAGTCGAACGATATCCGCGGATGGAAAGTGCGGAGTCTGATAAGCTCTTAACCCAAACTATCATTCTTCATTGTCCCAACGTCGTTCTATTTAAATTTTCTATTTTTAGTGTCAAGCTTGTGAAGAAATGAAAAGAAGCCCAAATTGCTGCATTACGGATTAACGTCGTCTTCTAAGACTGCTCTTCATAATTTGATATTGGATTTTTCAAAATATTAGGTCGATTCCGACGTTAACCAATTAATAAATTAAAGTTCCTGACAGTTGGTAAAACAAAATTAGACTCCACACAAACATTACGCAACCATACTTTTGTCAGCTGATGGTAGTTGTCAGCAGCTTAGTGAACTTAGTGGGCAGAAGGCCATCTATCTGGGGGAATCACTTAATCTGCCGATACCGATTCTCTCCCAATGCACTTGTTTAGTAACGAAACTACATAATCGCACTTCCTTCCCCGGGGATAAGCGATTGTTCTTTTGAGTCGCAAGTACGAGCACACACCACTTGTTATCACAAAAACCTACAGCAACCGTTCACAATGCTCGACCATAAACCACTTAAAAAAACAACCTCAACACGTTATAGTCTTCTTTCCTTTTTTTTTTTTTGTACATCCCTATCCTTAACCTCTTTTCATCCTTGCTAGTCTTGCAGAGGAAATATATCATAAACTTCCCACAAAGACACCGTTTGCCTTTTCAACTTTTCCCATTCACTACCGCTGGCCGCAGTTAATCTCTTTTCGAAACGAGCAAGGACTGCACACATACAATACAAATCCATACACATACACACACAGAAAAAAGAAGAAGGATAAAATGCGCCTTCATAGACTTGCACTCACCTTGTTTTCTTCTTTTTAATCCCGTTCGGATCGCCTTTTTTCTTATCAGACTTTTTGTTCGCTCCCCCAGATGCCCCGTTACCACTGCCACTGGAACCAGTGCCACCGCCAGCTCCTCCTGCCGACGCATTACCACCTCCGTTACCGTTATCGTTGGCTGATGATGAATGGCCGCCGCCACCATTCGTTCCTGTAGTTGTCGTCGGCGTTGCCGTTGTTGTCGTCGATCCGGTGTCGTCATTTTTCTTTTTGCCCATAACTCCGTTCATGTTCGAAACGATTGTAGAACCGGCGCTGCCATCCATGCCGGACATAGTGGGTGTCGAGGGACCTCCCTGTGGAGAGCCCATCGTCGCTGCGGACTGCACTTGGATTGTCTGACTTTGGTTCGGCGGTCCCGTGTTGAACATTTGCATATGATGATCGTATTCCAATTTTGAGTGTGGCGACGGGCTGGAGTAGTCCATTTTGCCATTCGTATGATATTCCATTGCCTTTCCGTAATCTCGGACAATGAGACCATTGGAACTGTTGCCACCAGGCGGTGAATACTGATCCAGTTTGGTGGAGATGTACTCGTATTTTGGCGTCGGTGAGTAGCAGCCCATTTTATTGACGGTCACATAGTCCAGCTTTTGGCCGTAGTCCATTGTCTTGTAAGGGTCCATTTTGGGGGAGCCTCCCGGCAGGAGGGTGTTACAGTCTGGTAGGCGAGTACACATCTCTACAACGCCTCCTGGCGATGGGTGCTGCACAACAGACGGCATGCCGAGCATAACGTGAATACTATGACCGGACTGCGGTTGTAGCGGCTTAACGCCTAAGGGGCTGAGCGGCCCTGAGAAGTCACCGAAAATCTGATCGTCGAAGGTTGTGTGCTCCATTATACGGGCTGAGGTTCAGAATTGATGTGGAAAAATGAGCAAAAAAAATTACACGATGTGATTTATACAGTTTCTAGCACTGTTTCACTTAATTTGCATTATTCGTTACGAAAATACAGAGACCACCTTTCCTGCACTTTAATTTGTCAAATATTGTGTCACTCGCGTATTGTTTGACTTTTAGAAAATAGCTTACCAAAGGAGTTTTATGCTTCTAACGAGTTGACCAATTACATTCACCACTTTTGTGTGAACATGTTAAAAAAGTATCAAGATATAAAATGATTACTAATCTTTTATTCAGAACGTTCTTATTAAAACGTAAATGATGTATAGCGTCTCAAAATGTTTTCTTTCCATGTCGGGAAATTAAGCTAGGCCTAATTTCAGATGTTGCTTTCCAGAGTTGTCAAAAGTAAATGCAGGGCTAGAATTTATTCACCACGTCTCTGAGGATAACACACAAATGAGTAGCTGAAAATATCACAACAAGTTTCCGAGCTTTTTTGTAAGTAAATGAATGTTAAGAAGATATTTATTTATTAACTTCTCAGTTTTCACAAGAAGTAACACCGTGGTGAGTTTGTTATAAATGTCAAAATTTTGCTTTAATGATTGCTGACATTTTTGATTTTCCTATGTTTGGATTTAAATTTATTCAAACTTGAGTTTTCACAAAAATGAATCTTCACCGTGGAGAGTTTGGTTGTAATAAACGCCAAAATGTATGCTGAATTTTTGGAATAGATCCCAAGATCTTCCACCGTTAAAATAATGAAGTTGCCACACAAGGCAACCTTGTATATTCATCAAATCAAACCGATGGACAGAACGCCACTTGAAGCGAATTGGTAGCACAATTCTTATTTTAACATACCGCAAAACTAAATCGAATCTTTTTTTTTAGACCTACAGTTTCGTCAAAATTGAAGATTTTCGAAGACAAATATCACCGAATTCCGGTTGATCGCTAGCGCTTATGGAACTTGAACACTTCCCTACTCACTGTTGCTGCCATTCAACAGGTGGCGCACCGATTAATTGTTCAGAGATTGGGTTTATAAATTGATTCAATTGTAATAGGTGTTCAATTTCAATACACGCGAAATTATTGCCAGCAAGCCAGAGCGGGACAGAGAACCGAATCAGTGTCAATTAATTGGAAATCACGTAAGTTGTGCACCATGGAATATATGGATGAATTGACTTGGTCCGTTCCACCGTTGGTCAAAATGAAATTGTTGTAAATTAATTAATTGCAATTACTGGTGGTGGCTTGCACACCCATCATTTTGTCGTCACTTGTTGCCGCCGCGAGCCAGATAAATGTAGAGGTACCGGGTTTTGAGGATGCAATATTGTTTTCTTTTTTTTTTAAATACTTTTTTTATTTTCTTTAATTAAAACAAATTAGTGAAATTTAAACATTTTTATCGGCAAAGAGATTCCTCGATAGAATCAAAACACTGGGCTCAGTCGTGATGCTGCTATCGTTGGTTCCGTTGGCGCGCGAACAAAACTAACCGAGGTTATATCCATAGAAAGTCTGTACGATTAATTGAGCTCACAAACGGCGATGATTGCCTTTTTATAGTCAATTTAGCTACCAATTGATCGGGATGGTCTGTGGACCAATCAGCGCACAGCTATGGCTGACCGCCTGTGGATTTTTTATTTCACCCCGAATGACAGTTGAATGCGAGTGACAGAGAGACGAACGGTAAAATCGCGACATGAGCTCGAAATTGTTGCATCAAGGGGTGTGGTTATGTACCAAAACGAACTGTTGGAAACCACCCCTGCATTGACTGTATGCGATCAGAGAAAAACCGTGACGAGAAATGAAAGAAGAACAAAAAAAAAATCCCAGATCGCCTGTTGAGCAGTGGAACGATCAAAGTCACCAGAAGTTCACATAAGGGTCACGTGCGGTACGGTTACTCTTACGTATGGGATTCGGGGGATGAAGTTTTCCATAGTTGGTTGTAGCCCGTATATCCCATACTGTCCCGGGATGAGTCCCAATTTGAATTCCACGACTGCTATCGCTCTCCAATTGGGATTGCCATTCCCAGCGTGTTTGGTGTATCCTTTCTCGCGTGTCCTCTGGCATTATGCTGGTATGGTAGGTACTATTGATGTTCAGAGATATCCTCATCCGTCAGTGATCTTGAGAATGTACTTCGGTTTTTCTGGGTGATTTATGGCAACTTGTGGCACCATGAGGGTTGGCTTGCGTCAGTTCGCGAGTGGTGTGTGGGAAATAATTTCGCGTGTTATATATACATTTTTTTTTGTTTTAATAAGCGACCTTAATGCCCACACGTATTTTATGATTTTTTTTTTTGCAAGTAAAACTCATGGAAATCAAATTGTCGTCATATGTGTGTAAATGTATGTTTATGAAGAATTTTCCATTAAGTGGAAGTTACGAGTAGAATGCGCTCGTGTAAAAATGTCGCAGAGTTCAAAACAGACAGCGAACTTGCTCGTGGACAGTGTGTGTCCGATGGGACTCGATGAAGAACTGGCAATAAATGTTTTGGTTTCAGTGCATCGTTGTACAAATTAAGGAACTCTGCCAATGATCAGGATTAATTAATTAATAATTGAAATCAATAAGTTGTTGAAAGAGAAATAGAGCATACGCGAGGCAGGCATCAGTATAATTGGGCTCCTTAGTGTCTGCATTGGGTGTTCAAGGTCGATTAATTAATTCGTTAAACCATTTGATGGTTAAAATTGCAAATTGATTGGAATTGATTTTATTTTATGGAGCAATGTTATCGGTTGTTAAGTTACTGGTTGCACTGATTCAATAAATACGCGGAGGAGGCTTCTTTCTTCCTTTATCAGATTTCGAACGAAAAATTAAGGGGAATTTTAGAAAAGTTGTCTAAGCAATGCTGCTTGACCTAAACGGGGACAAACAGACCTTTTTGAAGGTCTTTCGCTATATGTAGGTGATGTCTATAGAAAATAAAGGTTCAAAGTTAAAATACCTAATTAAAAGTTTTGTCATGTCATGCCGGAAAAAAATGCCGTGTTAACTTATATTTCTATATTTAATTCTTAAGAACTATAGCTCAATTAAAGCACCCATATATAAAAAAGTAAATAAATAGAATTGATGTATTTACATTTACTCCCAATTTTTTCCAAATGTTTTGAATTAGCAGTATAAATGTGAAATTTCAACTGCATTTCCTTAAATGTGCCGCTGGATTTTTTTTAATGCATTTCAATAAACATTTTATGTTAGTCCAAATATAAAAATTGGACCAAGAGCGAACAATTTTAGACGTCAGACGTAAATTTTACTTTAACAATGCTGTGCCCAGGGGTGGATATCCTCATGTTGATAGTTGATAGCCATTTCAGCGATAGTCAAATACAACTTTTACTGCGTTAAAAATGCGTTATGTTTTAAAAGAGAACACAAGAAACTGCTCTTAGCTCGTCAGTTCTTAAGCGAAGGTTAATTGAGAAATTTATTTTGTTATTCGCAATTCTTCATCACCCTGATTTCATCGGAAATTACATTTAGAGTATTATTCCTTTATAAAGCATCATTTAAATCTTAATAAAATTATGGGCAGTTTCACCTGTGGGTGACACTAAATGTATAAAATGCATTTTTAGGCACGCAACTCTATGACTTTTGATAAAAAGCACTGATAATGTAAGATTGACTTTCGAACAACTATTTCCAATAAGAAGAAATACAGTACCGACGACTTCGGCATTTTTATCACAAAAAATCACAGCAAAACACTCCCGCACAGAAAAATTAAAAAACCGCTCAAAACAATCGAATTAATTTTGACAAATAACTTAACGGCAGTGCTGCCAAAAATAAAAATACAGAGACTTTTGTATTTACAGATAACATTAGTATTATATTTACTTTACAAATATGTATTTTTATTAATAAAATAAAGTCCTACATTTTTGTCACCTATTGTCCTTTTGCCCATATTTTTTGAGCGAAACCCGAGACAAAAAAGTGAAAATATATGACAGCACACAAATAGCCAAAAATAACAAATACTCATTTGTATATCCCATATTTTTTAAAAAAAAAAACCGGGACTGTCCCGGAAACTACTGGACGTATGGTCACCCTACCTACAGGTGACACCGGGAATTGACGAGTTTGGATAGTTGTGTCCCAGTCGTGCTGACAGAATCACAGAATGACAATTTAAAATTGATGTAGTCTATTTCTTTTTATATTTTAGGTAAACCCTTCTTATTTATCACTATATTTGTCCAATAGGAAATGCAAAAACAACAGCGCCGCCTATCGGGTTTTATTCAGACGTGTTAAGACTGCCAGCACATTTTTAAGAAACCTCTTAAATTTGCTGTGTAATCGGTAGAGTATTTTTTGCGTCTTTCCGCCATGCACATATTTACTTATATTTTTCTGAGGAAAAGTAGGTAAAAAATAATGAAAAAAAGGATTTAGTCATTTATTTTTGTTCTTGCTTATTTGAATAGAGAAACTTCTCTCAAAAAGGTAAAAGTGCCACGATCTGGCACAACTGAGTTGTGTACATTCTCAATCAAAGTTTTCAAAGTCTTTTCCAATTCGAAAATTAAGTTTTCGAGATATGAGCAGTTTCCGAAATTAGCTTTTTCGGTTAGGTATTCGAATTGAAATTCAGGCCGCAATCATTTTTAAGACATCATTTTAACTTTAAGTATGAATTTTGAATTTTTGAGGTATTAAGCATACCTTATTCAAGAAAAAATTGCTATTAAGTTAGAAATGACCATATTACCATATTTTTGTGGAAATCGTTTTGAGAGTTTCAATTTATGTCCAAATTTTACCATTAATCAATCTCTAAGTGGAAGACTGTGTATACAGTCACGTTAAACTCACCTACTTCAGATCAAATATAGGATTTGGTCAAAATCGTTAGAGCTGTTTTCGAAAAAATCTAACCTGGTATGAACATTTTATACGGGAAGTACCTACCATTAATATTGAGGTCACAGCTTATTGTCCACAAACTCCAAATCCGAAGTTTGAACCAAATTCATGCAGCCGTTTGGAGGCGGACGTGTCAGAATTGATTAAAGTCTCGAGTTCGAAAATATAGACGACAACAATATCTTTCTCTTACGAGTAAGTTTAAAATATGACCTCCATTGGCAAACCAAATATTTGAGTTGCCTCCAGTTTTCAAATATTATTTTTCCCATCTAATTTAGAGCTCCAGACTAATCTACACCTTTCGCCACTTTAGTTCCATTATTAATCCAAGTTCTTGTTGCTCTATTATGCTGTGCCATTCTGTGGATGTCATAATATAACCGTATAAAAAAGTCACTCTCCGAATTAGGTTATCACATTGTCAATATTTAACTCGCACATATATAACACATCCTCACGGGATCCAAGTTTCAGTTATAAAAAAGAAAAAACAAATTCTAAATTAACAATGATTGTGTGGCCTCCTTTTTGTGCCTGAACCTAATCCCTTTCATATACTGTTTCGTGCATTTTTGGCATACGAATTCTTTGGCTTCTATTCTCTACATAACAATACAGTCTCTGTGCAGCCCATCAACGACAATGCACTCTGACTCCCGGTCCCGATGGAGTCCATATAGATCCAGGCTGCTGCTCCATCTTCGAAATTCATTCGCTCCCTCTCTCCCTCGCCCAATGTTTGCTCTAACATCTGCTATTTAGCATTATTTATTAATTTCTTCCCTTTGCAAGGGCGCACAGAGAGGGAGCTCAAACCACCCTCCGTATACTCGTACAGTGCAGAGCTCATGGTGCAGGAGTGAAAGCACAGAATGATGCACCATATGCGACCATATACGGTATGAACCTTGTGCATGGGGAGAAGTATGCAATCATAATTACTATTATTCCAGTTCTTTGTTTTTTCTTCCGAATCATAAGTGGAATGTTACTTTGGTCGGAGTTATACATATATGAAAGGGACTATCCACCAATGGATGTGAGAGTATTCATTATTCGCCGCATTGTAAAGGAAGAGGATTTTTCCTTTAGTTTTTTTTTAGACAAAACGAGCGAGTGAGGGACGATGGGATCAAGGGACAGGGTTTTGTGAGCTGCAAAAATCGTTCGTTTTTTAATTGGAACCATGGGGAGGTTACATTTAGGTACTGCATAGGTGGTTACGCTATGGTGACATTTTTTTTGTGGATAGTAATGAACCGTGGAAAGTTTTGGTGTAGGTGCTTTTGTAATAAATATTCGTGGTTTTTTAAATATGTTTTCGCATTTATAAGGTCACGTTATCGTTAGTTAAGCAATGGGGTTGTTTATCCTTCAAATTTAATACATAGCGAAGTTATACGTTGTGAATATCAACTTAATCAGCGGTACAACAACTGTACCATGAGGCTGATGTAGCTCCCAGCTCCGTGCTGTCTACCCCATTTTTTTCCTTAAGAAGCCTTCGTCTTTGTTTATACAGCTTTTTGAAATAAATAAAACAAAAAGTAGCTGCAACTTCGTCTAGCTTCTTCACTCAGAGCGAAATTGTAATGCCAACAATTTTCGTTGGTTAAAATGAACCCAAATATCAAAATCTTTGATTTAAGAATTAAATTGTTGGCAATGATGTAATAAAATAATTATGGAGAGTATATTATTATTACGCTGAATACGTGATTCTTGAAAACTTAAAAACGAGTTCTTGTTCACAAAAATTCAAATAATGAACCGAGAACTTTTAACTTACAATTTTTTAAAAATCTCTAAATTCTTCGCTTAACAATCTTTTTTTTTCTGAGTGTTACAACTATCTGGACTGAGTTTTCATTTTTGGGAGAAATGAAAGGAAGATTGTGCGATGTAAGCAAGCTTTTTGGGACAGTTACGAGCAATCTTGGATGATTGTAAAACGTCGCAGGAGGTGGAAGAGCGAAAAATAAGCTTGAAAAAGAATACTGCCGGACAGTGTTCTCAGATGGAAAATCTGAAAATGATCTTTTTTCCCAAATCAAAAATGTTTTCTTGAAGATTTTTTCAAAATAGAAAAAGACCGAAACATAAAATACAATTGCGAAGTACTTTAAATAAAACTTACATTGATTTTTTTCGACAAAATTGTAGTAGGTTATCATATACATAAATCAAATAAATATCGTTGACAAAAATTTGGTCATAATTTAATGTTATTGTTTTTATTTTTAATTTTGGAACATAATTATTTGATTTAAAATTACCTAAAATTTCGTTGCTTATATTAAGATCATAGCAATTCGCTTCAATAAAGAGCAACAAATCCTTTGTAAGGACTAAACTTTCGACTGTCTCAGTTCTCAGACGATTACGAATTTTTGTTTTATTTAAATTTACAGCAGAAAATATTCTTTCAACAGTTGCAGAGGAGGAATGTGGAAGCGATAAAATATTGAACATACATTTTTTAAAGATTGGATATGCGAAGTTTCAATCGGCTGTTTTTACTTCTAAGACATTTAAAAAAAACACATTACATCAGTTATTTTTCAAATTCGTTGAAATTCATGTTTCTTTATAGTTGATAGAAACGTTAGTAAAACGAAAACTGTGCATAATAATAGAATTGACAGAAAACGTTTTTCTTCAATAAAAAATGTTGTTTTAATTTGTTAGATTTAGAAAATTCTTGATATCAAAAATCTTGAAATATGATGAATTTGAGGTTAAAAGTCTTGTACATATTTTGGAGCTCAGAGATCTTGAAAAAAAAGAAGATATATCTTGTTATCTGGCATCACTGCTACCGGACCTTTTGCTAAGTAGTCCAACACAGATGCCTTAACTTGTTATTTTTTGGCAGTAGGTCTTCCAATTTACTGTCCTTCTGTGCTGCGTATTAATTTTCTGTGTGGGCGCAGTGGCTCAGAGGTTAGTGTGTTGGACGCAGCGATTGGTCTTAAGGTTTTTTCCACTGCCCCAGAAAGAGCTTCTTAATTAGCCGTTCGCACTGGTCCTTTCCATTCGTCCCAAAAAAAACTCATGCAAAATGAATTGTTTTGAAAAGCCTACGCCTGTAGGGTACACGAACCTGCTTCATTTTTGTCAAAAATGCTTTGCAGATTCGTGAACCCTTTTGTCGACTTTTTGTACGAGGACTACTCAAACTTAAACCACGTTAAAAGGACAGCCGTTTCATCAGCGATTTTGTTTTTGGGCCAAGTGCTCCCGGGTTTCGGCACCTACTTGAGAAATCCTGACAGCTGTTTACTGGAAAAGTAGTAGTTGCCCATTAGTCAGGGCATTAAAGGTTCTAGCACTTGTTGCAACATTATAGGAAGGTGTTTATGCCGTTTAGTCTCGTCGGCAAAGCAGGGCATTTCACAGCAGAATTTTTCTCATTTAAGATTATTCAGTTTTGCTCTAATAGTGCCTCTTTGAACTCCAATCATTTCCTATAGGAAAGATAGGCTGACGTGAGCTTCGGATCTTGAGTCTTGCGGAATCCATAAGGGTTTCGACAAATCTGCAAAACTCCGCCTCGGATGATGCCATTAATTTTTTTGTTAAGATTTGGACAGTCATTGTAATGTTGTCAGAATATCGGCCTAGTCAGAACCCTAGGTCTTCGTTTAACCAAGGCAGCACGATAACTTAAAAGCTACATGAAAACAGCCTTTACATTTGACTTTTATTACATTTGTCTCAAGTTGGATATTCTGTATTTTAAGTTTGGGCTTCATAGAAGATGAAACAATGACCTAAATGTAAAACATAAATCTTATGTTTAGATCTAGAGCTTAGACCTACGGCTTGAAGCTAAGGCTGCTTAAAGAGTTCAAATTTTTAGGAGTAATTGCTCAAAAACAGTGAGGTTTGAGCTAACCTTTCTCAGCATACGAGAGACTGCTTTGTTAGAGTCATAAGATTGAAAGAGAGGGGAGACGGGGCGGCGAAAGCAAAAAAAGTTATAAGAAGAGAATGCCTGCGTTCCTCAATGGTATTTATAGGTTCGAGGCGGTACCAATTAAAGGATCGTTAGACGGTCTTCATTCTCGACAGATAAACAACTCTTACCAGCGAAGGAGGTAGTCCGTACATGGAAAAATACGGCTTCGAGTGTAACTTTTCAAAATCATTAGTCAGCAGTTAAAAGAAAATTAAATAGTTGCTCACATCGTCTGCGTTTTTCCAAGTTGCCGGGACGCTATGTCCCGCAAAACACCCTATAATCAGGATGCTTTGATAGCTCCTGATGTTTTTTCGGCGCAGATGGTCTGTCGGGAATGGTTTGTTTGTGACTTCCCTCATTCGAACTCCATGACAGGTAGTCAGAAAAAAACCTAAATCTGATTTTCGCCACATCAATCTAGATATACCTCAAGTCATTATGCATCAGATCGTACAAAATGAGTTTTGTATCTATCCCACCCAAATCTGATCACAATCTAAATCTGAGAGAAGAGTCTGCGGCCCCTACGGCGCATTTGAATAACTTCAGCTCTCACTAAGAGCTGGGCGATAACTTGATTCACTTCCAACTGCAAAACCGACCCGCACTTGTGTGCCATCAGAAGCTCTCAAAGGGTGGTCCTGCATTTTCATTGCTCCCTGATGATCTGGGAGCCAGGGTATGAAAATTCGACGAAATGGACCCAATTCCGAAACCCATTGTTTCTTCTTGCGCCTTTCCAAGCATAAAGGGAATTACTTTGCCCTAGAGCCCATTTCGCCCCCTAACAGTCCCAGTTCCTCCTCCCGCTCCCTTCTTATTTTTTGATGTGTGAACAGGCTTATATCCATATCGCTCTCGGGAGTCCCTGTTCCTGCTCGACACATGGAGTGAAAGTTCTGCAATGGATGTCAGTGGGACTGGTAGTGGTCGGCCTGGGTCTTGTGGTGTGTGTGTGTGTCGGTGGACCGCTCTCCTCTTGTTGTTGCAGTTATTATTCCAACAGAGCTGACTTGATATATTTTTTCTCATTTCTTGTTTCTTTGGTCCTTGTTCTTGTTTCGTATACATGCAGGAGGCAAGGTTCTTCCCCGCAGTCCTCACTCTTAGTTCGTGCCAAGTGGATAATAGTTTTCTATGCCATGGCATAGAAGTCGTGTTGTGCATGGGAAAGTAACAATTTCAACTTGCTTTCGCCCATGTTTCGGGTTGCCTCGCCCCGTCGTCCTTCTGAAATTCGTCGGCGATTTTTAAAGGATTGCATGTAAAATTTTTAATTTCGGATGCTTTTCATTGTTCAGTGCCGTACTCCCTCTGTGTGTGTGTCTTCGTTTCTTTTGTTTTTTGTTTTTTGTGGGCTGTGGGGGACCTTAATTTAATTAAAACTGAATCGCATATCTGCGCTTTTCTTATTCACTTGTTCTTCGTTTGTGTTTCGTTCCGTTTTTGGGTTGCATGCCTTTTTGTGGGTTTTCATTGTTTTTTTTTTTTATTATTGAATTGTAAATGCATGTATTAGAGAAACAATTAAGAGCCCGGAAAACGTGGAGACTTTGTCGTGGGGCGGGCGCAAGGACTCTTGGAGTCGAATGTTCTTCATTAAAAAGTTTTGAAAAATCGGAAACTTTGCATAGTTTGCTAGATTGTATTTTGCGGTTTTTATTCGGGGGAAAAATAACTCAGATCGTGTGGCATAGTTTTGTGAACCAGAAATGGAGGTCAGGTTTCGTTTTCATGTAAAGTTGATTGCGGTCAGGAAAGAGGAGTTTTTTTTATTATGAGGTAATTTGGATGTTTTGTGTTTAGGAGTCAAATATACCTATCTTATTATTTTCAAGAGAGTAATGCATAGTTTTTGTATGAAGTATGAGATATATACACACCTGAGCTTTGGTTTGTTGGTGAAAATAAAAGCTGCATAGCGTTGAGAGTGAGGTACTTAATTTTGGTATACGTAAACGAACTTTTTTAAACGCAAGTTCAATTTTACTGTACTTTAAAGGTTACAGTTGTCCGAAAAAACTGTGTAAGATCGATTTTTGAGTTCAAATGCGCACTCTTTTTTATACGTCTATTTCAACTGTGGATTTCACGGCCGTAATGTCCAAAAGATGAATCCTAGTCCAACAAAATGTGGTTCATTTCCGAGTAATATGGCTGACAACACCCGAAGCAGAGCTACGAGAACCAATTACAAAGGGTTTCATACTCGTTACCCATAACTAGGGTTCCCAGATTTTGCTCGCAGCGCGACGGGACAGATGAAAAAAATATAAAAAAAAATCAAGGGTCGGCATTCTGTAAGGCGAAACGTTCAAAATTTTCGTTTGCACGAATGATTTACTTCTGTAACTTAGAGAAAATCATTTGTGCGCACAAAAATTTAATTTTTTCAACTGAAAATGAAATAAAGCCCCAATGAACTAAGACCCCAACATTATGTTTGAAATCCAATTTAATTTTTGTTAAAAAAGCAACACACGGCTGAAAAACTTCGTAACAGAAAAGCTGAAAAAACGCGATTTTTTCGGCGCGAGACTTACTTTAAATTAATTAACAAATCGAGAGATTTATTTAAAATGTTAACCGCGCATTTTACACCATCAGCGTGTAACTGAATAGATCAACAAATCACACGATTTTCAAAGCGAAATATCTGCAAAAAAATCGAGCGTTGCAAACCATTGATAAAAAATATTCATTGGGGCCTAATTTCCATTTTACCAGGGGGGCATTGTTTCGTTATGAAAATTCATCCCAATTTTGGGCCCCTATTTCATTTTTACTTTCGGTGACTTAGTTTCTCTTATTTTGCGAAGCGTTTTTGTTTTTATGAATTTGAGTCGCAACCCGGGGCAATTGCTGTCCCAGCGGGACAACCGAAATTAAGTCCTAAGTCGTCTCTTATAACAGAGTTGTTATGGCGACCGGATGTAACAACAAAATTTTTGGAAAAAAATCTTACTATCTTTAAAAGTTATCATAGCTTCTTAGCTGTTACAACCTCTTCAAAGATGTAGTGAGCCTTCGTTAGACGTTGTCACAGCCTTTTAGAAGAGTTATTGAACCCAAATATAAACTCTTTAAAGATTTAGTGAGCCTACGTTAAAGGTTGTCGCACAGCCTCAGTTTTTGTACTCGAATACGGAGCATTTATAACTTCTCAGATCCCAGACAGTATACACTGAAGCTTGTGATAAGGCCTGTTCATGGTTCTAGCAATACTCCCTAAGCTCGCTCCAATCTCATATTCCTCAACTCTTCCCGTTCGTCCGGCTCGACTGCTTCGAATGGTTGGACATGTCACTTAATCCGATTTTCAAAATATTAGACCAGTTAACTGATACTTTAGTCGTTGGTGATGGTCAGTTAGCTCCCTTATAGCCACATAGCTTCAACGTTGGACCTAGTTTTGAGCTTAAGCTTATTGCATTCGTTCGACTTGTTGTAGACAACATCCTGAAAGCAGCCCCTACATTGCCAAATTCTTTGGCAATTTCGTCATTAAAACTACCCCCGATCGGGGTAATACGGCCAAGATTTTGTAAACTCTACTGACTGAGCGGTTGAGCTAGCTCCGAGGTTGAAAATTTTAGTTAGTTTTCGTCCATAACATCTGCCTTTACTTTCACATTTCTGTTGCCAACATGTCAAGGCTCCTGTGAGGTATTACGCGAATTTACTTGCGATGCATGAATCAATGGAATTCCCTTGCATTCTGTCGACAAAGTGACCCGAAAAACGTTGAGATTTGCGATTTGGAAAACCCAAGTGGCTATATCTGACGTTTTGTTTACATAACTCATTAGACCTGGTTAATTAAGAATGTCGAAGAATAGAGTTTAGATCCAGCTTTTGAAATTCGAAAAGGTTACCAGCTACCTAATGCTACTCTTTGCGTCCTCGTTAGTATGTTCGTTTCCATAAATGTTGCTATGACCTGGAACACAAACCTTTAATATCTGAAAGCCTGTTAAACTCTGTGGTGCTTTTTTTACAGTCAGTCGGGTTTTTTGATTTTTTAAATTAACTTTTTTTATTTTTATCTTTTTAGCCTATGATATGACACTCCGGGGAAGAATACGAATATTATGATACCTCACTCTTCAAAGCCGTTAAGGCTACAGGGCGTCCCGTAGGAACGTACATAGGATACGCAATTTTATACTTAGTTAATTTTTGGAACCTGAGAGCTCGGACAGCTTTTGTTACCAACGTCACAGTTTTGGTTCAATAGCAACAAATTGTGAAGAGAAGACAAATGTCACCTTGACAGCAAAGCATTTTTGGTTAATTCTTCCCTCTTTGCATTGCCACAACCAGCACTGCTTTATAGTTAAAAGCGGTGCAACTTGAAATGCCCAGGATAAGCTGGGCTCTTTCTCTATGATGTTGTCGACTATGCTGTACAATTTTGAAATTGGTGGCAGTATCACATTTATTTCCGTCATCGTTCTTGTCAAAGCATACGCCATTTCGTTACATTTTATATTCAAATGTGCAAAAATCCAACAAAATTTAAGCGATTGGTCCCTAATGGTGATCAGTGCCGATAATTTCTAGAATCTCTTTTAGCTAGGAAAACCGGACATGCAGTCTTTCTTAAGAGGTGTTTTCTAAAAGGTATTGTCATTGAGGGTGGTAGCTTAATAACTCCTTTTAATAAATTCCAAAGATCAAGCTGGTAATCGATTCGGCACCAGAGGCAAGTAAATACTGGACCTAAACATTTGGTAAGCCTTGATTGGCCTTTCCCGTCCGAGATTTCCTTTCATTGGCATAAGAGATTAATGAATACCATTCAACCACTCGCTGTGAGGAATATATTTCGAAAAGATTTGCCTGCAAATATCAACTCGCATGAGTCATTTAGAACAGTCTTAATGAAGTAGTTTTTGTTTAAAAACATAAAAAAAGCTTGGCTTCAAATAAAACATCGTTTAACGTATCTTCTGGTGAATATATATTTTCTGCACAAGTCGCCTATCTGATTCAGTCGCATAAATGACATAGAAACATCCCCCCACTTGTCGGCGGCAAAAATACTCTAAAGTGAACCAGAAAACAAAAATCAAACTGAACCCCTATATCTATTATACACACCACTGGCACTGCATCATCATCATCATCATCATCGTGATGGCTATCAAGGGGTCTTAAGGGATCACGCATCACAAAGAATTTGGATCGAGAGTTTCGTGCCGGAGCCCGAGTCGCACACTATTCTCAACTGTCAGTGGCGGTTTCTGGTGGCTGGTGGTGGTTTTTGATGGTCGGCGCGCGGTATAGATGACGGCAAATTTTTCGTTGGTTCCGTGAGAGCGGGAGTCGCGTATCGGGCACAGAGAACATTTTATGCGGGACTCTAAATTGATCTTAACGAGGCTTAATTGATTGCGATTGTATGGGAGGCTTGACAGTGGCCACTGTTGCTTGTGTATGCTTGTTTGTGTTGCAATAGAGGAATATATTCTCATCCGTGCATGCACAAAGCTTGTGCGGTACCCCATTTTGGAAAAAAAAAAAAACAACAGAAATAGCGGCGACTACTACCGTTGTTGCTCAACAGCACAGTAACACAGAAGTCATCTCCATCATCATCATCATGATCATCATCATCATCATCATCATCATCATCATCATCGTCGTTGTCGTGAGGAGAGCATAGTCGAATCTACACTTGGGGCAACGGGGTATTGTTCGTGGAACGCAAATCGTCAACGACGTTTGCTTGCCATTGTTCTGTTGCCTTGTTTTGTACAGAGTACCGTATCTGTATCTTTTTTCCTTCCAGTGGCGTAAATGATGCCACATACTCCGCCGATGTGGTTATTCAATGTTTTTTTCTTTTTCATTTTTGAATAGGAAGCAGATTTTTCATCTCTGACACTGAGCTGTATTTAAATTGATATTTTCTGATTAAATGAAAACGCAAATAAAGCAATTTGTCATGCCGACCGCACCCCGCTTTTGGAATACGGTTTGGAAAATAAAAGGCAGTAATTGTTTCGTGTGAAAAAGTTGTTAACGTTGACAAAAGAGTTTGACTAAATGACCCACGCGAGGTATGCCTACTTACTAGCATGGCGTCCCTTTGAAGTGGAGAGGTCCTAATGTCAGCTTTTTAGGCGATTGTTTCCAAACAGTTTGATGTGAAACCTACGTTACATGAGGGTTGCTATTCGGACTGAGTCTTGGGGACTCAACCAATACGATTTATCAGTTGACAATAGTTCTTAGGGAGCTGAATTTTAGACCAGCTTGAGTCTACCCTACATGGCACTTAACAACTCAGGTATACAGTCAACTGGCAGTCATTTGTTCCTTCGTTCGCGTTATTATTTGTTACCCAACTGTTGGCGAGTAACACTCTTGTAAAAGGGCTGAGGGGTCATTTTTAAACTCCTTCCATACTTTTTATTTTTTTTTCCAATATTTCACTACAAACAAGATCAAGATTCAAAATTAGGAAAGGCCCCCCAAAAACGGTGATAATCTTGCACCCTCTTAGGGGCAACATTTTGGAAAATACGGAGATGTATTTTTATTGATATTGTAGTGCATACCTCTACAGGGTTTCAATTAAATCCGGTAAAACAAATTATATCATACACATATTCCTAGCTACCACCTTATTGGCTGCCCCCTAAAAGGAGCTAATTGGGCGAATATTAGAATTTCCTGAAATACGTGTCGAAGAATATTTTATTCGCTACCAGCTCTGATAAGAGGTTTAGAGGTTAAAGACTTTGAGAACAGATGCTTTGTTTCGGAGTTAGCTCAATTCAAATTTACCGCCATTTAGCTTTCTAAAACAAGAACAGTTTTTATAAGTAACTAAGACGAGTTGATTATTCGTGTATAGCACCACTTAATATTATACTACTTGACAGCTATATACGGGATAGGGCCCTATTCACGAAACTTTCAGACGATAGTCTTCCAGAGCTATAGCAGCTTAGTGCTAGGATTTAAAAGCGGAACTCAGTTTAGTCTCGATAAACCGACTAAAATCTTCCGAACGATACGTCATTTGAATGTTCATAAAAGCCTTAATACGTAACACCTAGCATACCTAATCTAGTGCATTCATTTTATAGCGGGAAATTCAAAATGAAACCTCGGGTTCGAATACAATTCGAACAAGGAAAGCTGAGCCTACGTTTTAAAATCCCATTTAAGCATGATAACAGGAAACGGATGCCGACTAATTGATTTCTTAGCACCTCTTAATACGGTGCTAAGAAGCACAAGGTGTCTTAGGCTATACGGCAGTCAAATAGGCAACCAAATCGACCATTTGAACCAATCGAGGCCAGAGTCCAACTTCCTTAACATGCTCTCACTTGCATACACTTTTGAAGGGCAAAAGTCGATAACTTGCTGTTTCTGGTTTCATGCCTTGACTGTCTAAAAAGACTTCTTCATATGAATCGCTCAGAAGGATAAATTCGACAGCATTGACAGTTGTTTGTGACAGTTCAAAGAGGGGAAATGAAACAAAAAAAGAACAACAGGTGAAACCGCTGTTAACGACTGTCAATTCACGGAAACTGATTTTCAAGGTCTGGATCTTCAACAAGAGCAAATGTTTTTTTTTTCTAGAATTCTTTAATTATTGTAGTTTTATGGTGCAGTTCTCTGGTTGAAAGTGAAAGCAAAAATCTCACATATAAATCTCAGCCTCAAAAGAAAAGGACAAATATTGTAACAGTAAAATCCACACATGATCTTTCCCTGAAAATCGTAAAAATCCAATACCACTCTGTAACTGGGAGGAAGGAAGGACGCCTTCCCATACCCTTTTTAAAGCTATTCTCCTGCACATTGAGATATACGTTAAAGTAAGGTCCACTTCATGCGTTCATCTATATCTGTGTCTCTGCCTTTGTTGCACACTTGCCATTTAAAAAACTTGATTCAAATTAAAATAAATTTCTTTTAGTTTTTGACATGAAAACCTTTTTCCTTCTAATTCACACACTACATCGTTAACATAAAGTGCTGTGGAATTTTCTTGTAAATTAATGCAAAATATTCACCCTTGCTTGCCCTTTCGAAGAAAAAAAAAAACAGAAAAAAACACAACTCCGTCCTTGTTCCCTTGACTAATGTCCACATAATCTTGGCAACGTCCGCTTCTTCCCGGCAAAAACCTCCACCGCCAATTAGATAAAAGGGAAAAAATATCTCCACTCTTTTAATTAATTCCATCAAAAAGGAAAAGAAAAAAAAAAAGGGAAGGGGGGGGGGGGGGGGGGTGGCAAAAACAATTCAAGTTCTTGAAGAAAACTGAGAGCAGCTTTATGAGGGATATGATGGCGGAAGCTGTCATTTTTTGTCCTCCCCCTATGGCCAGCCTGCTGCTTGGCTAAAGTAATTATAACATCGCCTTAGACTTCTTGAGCAATATTGCTAATAAGCCTTTAGGAGTATTTGTGTTTTTTTGCTTGCTTGTCTCCGCACTAACGCTAAGCTCGTCGCCCGGTTTGACCCACCAAACCCGTGGTGGCGGTGTTGTCGAGCGCCTCCTTTTCGCGTTCTTCATTAAAATGTAATTATGCCCCTCCGGGCGGACACAGACGAAACGGAAACGGAAGCAGGCAGCGGCAATGGCAAATATTATTATTGTGCTTTTGCGTTTTCCTCGGGCGGGTCTTTTTTTTATTTTAGTTTAAAATTAATTACGATAGCAGGAGACGCCGCTCGACCACTCGCAGCAACTTCAACCCTGATTACTGCGTGCCTCTGTTACCTTCTACCTATCTAACCGGAGGGGGATATGAAAACTGGGTCACCATTGGTAATCGAAGAGATAAAGATGCATTCTTCTATCTAACCTCCAAGCGGAAAAGTGCTTTGAGCTCCGACCGGTCTGACCTATTAAGGGAGTAACCCTCCAACCGCGTCACAGTAACAACATCTTTGTGGTACCGACCCGCATATCGGAGGGAAGTGAGTTTCCTTGCGAATTTTCTTCCATTGATTGCGAAAATATTGGAAAATCCATCGCTAGGTGTGTGAGAAATTTCCATTTGAATGGGACCCGTGTGCGAGCACGAGTATGTTTGCCTGCAGTCTAAGGTCTGAAGTGGTGATTGAACCCATAAATCGGTTGTTTGTTGATGCGGGTTGCCCTGTAAACAATATATGTACTTCGTCTGTGAATCATCCCCTATTCGACGCCCCTAATGCAATCATTCCAGCAATAGAGTTGTAAGTGAATGGAAATTGAATAAAAAGATGTCGCGATAAAAGTGAAAAGTGCCTCAATCTGTTTGAATGATAAGTCAAATTATTTATAGCGGGTAATAAGGACTGATCCTGTGAGACGATGAAATCGAAAATGCTAGTTTAGGGGAGGCGAATGGATTAGGATTTGTTGGGAAGGAGGCAGCTCGCGACGGAATTCATAGAAAATTTGTGTTTCTGATTAGGTAATGGAAAATTGAAAATATATATGAAAGTTGGACAGGATCAGGTTCACACCAAGTTCGTACATATCACACCAACAAAACTATAGAAAATCTGAGCACAAGGAAGACTCAACTTTGAAACATTTGATGAAATTTAAAATTATGTATGGGTAGCTGGTTCTGCTTTGACTTAGGTGCACTTTGGACTGAAGAGCACCTAAAACCCAAACACAAAGACTTAAAGCCTGTTCAAGCCTTGAAAATGTAAAATCACTTGCTGGATAAGTTGGTCCCCAATTACGTCGAAGTTAAAGCTGTCGCACTTGTCTCAATTTATATACAACTAATCGTGGATGAAATGTCCAATAGATATTTTGGGCCGAAGCTAAGTTGGAATGGCGGCTGATTGTTAAATCTCATCGCAGTATTTCTGTGTTGTAGTGGCATCTAAGCTCTGATCTGTTCGTACAAAAATTGTGACCACATTCAAGAGAGACATTTGTGCCGTTTTCAGTTGCGTATGGTAATCTTCCAACATGCGGAATGTAGAGTCCTATCTGCTATAGTTCAGACTTAAATGGACCGCCTCTTGGGCCGCATATTATCCTAACTTTGTTAAGTGCGTTATTAAATAAAAATTGACACCTTGTTTCTTTGGGTAAATCCTGAACCCCGGCCTTACCACTATCACATGCGGATGCAACAGGCATTTGGACAGAAGCTTCCATCCTAATATTAGGCCTTCTTTTATTTCATAAAAACGATAATCAGGTTGCTTGTCCTATAGTCTAGAAAAACTAGAAAATTAAAGCCTACATTCACTATGGGGTCATATCTATAGTTGGCCGGTACCCACCAAGTAGACTTGATCCCGAACTTGAATGCAGCACTGCTTCGGCCCAGAGCTAGTTTCAATCGCCATCGAGGATCCAAAAAAGTGTGTGTACCTATGAAAAACATCGAGCCGCGTGCCTCAATTGCGGCTATATCCGAATGTGAGCTGTTGGCTGTTTCCCTTGAGCATACTTTAATTGTTTCCCTTTTTGTTTCCCCAAGGGCGAAACACTTTACCGCTGCAATCACTGCCAGCAAACACCCGCACAACTTCCGACGGTCGGTGGGCAGATTCGTGGAATATGAAAACACATAATGGATGCTTCGAAAACAATTATATCCGAATCCGTTATTTTGTTGTTGTTCCTTTTTTTCTGTTCTGCCTGCTAGTCGGCATTTGTGGGAGCCAAATTCCTCTTACGTATACTTCCCGTACATACATTCGTACAAACTGCAACCAGCACCCGCAATCCATCGCAAGAACTTTTAGGTGAAAACATCAAAAAGACTCGTAAATCTTGCAAAAACAGCAGCAGTTGAAGCTCGTTCACCCCACCGTGTGTGTGTAAATGTCGATGCTTCTGCAAGGACTTGGTATCTTATCGTAGCGGAACAGCGCTGGCAGGAAAAAGAAGCAAACGCAGATAAAAGAATGAAATGCATTCTGTTATGAGGCATTTTTCGGTGGATCCCCATATCCCCATTCCCAGGGCTGCGACCATCATCATCATGGGTGCTCCTTTTCACCATACACCCTATCTCGGTTCTTCTGATCCAATTTTTTCCTGCAAACACAGTCGCATTTTATTCTGCATCTCTGCCTATCTGTCTGCCTGTCGCGGCGGTCGGTTGGTTTAAATTGTTCCGAAATGCGCTACGTAGATAACTATACGTTGGAGTGGAGTAGTGCGATGTACGGGCATGGCAAGTCTCGGCTTTCTGCAGCTGCAGGTGGCATTGCAATTGCAACTCAGCGAAATTGCTCCTGGATCTCCTCGCAATGGTATATATGGAGGAGATGCCTTTTTGTCGTTTCTGAAGTGCGGATTTCATATTTTTGCAATTGGGCAATTTATCAATTCTCTATCAGATAATAAAATTTGTTCCCTCTCTCGCTT
Source organism: Cheilosia variabilis (assembly GCA_951230905.1). Classification (NCBI taxonomy): domain Eukaryota; kingdom Metazoa; phylum Arthropoda; class Insecta; order Diptera; family Syrphidae; genus Cheilosia; species Cheilosia variabilis. The sequence continues at coordinate 143,734,748 of OX579676.1, read as the reverse complement.
GCTCTTTTGGGAGTTTTCCTGTTTTCCTGTTCTCTGTGTGCATATGCACCTTCATGTGGGCCGAATTTTCCATGCGAAGAGGGTCGTCCATATTCGACAGAGAAAGCGTTGCAATCAATTTATTTTTACAGGGAGGAGGCACAATGAGCCCTACGCCGCTGTTCCTTTCAACTGGGGCGTTCCATGTGAAACGTTTAGCGAGAAACGATGGGAAACTGATCTCCAATTGATTTCAAATTTTTTTTTTTTTTTTGGATAGCAACCTAAGTCTGAGATACTGGGAGTAACAGATTTCGACGTCGGACGAAGTTCATTCTTTATCAGGACTTTTATATAATCCCGTAAAAGTACTCAGATGTTTGTTTGAAGTAAAGTCGGAAACTATTAAGCGGATTTTCATGAAACTTTTATTTAAATTTATCCTAGCTTTCTAGGCGTGCTATAGGCTATGTATTTTGTTTATTTATTCCGTTAATTGGGCGAAAAAATAAATATTCTCTTTGTATGTTTTTATTCAAGGAAAATCTTTCTAATTTAAGCTTTGCTCCCTTCAGCATACCTAAGCTTCGTCGTTTTAAATCAATACAAATAAAGTGCACGACTGGGTCGAACGAAACTTTCTCGTTCATCAAAAGCTTGGTTGGTTGTTTGATTATTTAATTAGGTGGGTAGGTAGGTAAAAATCTGAGGAACAATGCTAGATAAATTCTGGTTAACGAGTTATAAGCGCCTACTCTACACTATTTTATAAGCTTGACAACATTTTTGAGTACAAGTTTCTGAGGTTTTTATTTTTGACTGGTATATATAAGTAACGCTGGTTTAAGGTGCCTATGATTGGAGGCAGGGTTCGTGAAAGACCGATATATTTACATAGATATACATATGTAAGAATTCAGAGATTTTTTTCTGAATTCGCATTAGCAGTTACAAACTGGATATGCAAGTTAAGTTGGAGTTTCTGATTGTGTAAGCCCCAAGTGGTTGGCATTATTTAAAGGTGCAAATGCAATATGGTTGAAAGAAGAAGAAGTGGGTTATATTTGCAAAAAAGAAGATTTGCGTAGCTGTAATTACATTTTTATTAGAAGTGGGCTAATAAGATTATTAATACCGTATGTGAATACAGATCGGGACTCGTGCAGTAATTTTTGACAAATAATTAATAACCTCATCTATTCGAATTTTTGGAGAAAAACTAATTACGGGATCTTATTTAAAATACTTGTATTATGCTTAATATGTATTTTGATCAAAATCGAGCGGTTTTTGTAAAATTTGACATAGAAAACAGTACCTACCAAATACTGCAATGTTTAGTTTGAAAAATATTATTGCTTAACTTTTTAGTTGCAAACCGAGTACCTACAAGTTATTGTTCGGGATGTTAGCATAACTTGGTTTTTAAAGTTTTATCGAAAATAGGGTTTACGAGATATGAATAGTTTTTAAAATTTGCGTTTTCGGTGATTCGAATAGAAAATTAAGGACGCAATAATTTTGAAAACAACAATTTTACTCTTAGTTTGCATTTTGTGTCAAAATCGTTGCTGCCGTTTTCGGGTAAACTAAAGAAAACCAAACTTTAAAAAAATTACTTTTGCCAAAAATCCATTTTACGATTATACAGAGAAATACTGAGCTTTCCATTAAGTTAGAAATGACGATATTATCTTAGAAATTAATTTTTGTTACAATCGTATGAGCCGTTTTCGAGATATGTCCAAATTTCAAAAGTACCGTTATTTGATTTTTCAATTCCGAAGCTTGAAAGAAATCCGGGCAGCTGTTTAGGCTGTAGGCCTCGGGACATACAGACAGACTGACAGACAGAAGGACAGAATTTTGCGATCCATTTTTTCGAGTTCCTTTTGAGTGTCAGAATTGATTAGCATCTCGAGTTCGAAATTTTGTACGAACTTAAAATCTCTCTCTTACTACGTAATCGAGAAAGTTAAAAATCTTCTAAAAAAAATCTCTTTGTAGGGAACTCTTTTCCGAGTATTTTCATCTATCTTCCATCTTCCTGCTCCATCCAGGAGCTAAGCTTGAATAAATGCAAAAAGGATCTTATTTCATCAATTGTGAAAAAATTTAAAATCGATTGTTGTCGATTGTAGCTCTGCTTCGGCGAAGGGGCGATAAGCGCCAATTGAAAGCGTTTTAGACCTGCATAAGTTCACAATAATTAGTGAGGTGTTTGTGACGGATTTTCTATTTTAAACAAGCATAAACAAAGATAAATATCGGATTATCAGAGCATAACTCTCAAGAGGTAACTTTTTGGTACAATAAATCTTTTAGATCACCGTGTCAACCATTGGGCAGGGAATTTTATAAATAAAAATTAGAAATAGGTAACTCGAAAACCGTGCAGTCATTTAAACGCAGCGGTGCAAGTCGCCTTAAATATATCGAACAGTCTGACAGGCAAAAATGAAAAAAAAATAAAAGTCCTAGTGGAAGGGATTTAGCTTTCACTTACTCCATTTAATTTTTCTCGTTTTTTTCCACAATATTTTTCTTTTTTTCCTTGAAAAAGTAAACCAACTTTCACCTACAAAATCAGGATAAACAGCAGCATTAACTTTTCTATACAAATAGAACTTGGATGCATGAAATTCAAGACCCCACTCGAAAAGTCAGTATATTAATTGAAAACTTTTAGCACAGCAGTAGTTTCATCGGACGAGAATCCGTTGTCGAAAGCTGAACGGTATACATTCCTATGGATAATTTTGTCAAAATCGTATAGCAAAATGAACTTTATGGCATTCACTGGTTTTGCGAAATTCATTTCGTAATTGGAGATGTTAGTTGCGAACAAAAGAACCGCAACTGCACAACAAATGCGGACGAACAAAATAAACGAAATTTGTGATTGGCAGGCACATTATTGCGCTGTATTTATGGACAAGTTTGTCTCGGATTCGGACTGCTTGTTTTGGTTAGTTTAGTTGTGTTGAGCTGTAAGGACCCCTTCATCAAATCTCTCCAATAGATCTATAGATCTTTTTAAATGCGTTCAAAAGGTTGTAAATTCATACAGTTCGCAAAAGCTGGTATCTTTAAAGGGGCGATTTGCTTTTTTATAAGCTGATCCATTTCTGGGATTTTCTGAGTTCTTAGACTGCTTAAAACGCCAACAGGGAGAAGGTGTATCATTGCGACTAAAGTGGTCGAATTAGTGAGCTTAATAGCCCCTGTGATGTATATATGCTTGCTGACATGCGTTCAATGGATTTTATATACTTCACTAGCGGAACCTTGTTTCTTGTCGGTTTTTCGATTTCGTTTTTTGGACTTCAAAATTACTTCGCACCTGTCATTTCATAGCGTCTGCTTCATCGTTTCCCTGTTATCATCGAACATATTTTATCTACCCCTTTCTTCATTCCTCAATAGCAGTGTTTCATTAAATTGAAGCAAAATATTTAGCACTAAACGCTATTATGACACTTTCGTGATTTACCCTATTATTCCAAGTATACCAGGGACTTGACAGCAGCAGTTTATATAGTCACATTTCTGCATGACACTGCTAGCAAACTGAATTCAGAGCCATTCACTTTCAGTGAACTGGAAATACGAGATATTTGGAACTGAAAGTCAAGCCAACGACTAAGTATACCAGTTTATAACACTTTATAACAAAACTGTTTTTTTGGGCTTTTGTCTTTGCCTACTTACTTTGCTGAGACAGGTATTCAGTAAAACAGGCCTAAATCAATATATTTTTTAATGGACATCATTTTTATGAAGGAAGATCTCAAAAAAAATTCGTGTATAAAACTTTTTCGGAAAGGAAGTATTATAGCAGAGAACATTTAAACATTTAATCATTTTTAACATTCACACTAAATATTTTGTAGGTCACAATGGGTAATTTTATATGGAAAATTAGTTCATTGTGAGTTAAAAAAATAAATTAGAGAGGCTAGTTCTCTTGGCTTTAGCGATCAATGTTGCGAAACTAATGACATTGATGATAATTTTTGTTTTATGTACCAAATTTTTTGAATAATTTTTCTTCTAATTAAACATCTGGTCCCGTAGGAACGTACATAGGATACGCGCGAAACACATAACCCTCCCTGTGTCCAGTCGGGTAAAAAATGCGTTGCCTTGTTTGTTTTTTCCTTTTATTGCTCACATTTATTAACACCTCACTGTATAAAAAGATTCCGCGAATTATTTGTTGTCAGAGGATATCGGAAACAGTTCTTATGAAGCTGTCAAAAATGTCACTCAAAAACGAACTGCACTGCAACGAAAAAGCACTGGATTTGTATAGGAACAATTCTCCGAATAGCTGTTGGGAGGAATACCTCGCAGCAGAAATTCTCGAAATCAAATAATATCGCAGAATTTTTAGTTCCCACGGCTCTCGGCTTTATCAAAAAATCGCCAATAGGAGGTATAGATTTTCGTTTTAAAATCTCGCTCTCATAAGGTGAACCGGTCATTTGCAGTCGCCAACATAGTCCGGATCAGAACAATGCTCGTGAACTAAAGGGTCCGCCAAATAACTTTTTTTTTTGAAAATGCTATAAAAAAAAACTACTGAATATTTTCTCAAATTTTTTTTTTATTTGAAAGTACAATCCTTCCGGTTAATAATGGAAAATAATTTCATTCAAATGGCTGCCTCGGCTGGCCATGCAGTAGCCTACACGAAGATGCCGATTTTGCCAAAAAAATCATCTTTTCAGATGAAGCTCATTTTCATCTTGGCGGGTATGTAAATAAGCAAAATTGTCGCATTTGGGGCACAGAAAACCCGCACGCATACATTAAAAAGCCGATATACCCAAAACGAGTCACTGTTTGGTGCGGAATTTGGTCCAGAGGAATAATTGGGCCATTTTTCTTCGAAAATGAGCAAGGAGTGGCCGTTACAGTCAATGACGATCGTTATCGGGCCATGTTGAACGAATTTTTGTTCACAAAAATTGAAGAGGAGGATATTGGCAACATTTGGTTTCAACAGGATGGCGCTACGTGCCACACAGCCGAAGCTACACTCGATGTTTTGCGCCCTGTTTTTGAAGATCGCATTATCAGCCGCAGAGCTGATGTCGTTTGGCCACCTCGGAGCTGCGATTTGACACCGTTGGACTATTATTTGTGGGGTGCCGTAAAAGATAAGTGTTACGCCGACAAGCCAGAGACAATTGACGCTTTAAAGGACAATATTCGTGAAGCCATTGGTGAAATACAGCTGCACACAATCGGTAATGTGCTTAAAAATTGGACCGATCGTGTAGGCTACTGCATGGCCAGCCGAGGCAGCCATTTGAATGAAATTATTTTCCATTATTAACCGGAAGGATTGTACTTTCAAATAAAAGAAGAAATTTGAGAAAATATTCAGTAGTTTTTTTTTATAGCACTTTCAAAAAAAAAAAGAAGTTATTTGGCGGATGTACATAACGCACGACCGGACCAGCAGACCTCTACTTCACCGCTGATGGAATACGAAAATGAAATTGATTTTGCAACGGAACAAAATAAGATGTTTTCTGTATGAAATTCTCTACTCATGTTATACGAGTGGGTAGCCGTATCCCTGTTTCACAGTTACACATTATGCAATATGCTTTCCTTCTGCAGAATTTTTCTATTTGTCTGAATGTCGAATGTTTATTTTTACAACACACTGCAATAGCTGTGCCGTTGCTCCCGCTGGAGCTTGTGTCGAGTTCTGTTTGTGTGACACATGAGGCGGAAGATAAAGCACAGAACGGTGAACAATTTGCCGCAGCAGTAGACAAGGTATACACAATCTCCACATACAGCTACTACTGTTGATGTAACTGTAATAAAAACGGTATTTCTTGAATATGATACATCAGTTCAAGGATACTCATCATTAATTTACAAAGATTTGATTGATTTTTTCCTTCAATTTCATTTTCCTAGAACGAAGAGCAGAATAAATAGAATCGTATCTGCTTAATGTATATGCGAAAGTTGATTTCTGATTTTTCTATTTGCACTTCCTGATTGAAAATGCCAAAACAGAGCGAAGATTGTAGGAGACTTGATTTCTGAGTTTCGCTTCGGATTTCCTTAGGGTTTTTTCAGTGTGTACACTGTACACCCGCAGAAATGTGTATATACACAAAATATTCTGTGGGAAAAGGGAATTTGTAATAAAATGCATTCGCCATGGAGACATCGTTGAACCCCTCAATTGTGTCCTTTACATCGGTCGGACGCTCTATTGCGGTTGTGCAGGGAGGATGCACGCAAAAGGGTGAAGATGAAGGAGAAGGGGCAAGTATTCTCTTAATTAACTTATCGGAGATTTTATGATATCCTTTTGTCGTCATGGGGTCTTAAGACGCCAATAAAAATCGGAATTCCGATCGTAAAGAGATTTTTTCTGGATGATAAAAATTGCATCGTAGCCCCGCGGGGTACGCATGTTAACCGGGTTGCTAAATATTGATGCAGAAGAAGGATATTTTGTTCTGTTGACGGTGTGACATTTGGGTCGTGCACTTTATGGGAACTTGATGCGATTAGCTGCGTTCTTTGACATTGAAGAAGTCAACATTTTCGACCTTTGCAAGGGCATGGACTATATGGGCTTGATGGGTGGATGATGAGGGTAGCGAGGAGGTAAAAAATTACTCAAACGAAGCAATGTCAATGTTTTCTTACAAAACGTATCAATTACATATACGAAGGGTGGAAGGTACTCCATTCCATGTGGTGGCATAGCCATTGGAAGCTAAATCGCTGCATTCGCTGTCTAGCTTCCAGATATCAAAACCAATAGGCCTTTTTTATTATACTCAAATGATCTATATAGATCATGGATTTCCATGGTTTACAACAACAGTTGGATCATGTACTGTTGTTGTAAACCGTGGAAATAAAAAACGCCTAATATGTCTGCCATCCATCGAAGTTAAACATTAAACAAGTTCGGTTTTCTTGCCGACTCGAGTCTGTAATCTCAAAGCGCCTCGCTCGATGTGACCAATCCAGTGTGGACAAAGTGCTTCGTGCCTTCGGACTACATACACATTTTGATACAACTAATTGAACTCGCTGTGGGCCCGCCTTGAAAATCCCCCGCAGAGTTTTGTTCTTTCAAAGGAACTCCCGCTTCATATTTTGACCTCAATTAATTTCCGACACTGAGGTAGCAGGGGTTTTAAAACGTGTAATCGTGGAGTCCGAGGTAAATGAACTCCATCGCCAAGAACACAACCAACCCTTTGATTTCGAAAAATGTTAAGGACAGATTAACTGTAAATGGCATCAAGTTGGCGATGGCCATTCTATACCACGCTCTTTGTCAACGAACTGATCGACCTCTACAAGTGCGGTGTTAGGCCCGGTATAAGCCTCCACCGCGATGGTGATCACTTAAAGAGAGATACCCTTAAAGTCGAGATGCCATAGTAAGGGGCTTAGCCAAGAAAACTCTTAATTTTAGAATAGGCTGCACTGTCAAAGCCGTTTACCATCTAAGCGGGGTAGGTTTTACTTCTTAAGACCCTGGATCCATGGTCACGCCATCTGGTGCAGAGACAACAAAACTTCGACTGCATTGGACATTTAAAATTTACTTCAAGACTGGTTTCTACCAGAGTCTGTCTGTCTGTCTGTCAAATTATTCACGGATAACTCTAAAAGTAGCCAAGTGTCAGGTTTTAGTGTCTTCGATGAAATCGACAACACTAGACAACACAGGCAAGCCTTTGTTTTTCAGGCTGAGATCTATAGCAAATTAGGAATAAGTGTTAGGATCGGACATCGGAGTGTCTGCGCCTGTAGCGACAATCAGGCTCCGCTGAGGGTCTTGCTCAAACCTGGCTTAGGACTGCGAGAACTCTTTGAATTCGGTCTCAAATTCTAAATATTTGACTCTTGTATTGGTCTGTGGTCAAATTGGGATTGGGAAAAATGTGGGCTCAGTTGAGAGAGATCTAAGCAAGGCTCAGCGGATGTTTTTTGCGCTCTCGGTTAGGGCCCCAGATAAAAAGCATGCTCCGAAACGCCTGTATAAATCAGCGGCAATCTTGTTGCCTCATCTTTCGCCTAAGAGGGCCATTGAGACGTAAAGCCTTGTTAAGAAGGAGATTCTTAAAGAGACTTGTAAGTCATCGTCTTGGGGTGATTTTTGGTTTCATTTCTGCTGCGGGCTTTGTAGGAGTATCAACATCGAATTCCATGAGCTGTACATGTACTTCGACCTACACCGAACCGATATCGATCTCGACAGAAAAGTGCGAAACCATAGTCGAATACGAAGAGACATGTGGAGCGAATGGACACTAATGTTACGGCCCAAAGATTTTTCGTTTCCAACCTAGAGGAGAACGTGAAAGTGGACCTCAACCGTCTTGGAATGCGCAATCGTAGGCAGTTAGCCTTATACCGTGCTAACCGGAGGGGCGAATTTTTTGAAGCCCTAAGGCCAACCCCAGACAACAGCGCCACCTAAGTGAATAAGAACGCAGTTGCTACTCGCATCAGAAAAACAGCTTTTTAAAATCAACCAACATTCGGTGAAAGGCTACCAAGTAACACTGTTAATATAGCCCCTACAGAGTTCAGGGATTAAAAGTAAACGAGTCAAGGAAACTCGGTTAAAAATAACCGATTTAGCAATTTAGAAGAATTTACTGGTTGATATTAATCTAGAAACTTGATTGGTAACAACTGATAAAGTGTGTTTATGAACCCTTTTTATCTCGGTAGCTTTTTAACAACGACTCGCTTTTTTCAACAGAGAGAGAGAGAATTCCACCCATGTTTTTTTAACCGATCAAAAATCGCACTTGGTTAGAGCCAATTTTTTAGCGTGTGATTGCCACCGTCAAGTATTCCTTTCAACAACGTTAATATATTCCCTTGCCCATGTCAACTGAAACAGTAAGCTTCATGGTAGCCGGATTTCTCAATGACCTCCAGCCATCGACGAGTGGAAAACCACTTCTACCCTAAAAACCAAATACCCATTCCGTAATCGTTGCAACCCATAACGAGGTTAAACACAAGTGCATTGCGATAAGTACCTTTACATTGTGCACCGACTAACTCTACTTATACCAGCTGTTAGTCCTTTTAAGCGCGGTGCCCACAGGGGAGCAATGCATTTTTTTTTTGCAAACAAAATCAAACCCACAGCCCCTCCAAAAATCGCCACCAAAAGACATCATTAACACAAGGACGCACAATTGACTGACATTTTCAACAACAAATTTCCAACGCAATTGCAATCCGTTCACACTATCTCCGTGCCTATCTGTGTTGTATAGCAGCCTCAAAATCTATTACAATCCCTCATTAGGGATCGGGAGGAAATACGATGGCATTGTCAACAGTTCCCTGGGATACGACTGGGATTCATGCGGAAATAATTACCACACTGTCAACAATGTGAACTGTTTCCAATTCTATTACAAAATTATTACAATTTGGGTCCCATTGATGTTGGGGGTTGGTACACCACAGCCAAGCTCACAGCCCCTGGCCAAAACACACCACACAAGTAAATGCTGCCGCAGGGAGTGTTCACTGTTGTTTTCTATCACCAGAGTCCCCTCCAGAGGCATCCTCTTTGAATGCTGTCGCTGTCTGATGTGTGGTGCTGCTAAGAGCACCATGTGTATTCTGTGGCCTTCAACAATAGTGCTCGCTAATGTGTGCGGCTGAGAGTGTGTGTGTGTGCACGAAAATGTAGGACAATGATAAACAAAATTCTTTGCCGACGGGTGAATAATATATATAAATTCATAACAATAGTGTCGAGCAATAATGGTGCCAGCGAACCTAACTAACGTTGGGCCTCCATTGCACTCATTGAAGAAGGACGAGCGGGCACGGCGCGCGCGGCGGTTGAAGGTCTTTTGTTGTCGGTGAGCTGGTAATTGTGCTTTTAGGGGTTGAACCGCGTGCTGATTAATTAATTTTGCTAATTTTCCTTCGATTTTTGCGGCAAGGGGATTCAATTATTATTTTATGAATGGCAGCGGCGGGATGTAAGGATCGCCAATTGGCAGCAGCTTCTAATGGCTGGAGCTTCAACCGAGGGCGAGGCACTTGTGGCCCAGCGATGCCAATGTACTTGGCAGCCCCGTATTGATTGTTGTACACGTAATTGTTTTTCCTTTTTGTGTGAAGGTTTTCGGTCTGGCCTTAGACAAGACTGCCAAGAATGTTTACACACTCTGACACTTTCAAAACACATTTCTCATTTCAGTTCGACGTCGAATATATCTATGCCCCGTTAGCATGTTCATACTCGTTTATATAGTCTACGTACTTCAAGTGCAGGGTATAGTTTTGGCTGTTCATCGTCGATGAAGCGAAATGTTTTCCATTGTTCTTGCATTTGGCAGCAGTGGCCACGTGTACCTAAATGTGATTAGATTCCACTGCAAGTATGATGAATTGATAAATGAGATAATAGAAGCGGGTGTGTTGGAATACAAATGGGTTTTGCTGACGACAGATGCGTAATTAGAAGTAGCGATATATATGTGTATTGTATGCCTGACTCGATTTGAGGACAATGTACGCAGCTGGCTTTAGTCGCTAAAATTTGGTTTAATAATTGATTAAACGTGCTTAAGCTTTCAGTGTAAGTCTTTAATTTCCCCCAGGCAACACGACTTTCCAAAAGGTAGATCAACTACCACTGACCTTGTCGAATTCGTGTCCTCTGCACTCTCAGCCTTAGAAAGTGGTAAATAAGTCGACGCAACAGACTTCAGTAAGGCCTTCGACAAAATGTCCCATAAATTAATCGTTTTCAAATTGTCTGCTTTTGGCTTTGAACCTGTTTTGCTAAAATGGATAAATTCTTACTTGGAAAGCCGCTTTCACAGTGTTCGCTTCAGGTCCGTCCTATCGACCTCTTTCTTGGCTACCTCTGGCTTACCTCAAGGCAGCCATCCCCTGCACCAGGCAGGTCCCCTTCTTTTCATCCTAACCATAAACGACGTTAAAATGGTCCTCCACGGTCACCCTATATCCATCGCGACCTTGGCGTGTTATGCGACAGAGAACTTAATTTCCGCTCACATATTGATGAGATGGTCCAAAGAATTCTCCGACCCGTACGTGACCAGATCTCTTTACGCCACATTTGTGTCCAACGTGTCCATATAGACAGAATTGAGAGCATCCAACGTCGTTTTCTTCGATTTGCTCTTCGGGGACTGTCTTGGAACGATCCCCTAATCTTACCTCCCTGTCAAGACCGTCTAACCTAAATATCCTTGAGGAACGCAGGGACGTAGCAGACATTCTCTTCATTCATCGTCTGCTCTCAGGCTCCATCGACGGTACGTCTCTTTACAACTCTATCTCCTTTAACACTAACACTCGGAATCTTCGTTGTCCTCGTCTCTTCTATTTACCAATTCACCGCACCTCATATGGCTCAAACGAACCAATCCCGAATAATTCAAATCTTATCGTTTTTGACTTCAACCGCAGTAGTTCCTCCTTTAAAACTGACCTCCTTCACCATCCTTAGTTTTAAGCCCTAGTTATTATAAAGGGTGATTTTTTAAGAGGTTTAGAAATTTAAAAAAAAAAAAAACACAAAAAATTCGAAAAAATGAATGAAATATTTATTTGAATCGATAGTTTGAACCTTGCACTTTAATGTTTAAAGATAATTTCATGCAAATGTTGACCGCGGCTGCGTCTCAGGTAGCCCATCCGCTGAGTCCAATTTTGGCATACTCTTTCACACATATCGGCCGGTATCTCACGAATGAATGCATGGATGTTGGCTTCCAGTGCGTCAATCGAAGCGGGCTTGTCCCTATACACATTAGCCTTGGCATACCCCCACAAAAAATAATCTAATGGTGTCAAATCGCACGATCTAGGCGGCCAATTGACCGGCCCGAAACGTGAAATTAACTGTTCACCAAACTCGCCTCGCAATTGCGCCATTGTTTCGCGTGCTGTGTGGCATGTGGCACCGTCTTGTTGAAACCACATATCATGCAAGTCAAGAACTTCCATTTCGGGCAAAAAACAGTTTGTTATCATCGCTCGGTAGCGTTCACCATTGACAGTAACGCTGCGTTTCGCATCATCTTTGAAGAAATATGGCCCAATAATGCCGCCGGCCCATAAACCGCACCAAACAGTGGCTTTTTCGGGATGCATTGGTAGCTGTTGCAATGCTTCTGGCTGATCTTCACTCCAAATGCGGCAATTTTGCTTATTTACGTACCCATTCAACCAAAAATGAGCCTCATCGCTGAACACAATTTTTCGATAAAAAAGCGGATCCTCGGCCAGCTTTCCAAGAGCCCATTCACCAAAAATTCGGCGTTGTGGTAGGTCGGCTTCTTGCACCAGCTGTATCTTAAAAGGCTTTACGCCCAAATCCTTCCGCAAAATTTTCCACGTAGTGCTGTAACAAAGGCCTAACTGCTGGGAACGGCGCCGAATCGACATTTCGCGGTCTTCTGTCACACTAGCTGATACGGCCGCAATATTTTCTTCACTACGCACAGTACGTAAACGTGTTGGTGGTTTAATGTCCAACAAAGTAAATTTGGTGCGAAATTTGGTCACAATCTTCCGAATAGACTGCTCAGAAGGTCGAGAATGCCGATCATAAAATGGAAGCAGCGCGCGATGAACATTTCGAACCGAGCACGAATTTTGATAGTAAAATTCAATAATTTGCAAGCGTTGTTCATTTGTAAGACGATCCATGGTTAAATTGCAAACCAAACTGAAGCTGTTTGACAGTGACACAAGGTACTAAACACACGTCAGCTGTCAAAACCAGTGTTGCCAAAACCAAACCAGCTAAAAAATCACCCTTTATTTAGTTCTTAAGTTAGTTTAAGTCACTGTCGCTTGTAATAAGCCAAATAAATGGGGGTTTTTGTCCGCACCAAAATAAAATAAAAATGAAATAGTTAGCGTCGTGGGTGCAGTGGACTACGGAGCGAGTGTTGAACTTAACGCATCGAAACTTGGAAGCAAGAACGTCACTTGTAACCAACTCTAAATAAAAATAATCCTCGCCTTTCGGACTATAACGAAAGAACTTCCTTTCGACGAGGCGGCGTGCGCAAAAGGCATCACCTGATCGGAAGGTTATATACCTACCTAATTTTTGCAAATGGCGGCAAATGTAAATTTTAATTTGACAGTTCTCAAGTAAACAGATACAAGATATATGAGTACTTCAACCAGACACTAATCGCTATACTCCTAAGGAACGTGGAGAAAGAGTTTTTTTTTTTTTTTAAGGAATAATTCGTCGGTCGAGTTGGCCCGGCGCAACTTTCAGATTCCTGTTTCCTGATCGCCCAACACCAACTGAACAAACACTACGAGGTTTATCCGCTCATCTAAAAGAGGGCATTGGACATCACGAGTTTGCCAGCATCTCGGCCTGGCCGGCACCGAGCAGCCGTTCTGCTGAAAATATTGCTGCTGTGGCTAAAGTCGCAGAGGACCCTGGAATATCGAACAGACGGCCACGGAATTGGGCATCAATCGGCGGTATTTACAGAACATTTTGTTAAGAGACTTGAAACAAAGTGAGCAGACAGTGCATCAGCTGCGCATGTCACCTACGCAGCTAATCTAATCTGCATAACCTAATCTCCCGTTCTTGCTATTTGCACTGGTCGGCGACTATAATAGCCCTCAAAGGGAATATTATTCAATAATGCAAATCGCGGGAAGTTGATGAAAAACGTCAGAAAACGTCTCCGCGGCCACTTTGGCGTAATCATTTTCTAAATTTTTCTGAAATAGATTTACGATTTCAAATGAACATGATAAAAGCAGAACCAACGTTTTCATTCATAAAAACAAAATTACAGCCATAGAAAGAATCGGGTGCCAACTTTTGCGACACCTTTTACAATCTTGTTTTATTTCTTATGGGAAAGTAAAGTTTTGCATGTTGATATTTTTATAGCGATGGCTAACGAAATTTAGCGTTTCTATAAAACAAAATGGCTTCCGGTAGTGATAAACAGACAATTATTTAGTTATTTCGTAAAACTGTTTGATGAATTGTTGGTTTAATTTACTGACACTAATTACAACTCTCATTTCACATGTCAGAAATAGAAATGTTTTCAAGCGATTGCAGAAATGTTGGTCGACGAAACTTGTATTATTTTCCGTTTTACGTATATATATTTATGTGTAGAACATCCATGCGTGATGTTATAATTGCAGTATTAGGCTTTGTTCTCTAGGTAAACCGCGTTTTAAATTGTTAAGTTAATTGTTGCCCCTAGTCGACCCCGATGAACTCATGGCAAAGTCTACACAAATTTAATAAAAAAAACTCAATTGCCGGTTGCTGCTTATGGCGTGCATATAAACACAAACAATATCCTAGATCGGAACAGCAATCAAAATAGCGCAGCCCTACACTAATACGACCATGAGCATGGACTAATCATTCCGCTGCATTAATAGTGGCGCTCCGAAACTAAAACAAACAAATAATAATCGCATTCAAATAAATATCAACTATCGAGCATTTTCCAATCCACAGCCACCGTCTGCCACAAATCACAATTTAATTAAATTGCTGGCCAATATCCAAACAAATAGGTTTTTCTCTGGCCAGCAACACAACCAAACGTGTTTATATTTGTTTTGATGGCTAATTCAACAAAACACCACGACCTGCACCACGAATTTTAATTAAGATCGCCCCTTGGGTTTTTTTTTTGCTCAACTATGATATCCCGAATCAATCGGATGTCGGTTGTGGGAACAAATTGAATTCAATTAAAAATAAAAACAAACCTCAAAATATGGTTTCGCAACTAAAAAAACAACAACAATTCAATCGATTATTCGATAGAGAATTGTCCTGCTACAATGTCTTGAGGTATCGAGCGGAAGAACAGACAAAGAATGATTATCCTTCTGCCAGACTGTATCGAAGCCGACCCCCTGTGTTCTACAGCAGAAACAGATCGACTCCTCTTCGCTGTCTCTTACTCGCAATCAGTTTCAATTGCAATTATATGGAACTCGTTTTCGTGTTATCTTCGCCGTGCACAACTATTGCTGGTCGCGCCACTCCATTCTTTTGTTCGATTAATTGCTTAATGAAATCTCTACAATCAAAGTCTTCGGGTAGATAAAATTGTATAGAGCATCGAATGGATGCGATGCAATGGAAACAGATCTCTCGGCATTCAATGATAATTGTAAAGTGGCACAACCATAATCATTGAATTATTGCTGGAGCGGTGACCGGCGAGCGGTCCGCTATCATGACCACCATCATTCCGTTGCATTGCAGTCATCAGTTAGCTACCCTTGGTTATAGGTGGAGAGTTTCATTTTTTTTTGTTTCCTCCATGTTGCCAACATCATGGAGTTTTTGATGGGGACTACTTTAGATGGTAGGAGAAATTAGAACGATAACTTGATCTTGTGAAGATAGGTCGAGGGGCGAAACACCTATAATACAACTTCTGGCTTAAGCATAAAGTCTGCCCTGATGAACAGAGACGTTAAGAGCCTAAAGTAAGGTAAACAGAACAGTTGCATTGTGTTGTCAATCATGGTGTGACACTTACTAGATTAGTCTGTACTAGATGCACCCTGAACGCAAAAGCTAGATTGATCGGTAACGTCACTTTTCCTACGTCAGCCATATATGAGAACTGTCAACTTAGTTCTCAGTAGGAATTTCTTGACTAGATTCGTCGGCTACCCCTGCATAAACGTCGACTAAAAAAGCTCTTCACGTAACGAAACTGACACAAACAAAGACAGCTGACGGTCAACTGTCAAACTTACTAAAGAAGATACTTGAACGCCCCCAATATTTTGCTAAATATAAAAAAGAGCGAGAAAGAGATCCGTTTTCTGCAGTCATATACCCAGCAGTGATACCAGACTTTTCGGACTGAATTGCCCACGACGATTACCAAAATACACAATTTTTTTTTCCGCCCTTTTACCTTATTTTGAAAGGAAAAATTCCCACAAAATTGGTAATTACCCACGACCTGGCATCACTGATACCCAGGCTTCATGTGAGACTGTTCCTAATTAGTTTTAGTAAATTTGATGAACCACACGGAAGAAATTTTGTTCTGAATAAAAGTAAAATGTCCTAGAACTTCGCTATAAAAACGTCAGCTTGATGATTTTTCCATAATTTGTATCATGTAAGGAAAATAACTGAGCAAAGTTTGTAGAACACAATTTTTAATTTTAGGTAGTGTTGTCTTTCGACTATTTAGTAGTTAGCAACAGTAATGCTATTGGATGAAAAATATTCACGTCTGCAGGAAGAAGCCAGTGGGAGTTGCATGGTTTTTAGATACGTCATCAATTGGACTTAGTTTAGGGTACGAAATACAATACAATGTGCTCTTAAAATGTTAATATTCACTTAGAGAGCAAGCAGTTACATTTCTTGCGATTATTACTACTTCTTGACCCATACCATACCATACCATTAAATCTGTCGTTTTCGTTGCGTCGATGGAGACTTCAAATTTAACATATTCAACGGAGGGAACAGTCACAAAACATATATCGCACAAATATTTTTTTGAAGAATAATTGATTAGTCCTCGTCTTTTCAATGTTTCGACCAATTAATGCGCTTACGCTCTGTTTTCGAACACTATATCAACGGACACAAAAGCAGAAAGTAAACTTATTTTATCCGTTGCATCCGATATAATACGTTACTTATGGGTACGGTGACCAATTTTAAAATGCCAAATAATGAACAAAAGAAAAAGAAACTAATTTCACAGCACAATTTCTAAGCAATCATTTATTTTTTTCATTTGATAAATAGGTACAAAAGAAAACTTAAGAAAAATAGCATAAAGACTTTTAGTACTAGTTTACTTGTTTTCTTGTGTTAACAAATTAAGGGCGTAACATATTATTTTCTTCATTGAATTTTGGTTTTCTTAATGTTTACGTTATTGTTTTTAAGAATTCAAATTAAATCCAGATCAAATAATGAACAACTTTTAAAATACAGATCATTTATATCAAAAGAAAACAAATGGAGATAAATAGTGGCAACAACTTATAGCTCATTACCCCAGGTATCCTCTGCAGACCTGTGAAAAAGAATAACAACCTGCAGCTTCTGGGATTCTTCCACCTAAAGACATAATATGCAAGTCGAAATTTATTTATATGATAATCGTTTCATGACAGAGCTCATTCAATTTACCTACAAAAATTCACCTTTCATTTGATACATATTTTGTTTCGACAATAAATCGTGTATAAGATGACAGGCTTGGAATTTTCCAAGATTTTTGGAAAGGTAAACAATTTTTTGTGGGTGGACTTGTTATTTCCTTGTTGATTAAAGGACCAAAAGGAAGAAATATTGAGGTGTTTAGAAGAGAGAGAAAAAACGTTTTCGTGTGGACGAGGAAATTTGCTTGTGTAATAAAGGGCAAATCATTCGCGCGCACGAAAACGTTTGATCGTTTCGCCTTACAGAATCTGACCCCAGCTCTTTACATATCGAATATATAAAAACACACGGAAAACGATTCAAAGTGTTATCAGCATCGACTGTGAATCTACTAGCAAAATACGCTACGCATCACCACACACAGAAATATCACTTATTAAAAACCAACCAACGTTTTCAGTTAAAAACTACTAAGTAATACTGTCAATATATCCCCTGCAGAATTAGTGTGTTACAAATACCCGAGTCAACTTGTTAATGGGAAACTCGGATAAAAATAACCAATTTATTAATTTCCCCTCAAAATTTTCTCGGTCGTTGAAACCAAAATAAAACTGTTTGGTTGATATAAATCTAGAAACTTGTGTTAAAGCTTTTTTAGCAGCAATCTTTTCAATTCGGTAGTTTTTAACAACGAATACTCTTTTTTTCCAATGGAAATTTAATTAATTTTCACCAATTTTTTTAACCGAGCAAAAGTTGCAGTCGGTTAGAGACAAATTTCGAGCGTGTAGCCTTGCGAAGTTGGTTTGCTCTCTCTTGATCGGTCGAACTTTCAAACATTACATATGAAGCAGCGTTGCCACTTTAGGAATAGTTTTTCGCAGTAGATTCTGGAAAAAAAAAATGCAACGTCAACTGATTTGAATACCAACTCTGTTCTTGGTCATTCTTTTTCCATCTGAGGCCTTACTAATAATCATTTTTAACCTTCACACTGAATATTTTGTGGGTTACAATATGCAATTTTGTATGTCAAATTTCCCCATTGTGAGCTCGAAAATTAAGCCTGTACAATTAAAAAGATTATTGGTATCGCGGAATGTTACTTTTGACTTAAAGAGGTCACATGTAGCAACCTTATTTGGCCAACAGCAAGGACTTACCAGCATGGACCAGTCTGCACTTCTCAAAACCCTCCGTGAAACGATCGTAACTCCTGCGTTAGGAACTATGCAAAATTTCACCAGTGGATGAGTGTAAGTTCAAACTGGTCATCACCTGGTAGCTTACATCTCGTTGAGAACTGCTGGCAACCCTACACCGTATTGGAGTATCCATTCATAGCAGATAGCACTATGGACAACAAAGCAATTTACGATTTTAATGAACTCTTACCAAACTGCGCATTAAGTGGCAGCTCTCCTGTTATATATAGACACGGCTGCCTTTGGGGCAAGTTGTCCTCAATAAATTCGTTATGAGTTGTGTCAAATGTCCGATGCACTTGGCGGTGCACATCAATCGTCACTACTGCACCACACTTTCGAATGTCGAACGCACCCCGTGCATTCTGACCGCTGACGTCATTCACAGTAATATCTACACCGACCTTCCTCAATTTATCCAACAACACACACATATCGTCACCAGCATTATCACTCTCAAGTTTCAAACAATAACCCACTCTCACTGCAGTTCGGCGGAGGCATGAAACAATCAAACGCGTGGAAAACTGGCCCGAGAGTTAAATTCCGTAAGGCAATTGCCAAAATGAGCCACGGTCCTACCCTCATATGACGACGTGAGTACCACGCATTCGAGAATCTCGAGCTCGGGTTGTTGACCCACACAGCGTCAGAGCTGAAGGAAATCCTCTTCGACAATTGCATCCAGCAATCAGTCCGCAGCGTTCAGGGCTACCTCGTATATGACCGGTGGTGGTTGTTGCAGCTCGGGGTAGTTTATTGTTTCGTATTGATGCCGTTTAATAAACGTCGATTACCTAATCTAGCTTCGAGAGGCGGCTCGTTCGCGGCCGGCCGGCTATATGCTGACCACGGCGCGATCTTCATGGTGGTGCGCTTAACTGGGTTAGTGGGTTTCGCGCCACTCGCCGCCGTCGGCCGTCTGTATATGTGTACGGATCAGCGAGCACATGTGCTCGGCTCGGCGGCCGTGTCCCTGCCCTTAAGTGGATTAATTAGGGTGGTCGAAATTATTGAACATGTCCGCAAACGAAAGAGCAATGGACAGACAAACGGAAAATTTAATTTCTCTGTCAGTGATTGGGTCCGCTGATTATTGTTGAGTAATGCAATCAAGCGGAATTGGTAGTATGGTGAGTGATACTGTGATGTAGTAGTCGCACTTGGAGGAGCTAATTTGCGTGAGCTCTTCCACTTGAGATATCTACAGTCGAGTAGAGAAGTGTAGTGAAAGGCAGATTGATTTGCAGACATGGCTGGCCCACTGATTAATCGAGATTTGTGTAATCACTTGTGAGTGCGGTTTGAGATTGGGATCGGGGGTAAGCTCAGGCAGCCTCGATGCGTGGTGTTGTCCTTTGCATGGATTTTGGTCAGGCAAATGTGTCAGTGGTCGGCTTGAAATATAGACAAGTTGTGAAAGCATTCTTCTAAGATCAGGTCAACCAATTCCTACCAAAGTCTTTTCTTCTGAGGGCGCTGGGCTGTTCCAGACATGCGCAAAGTTGATTTTTTCTTATTTTTCGCATATTGCAATTTGATGAACCTGGGAACAGATTCCGCATAACAACGATCGTTTGGACGATATAATTTTTCAAATTTTTATGTTTTTGATAATCGTCCGCTTTAATTAAATTTGTGGAAAATAACCTGAATTATGCTCTTAACCTTATAATTTTTTTACTTAGTTGCCAGTTAAGAATATAATGGTCTATAAAATCGTTGGAAAAAAAATACAGAATCAGTGTCCCGGTTCTTCCGAGTGACAGGACTATTCGTATGGACTCTTTCCGACTGCGCGAAAATTAGAACCTGTCCAGTCCTATCTCCTACCACCAATTACCGAAACAAACAATGTACAGGTTGGGCCAAACACAAGTTTCTTTTTAAAAATGCAATAAAATGAACAAAATTAAATTTTTTCCATGTACAGGGTGTTTTTTTTAGAGGTATAGAACTTAAACACTATTTTAACTGGCGGCCATTTTGTCAGCTGGTTTATTTTTAGTTTGGTTTGGCATTTCAACATGAATATGCAACGCTTCCAAATTGTGCAAATTTATTTTGAAAATCATGGTTCTGTTCGAAATACGTATCGCGCACTACGTCCATTTTACGGTAAACACTTTTGGTTGATTGGATACGTCAATAAACAAAACTACCGTATTTGGAGTGATGATAATCCGTAACGGCGTCTCAACATACACTTGAGGACTATCATCACGGGCTGTAGCTCACGGATTTCTTGAATGCTATTGGCCTTAAGTGCTTGAATCGTTTTCGGATTGTTGGCAAAGCATCGGTGCTTCACGGTTCCCCACAAACAAAAGTCCAAAGGGGTCAAATCGCAACTCCAAGGCGGCCAATAGACCTCGCCAAGACGGCTGATAACAAGATCAATTGCGGCATGGAACTTTCGAAGTTCTTTTCAAAAAACGCACTGTTTGGGCTACACAGTTTCAATATTTTCCAACGTTGTTCAAGCGTAAAGCGACTCATTTGGTTCCGCCGAGGTATGATACTGACATTCTGTCAAGATTTCGAGCGGGAAACAGCTGTCAGTGTTAAAATAATGATTTAAAAAGAAACCACTGATGGACCACCCTTTACATCTATGCTTTCTTAAACACCAACATCTCTATAACTCTGGTGAAAAGAGGATTATTTCGCTCGATATTTCGAAAGGATTTGACGAAGTTTGGCATCAAGTATTTTTGTCAAAAATGCGTGTTAAAAAGTCGATCTCGAAATTGGTTATGAAATGACATTTCCCAACACCAAATAAATCTACTCTACTTCGGACCATTTAGGGAAGCTCATGTCTTTCTAGCTACTCTTTGAGTATATCTATATGTGGTGCTCCTGTTCCTCCTGATTGAGCACTTAATATGTCAAATGACAATCACAATTCAATGGCTTAAATATAAACATCCAACACCACCAAACGGAACAATGTAAATTATGAACGTAAACACTGTCCCATCATCTATTACTCGAAATCCGTCCCCGTATGTGCGGTGAGTTCCTAATTTCCTTACAGTCACCCAATTTCAAATATCCCGAATCATTCGATTGAAATCAAGTGTAATTCCATTTAATTTAAAGCAGCTTCGATACGACTCCGACGAGTCCACCACAAATCCCTGCAAAACCCCATTCCCACATACCTTCCATAATCCTTTGAATATTTATTGCTCCAATGACATCTGAAAAATTGCAATCTCATCACTTTGTGCGCTCCGGAAGTTAAGTCCTTAGCATATATGCAATTGAACCGAAAAAAAAGGATCAACACCCCCAACACAATTCCGCTTTCTATATCGAGCTGTTCCTGCTGCAAAAGTCCTACATCTTGGGTATAGTGAAATGCGAAATCCTGGCTAAACCACCAATTGACTACAACGGCAAGAGCCGGACACGACCTACATACTGGCGGGCGAGCATTCGGGGGGGCACACAGAAAGGGGCACAAACTAGAAGCCCCAATTGTGGTCAGATTTGGTTGGCAATTTGTGTGGTGTGCCTGTGGAGACCATAAGTTGCAGCCAGCAATAGCACGAGTGGTCCTGTCCAGTGCAGTTTTTGGGGTTTTATGGCAAGAGTGCTCGTAAAGTTTGCCAGAGCGCCCGCGCCAGACCCCAATGAACTTGGCATTGGATGATGCTATGCGGGGTCGTTTGGGGTGGTTGTGGGGCTCTCTCGCAGGAAATAGCTTTGGGTTGCAATAATTTTGATTTTCGGTCAGTGCCATGTGCCCGAGCAGCGCTGCAACATTTCGAAGGAAGTTACTTAATTTTTTAATGGACACAATTGTGAAAGTTGCGACAAACTCTTAACTTTATGTTTCCAGGGCATAGTAAGTGTACAATCTAGAATTGGTGCACTCCGTTTATGGCTTACTTCATGCGGTAGAGGGGTGAGGTTAACAGTTTGCAAGTAACTTGTTGGCTTGTTTTAAGTGATGATTTGTGGTATTTTTGGGGAAAATAATTACGAATGCCCTTCTGGTGGGGTCATTTCGGACTCTTTTCATTTGGTTGCGTGCAATTATCATCAGGCGACGAAATTGTTGCCGATTTGCTTTTAGTTTGAGATAAAAAAAAATGCAATCCCGGCTTTATAGGAATAAATGTTCGACCGAGTAGTTTTGTGCAAGACTAATTTCCGCAAGGAAAAAGCAGGGTCGGCATGCTGTTAGGCGAAACGTTGAAGGGTTTTCGTGTGCACGAACGATTTATTTCAGCAACTTAAGGCAAATCCTTCGTGCGCACGAAAACTTTTCAACCTTTTGGCCTTAGAGAATCTGACCACAGGCTCCGGCTGCTAATACATCCAACTTTAAGGTAAGGAACTTTATAAAATATCTCAAAATGTTACGACTGTTTCGAGAAAATTTTCTCATCAAAGTAGTCCGCCTGCTACTGTCACCAACTTGGGAAACCCCATGCTACGGGTTCATATTCAATAAGGTCAAAGCCAGTTTGGGACTGTTTTAATCTCCTTGAAGATGTGGCTTAGCAAACAAAAAATCACCTCCGCTTGGATATCAGGTTGTGACGCCTTCGATGATAAGGATGCGCAGCGGTCTGAACAGGAGAAAACTGGCTATAGGAAAAGATTCCACGGATTATCAAGACTTTTATGTTTTCATACATTGGGTCGTGTTCATTTTTCTATCACAGTTCGGTTCAAGCGCAGCTCTTAACAATGCCAAAAGGATGACCAAAGGCTCTTAATTTTATATAAAAAGGGACACTGCCCACTATAAGATATCATCTTAAGATTAATTAATATCGTGGCAACGACTCCTGCCGAACTTGTGGATGGGTGGAAAAGAGGACACACTTTTGCAGTAAAAATACAGTCGAAGATGAATATAAAGCACAATTTTATTTTTAAAATTTGTAGGTTTGATAAAAGGAATTGAAAATCAATAAATCAAAATAACCATCTAACTCCAGCTTTGTAAGAATTGAGAAAGTAACAAGTTACATAATTTTTATCGTAGAAAGAGACGATCTTTAGAAGAAAAGGAGGACATTTTTAAGTCAGTTTAGTAAAAAAAGGGCATTGACTTAATTTCTTTCGAAAACAAAAAAAATCTGACTGTCTTCCTGAAAAAGAGGACGAATGGTCACCGTAAGTGTAGTCTACATAAAATAGGGCGTCGCATAATTAATCATCCAATTTTGTTTTTGAATTACTTTTTTACTAAACATAAAAGAAATTATATTGAGTGATGGAAATCCTTATTTGGACTTTTCTTTTTTTTTTCTGTTAAGAGGAAAAGATAATATCCGTCAAGTGTTGATGCACATTTGTGCCCATTTTTCCGCATTTTCCATAGCTTTCCGTAAGGTTCCCGGTGATGTCCCAAAGAAAGAGGTCTGGGATGGTTAAATCGGGCGATCGTGCTGGCCATGCCTAATCGCCAAAACGGCAGATTACGCGACCAGGAAACGCTTCCTTCACAATATCCATTGTGGCTCGTGCTGTGTGTGCGGTTGCACTGTCTTGTTCAAACCACATGTTCACCAAGCCCCGCACATCCAATTCCGGCCGTAAGAAGTCGTATATCATGGCCCTGTAGTCCAATAACAGTGACCGTATTGTCGATGACGTCTTCAAAAAAATACGGCCTAATCACTCCTCCCGCTTGAACGCCGCACCACACAGTGGCTTTGAGTGGATGTAATGGCTCCTCGTGCATCACACGCGGATTTTCAGTGACGTAACAGCTTAAGTGGAAATGCGCCTCGTCCCGCATGATGTGTCGAATTTCACGCTGATAACACCACCGACCGATTATTGGTCAAAAAAATCGACACCATTATTCCACGCTCTTGCGGAGTATAGCGCTCCATTGCTTGTCTATTTGATACTGCTGTGATACACTGTCTAGTTTACAAATGTCAAATTGATGTACGACGCCATTTGCAAAAATTATAACATTTTCCGATAGGGTGATTAATTTTGCGCCACCTTGTATAAAGAATATTTCTATCTACTGAAATTTGCGATCATTTTTAGCAGCTCACTGTGCTAAAGAAGAAGAGTGTGGCTTGGCTACATCATATGAGTATCGAGCCAGATAAGCAGAGCGGAATAAATATCTTGCGTAGAAAGATAGGTTTTATAAGAAAGCCAAGCTATGTAGGCTCCTCGAAACTGTGTAGGAAACCTTACCGGCAGGTTTTACAATATAAAAGACGTTAGCTCTTCAAAGGAGGAAGGACGTGTACATCAAATCAACAATCAAGAATGGGTAGCGAAGACCATGTATCCCTTATAACAAAGAGGCTATTCTATGCTTGGTGCCCGGTATTTTGTGACGATATCACAACCTAACCTCACCTAACCCATGGCTTCCAAAAAATATCGATATATATCCCTGCTGCATACAAGATCTTTTCAACCACATAATTTGCCAAGGTATAGAAATCGTTGCGTGATTAACACGTGCCCTAACAGTGCGGTATTTGGCCTAACAAATTGATTATGTACAAAATATTCAAACTGAGGCAGGTCCTGCTGAAGAATAAATAATTCAAAACACAGAAAGACTCTGTTTATGAAATATTTAAGGCTTAAATCTCAGCGGCGAGTATTGACTGCAATAAATCGCCACACATATGCAATTCGACGGAACAGTTTTCCCACAGAAAGAATTGCAGATGCCCACCCGCCAGCTTACCAGATTCCAAGCACCTGCGATGTAGAAACATCTGCGCACTTAAACCCTAATTGATGCGACACAAATAATCGCATTGTCAAGTGTAAGACACTAACACCACCCTCCAGGGATACAAATACAACAATTGCTGAATTGAACCACCTCTCTGCAAATAGATGATAATCATTTAAACCGACTATTTATTGTAAAGAGTCAAGTGCAAATCAAACAGAATATCGATTTCGCTCACAGGACCAACGCCATGTTCTAACCATGAATAGGACCTTGCGTAGGATATCCGAATTGAAAAACAACATCAATCGGATATCGATGACGGGCACAAAAAACACCCCCCCCCCCCCCCAACCAACAACTCGACAACACTCGAGGAGTGTGCAAAGACACACCTGAGGTCGAAATACACACATCACATCATCATGAATCAAGTGATTGTTCCCACTCGAAGCAAAAGTGGCAACAGCTTACTAGAGTGAGGATTCAGATATAATACCTGTGCAGACAAAGCCACCAGGTTTTGGGTTCCCTTCGCAGAAAAAAAACTTCAAAAGAGGATAACTTTCAGCAGCTTTCCTATGAGCAAAAATAAAAACTCAACTAGGTGTGCCCCGGCCAACTTCATGGGTGCATATTCATACAGACACACCATCAGCGAAAGTATAAGCCTCCTTTCCGATACGCCTTACCTCCAATGAAACGAATGATTTAGGACTCTGCGATATCCCAAATCGGTCGGTCGTGTCTTTTAGCTGCCTCATCCTTGGATTTACGGCTGGATAAGCGAAAGCGTATACTTGGTTTGGGTATAATAAAACGTAAAAAAAAGAAACGAGGACCACAGAGAAAGAAAAGCGAAAGAAAAACATTTTTTTCCTCTCTCCTGTCCGAGGATAATACCTTTTCGATTGGGATGTGGGATCATCTGGGTGCTGTTCACGTTGAGCGATATCTGTTTTTCCAACAAAACGGTAGATTGGTGGAAGGAACCGACCGACCGACGCCGACGCGACGCAAAAACGAATTATGAGGGATTTGTAATAAAATGAGTAAATCGCAAATAAAACATTCTCAATTGGCAAGGCAGTAAAACCGCCGAGGAAAATATAAGAAACAAGGTGGAGAGATGTGTACTTTATGCTAGCAATAACTGCGAGGCGATTCGGGGGATAAGCAGATGTTTTACAGCTCATCCAGAGTCCTTTTTCAAGACTAAACGACTTACTTTGCCACGCAAGAGATCGCTTATGGGCGCATAGGATTTTGAAATGTGAATCTGAAAGTCTCTCAAGTAGGGACATGAAATATCGGGGTCAGAGATTGCGTCTTTGGGTACGGCCAGACTCTTGCAATAAGGGTTACGTCTGAGGCAATAAAAAACGTTTTCAACGAAATTGACATGCAATTGAGGTTGGGCCATTTTGACTCGTTACATTATCAGTGCTGGGCGAATCTGAATCAGAAATCTGAGAGGACATAATTTTTACGAAAATTACAAATGACGATGAGAACTAAGATGGCTGAGTGTAAGATCGCATGGACCGACAAGAAGCGAGCCAGGAAGTTTCCTTTTATTACCTTTTCTCTTAAATATACGGTTGAATTTAATTTCAGTCTACAGGTCCGTCTTGCGACAGACTCTATAAAAACGCCAACGATATGTCCGTTCTTACGTGACGCCCTGTAGCCTAAACTACTTGACCGGTTTAGAATAGTCAGGTGTCATTAGATTCGTATTCTTCCCCGGAGTTTCGTGGGCCAAAAAGATAGAAATAAAAAAAAAAAAAAAAACCCGACTGACTGTACAAAAAAGAACTTAAAGATATGAACAAGACATATCCAAGTCTAACTAACTTTATAAAGTTGCGACCATCGACTCGGAATTTCGGTAGTAAATTTTAATTATTTGTAAACGTTGTTCCTTCGTGTACTTCACCACGATGAAAATATTGATTTTACTAATTATTTTGACATTGACAGTTCTGTAATCAGTTTAAGGGTCCGTTCGCACAAAAAGTTTGAAGTTGTCATGTCACTAATGAAAAACCCTTTATTACCCTTACCTAGGAACCACGAGAGCTCCTTTTTGAAGTAAGGTTTCTTTCTGACAACCCTATAGAATGATTATAGCGCTATAGCTATTGCCAATGAAGTCAAAGTCTAAGCTATAAGTCGTCAAGTGAGTAAAGATTATAGGTACCCTTTATCAAAAATTTGCGTTTCTTTGGGAAGACCTGCAAATTACACCTAAATAAATCAGCCCTAAATAAAACGGTCCTTTGATTTTTACCACATCAAGGAGCTCTAATTCTCTCAACAGTTGGTTTATAGGTCGTTCCAAAGTAAAAAAGTTCATCTCATGCAATTTGGTTTTAAACCAATTGGAAGCGACCATACCAACACTTTTGGTACCAAAAAAGACTCAAACAACGCATCCCCCTTGTTGCTAGTCCAGACAAAAGTCCACAGCCAGCCTGTTTCTAATTAAGCACATATTATTAAATTGCTCTCACATGTCAGCCAATTCCACTGAACGTATATTTAACATTTTGAATAAAACAACTTTCCAATTGAATTTCTACCTGATCACCGTGCCTATTACCGTTAACTGAATCAATATTCATCAACTACATTTAATTACGGCATTTATAATTGTCCCGTACCATTGTCAGCAATTTCAAACTGCCCATTTTGAAATAATGTCCTCTGGCGGGACACGCATTGTTGACTTTTATGGCCCGCACGTTCCGTTTCCACCTCGCATGTCGACGGTATAATAACGTTTTCCGCTAACGGATCCTGCTTACAATGTGATTATTTATATTTTTGTGGTATCCAAACTGTAAAATCTGTAAACCTCTCATCTGGCACAGAGACAACAAAATCCTAATTGACAATTTGGCTGATGGTTATCTGGCGAGATACGTTCATCCGTTCATTTTCAATTCAACCCGAAATACCACCGCAATCCGATATAGAGTCCCAGCTCGTATGAAAGTGAGAGGTATAGTGCAGAAAATGTATACACAGACAACAACAACTAACGTCCCAATCAGCATGCATGTGGTCCATCTTCTATTCCCTGTTTGTCATTGATATTTAATTAAATGGCTCTCCTCGGGGAATGTGGCTGTGGAACGGCGGAACCGTCGACTCAGAGTTCCGCCGGCCGGTCGGCTGGTATGCACACATTAGTATACAGCAAGGATAAAAGAGACAAAAAAAAAAAACACTGAAACACAGACAAAAAAGTCCTGTGGTGCTGAGCTGATACGGCCATTTTGCTGTGTTTCGACCGCCGCCGCCTGTTGCCGTTTTGATGATGTTAACGAGCATTTTTGAGGTTCGTCTGGGGACAGTTACCTAAATATTTTTCAGCAGTAGATTTTTTCTGGCATCTGTGTGAGGATAAGTGTGAGGTATGGAACGGAACAAGGTGGTGTAGCAAGACAAATGGTATACATAATTTGGTTAACCTTGAAATTTGTCAATCGACCGCGGCTAAGGATAAAGGAAGCGTGTTTCTACTCTTTGTCTCTGTAGCCTGGTAAGTGTTATGTGACCATTACTAAAGCTACTATTACACGCGTCATTTTTCGTGGTAAATTGTGACATGTTGACGTCACAAAAATTCTGCCGTTCGGTAGTCACTTGTGCGTCTTTCGTGAGAGTGCGCTGCCACAGCCCGCCTGACCAGACACTTGACAGGGGATCACATGTAGTGACACATTTAGGACAAATGTTGACGTCATTACGACGTCGGTATGTCAAAATTTGACATCAAAAGTGGTATGCGTAGCTTAAGAAGTACTGTCCCTAAGAATAATATAAATTGTGTTGATGTGCGCCCTCTTGTTGAAGTAAGAGTAGGCCTTGTAGGGGCCAACGCTACAATATGTGTCACAATATGGCTCTGTCTTAAAGGCGGATATTCAATCGATTTTTGAAGACAAGAACGAGAGGAAGTCCACTTTATCTGTGGGTACGATATATGCCCTGCTCCGTCTGAGAGCTTTGTACAAAAACAATCTGGACTACTTTAAAAATTTAATCGCCAGAAGTCTCATAAGCTTCACTATGAAGGGTGGGCCATCTAGTGGTTTCTTTTTAAGTCATAGGTTATTTTGGCACTGACAGCTGTTTCCCGCTCGAAATCTTGACAGAAAGTTAGTATGATACTCCGCGGAACGAAATGATTCGCTTTACGCTTGAAAAACTTTGGGAAATATTGAAAAGTTATTTCCAAAGTGAGTGCTGTGTATGTGTAGCCCAAACAGGCTTTTTTGAAAATAACTTTTGGCCGAAATGAAGTACCCACCGCGCCTGCTGTACGCAACTTTGTGCAAAAATTTCATGAGACTGGTATGCTAGTGGAAAACACTCATGGTCCCCGTCGTCGTACGGTGCTCACTGACGAGGATGTGGCTGCTGTAGCCGAGAGTGTGAGAATCAATTCACGAACAGCAACTCGCCATCGTCTAAGTGTGTCGCCTCTTGTTAACAGTCACTTCAACCTTACCCAAGCTTTGAGATAATTTACGATATATGTTGAATAAAATAAATTTAGATATGCAATTAAAAAAAACCCATTGATCCCGTAGTTCTTTCTTGGCAAATATTTTTAGAGTTGTAATGCACAGAGGTAAGAGAAGTGCCCTGTTCAGCAAGTCAGATAGGTTAGGTTAGGTAAACACCAAAGGTCCATTGTAATATCACATCTGCAAGGAAACGAGTGACAGCCTGGAATTTCGAAACCGACATACTGACGGGAGCCCGGTTTTGAGTAACTAAGGTTTAGTAACGTAAGACTCAGGTGCCCTTAGAATAGCCTGACTATCAATGTGGATGGTGATAACCTTGATATTGATCCCATCTCGAGTTGTTTCAAATCTTTGAGTACAAACAAAACCTCTGTCTGAAAAACACCGCGTGTGTTCAGAAGTCTGTCTTTTGATTTTAAGCCCCACTTCCCCAAAAGCTTTCCTCTTGTAAATTAAAAAACCTGACGTAAGTTAAGTTCGCCGTTCATCTTTCTATCTCATATACCTTTTATACAAATCTTGCGCTATAAGAGAGGGAAAGAAACACTCCAGAAAGCTTTGGCAAGTGGGATCAAGTATTTTAAGCTTAAGAGGGCCGACATCAAGTCCACCATCATTTCGCTTTAAGTACCCACCTAGGAATTTTGTCTGAATTTAAATCGCCACATCTAGCTTCTCTTTGAATGCGTTATTTTTAAAGCCTCTTCACAGATCAAAAAGGCAGCTAGCGCTTACTTCTAATGGTGGAATATCTTTTCTTATTTAACTACTGCCTCGTGTAGAGCAGTTTTCATCGATTGACCCATGCCGAGCGATGCAAAAAAATCCATTACCTGTTTCATGTATGAGTGTCTTGCCTTGTGGAAAAGAGTGAGGCTCGTGAGTCTGGTGCTGCTTTGGGTATAAATACTAACCGGCCTTCCATCCAACACGATATAAATGGCACGTTGCCTCATTTAAAGCAGCAAAACATCCAACAACAATTTATTTATTTACGCACATACCACGCTGCCTCTATAGGAGGCTTCGTTGTTATTGCTGCTCTACTGAGCGAGTAGTCTCCGGTTCGACCCCCAAAAAGCACTTATTGTAGTCGTGACTATAATTCTTCTCAGGAATCCTCTCAAATCTGTCATTTGGGTGAAAATTATAGATCCGTTAAGTTTTTTCTTAAGGTTGTGAGAAGGTAGGCCTACGGTCTTGTATAAAAGTTCCTGGCTGCGGTCCCCGCGTTCCAAGTTGAAACAACATCTTATCGGACTTTTGACATCCATATTTTCAAAGAGAAAACCCCAAGCAATTTCGGTGTGCCAAATTCCATTGACTATGCAACGCGAAAAACCGGCCTTGGTTTTAAAGGTATAAGGCGGCACCAATACGAGCGTTTTTGATGCGATGGACGAGTCTGTAGGATCTATTGTGAAAATATATATCAAAAGGTGACCTGAAATGATAACCCAATTCTAACCCTAAATTATCGTCTCTAAATTGGTCCTCATAGCGCCGTAAAAAAGACTCCAATCGCACCTTACCCAACCCATCTCCACGACGGAGATTATTAACAAATGAGCAAACTTTCATTGCTAAACATTTTAATAAGCATCCTGTTCCAGTCGCTT
This sequence comes from Cheilosia variabilis, assembly GCA_951230905.1. NCBI lineage: Eukaryota > Metazoa > Arthropoda > Insecta > Diptera > Syrphidae > Cheilosia > Cheilosia variabilis. The sequence continues at coordinate 143,703,519 of OX579676.1, read as the reverse complement.
TCAATTAGCGACCTCCTTCCTACAAGAGTAGGAAAAGCGAAAAACGAGAAAAGAACAAGCTAAAGACGACAACGCCAGCGCCAATATAAAAGGATCCAACAAAGTCGATAATCAAATCCCATTAAAAGTGCTTCCCGACAAAAGAGTACATTAAAAAGACAAGCCAGCTCGAGATGCAGAAATTAACTGAACATCTGTTCAATTAGTGCACAAAAAGGAAGCGGAAGTCGAGTTAAAGGTCTTCCCAACGAACAGAGGTCCTGTCACACTACAGAGCACAGACTCGATGTCAGATTAAATTCTAATTAAATTCAAATTAAAGACTTTGCCCAACTAAAATGGACTTTCGATGTGCACCCACTACAAGTAGGTAGGTACGTGTGACTCTCTGTGAGACGGGCGCATTCAAATTAAACAGCCAAAGGCACTTGAATCGGAGCGACAAACATTTTCCCGCATCGCTCCTTCCTCTAAGTTCGAAAATTTGCTTGCAAATATACCCAAGCTGATTAGCGTTTTGTGTTTGTATATTTGTCCAGTGAATAACAACACAAAACATTCGATCCTGTCCAACGCGTGCACAATAAATTCATTAAACTTTCCCCCAAATTTAGTGCAATTAATTTTCCAGCACACGGCGCATATATACGTACAAACGGAGGAAGGGATGGATACTGGGAGCAGATAGTGACGATAGTTTAGTTGCCGGTATTCGATACAGCAAGGATAATGGGATGGAGGTAAAAAGCCGGCCATTGTTATCGAGTAAGTCATTTCCTATTCAGAGTACGAGTGATCATGTTATCCGTGGCACGACTGAATTTCCGGTTGCATTTAACGAGAATTTGTGGATTTTTGCGTCTGAAAGTCAGTGTGCGTAGTCCCGAAATTTTCCCAGAGCGGAAGTGCACCTTTGTTTCGTATACGAGTACTATATACCGACAACGGACACAAAACGGGGGCTAGGGGAGTTGAACTTTTGTTGATGGTGATGTTGCCTCAGAAGGGTTACAATGCACTGGGGTCGTTCTGTTCTGCAAACTTCGCTCGGTTTACATGAGAGCGTTGGTTTAATTAGCGCTCTATTATTACGATGAAGGTATGAGTAGATATTTGTAAAACAAACTATGCATGCTTTCATTATAGAACACGGGGATACGCTTTCATGTGATGATAGTGTTGGTATGTACAGTATACATTGGTATTGGGAAAATGTGTCTGGAAACATGTACGTAGGTGCAACTTTACCAGAGGTATTTTTAAAGGGAGGCAACGATTTAAGAACTGCACACGGTTTTGAGGAGTTGGTTTCGTCTATTTTAGTTGCTGCATCTCATAATTGACTCTCAACTACGAAGTTACACTTACGCTTGCTTAAACAAAATTCTGGTAAGGAATTAGCTGCGTAGTTTGAAGCTGTAACAAATGCTTGTAGACAGAATTGGACTAACATTTCCCAACAAAAGTTGTCATGGGTAACTATAAGGCTGGTTGCCTTTGGAGCGGGACTTGCAGCTTGAAGCTTCCTAAATTTGCGATGAACCATAAAAAGTTTCGTGCAACGCAGTCTACACTTTTCTTCGTTTAATTTCATCAGCTTTCATAAAAACGCTCAAAAATTGGACCTGAAAAATGCCATTTTTGAAAATTGGCCCTAAAAATGCAACCGGTTTAAAAAAATGGGTTAAAATTAACTAAGTCTCTGTTGGAAAAAACGAGTACCTATTCGTTGTTGAAAACTAACGAGATAAAAAGGTTCAAAAAACCCACATAAATTGTTGTTAACAAAGTTTCTAGATTAATATCAACCGCACAGTTTGTTTTTTGAAAATTTTTAACGAAAATTGATAACTCGGTTATCAACAATCTAATATAACTCTTAATAACTTATTAAGAGCATTACCTGGTAGCTTTTAACCGAAAGTTGGTTGATTTTAAATAAATAATTTTTGCTACAATCGTTATCCACGAATCAAGAGATTGGCTGCTATACCGACATGGCAAACCAATTCAACCATTAAAGAGTTGAAGTACGTATGTAGCATCACAAGTCCCCGAGGCTACATAGTGATTCCTCCTTCGCAAACCTCTTCTCATGGGCAAACCGATTATAATCCACCAGACATAGACCACCCACTCGTTAAGATGCCTTATCCCGAAATTAATTTGAATCGGCCGCGAGCTATTAATTAATCAAAATAGAATTCATTCCTCCCGCCAACCCATCACAGCCAAAGGAGAGGGTAATTTTACACATTGGACTATTGCCCATCCATCGTAGACCGGTAGACCACCAGAAGCCGAACAAAAAAATAGTCGTAATAATATTTTCCCTCTCAAAATGTTTGCGCGCTCAATTTATGTAAATCCAATAGCGAAAGCAGTGTTATAAATTATTAACAATATATTACAGTCGCCCATGCCACCCATACTAGGTGGAGGGAGTTCAGGAACACCCAACGGAAGCCGCTCGCTCCCAAAATTCCACGAGGAAATCAGATTATAACTCTGTTCATCTCTGCAGCTCTTCTTGTTTTAAATATTTATTAGTCCAACATGAAAAATTCACAATAAAAAAGATCTCTCTCTGCATGGACGGGCCACGGGCGTTCGAAAACTACAACAGACCCGTCAGCCGACACACAAAAAAGCGGGATGGAGCGGAGCCAAACGGAACACAAACCGTCCACACACGTGTTGAGTTAATAGTGTGTTTAAAATTTAAATGCAAATCCTGTTGAGGAAGGAAAATCCAAAGTCCTCCCAGCCCCCACCGCCATGGTTCGGGGATAAATTATTATTCAAGTTGCGAAGTTAACTAATCTCGGCGCACGATTAGGAAGGATGTGACGGCAAGGACGACGCCAGCTACGACTACGACCGACGTGAACTGAACGTGAACAAAGCGTGGGTATAGGTAGGAAAGAGCATTTGGTTTTCTGCGTTAGTGTGGCAACAAATCACATTTCGTTTGCCGGACCGGGACACCAAGCCCGGAAAGTTTATGTAGTTTATATCATCGCCACTCACTCCACTACGAGTGTGCGTGTGTCTTTCGGCATAACGTGCATAGGAAATATTCCAGATTTTATTAGGGAAAAATGTGTTTTTATTAGCCTGGCGCGGTACCATTACATTTCTTATTTATATGCCGAAGGTATATACTTTAATAGGGGCAGCTCGTAGCAGTATTTTCAGCTGATGGTAAGGGTCAGGCAGTAGTTCATATTGCATGCTCTGCCCGTAGCTGTGAGGGAGAGCTTAGACTTGTTAAAAAAAGAACTCCGTTGTTTTGTGTATATTTATAGAGCAAGACGTGAGTTAATTTGGCAAGCATCTCTATGAAGGCGTGTCTGGACATATCTGCAGCTTTGGGGTTAGGTTCTTCGGAGATTTTGACAGATTGTCTGGCTTTAAGTGCCCCTAATCAAATATTCATTTCAATTCAACCCAAGTTGTTAGGAGTGATTAGGGTATGGGTGGGTTTGGCTATGCAGAAGTTCCTAAGCTATCAAACTTAAACTCAGATTATGTTGACCTTTATGCGAAGTGGATTTCACTGAGGATTGTATAATTTGGCTGCGTGGGCATGGTGTTAACTACATTTTGGCAAGTGTTCACTGGAGGGCACATGCGACGGGATTTTGTTCAATCCCTGAATAGTCCCATGCATGGGAACAATTTGGTTTCAGTATTTTTGCACCTGGAGTTTTGAGCTTAATACCTAAAGAACATGATTCTCGGGCTGAACTGGGAGCACCCTAATGAAAATATGAAAGTGAAGTAATCAAAGGGTGATCACTGGTTCTGAATGCTTGGTTTAATGAACGAACGATTATAAGATGCGACAACTTAAACAATATGAAAAGTGCATATAATGCCGAACGGGCCGAAAAACCTGGCGATTGATTAACTTGGCAGACTGTGGCCTGTTTTGGGAAAGGGTAATTTTTATGTCGCCCAGAAATGTCTTCGCTTAGATGTTGGGAACGACCTTAAATTTGTTTCTAGTATACTTATACGGTATGGGTCATGGAAGCTGTTATACTACTGAAAGAACGGGTTGCAGGTACAAGCTATCAAAATTAATGTCGGGCTAAATCATATAAAAAGCACCAGAAGACGTACCTACTCAATGTCGAGCAACTACTTATCGATCAGAACGGGCCACGCTTCAATGGTTTGGTCACTTTAAACTCTGACCTCATGACATACTATGAAGTTTGAGCTGATTATGATGTGTGTTTTCTGAAGCTGATCTTAAAAGTACGTAAAATGGGTTCGTGGCTTTACCGTCAGTACAGGTAGGCATCCCATAGGAAGGTCCGGAGATGGTTACTTCAAGTCCGATATATCTCCTCTGCCATCATGGCAGTTGCCCGTAACGATTTGGATTCGGAGGCGGAAGATCGAGAGTTGCTCACTTAAGCATCTCGCGGCCTTGACCAAGACAAAATGGATAGTTGGCGCCCTAGGTCCGTATAAGAGCCCTTGACCTATTTTCTGAAAACCAGTCGTTTTGTGTGAGTTTTCATTTTTGGGACGAATGGAAGGGACCGGCAAATTGAGTCCGAGTGAGAAGCTCTTTTATAACAGTCATTCTCTCGGATGTTTGTCAGAGGTGTCGCAGTGGAAGTTTTGGGTTTTTTCCGGGGATCGAACCTAAAACCAATCGGTCAGTAGTTTATCACAATCTCCACTTAGGCGTGACGTTAAATATCAAGTACCTATTACTTGAAGAAATATTGAGAATATTGTCTGTCGATTGCGGATAGGGTTACCATACGTACCGCTTTAGGAAGGATAGTGCCCCTTTTTTCGTCGTACCCCTTTAGGGGAACAGAAAAGTCCCACTTTTTCAAAGATATTTCCAATAAACAAAGAAAGAAAAACAGCTTCAACTTTGGATATTTTTTTTCTTTCAATATTTGGATTTGCGAAGCCATTGTGATTTTTGTTATACAAACTGTCACAACTGAATACATCCATTTAATGAAATATATGAAAATATTTCGTTATTTTTTGCTTTCAAATCTCAAACTGAACTAAGAGCTCGTTGAAAGTTTTCTCCCACAAATTAAAAAAAATGTCCCCTTGAAAAAGTCAAAGCCCCCTTTTCTCGTTTTCAAAGCTGGTAACCCTAATCGCAGAGCAGATTAACAGCTTGTGTTTCTGAGGATCACCTTAACCTTTAGAAATTAAATAGAACAAAAGGAGCTGGCAGCTCACATTCAAGCCATCGACACAGACCTGCTATAGGATGTGACTTAAGCCTTACATCATCGATCAAACCTTTATGTTACTAAAACAATTGCTGTTCGTTCAGTGACACTAATCCGCAACAGGGCAGTGACTGTTGCATCACGCTACAAATTTTGACCAACAACCAGCGATGTTTAATTGAATACATACTTTGGTGTCAAAGTTGTACTACAACAATTTGGAATAAATGCTACTCCAAGGGGTAGTAGGTCGACCTTTTCTAGGTCGATTTGTTTCGACACTTTCCTGTTTTCAACAGACAGAGAGACACATGGGTCCAAGTATGGGAGGTACCAGAACAACTTGACCGACATAACCCATTTTTAATACCAATCTAACGACGATAAAAAGAAGTCCTTTCACCTAATTTCATTCGCCTAGGTTGATTCCTTTGGACGCTATCGTGTTTTCAACAGACAGACAGACAGACAGACAGACAGACGGACATGGCTAACTCGATACAGAATGTGATCCTGACTCAGAATATATATACTTTATGAGGTCTCCGGTGACTCCTTCTTGGCGTCACAAATGTAATGACAAAGTGAATATACTCGTACCTTCCTGTGGAGGGTATAAAAAAACTGCACGTAGCTGGTTCGACATACCACATTCAAATGCGAAATCCATACACCTGAGTTCTACCTACATAAATACCTGCATTTTGTGTGGCATCCACTCAGTGATGCCAGATCGTGGGTCATTCGTGGGTCATTCCATTTTGCATTTCGAAACAAGCTAAAAGGGCGAAGAAAGAAGTAATAAAATTACTGAATCTGAAAAAAACTATTCAAATTCAAAATCGTGGTGGTTTTTCTAACAACGGCATGAACAAAAAGGTTTTTTTTTGATAATCGTAAAGTCTGGCATCACTGCATCCACTGTCACATTAGATTTTATGTCGAACTTAAATTGCTATAAATCGTATCAGCAAAAATGACCCTTAGACGGTAAGTACTATTCATAAAATCAGATGAGGGTAGGCTTATTTGTTATTTGCCTTTGTATTTTGTAGAAAAAGTGCTAGAACTCGTGCAACTGATTTACCATTCACATGGATAGGGTGCAGAAGCTACAACCATCGACACAGTTTGACATCAATTCGTATGAGCTTTCAAGTGCACATGATGCCTGGTGGCTATCAAAGCCCGAAAGTTATATTGTAAAACTCTTATTGTTGCGATAAGAAACAGCATGTTTACTAATTGGAAAACAGCATAACAACTTTTACATCTATAAATCATCGATTGACTTCTTTGTCACGCATTCCAAAGTCGTCCACTCTCTGCTATGGCTTTTCATTGGGATCGAGAACTTCATCCGGATGTTTCCTTCTTTTCACCTCCATACCTCCTTCGGCAACATAATTGTCCCGCATTGATGGCTATTTTTATTGACAATCGAGTGTATCTACTGGAATGCTCTTGCCATCTAGCTCATCGTCATCATCGTTCTGCTTTCACACAGTACAAGAGAAAAGTCAAAAGCAGTCTTGGATAAAAAAATATTTTCACATCTTGTCAATTGAGGCACTGCAGGGGCATGATGTGAAAAGATGTGAAAGTCAAACTATGTGGCAGGGCGTAACGTAGAAATGAGCAGCGCCCTCTCTGGGCCGGAAGTTTTCCAACTTTTCGCCCACAAAAAAATAAATAAAAAAAAACGGAGAATCCATTCCCTTGATAGACCATTGAAATGTTAGATTCGATGGGAGTGGGCCAGGGGACAGGGCAACAAGGTAAATTGTATTACAAGTTAGTTTGGCAAGGAACTCACGTTCATATCTCGATCTGGTATTACACACAGAATCCGAGAGAAGTGAATTATTGCGATTCGAACGTGAGGAATAAGTTTGGATTCCTTTTTTGCACCATCTTGGCAGAGAAAAATAAAAGTTTTTATTTGAGGGCCTCTCCCAGGTGGAGCCACCCGAACCGCATAGCTCATTCATTGCAATCTGTCAGGCATTGACAGTGGCACAGACGGAGGAGACAGGGGGGTATTGTTGGCGAAAAACGCGTTGTGATTTGTTTGGCATTTATGATTAATTTATTAGCTGCGTGGAGACCCCTTTTCATTTTCGTGCGAACTTGTTAACGAAGAGAGAACCTCGACCATAAATCGAATTTGCGACTTTGACAGACAAATTAATCGGAACGAAGAGTTTTGCCAACTGAGAACTTTTTGCTAATGCACAGATGACTATGGAGGTTTTTTTTTTTGTGCAGTGCAGGACTCGACTTCTAAGCAGCGTTGCCACTTCAATAAAAGAGGAGCGCATCAGTAGATCATTCAAAAAATACAGTAGATTCGATCTTTCCGTAGTAGATTTTTTGTTATACAAAAAAAAACAAAGATCAATTGCTTAAAATCATCACTTTAATGTTTTTTTATACAATAAGTTCACAATAAGTTGGCTTCGTTCGGAGGTTCTTTACAAGGATTATTTTTATGCTTGGTTTTTGTACAGCTGTTTAAGAGAATGTTTATCAAACAAAAAAAGTGCAGTAGATTGGATTTAGTGGCTGTAGATTTATTTTTTGCAAAAGGTGCAGTAGATCTACTGCTATTGCGGCAAAGTGGCAACGCTGCTTCTAAGTGGATAAATGTTATATCGATCAAGGGCACAGTGGATGGCGAACTTGTTGCTTGGCACTTGTCGGACGGAGTCTCAGTAGGAAAATGGTAAAGGTTGACTGAAGTGCGATTCATGTGTACGCAGGAATCATCACAGCAATGGCTGTAATACTGTGAAGATATTTCGAAATTGTGGCTACCAAGGCAACAGTTATGTTGTACAGAGCTTGGGTCAGACAATTACGTTCGTTATACCTTAAACTCCACTTGTTTGTAGAGACAGACGTGGTTAGCGAGCTACTTTACTGCAAATATCGATCGAAGCTGGGAAATTAAATATATTCAAAATGGGCACTACATTTAGAGCACGACTGTCTAAAGAGAAAAAGCTGCGAAATGTAAAAAAAAAAGAAACAAGTCGGGCTCTTTAAAATGAAAGGTACTTTATTCGGACTGCAGACGGTCTTGCACTACATTATTCAAATCCAGATTTAGACAGTTGTGAAGCAAGAAGCTGCAAAATGTCCAAAAAAAAACAAATCGGGCGTTTTAGAATGAATGGAACTTTAGGTACTCGGAATGCTGACGGTCTTGAATATAGAAAAGAGAAAACTAGAAGTGGCAGGCATAAAAACCGATCAAATTCCTGTGCCGCTACCACAGGAAAATATTTCTAACCTAAGCTACACCTAAACGAAACTAGTACCTTCCCAAGAGGCCGAAATATTCACAATATTGTTGGGAAAGTTCGGCTCAAATGGTGAGCAGTTGCGGGTCTGTGTCATATTCCATCGTCTGCGCAACAACAGACCATCCACACACCATTCCCCAAACAGGATTAATAGTAGTAGAACTAGAATTTACGCAGCCTCTCAGTTCAAGGAGATCGAAGACTCTCGCGATCGAAGCGCAAGACCGCTGTAAGTGGTGTATAGTAGTTAGAGTTATTGCTTGTGACGAAGGTTTGATTCCCCGCGAGGGGATAGCACTACTCGACCACCGACCATAAGAAGAAACAAATTATATCCGAGTTTTTTTTATCAAAAGAGGCGAAAAACGACCCTAAAAATCGCAGTGAATGACACCTTATCAACGAAGCACACAGAATAGTGTAAGAATAACTTTCAGCAGCTGTCAGAGGTACATCGCGAAGAGAGGAAGAAAACCCAATTCTAGTCAACGAATAACCAGTTCAAGCACCCGTTATACAAAAGAGGTGGGCTTAGAGGTCATAAAGAGGCTGAAAACAAAAGAGCCGCTTGTTCTAAGGTTTTGAAGTACTCAGGCGATTCCTTGAAAAGGCGGATACTACTATCATAGACCAGGTAAGTGTGGATGAAATCATGCCAGAGGATTGAATATCAGCTCTACAGTCTCATATACAAAAAAGACGAAGTTTTGAGGTCGGCTATGAAAGAGACCTTCAGGGCCATTGACAGGCGAAACGGGGTTTGGGCTTAAAGTGAACGGGGACAATTCCAAATACATGCTTTCAGCAAACAAGCAGGCGTTGGAATTTGTTAACCACGCTCACCTTTAAAAGCAACAAGAAGTTGGACATGTTGTCCTATGCAGTCGACACAATTCCAGGCCAGGGAAACCATTGCTCTAGTAGAGAGGAACTCAAATCCCATTCCCTAGGTTGGATAAGGAAGACCGAATCTATGTTTCATAGATCAAGCCATCGCGGATGCCAAAGCTCTTGGTCTGCACAACTAAGAGTATAGCGAGTGCAGAGGATGCCTAGGGCGGTGATTTTTCACAGGTCGAAATCCCGTTTAGTAAGTAAGTATAGGTTTAAGCACTACGCAAGCGCTTCAACCGCTCAAGATGTCACTCTCAATGAAATTTCCAATTTCGAAACAAGCTGTGAAAACCGAGGAATGTCATTTGAAGTGAATAACAGAAGAAACATCACAGAGCAGTTGAGTAGCATCTATCTGTACACCCCCACTTGTCACTTTTTGAAGCGGTTTTTCTACTCTATAATACGTACAGGGTGGTCGTGTTCTTAAACTAAAAAAAAAAATAATTAAATTAAGTACACGACAGGTCGTACAGAATTTTTGTCTCCCTATCTTTTCGATTAGTTGGCGTTGCATTTATAAATATCTGAGAAATACTGTTCTCACGACTAAACATCTGAAATCTGAAACCAAACGTAATGCTGTTTGTCAATGCCCGACAACGCAAGAAAGTCGCAAATCACTCGAAGACTCGTGCGTTCGAATGAATAACAAAAAATCTCCATCTGACTTTGCTTATAGTGTATGTTTTGTATAAGCTTATTGGTCGTTACTTTTCAAATGCGAAAAATAAAATTAGTATTGCATCCACCCCTCTCGTTGGTATAATTTCAAACTTCTTCAGTGGCACACTTCTTTATTGGAGCTTATTATAAAGGAAAATTCGACACTGAATTCTTAATATAACCGCAACAAATTTTCACAGCCACCCTGTATTCAAAGATTAAGCTGTAGGAAAAACTGTTCTGATTTGAAAATGATAATCTCTTGCTGCGCACCCCCATTGGTGTGATATGGAGTCAAACGACTTTTTACAGCGATTTTAGTTTTTTAGGCTACGTACCTAATTCGCTGACGACAGCAGCGTCCGCCGTCCACTGTGCAACACTGAGTGCGGAACATATACGAGTATTTATGTACTGCACACCCGCACGGTTTCTCGACAGAAAAATAATTCTTTTCATATTTTTTTTTTATCGTTTTTGGACCCATTAAACAATCAGCTTCAATTAAATTCAATTAAAGAAAATATGCGCGCATAGCTGGTGCTCCTCCGGCCAGAGAGAGACAAAAGGTATGATGTACGACATCCACCGCTGCAAGATGACGATGACGACGACGACAACGACGATAGCGATGGCGACAATGCCTCCGATGGCAGTAACAATTGTATGTGTACCGCCACTATAACCGGACCCTAGAGCTCTCTGTCCCCGGCACACTCAGCATCAGCAGTGTATCTATGTGGGCCTGGACTTGGACATCCAGTCTGACTCGAGGGCGAGGGATAGTTTCCGCTATTACACACGAGCACTCTTGCATCGTAGAATATGAAATATCGAACCAGGAAGACCCACCCGTCTGGAATGGCAATAAAAATGCAGTAAAACGCTGCCAGCTCCAGAGATTACCGATGCTACCACAGAAAACATTTTATTTACTTAATAATATTTCGGTGGACGAACGCTAACCGATGTATCTTTCGCTCGCCGCTCTGTGACAGCAACATCACCGACAACGACACCGACTCAGATGAATAGCGCTGGATACCGGGGAAAAAAATAAAGAATTGTGAAATTAAATTTTGGGAAATAAGCACGGATGGATGGACAAATGGACAGTTGGATGGATAGATGTAAGTTTATGTATGTGGATTTCTGCGGGCTCGCTCTTGAATGATGCCATCAACGTGTGGCATCATCAAGCACATCACATGGGAATATTATTTATACGGACTGAGGAATGCAAGAGTGGGCGCTTGTATGACCTCGATTGCAATGCAAATGAAATATGAATGGATTTGAATATGGTCGAGGAGCTTCAGGATGCATTATCACTATTATTTTAGGTGCATGTCTAACGACTACGACTATATAACAATGACAAACGAGAAGTTGTCTTAATTTGATTACATTCCCAGGAAATATCGATGTCCGTATCTGCTGGAGAGATTTTTAATGGCCGATTCATGAATGTGTTGTTTAATCAAAACCCTTAATTAGCAAAACATGAGAGAGCATTGTATAATGGAAGCTAATAATTCGTTGCTGTAGTCAAGTGGATATAGGTAGAGATGTGCTTCCAAGATGATTAGGATTGAATAATGAATTCGATTGGCACTACGGGGCTGAAAATATTCACAGAATTAACCCCAGAAAATCAGGGTTTCAGAAGCAGAACCAAACAGAAATTTGCAACTTTGCATATGATTAGAATTTGGTATTTTCTTGTATCATTTTGAAAGTAGTTGTTGGTATATAGGAAAATCATCCGAGTTTTTTAGGAACATACGAAATTTAGTTCACCTTTCATTTGGTACATGGTTCATAAAAATCTCTTTAAAAACACCGCTGTAATCGGTACGACAAAAAAAACGTTGTTTAATATTAATATACTCTTTGTATCAATTTCGAAGTTCCACTTTGGATGTAGAATCTGAACTCGCTTTATTAATTGAAAAACCCGACTATTTATACACACAGTATTGTTTAGACATCAATATTTGATATTGGGTAATTAAAAATTGCTTATGCTAAACGCAAGTAAAGAAAAGAAAACTTGCTGATGGCAAATTTAGGTCACCGGTCGCATTGGTGGTTTTAGCTGAGGCTGCGTATTTCTTGTCTTTTACTTGCGGAAGTGTATTTTGTCGAAGTGACGTATTTATTGTAAACAAACGTGTAACCTACGCTCAGAAAAAAGGACTGTTAAACGGAGAATTTTTAAATTTTTAAAAAATTGTAAAGCTCTTGCTTCAACTATTATTTTTGATAACAAGAACTCGTTTTTAAGTGTCAAAGAATCTAGCACCTCCATCTTAATACTCTTCATACCCTTAGTAGTTCATATTTAAAAAAGCATCTTGCTTAAAAAAAATCAGCCCATAACTATTTTCTTACATGTTTTAACCAACGAAAATTGTTGGCATGACAATATTTTTTTCTGATTATAATAATAGCTACAAAAATAACCCGATTAAACACAATCCGAGCTCTGTTTTGTTGCCCTTCTGAGGAGTATACCAAAAAACAAAAAGTGATACCTACAGCTTAATTTTTACGAGACTACAATTACAGTTAGACAGTCTTAATGCAAGTTAACATTTTTCTCCTTAGTCCAGCGTCAATTATTCAGCACTATAGAACCCAGTTTGAGCCACTTTACCACAAATACTTGCATATCTTCTGGCTGATTTTTTGCAGTCACTGAAATTTTTTAGGGAGCATTTTTGTACTCTACAATCTTTAAGTTTATCGTACGTAGTATGAAAGAGATATTGGGGACGTTCGGATATCTAGTTCATAGGTATAAGAACGCGTTGACTAGTCAACCTGAATTGTTGGTTTTTTCTGGCGGTTTATTTGAATTTTGACACTTCGAAAGGCCAAAGGTATCCCTCCATAGAGGTCAACCGAAAAAAACTATTCACTTGACCAATATGATTCAATAACAACTGAAATGACATCGACTTAGTCAGCTGTCAGTCAGACTTACTAAACTACAAAAATCCGAACGTCCCGATTGCATACATTTTCGAACTGGATGTTTTAATCAATTCTCGTTCTCACACATTACGATAAAAGAACAACTCAAAAAAGTGGGTCTTTGAAATTCGTTCCGTTCTTAAGAGTTTTTAGGAAATCTTTTTATTTTACGTTATTGGGCCTTTATCATTTTTAACCTGCACACTAAATATTTTGTAGGTCACAATATGGAATTTTGTATGGAAAATTTCGAAAAATTTAGCATGGACACTAAAAATGATTATTGGTATCGCGGATTGAGTAGCTCGTTAAACGTAATCTTTTTTATTTGTAGTTCACAGTCCTAACCCACGGGTAGGCGCAGTGGCTTATTGGTTACTGTGTTGGACTACTAAGCGAGTTGTCCCAGGTCCGATTATCGAAAAAACCTAAATGTAATCTTAAGTTGACTGCGCCACTGTGGCTAACGTCTGACAAACATCCGAGAGTATAACTGTCATGAAAGAACTTCTCAATTGGCCATTTGGACTCGGCATATAATTGTAGTTCCCTTCCATTCGTCCCAAAAATGACAACACACAATTAATGGTAGTGAGAAGCTAGGCCTAGGGTCCCTACGGACCTATTGCATTACGATATAATCTCTAATAGTACTTAGTGTTCGGGGTCACTTTCTCTTTGCACGTTCGCCCAATAATTAACGGTACTTTACATACATAAAATTCTGATATGCTAATTAGAAGTGAGTGTCAACTTTGAGCCCGGTAGAACCCTCAAGGTAAAATACCTTTTATTCCCTTTATTAAATGAGAGTGTTGACTAATGCAGCAGGTAGATTGTAGATGAGGGCAAATGGATACACTCAAGCAGACGCAGGTACATTGAAAGCTCTCTCTTTTGACATCTGTGACTGACAGAGAGCCGACCAACGTGCTTTACTAAATGTAAATGTTTGCATAAATTGCATAAATTTCATTTATAGTCATGGTGCAGCTACCAAAAGTGTAGACGATATATTGCTTTACAGTTATTTAGCAGCCGTCACAATGAAATTTGAACCTACATACCTTTTTAACCCTGGATGGTTACCCTTCGTCGTGTCGACGAACACCTCTTTTATTTTTTATGATTTCTCTTTAACTATTCGTCCTATTCTATTCTTCTTTCTTAGAACATCAGTTGGCTGTGGTTTCTACCAGTGAGCGAACGTATGCTCTCCTGCTATCATCAGAAATATTATTTTTTTCTGTTTTTTGTAAGGTATGTTCGTAAGTGTTTGTTACTTTTTGTATATAAAACTGTTTTTTTAATTTTTTTGTTTATTGATTTAGTTGATATGGACTTCTACTTCTTATTTGTGTGTTTATTTTGGAGGTGCTATTATTTTATTGTTGTTTTTTTTTTTTTTTTAAATCAATGACTGTCAATGTATCAAAATTAAGTGATATATTTAAATTTACATTTAAAATGAGAAAAAATGCGGATACCTAATATAAATCTAGTTTAAATATGCCTAAGAGTCTTATTGAACAATTTCAAGTTAAAGGCAAGACAAAGTTCGGAGTAAAGTTCGGAGTATGTAGGTTTTAAAGTGGACTTCGTCGATTCGACGAAGCATAACCTTAGAGTGTGTAGAATAAGGGTAACCATCCAGGGTTAAGCCCCCATAAACAATGAACTTTTTCAGCATACATAGAATTTTCTAGCATTGAAGCTATATAGCTCCAATATCCTTCGGATTTTCGGCGTTATTTTGAATCGGTTTTCGCTTTTTAAGTCTCCGGGACTCGTTCCTCGCATTCACATGAGTCTACCTGGGCTCTTCGGAATCTATACAGTTTACAAAGTCAAGAAGCATCTTAAATATCTGAGGCTGGAGTGTGATGCAGAAAGAATCGCTGGTGTGCCTCCAGCCCCAAATGTAGTTCCCCCGAAAAATTGTCAATAATGTTCAAAATCCCTTTTCGTACTTTCGTATAGAAAGATGCTGCTCGAACTTTTTAAAGGTTAAAGTTTTACGACTTGTAAATGTCAAAACAAACATCTTGCAAAAAAGTTAAAAAGCACTCCAGTTTTCAACAGCTCTAACCCTATTTCCTCTCAAATAGTAGTAGGTCGCATGTTCAAATCTCTATACCCATAACGACGACCTCATTTACTTTTCACACCGAAGGGCGTCGCAGGCATCAATCGGATCTCGTTGATGATATACACGACACACGACACAATGTTTCACTTCAACAGACGTCTACGCGATAACCAATTGATTAAAGCAGTATACCTACCCCAGCCTATTCAGATTTGTCGAAATCTAAACTATGTCACAGCTTGACACAAATTTGTAAAACTATTTCCAATCGATAGAACCCATACTTTTAGTTCATGACATCTCACATCCAATGCCAGTGGCACAAGGGGCACTCAACCATCACTCTCCGTCTCATCAATCGTACACATCGATGATTCTGAACGAAGGATACTCTATCTTGCCATCGTTGTGTGGCTGCTCTATCCTAGATTACCGCTGTCGAACAGTTAAGTGTATACCACTTCCCACAGCCACTCATTCATCATAAGTATTTTGTGGAGGACGCCAAACTATAACAGTGCCATTCAGCACCTACTTATGGCTCTATCCCAAGGAGCTCAAGTGCGGGCTGTGTACCAAAGTGTAAAGGATGTCACTTGCGTTGTACTGGATCCTTGATCTGAATTATGAAACAAAAAGGACACCACCATCGATACAGAGAATCAGGCTTACCAATAATCAACTTCGCAAAGACCCCACACTTTCCAAAATCCATTTACCAATAAACAAAAAAATTTAGTTGCCAGAATATCGCTAACTGTAGGGTTAAATGTTAATGTTCAATAAATAAATCCTCCCTTAATGTCATTCTGAAGAGGAGTGTTGCCCAACCATCCTAAATGACGGTATGGAATTTCGTAATAGGAGCGAATTTACATACACTGTTGTTCAGCCTGAGCGCTTATAATTATAAACTACCTAATTTTAGTAAACTTTAAATGTTTTCTGATTTCATTCGTTGTAATACAACAATGCAAGTGGTTTTTAAGTCTAGGAAACACAAGTTTGTACAAATTTATGCACCAAATTGAAAATTTTTGAATTTTTGTTTTATTTCTGAACACTTGAAATATATACCTACTTATTTCGAATATTTTGATTAAATGAAATGGATAATGATTTTCTCTGCTCTATCTTGTTTAACTTGTGCTTGCTTTTTGATTGTTTGATTGGTGTCCTTTTTTAATAGTTTGCGAATAACGAATGCTTAGTTCAAAATAAATTTAATATAAGTTTGGGATCTTTCCAATACTTTTTTAAGAGAAAAATATCTGTTCACTTAAGATTGGACATCTCATACCTGAATACCTACTTTTTTGTACAACTCACAGTACCTTAGGCGGCACAGGTCGATATTTGTCTGCAATCAAAGCCTATTATTTATTTTGTGTGAATTTATAGAGGAGTACAAATGACAGCTTTAGTGCAGAAGAATGGCTTTCAATTTTTAAAAGATCAAATTATATTTATTTTTGCACTTCCATACAGTGTTGCCGCTGAGAAAAAAAAATCCGCTAGAAATGTTAGTTTTCGCATCGAAAAAATCCGCTAGAACTCTCTAAAATATCAAGCCGAATGTATAAGTTCAAAAAATACATGCATAATATTTAAAAGTCAATTACTATTGAATAAAATATCAAGTAAAAAAAATAAACGCTTTGAAAAAAAAAAAGTTAAAAATTAAAAATGTATTTCCAACTCAAAGATGGATTCATCTATATTCCTAAGTTTGAAGTAGAGGCCTCGGTTATAGTTCTTAAATCAGATTGCGATTTTGTTGGCTTTCCGATTTTACATATGACGTCGTCTGGTAGTATATCAACTCTTGTTCATCACTTTTAATTGATTTCTTATTGTTATTATACAAAATTCGTAGTACCAGGGTTTGGTAGTAAAAAATCGCTAGAATTCACTAGATTTTATTTTAGCGACAACATTTTATTAAAAATCTTCGGTAGTCTCAAAAATCCACTAGATCCAGCGTCAACACTGCTTCCATATAAAGGGTTTTCCAATAAGAGGTGTTATTGTGAATGACCCGCTATTTCGGTACTGTCACTTTTGAAGTTTTTATTCTTTGACATTTGACAAGTAGAAACTACGACATTACTAAAAATGGAACGATACACGAACAACGCATTGAAATTATTAAAATTCACTACAAAAATGGTGAAAATCTTACAGTCACAGTTCGCAAAACTAAAGCATTTTTTGGTCGTTGATGATTAATGATTTTTTATGGTCGGAGTTGGATGGTATTGATCTGGACAACGTTTACTTTCAACAAGACGGCGCTACGTGCCACACAAGCAACAAAACCATTGATCTTTTACGGGAAAAGTTTCCGGACCGTGTTATCTCTCGAAGAGGTGATCACAATTGGCCACCGAGATCTTGTGATTTAACACCTTGCGACTTCTTCCTTTGGGGCCACGTGAAAGATAAGGTCTACGCCAACAGCCCAGCGTCGATTCAAGACCTCAAAGATAAAATTCGTGAGGCTATCGAGGACATAGGGCAGCCACTTTGCGATTTGGTTATGGAAAATTGCATGAAAAAGGATATGGTCTTGTATGTGTGCTCGTGGTGGCCATTTGGTTGATGTTGTTTTTCATTATTTACGGCATACCTTCCCCTTTATTATGAAATAAACATCCGATCATTTATCTCAAAAAATGGCAGTTTTCTTTGAATACCAAAATATGTAACACCTCTTATTGGAAAACTCTTTACTTTTGCAATTACTGTTTGGTTGCTTGGCCAAAATGAATGGATTAGCAGGCCATTATATCTTTCAAAAATATTCACTTGCTAATGATTCAAATGTGATTTTTAGACTACCAATAAGCTCTGATTTGCATCATCAGCATACGAATAAATCAAAACGTTCTAATGTTCCGTTAATTGAATAATAGATCTTATTACAACATTAATTCGCTTAGAAATCAATCGTGACGTATTAGAAAAGAAAGGAAAGCGTACTAGAAAAAATAACGAAAATTGTGTCCGAACGAACGATAGGGCATTACTGACTTGCATATGATATTTTTGACAGATCAGCGGATATTTTGTGCATTGCCTATGTTGTGTTTTGTTTGTTGCTTATAATAAGCTTCAAAAAGCCTTTGAAACATATATTTATTTGTATAGAATAAAATCCTCGTTGTGTAATAAGCCATTGACCTTGTTTTTCACGAAAACAAATTATGAAGTTTGAATTCTGCGATGACAAAAAATGTAATAGATTCTAAGAAAGTTGTCGCACTAGCAAATTTGGAGGTCTAATTGTTTATTGGTACCGTTTCACTAATGCCGTACATTTTTACTAAAGCTGGAAACCAGCTAATCGTCGACATTAGTGTTTGATTATTAGTAAGGCCGAATGACTCGGCCAGCCATCCATTAAGCGGATAATTATCCCCAACAGCAATTCCGACAGTGGATATAATTTCGCACGTCTGACATATGCAACCAACATAATCCGCTACTTATGCCCTCAAATATGTGTGCTGGCGTTATTTTTGAATAATTACAAGGGACTATTAGTACATGTGTCGAATCGCAAACATATTTACCCGCAAATTCCGAAACTCAAGTGATACACATTCTGAAGGAACCGAAACCGAGTTATTAAAACTTTCACACTTGAGGGATCCAACCCATCGCACATTTGCATAATGAACCCTGGCAAGGTGTCGTCCTTGTCGTCGTCATATCGTTCTCGGCCTCGTCGTCGACGTGCCGTAATCAGTGTTTGAGTTTGAGTCATTTTCCTCGTGCTGTTGACACCGCCGACCGAAGCCGCCGCGCCACCAGTAAACATTGAAACGGAACACTTCTGCCTAACTATATACTGCAATCTACAACGGTGCGGTGTGATGATGATGATGGTGATGACGAAGGCGGACATGGAATGTAAATCTGAATCCTTGATACAAGTTATCAAAATAATTATTACTGCTGAGGGCTGTCGAGCTTTTAAGTGAAAAGTTGGTGGCAAACACGCACTACACGAGTATGTGTGGAGCGTATTTATGCAAGGTCGTCCTCTTGACTACCTAGTTCGTCAGAGTCCTCCCTCTCTGGCCTGACATACCTTACATTTTGTTTACCGCAACCGTCGAATTGAATGAATGAGTTTAAGTGGTGTGCATGCGGTGTGTGTTGGGATAGCACAGTGGGGTCGGGTCATTGGTTAATGGTTAGGTTAAATGTTCCCAAACTATGTGAAACTTTTCATCGCAGAGTTCTAGCTTGCTACACAAATGGACATCAGGCCAAGGGTGGAGTAGAGGTGTGCACATGTTTTTGAACTATTAGAAAAGGAAACTTTCATATACATCAAAACTGTGTATTTATAGGTCTTTACAAATATGGCAGTACTACATGCAAGTTGCACCTTATACCCATCAAGCACACAAAGTTTTTGTGGCAATTGAAGTGAAAAGCACGCCGATTTATCCAAGAGGGTATCTCCCGAAAGGGGCCTTCTTTTCAATACCTTGTCTCTTGCGAATAATTTACACAACAGTGATGCGAATTTTCCGGATTATACTGAATCGTTCAAAATAGTTTATAATTCTTTTTAATACCATAATAGGTATTGTATATCTATTGCATTAAAGCATAAAAAGCCATATATTATTAGATCCAACGGCCATATTATTCAATCCGAGTGTAAATTAGGTTTAAGTTATTTTTACACCCGATGATTTTAATCTACGTTCATAATATTCGCTCAAAAACATGCATACTAAACCCTCTGGATAAAGGAGATGCATTTAAACGCGGAGTTTAAACCGATTTTAGCCCGATTTAAACCTACGTAATGTTAAATTTCACACAAAATAAAATTTATATTTTGTTGTTGTTCACTTGGATATTGATTTGATGTGCTGTGTGCTGAGTCTCATTTTTATTGAGTCAATTAAGAATTAAGCGTTCAAAATGCCTCATTTTATAGCCGAAAATATTTCCAAAAATTCAGGAAATCATTGACTCAAGCCCTAACCCACTTGCGCATTCGATATTGTCGAAGACGAGGAAGACATTTTTTCACCATCGATAAATTCGTCCTCTGATGACGAAGCGGTCAAAATTTCATCCACTTCACAAATGAAACTATTCTTTTTTTATCTTCTTGGTACTTTTTATATTTTATTTCACTCTTACTTATTTCCTGAACGAAGAAATGTCCGAAGTAGTTTAAATTCAATCGGATTAAACGTTGTCAAGTTTAAACAACTGAGCTTATATTCGGGTTTAATGACTGATATTATGGACTTGGGTTTAATTTTTGGAGTCAATAATATGACCATTAGTGAAATAGTATAGTAGAACAAATGTACCTACTCAAAGTTGAGAAGTGGTAGTTGCGTACTCGGGAAAGCCAAATAGTATACTGAAATCAGTACAATAGTAACAAAATTTTCAACAGTGATACACAACACTTGACCATCCTCAAGTGACTTTAATCTACCCTATATCTACTGTTAGGGGAGAACTGTACGATTTGTTCGAATCCAGAGCGTATTGAAATCACTCCGTGTTTTTTTTTATATACGCCGTGGTACCTTTTATAGGTCCTATTACACTTTTGCCTCTTATTTCTTCCATATTTCATAAAAAACGGTTTTGAAATAACACTGTAATCGGTACGACAAAAAACCGTATCAATACAAGAAAAGTAATAAATGATGTGCTCAAAATATGTGAAGAAAAACGAGTGCAAAGTTAAAGAAACTGTCTTAACATATTTCCTTGAGCTGACCAAAATTACCAGCCGTCTGGAGTAGGTACTCTTTTTTTACTTGCTCCTAGTACAAAGGAGGGAGTAACGTGTGACTCAGTCGTGCATATTTCCATTTTTTTTTCAGCTTGGTGCGGACGGGTTTTAGCCCTCGACGTCTTCGACCACCTACAAAGAGGGCCTGCCCGCACGATTAAGCTGCCGCCGTTGGCCACCTAAACCAAACCCAACTTCACAATTGAAGCAAATTAAGCAGAGCCGACAGATTTGTTTAAACAACGAGACCTTTACAGCATATTTGCTTACACCTACAAAGTAGCGAACTCTGACCGCTGAAATGAAATGTAATGATAATGGAACCGGAAGACTTTGGTTATGTGAGCGCTTTATGGCGATTATGTGGAAATATATAAACCTAGTCCAAGGCAGGTTCATATTAACGTTCGGTTTGGCTGCATTTATCCAAGTCAGCAAAATACCTATGGACACATAACTTTATGTTTCACCAAAAGTTACTTAAATTTGTAGTACACAAGTAACAAATTTGTAAAAAAATATTACTTATTTGTAAGTTGTTGTAAGAAATCTAATTATTTGAGAATATTTCACAAGTGAAAGTTGAAAGTTGAAAGAAACCTCCTCCATACTTTCGATTCTGATTGAGGGTAAGTAAAAAGTTCAAATGGTAAAAGATTTGTGGTTCCTTGTTTGATTAGCAGACTGTCAATTTCGGCCGGCGAAGATGTTATCGGTAAATGAAATGGCTAAGCTAGCGCTTTTGGAAGTGCCAAAACAAAAAACTTCAATTGTATGAACGAATGGCTGAAAAGGGAACTGTGCATGAGGCACTGGCGTTTAGCTTGGCAATGAAAAATGTTGACAAATCATCACATCGGTTCCTTGTCAAAAGACAGATGTCATGAATCCTGGTTCTCATTTGACCAATCCGTTGCCGCAACTGACAAAATATAGAACACCCCCAATTCTAAGCTTGACCCAAAACAGGGCATTAACAGTCGTAACGCTGAAGCATCTAACGGGGGTTACAACCGCCTTCGGATGGAACTTTGAACATCATCATTCGGCAGACGGAAAACAATAATCATAAAAGCTGCTGTCTAACATCATCAAATGGAGCCCAACATTTGTGACGAATGCGTTTGCAAATATTAACCGTCGAACTTCACAATATTAAGGGCAGCTGTGAGTGAGAACGATATATATTTGAAGACACTTATTGAGCCAAACACAGAAAAGTATATGATCAAAACTACGTCGCATTTTTTATGCTTTTTTAATAACTTAGTTCTTGGACAAGCCGCCATATGTTCCACTCAAGCTGAATATCGAAAGTCTTTTTTTTCTCATCATTCTGGAGCTGGGATTTGAAATGATGGAACGATCAGAATCTGAGCCTTAACGTGAACCGATATGGTTTCGACTGATCTGGGCACAAATGAGAGTCTTGAGAGCAGCTGCCAGTACAGTGCCCACAAATATACAAAAGACTATAATCGGAAAAAATTGTCCAATGGACGGTAAATTTTCGAAAACTCTTTCACCCAGATGATTATTTTCGGTCGTGACCGCAAAAGCAGGACATTTACGAAAATTGGCTGCTTCACCAAAAAATACTCTCGCAGTTGCAGGTGCTTTTGGCTCAATTCAATATTTTGTCAACCCAAATAAAATATATTTTTGATCAAACACTTCCACTTTTGTGCATGAAAACCCCCCTGTCCGACTATAGACAGCACACTTAGCCGACTTCATCCCACGTATCATGTGTGATTGCGAAATGAGTTATAAAACGCGCACCATACCTTACGTCACAACTCAAGTGACAGTCTTCCGCAAGTTAAAACACTTCCACGTCGGTTTTTAGTTTGATAACCTGTCCTCGTGTAACGCTTTAAAACAATCCCCTGATCAAAAACACACACGCAATGCTTGACAATGACAGCAACATGTTTTTGTAGGCCCCGCATACCCACCTATAGGCAATGCCTTAAGGAAGGATAACTCCTCTACCCGAGGATAAAAACCAATGACAACACCGTCGAGCGTGCAGGGGATGTGCGTAGAGATTCCATTACATCGTGGTAATCTCATTGAATATTTTATTCGAAACCACTTCCGTGTGTTCCCCAGAAGCCCATTTATCCCAGGAACGAAGTCGGCCGCATACGCCTGCATATGTAAAATTCGATTTGCATTTTAGTATGCCGAAGGGATGCATAAATGGTGGAAGGATGTTCTCCTTTTTTGGTGGCGCTAGCTTGCGTATAGAGATTGACAATGAATTTGAGATGACCTCGAATTGAGTTTTGAATGCATATAACAAACGCTCGCCCTATAGCCGATGTTCTGGGCATAGTCATTGGAAATGGTTTGGACTGGTCCAAGGAGCGGTCTGAGACCTTAGCCTTGTTAAAGGTGCAAACATTTCAGGGTGGATGAAGAGAATCGACCTTTATGAGAGTGCAGTGAAAGGTGACCCAGGTTGGAACTCTGACCTTCGGGGTATATCTACCCAAAGGAGTTGGGTGATTCAAATTATGAAAAAAAGTGTCAGGGTTTATTGAGAGGAGATGCTAAAATGACAGTGACTTTCCTGCTTTATGGCGCTGAAGCTTACACTCGATCTTAAGCTCAGGCTGTATCTAAAGCGGTAGCTTCGACAGGAAGATTCTACGCAAACGTTTCGGTCCAGTTTGCATTGATGCGCCTTTGGGGAAGGAGATTCAACGACCAAGACTGTACAGAAAATGGCATCTGAGATCGTTTGGACATATACAACGGATGGAGACAAATGCTCCGGCCAATAAAGAATTCAAGGTTCGCCTTAGGTAGGAACGTAACTGAGTCGGTTTGCGCAGATGTAGGCAGATAGGTAAGGATCGGAGCATCTGGAGAGCCTTGTAAGTGAAGACCCAGGCTAGCGGCCAAATGAAAGGCGTATTTCCGTACAGCCATTTGCGACAAAACTTATGGTCCTTTCTGAAAAGGCACAGCGACTACCATAATTTCATGGGGCCTTACAACAAAAGTTGGCTCCTCAGTGTCATTAAGCGGCAAGCGTGAGGCCTTGCGGACAAAGGCATTGTTCGTGTAAATGAACCTGGATCTTAAGAAGCTGAACAATTCCCTAGGCCTGAAATTGAACTCTGAAATTGGAAATCTACAAAGGGTTCATCAGGTATTTGCGTTGAGGGGTTTTAGACGGCCTTTCGCTAGTTCCGCTTGGTGTTACGGGCGGAAATGGCAGTAGTTGGATTTGGGAAAGTGGTTGAAGCCTTCAATCGTGACTCAGATCATCTGCATATCCAATGTCGTTTGCGTTGGTATGCTTCTACTAAGCTCTCTTTTGAAGTTTGACCTTCGAAGTATGGTCCTCTGTCTGTCTGGCATGAATTAAAGGGGATAGCCAGTGATGTACCAGTTGCCGATACTGTAGTATGAAGTCGGAGTCTTGTTATGTGTAACGATGATGCATTGACTCAGGCAGAAGTCTGCAGTCCGTTAAGATGACGAGAAAGTGTGACGACACTAGACACATTCCTTTACAACATGACCTACTTAACACGTAAAGAAATAAAATAAACTACCGCCAACACAATATAGATAGTAACTCACAGACTGACAGCCTTTGGGATCGAGGGAAGTCTTTCCAATTTTCTAGGGCTCGCAAACAAAACATCCTTCCACCTTTTTCTTGATGATTATCCTCCTAATCTTATTCTGCCAACTTTACCCTGTAACAAACAACATCCATCAGATCAGCCCTAAATTTTTCAAATCCAATTCAAGCCTTGAAAGCTTTGCATAAAGCATACGTACCAACACCCAAATTATATAGAAAATCTCGATTATTTTTCACCACTTGGATGGTTTACGATCCGGAGCCATACAGACCGCACATGATTCACAATGATTGCTCTGTTGACGTTCAGTGTGAAAAATATTCAACTCTCGTCAAATTTACAGTTCCCCATAAGGGTATAGAGCCTCAACAGGCGCACAATGTACGGGTTCGTCTGGCCGTAATAAAATCAAAAAAACGGTTGATGTAAAATACCATGTCCTTCATTTAGCACCTGCAAAGGATAACGGCGTCGAAATAAAAAGAAAAACACCAAAGCTGTAATTGATGTCCTGGCTAAAAAGCATATTTATGGTCCGCAACAACGCTCAGAACGTTAAAACGGTCTTAAAGCGACTCTGCCACCATTACTCTCCTCCCCAGGCACACTACTCCATTCTACCCCCACTCTGGTCTTTTTCATAAATTATTCACTTTACATGCGGAAAATTTTGTTTATACCCTTTTTTTGATAGCTGGGATGAAGGCTCCTCGTTCTCGTCGATGACGAAAGCGACACTAACACCACTCCACGGAGACTGCTGCTGCTGTCGGTGATGGTGATGATAAGAGGTTTTTCGGCCAAAAGAAAGGATCACTCGCAGCTCACACTTGGGAAGAGCTTTCAAAAAAAGAAAAAAAAAAAAACCAAACACTGAAAAGAAAAGCGCAAGGCGCAACATTCAAAGGACCTCGCTCCCCTCTTCCTTTTGGCGGAGAAGTAAGAAGGCGTGAAATTGTTTTAGTGCCGCTGAAAAAATTAACCAAAGTGAGTTATGTCTGAACGTGTGTGTTTGTGTGGTGCAATAAAAATGAAAGAAATGTTAAGCCGGCCGAGGGGGTATGGGGATGCTGTGGCGGGGGGTGTTTTAATAACTTACGGGGAGCTTACATCCCTAGTCAGGGTAAAAATCCTTTGGCACGGCTGGCTGGTAGTGCGCTGGCAATGATGATGATGTTGGCGTAGGGTGTTTTGCAAAGTTATTATGTATCCCATTCCCTTGCATGGTCGTTCTCTCTCTCTCTCTCTTCAACTTGAGAGGAAAATTGTCTTCAACAAAAGGTGAGCGAGAGGCTTTTTGACACAAATTCTTTATTTTGCTGGGAAGTCTTACCTATGGCTGTTTCCTTTAAGAAGGGTACGGAATGTCAGAATATATTGCGGCTCACCTAAATGTCCTAACCCTTTTTTTTTTGCTGTTAACAAATTATCTCAGCTCCTCGTGCAAAAAGTACAAATTTACCGTAGTAAGTAGCCTGTTTATTTATAGGTACCTATCGTATATATTTTTGGGGGATTATTTTCCGTGATTATGGTTTAGTTTGGCTGTCACATAAAAGGGATGAGTTGAAGGGGTTTTTTAATGGAAAGCTGGGAGAGGAAGATGAGATGGAGATGGAAACAGGACTGTGGACATCAACAGGAATAAAATTGCTAATAAAACTGACAACGTTGCGACCAGTGGTGATCTTTTAGGCCATTTTGGACTAACACTATCTCTGCCTGGTGTTGAAGTTACATATGTTCGCTTTTCCCCAAGAGTAGGGTTTTAAAAAACAATACTGGGTAGAAGACAAGGGACGGATACGTATATCCTTCACACCTAGCAAGAGACAGCTAGAACCAAAGACAAACCATACTGAGACCCCCAACTCACAATCCTCTTCAAATTCGCCATTTTGTTTTCCTATCTGTGTTATGTCAAAAAAGAATTCGTGTGACATGCAAAAACATACAAAAAATGCAAAAAATAAATGCTGCCAACCTCGGCAACCGTGGGGAAATGTGAAAGAGTTCGGGAAAACCACATTTTTTCATTACTGAACGCCATTGGGTAGTTATTATAAATTGTTAAAAGGCGAATAATTTGATTTGTTTGGTTAGTAAAACTATCAAAAGTTGATATTCTATATACTAGAAACATATTAGGACAAACATGGTTGTGCATTTTCCGCTTTTGAATATCATTAACTTCGATTTCGTGTGTAAATTTTTCTTAAATAATGAAGAAAATTTGCTCAAAATGTTTTCATTTTCCCTCAACTAATCTACATTGTTAATTTGGCGTGAACATTTTAAGCAAATGTGCACTTATTCCTAAAAAAAAAATATTATCCACACGTAACGAACAATTTCAAATTAAACGGATAAAATTCTATGAACTCTGCCAGCAACTTTGCCCACAGCGGAAGTGTCTCATATCTCCTGGGAGTGTGTTGGTGAGCAGAATTTTTGAAGTTTCGTGACATTTGTCAATACGATTTTCTATGTAAGAATACTAGCGCACCAAACGTGAACACTCCATAAAAATATAGCTTGTAGGCTAAGTAACGGGAAATCGGCCGGAGTTGGTGGTCTCAGTATTGTGTCTGGCTAGAACTGTTGAATATGTGGCGTCGCGATCGTCAACCTACACAGCCGCTCTAGCCGGGGGCAAAATAACACAGTCAAACAACCCTGCACTACAATCGATAACATCGCTCCTCCACAATTTTCGCAACTCGATCGCTCGTTCGGTTCGCGGCATTTCCGGCTTGGTGCACATAAAATAGCACGACGCACATCGTTCGCTTTCTCTTCTTTTTCAACCGGCATCGGTGGTCGCGGCGGCTTCTCGGTATTTCCATAGTTTCATTGTATTTTGCATAAATTTAGAATAATAATAATAATATTGTATAAATAAAAGGAGAGTGATTATTATTAAAATCTCCAAAAATATTTCATTCATCCATACTTCCTAAGAACGATGCAAGCTCATCGCTAAGATTCCTTTACAGCAGAGGGTAACGAGGGCCAGTGGCAACACTGCCAATGTACCATCTGTCACTCGACGACTCCATCCAAATTCCTGGTTGATAAAAAGTGTCATGTAGCGCATGCAGCAAAAAAAAAATGTTGCACACCAAAAGCAGAGCTTCTAAGAGAGAGCTCCACGCGAGC
Source organism: Cheilosia variabilis (assembly GCA_951230905.1). NCBI lineage: Eukaryota > Metazoa > Arthropoda > Insecta > Diptera > Syrphidae > Cheilosia > Cheilosia variabilis. Next base: position 143,675,809 of record OX579676.1, on the reverse strand, counting down.
TGTTCTCTAATAACATTCACTATATATGAAGAACGTTCTTACCTTTTAGTAAACAGCCAAAGCAACACTGATATCTATTTAATTATAAATTGGCTGCAACCGAGTGCGATTTTTCCCAGCCAATAAAATGGGTCAAAAATTCTCTTTAGAAAATCAACGAATATTCGTTGTTAAAACTACCGAGATAAAAATGTTAAGTGCTACTGTTAAAAGGACACACTCTATCAGTCGTTATCAACGAAATTTCTACATTGATATTAAACAATCAGTTAAATTTTACAGAGTAAGTTTGTTATAGACGACTGAGAAAATTTGGAGGGGAAATCGATAGATCGGTTATTTTTAGCCGTGTTTCCCCAAGCAAATATTATTTTAAGGTAATCACATATTAGCTGTTTTTTATTGTCAGCTATGATCCATATAGATCATTGATTTATATGCACTTACAACAACAGAACATGATCCTTGTTCTCATCGAGATCACGAATCAGGATCTGAAAATTATTCTACTATTTCCCTCTAGGTGGCTTGTTTTATTTTTAAATGTTGGTGTGCTTGTAAACGATAGCCACACAATCACGTTGCCAGACAAAATGAACTCCGAATGAACTCCCCGTCCGAGTTATTTCGTTTTTTCTCGCTCTATAAAGGTATATCCAGATCAGCCAAACATTTGATAAACCATTAAATACCTACATGTTCCATAAATATTTATAAAACATGTATTAAACAAAACAATTTTTATGAAATGTTTTGCTGGTTTGGATCTGGACACCAAAAAAACATTTATGAAATGTTTCACAGTTATCCTGCAGAAAGTGAGCGTTGTTTTCCGATTATTTTTGTTTTTTTAAGTAAAATAAAAATGTCCAGATAAGCTTGGAATGCCTAATGAGAAAGTGATTCATTAAATACGATTATTTGAATTAAATCGAGAGTCGCGTGATTCCCGAGACCAAAACTACAAAAATAAAATTTGATTCAAGTATGGTAAGACCCCCGACATTGCAAGTGAAATGACATGTGCCTTGTGTGACGTCACATTGAGCCGAATATTTGCAATATGGCTGGTGGCAATATGGCTGGTGGCAATATGAAGGTTGCAATACCCTGTATTATCTGTTTTGTTTTTGAAAGCAACTATTGCCACAATTAAAAAATTAAACTTTTCAATGATCCGTCTTGTTTTATTTTCGTGATCTGATCCGCTTAGCAGATGCGCTGCTGTGTGGAAGACCGTTTGAACCGGAGTCATCCTCATCCTCATCCTCATCCCCTTCAGCATAAGAGTCAGAGTCATTTTTTGTTTGTTTGTGTTTTCTTCCACAGAAGAAGAACAAGAAGGCTGGGATTGGGATGTATCGGCTGTGGTAGCAGAGGCAGATTTTGACTCTGCCGACTGATCGGGTAAGTGAATGAGTTTAGCTCTATTTTAATTATGATTATTTGTTTGGGGTAGAAACACATTGTAGTGGCGATGGTTTCTACTTAATTTATTATGATATGATGCTAAATCTTCTAAAATTAAGTTTTGGGTGGCATTTCTAATTGGCACGGACAAAGGGCCAAAATAAAAAACAGGGGGCCAAAAGGCCCGATCGGGCACTTTGCGGCAACGCTGAATGTAATGTAATGACCCAAAACACATCCGAGTGTCAATTTCTATTAAAAAACGAGTTCAGCACAGCACTACGTGGATAGAGATAGAAAAAGTAGGTACACGGAAAGAATTGAAAATCACCAATTGCAAAATTTTGAGTTGCAATTTACGAATTATATATTTCTCGAAAATCACAACGTAGTTTTCATGGATTGATACAAAAATTGGTAATTTGACATTGAAAACGGCGGAGAATACCAAATTCTGTTTGTTGAAATTTACGATTAGAAGTATCAATTCGAGCTTCTTTTATTTGTAGTGATTTGCGAGATTGTTTGGCGCAATTTACCACTCCAATAGGTCAATTTCTCAAACACCACTTCACAATCTCAAATTGCAAAGAATATTTGGTGATTTACCAACACTGAATGATGAATCAATAAAATCTTGTAATAATTTAACACATGAAACTGAAAACGTATATTGACGTAGAGAAGTCGTAAATTGCAAATTTTTTTTTGTAATTTCCATGGAATCAACTACCTAATGTGTGGAATTTTGTATGGTCATGTACCTATCGAAATCCTTTTAAATCCTTTCTTTTTATGTATGAATGTATGTATGTGGTATAGACAGCTGCAATCATGAAGTCAAATCTTCATTGTGCACGTTGCGCGTCGTTGCAGAGACGGCAGTCGGTATTCAATCTTTCCTTAAAGCAGTCGAGCTAAAGTTGTAACTAATTCGTATTGATAGGTTGTGTACTTCTAATTATAAAGCACTCTGGAATATATATTGTAAGTACCTATTGAATAATTCCAAAAACGCCGAAGTAGTAGAAGCATATAGATCTGTATTTTTTTAGAATGTACATCTCGCAATTAGGATCGAAGTATAAATTGGAATGGATTCTAAAATATGCAATCGAGAAGAATTGTAAAGGTTCGTATCAATGTCAAGTTCATTTAAATATTTTGTTTGCATTTTGAATTTCAGCATAGACCAAAAAACCATCCCAGACAAATCCCGTTATCTCCGGACGATATGGCGCCGTATGATTTTCTTGGATATCAGGAGGAAAAAGAATTATAAAATATGACTCTAAATTTATGTATTCGAAAATAACCTAGTTAATAAAACTATGAATTTTGATTTGTAAATCACAAGATATAAGTAGCAAATTGAGAATAAAGTTTTCTAATTTCACGATAAAACATTTTCAATTTAATAATCACTACTCAAGAAACGTAAATTGCAAATTATGAATTGCAAATTCAAATTGATGAAAAGAAGTTTCAATTTACGACTAAGAATTTGTAAATTGCAACTACTGAAGTAGTACATCTACTCCTCTTAGTTCGCAAATCAACACTATTGAGTTGCAATTCAAGACTAAATGGTTGTAATTTGCTAAGGGAGGAAATCGTAATTTACAACAGAAAAGTGGAATTGGTTTTGCAATTTACAATCCATGTAAGATCAAATTGATAACTATTTGTGTCAAATTGCGATCGGTTATGGCAATATGTTTTTCTCGTTTGATCGCATTATTGATAATGAAAAGTGTTGATTCACGACTTTTGAGGGTCGTGTATACAACAACACTTCACTTCGTACAATTTCCAGAATTGCGAATAAAAAGTCGTGAATTAGTAAATCCTTAGCTAAGTTCTAAAACTAGACAAACTTTTCGCGATTCTGCGCTTGATTTTTTTTGATTTGATCCTAAAATTCTTTCCGTGTATACAACACCCAAATCTGCAATACGTCAGCAGGATACACAGAGAAAAGCATTTCAGCAATTTGCATTATTTCCCTTTATCCTTGTATCCATTGCCTATCCCTTTTCCTGATCCGGTTCTACTTCCTTTCAGATGATGTCGAATATATTACAAAGAAGTCGAGGACACGTATATAGACTAGCGCAGAGTAGTGGCGGGCCTGCGACGGGTGACAACGCTTCTTAATAACAATGTCGACTATTACTAATCCCCAAACGTTACAAAAGTATATTCAAGCTATTATTGGGGCTTTATGTCAAGTCGGCTTCCACTAAGGGTGAAAGAACTTAATCCTTTCTTCTGTTCTGCTTCGTCATCCGAACGACGTATCTCCGTGCATTGTGGGCTGTGTGTTGTAGGAAATGGAACTAATACCCTGCGATTAATGTCCTTCATTTGTGTAAATGAAGAAATGATTATTTTCTGGGGAATACGTTATACGTATCCTTTTTTTAGACGAGCATGCATGTATAGGCAGCTTTCACTAATTAAGATTGGCGCCTCAACGAATTGTTGTGCTTTTTTTTTTGTGCCTCTCATGACCTTCAAACAAACGTCTTCGTGCTTCGGCTTGCTCACTCAACATCTTATATATCAACGTATATATAAAGCAATTTCGGTTGGCTTATGTTTTATGAGCAACTTGCCGGATTAATGAAGACGAAGAAGGTTTTACCTGCACGCATTTAGGGCCGCCGTAAATCTATATAGTGAATACGTGCCCATATCCTTGCTGGGCGGGCGGACATATTACG